>JARQOC010000008.1:129229719-129829719 GCA_033576535.1 Allobates femoralis | reverse complement strand
ACTATATGGGTGTGAGAGACACAAAGAGGCCAGGCCAGGTTTCATACATGTCATGGCTTCAACTCAAGTAAGACAGGAATGAAGAGGCCTTACAAATCACTCACTGTGGAAATTCTGAAGTTCTTCCCGACCACCTGGAGCGTACCCTGGACAGTGCCTGTTTAACATCCAGTAAAGGTATGGAAAACTACTCCCAGTGTGCGTGTCAGTTCTTATAGCCCTGATCCTGTCCAGCCAGAGGCTGTAGAGACATTCCACCTGCAAAGCCACCTCCCTGTGCCAAATCCTATTCCGTCATCACTGCTCCACCTACGGATAGCGTCACCATCGAGCTGCCCATCAATCATCCCCAGAGGTCTGCAGCAGTGCTGGTGCCATCACCAGATACCGTAGATTGTGTCACAAACCTTACATTTTTATTATTACTTTCAACACTTTTCAGCAACCACCAGGGCCATAGACCCGGGTATCGACCGCCTGTGACAATCCCTCATAATCAACGCCCGGGATCCGAGTTGCCACAGCCTTGGGGTGGGTCACAAGGAAAATTGGATCTATATCTTGGTGTTTACTATTAGGGACAACAAGGGCCTAAAGACTATGGCAGCTGATGATGGTTGAGCACTGCTGCATTTAAATAGATCCCATGTTGCGATGATTGGTGTTTGAACTCCATTAATCAAGCAGTTATCCTATATCAAGCTGATAACTTATTATTTCAGATATGCCTATTTTATTTTAAAGTCGTAGACCATCTCTTTACATTGAAGGCCTAACCTTAGGATAGATCATCGATGTCTGATCGGCTGGAATTCAACCCCAATCAGCTGTTCTCGATGCTGGTGGCAGCAGCAGATGGCTAGAAACACTCACTTTCTGATAACTTCCATCTTCTGATAGTGGCCACATCCAGGTATTGCACATCCACCTTCTATTAAAATCAGCAGGAGGCTGATGTATAGTTCCTGGTTGTGGCCACTATCAAAAGATGGGGCAGCCCCAGAACTGTGCATTTCCGGCCACCTGCTGCCGGCATCAGGAGCATTTGATCTGCAAGGGTGTCGGACTGGCCAATCAGACATTAATGACCTCTCTTAAAGATAGGCCATCGATCTTAAAGGTGTGAAAAAGTTTTTATGTCTCCGCTGCATCAAAATAAGAAGTAATTAATTTAATAAATATTTGATTTAACTCATTTTGGGGATTTCTTTTAATTCCCCTTCTGTATATCATGACCTGTGAATCTACTAAAAATGCTTGTTCAAAGCTGCATTTTCACTGTGATGATCCCTACATTGACCACCTTATCTTATGCTATCATCATACAAATTGTCACTTCAGTGAGGAAGTGGATGAACTTTAGTGCCATCGTTAGGTAGCCATCCTCAAAGTCATAATCGACTCTTAAACAAACCTTTTAATATGACCAAGGATTTGTGCCAGATCAGAGCCCCAAACAGCAGATACTGCATTTCAGTGTGACTGCCCCTCATCAGTGCAGTTGGTGGAATTCTGTCCTGGCTGTATGAGAGGCTGAGACAAGGTCTGGGGGACTAGCTATTCTCCTTGTGGAGAGGAATCTGCCTGCCGTCATAAGGAGACAGATAAGCTGAAAAGGAGACTTAAAGCCGCAATGCTCCTCTGGGGAATATGCAAATTGTCACTTCAGCGAGGAAGTGGACGAACTCTAGCTATCATTTTAATCAGAAATAAAAACAGCCTAAAAATAATCTTTTTTTTCCCCAATCTGGGAAAATGTATTGTCGTCTCATGAACAGTCCACTATTGATCTTCCGGCAATAAGTCACGCAAAGTACAACACACTACAAATGGCTAAACATGACCTATAGGTTGTAATCGTTCATAGGAAAATTAAATATTGACTGATCCCACTGAAGTCAAATAAAACATAGGAGCTCAGTGTTAAAAGATGCAGAACGTTCTGCTGAAATTCACCCGCTATCGTCTCTGCTGTCGGCTCTCACGAATCCAAAATTGTAATATGTTTCTGTGGCTTTCCATCCTTCAGCACTAGTTACAGTACACTTCTTTGTGCCTCTCATCTCCTAAATCCTCCATTTATCTGCACTGTGTAAACGTCCCGTCACTGCAGCATTTCATAACATTTGCCTCCTATTGTCCATGTTGACATCGCACTAAATCTGCTCCACCGGCCTTAGGGAAAAGAGCTGTTCTGCACAGGCGGGCATAATACCATAACTACAGTTACATCCAAACAGAATCATTTTTCATGATGGAATATCATAGGTAAACTGTGTCCTTTCATCATACCGAGGCGATGGGAATCTTTCAAAATAGGCAAAATCGAAAAGAAATCGATCAAAAATACATTTCGAAATACAATAAAATAATTTTGGGCTAAATATGAATTTGTCCCTTATAATTTTATTGTTTTATTACATTATGGATGTCATTGTTGTTCGATATGTGATGTAGAAGATAGCAATAAATAAGAAGATGAGCCTGACATTTATCTTCAGACTGAGGGACATTTAGTTTTCCTAATTTCCAGTGCACTTTTCACCCTGTGCAGCGTAATTTACTCAATTTAATTTCCTTTTCGACATGAGTTATATCATTACTTATCCTGATCAACAAGGCCTTTTGCTTGTTTTTGCCCTTAATGCCATCTTTGCCTACAAGATGTAAAAATTCAGGTAGTCTGTAAGATGAAATTTATGATGGCACATATAGTTTCTCAGGCTATTAAAATAACTTATTTTTTTTTAATAATTACACAACCTGAATAATAAAAATAATAATAATAATAATAATAATAAGTATTATTATTATTATTATTGTTATTAGTAGTAGTAGTATCATTATTATTAATGTTGTATAACTATTTAAAAAATATAGTAATAATAATAAGAAGAAGTATGAACATAGTGTGAACATGTGCATATTTTACCTCTGGAGTTAATTCTAATGCAAGTCTATGGGGAAAATCTGCACATGAAACTTTGCGTACCGCAAGAGAAATTAACATGTTGTTCTTTTGGAACACGCACCACAGGGCAGATTACCCTGAGTTAAAAAGAAGCTCAGTGGGTAGGGGATTTCTATAATCTGGAACTGTAAGATACTTTGCTTTTATCCCAGTGAAAATATGCAGACCTCCAATACTCAGTGTGCACACAGCCTTAGGCCGGGCCTTCACAGCATTGCCAGCAAACAGCTGAAAAGGGAGATTTCAAAGTTTCTTTTTGAGAACAAGTTTATTTGTATTTCAATGGGCGCACGGTGGCTTAAACTTTTTTTTCATGTTAGGAAAAGATTAAAATCACAGTCATTTTAAATGGACACTGTCAAGTCATTTTTCAGTATAATCCTCATATTACCCTTGAATAGTGCCTGGCAGACCTTTTAAAAACATGTAAAATCATTGCTGTATACTTTGTCATTTCCTTACTATAAGCATTTTAAGACCCTGCATGGAGCTCCTGGATTAGTCCAGTCCATTACTTTCACAGCAGAATAGTCCGGCTGTATAAGTGTTATTTAAATCAGAGGTCCCCAACTCCAGGCCTCAAGGCCCGCCAACAGTGCAGGTTTTCAGGATATCCTTAGTATTGCACATGTGCTAATGTGATCATCTGCACAGGTAATGAGGCCAAGCCCTGTGCAATACTAAGGAGATCCTGAAAACCTGCACTGTTGGTGGGCCTTGAGGCCTGGAGTTGGGGACCTCTGATTTAAATAACCACACCCACACAAGCTGGTGTTCTGTCCTTCTCCTTTGAGCTGTGTGCTGAAGTCACTGAAAATCCTGTGCAATCTGCTCGGAGGGGGAAGTTGTTTTGTTCTGCACTGTGCTACCTGTAAAAGATTTCTATTATATGAATGTTGGTTTTCCTGCATATATGTAAATGTGTGTATCTGGTGATAAAATTATTAAATAGTCTTATAATGACATAGACATATCTCAGACTGCACACACTACAAACATACCTCAGCTACTAAATTACATGAAGATCTGCCGGGGAGTAAGTACCGTACTGGAACCTACTCCCCTGAAGAAACCTGCAATAAGGCAGATGAAACGTACGTAGGGCTTCTCCGTGTCCTCCTTTGACCAGATGGTTGGCTCAGATTAACCCCTTCAGCACCTTATTACTGGTATGTGACAGATACGTGTTGTTGCTGTGCCTTCACACAGTGTCTCTTTATTGATAACACTGGCACATTGATCTTTATGCACTTGCACTTTGTTGAGACCTCAGGCTCGGCTCTGCTGTTTAGAGGATCCACACACTACTTACAGTGCCTACAAGTAGTATTCAACCCCCTGCAGATTTAGGTGGTTGACCCATGCGGAATTAACTTGGCATTGTGACATTTGGACTGTAGATCAGTCTGGAAGTGGGAAATGCACTGCAGCCAAAAAGATTTTTTAATTTTTTTTTTTTTTTTTTAAAGCGTTAAAAGTTAATTCAGAGGGTCATTTATTATTCAACCCCTCAAACCACCAGCATTCTGTTTGGTCCCCCTAAAGTATTAAGAAGTAGTTCAGGCACAAAGAACAATGAGCTTCACATGTGTGGATTAATTATCTCTTTTGCCAGCCTTTTCTGACTATTTAAGACCCTCCCCAAACTTGTGAACAGCACTCATACATGGTCAACATGGGAAACACAAAGGAGCATTCCAAGGCCATCAGAGACAAGATCGTGGAGGGTCACAAGACTGGCAAGGGGTACAAAACTCTTTCCAAGGAGTTGGGCCTACCTGTCTCCACTGTTGGGAGCATCATCTGGAAGTGGAAGGCTTATGGAACTACTGTTAGCCTTCCACGGCCTGGACAGCCTTTGAAAGTTTCCTCCCGTGCCGACGCCAGGCTTGTCCGAAGAGTCAAGGCTAACCCAAGGACAACAAGGTAGGAGCTCCGGGAAGATCTCATGGCAGTGGGGACATTGGTTTCAGTCAATACCATAAGAAACGTACTCCACCGCAATGGTCTCCGTTGCAGACGAGCCCGTAAGGTACCTTTACTTTCAAAGCGTCATGTCAAGGCTCGTCTACAGTTTGCTCATGATCACTTGGAGGACTCTGAGACAGACTGGTTCAAGGTTCTATGGTCTGATGAGACCAAGATCGAGATCTTTGGTGCCAACCACACACGTGACGTTTGGAGACTGGATGGCACTGCATACGACCCCAAGAATACCATCCCTACAGTCAAGCATGGTGGTGGCAGCATCATGCTGTGGGGCTGTTTCTCAGCCAAGGGGCCTGGCCATCTGGTCCGCATCCATGGGAATATGGATAGCACGGCCTACCTGGAGATTTTGGACAAGAACCTCCGCTCCTCCATCAAGGATCTTAAGATGGGTCGTAATTTCATCTTCCAACAAGACAACGACCCAAAGCACACAGCCAAGAAAACCAAGGCCTGGTTCAAGAGGGAAAAAATCAAGGTGATGGAGTGGCCTAGTCAGTCTCCTGACCTTAACCCAATTGAAAACTTGTGGAAGGAGCTCAAGATTAAAGTCCACATGAGACACCCAAAGAACCTAGATAACTTGGAGAAGATCTGCATGGAGGAGTGGGCCAAGATAACTCCAGAGACCTGTGCCGGCCTGATCAGGTCTTATAAAAGACGATTATTAGCTGTAATTGCAAACAAGGGTTATTCCACAAAATATTAAACCTAGGGGTTGAATAATAATTGACCCACACTTTTATGTTTAAAATTTATTAAAATTCAACTGAGCAACATAACTTTTTGGTTTGTAAGATTTATGCTTCTGTTAATAAATCCTACTCTCGTTTGCAGTTTGAAGGCTCTAACTTATTTGCATCTTATCAAACCACCTAAATCTGCAGGGGGTTGAATACTACTTGTAGGCACTGTATACCTCTTAGCAGGGCCGCACCGTCCATTGGACAGTGTGAGCCCTGTCATTCAGGCGGCAGCCGGCAGGGGGAGCGGCTTGGAGAAGGGGGCGGCGCCTCAATGCAAGCAGCTCCCCCTGTCATGGCGCCGGCCGCTCACCCCGCGCTCCGGAGGTAAGCCGGCGGAGAGGCACAGAAGGGGCGGCAGGGGCCCCAGGCATCACTAGCACCCCCCCCCCCCCCGGGAATCACGGCCGCGGCCGGCAATCACTGCCGCGGCTCAGGCGGCAGTGGCGAGCCGGTCATTGTAGAAGGGGCGGCAGCCCCAGGCTCCAACAGCCCCCCCCCCCCCCCCGTAGTCAGTGCCGCGGCTCAGGCGGCAGTGGGGCTCGGTGTACCCCTGCCTCTTAGTTTAGAGATTTGATGGGGCATGCAGTGGATATATTGTCACCACACTAGAGTTGTATTGTGCTTTATTATGGTCCCTTCTCTAAAGAGATTTTGATGATATATGTATTAGTGTTTTGGATCCTTGTATGGGCATATCATTACATATCTTGTGGACATCTTATCTTATTGTACACTTGTACTTAAGAGTTCTGAGCCCACTTATGTTCTGGGATAATTCTCTTGCATTATCTGTAACCCCTATCGTGTTTTTTGCCCAATAAAAACTTATTCATGCCTGCTTGGTACTTGGATCTTTAATGTTCAATATGTATTTATCAAGCATTTCTTGCACAGAGCACTTTTCCTAGGGGTAATAGCCTGATGGGAAGGGTCTGCCCACAATTTAAAATGAAGCCTATCTGGGTTATGTTAATAATCTGTATTAAATACTGTATATTACCAATACAAATACATATTAAGACATTGAGTTGAGGATGTTTTACATCTGCTGGATTATTTATATTAATAAAATATTTACGATGTTGAAAAACACAAAGCAAAATAGACAAAGCAAGAAACAAAAACTCTAATGATTTTGATTATCGTTATGTGTATATCAAATATGGCCCCTGTGAATTACAAAGGACAGAATGGCAATTTACAACTGGCATAATAGTAATACTGTGGACATAGCACTTTTCTAAACTGACTTAGAGTGAGTGCACACGATTAGTTTTATCAGCATTTTGGATGTTGCGTATTTTTGCAGAGGTAAACTAAGCCTCCCTGCCGTCTGAGATAAAGAGCTCTAGTGGGCATGGTTGCTATCAGTGCCGGCGGCGGTAGTGAGGAGCGGGGGGTGCTATCAGTGCTGTGCATATACCTGGAATTGTGGAAAGTCCCCCTGCAGCATTGCCGCTCCCCTGCCTCCTTGCCGCCTGAGCAACAGGCTCAATTTGGCTAATGGTTGCTGCGGCCCTGAGTCCAACACACTGTGCTGTACATTACAAGCACAGTGGATGGATCGTGATCATGGACATTTTGTGTCCCACGAATGGGATCAACTTGTTATGTAATCTTGCTATGTTATGCATTTCATTTCTCTGTAGCTAGGCAGAACCCCTGCCTCTTAAAGCTTGTCCCTATGTCCCTTCTGTAGCTGATTTGTTAGCCTTGTTCCCTTCTTCCCCCTTATCTGTTTGCTGTAGCCATTTTTGGATGCTCACATTGTACTTCTCTGTATGAGGTATTCTTTCCACCTGCTGCATTGTGCTTAAATACAAGATTTCAGAGAAAATTCAACTCTGTTTCTCCTGGACTCTTGTTACAAGTCAGTGTGGCTGAGTTGGCACTATCTGAGAACGCATCGGATATAAGTACATCAATCATACAGTTATCTAAGAGACTGATACTAAGGATTTAGAAACTCATACTGCCTTGAAGAGTCAGAATAGACACAGTGTTCTCCTGCAAATAATACTAGCGTATCTACAAGAAAAACATTGTGGGCACTTACCCAAAGGGTACTCTCACACTGGCATTTAAAACGGATGGGTGCAATTTGAGAAGATCTGCAAGTTTTTCCCGAGATTAAATTGGGCTAAGGAAAAAAATCTAAGCATGCTACAATTCCTCTAGTCTATCGGACACTACTGGTCAATGCAAGTAACAGGGTGCAAGAAAAATCGGATGCCACACTCATGATTCATGTGGCGTCTATGTGATGTCCATTTTTTCCAAATACATCACCATCTGTAGCATAGAACACTCTAAATGGTCCTGTAAATGATTGTACAATAAGGCCGGGGTCAGACAGCCATAAAACATGAACAATGCTTGCATTATAATGAACAGAGTGCATGGCAGCTGCACAGTAATTCATTGCCTATAATGCCCGGTCAGGGGAGCTACCATTCACTCTGTGCATTAAAATGTAAGCATCATCATTGTTGTACGGCCTTCTGATCCCGGTCTAATAGTTTGTGAGAAAAAAAAGCTTTGCGTACGCGTCACATAGATGCTAGGTAAAAAAAAATTGCACACTTGAACTGACCCGCCCCAGGGCCTTGAGGTACTCGGTTCTGGGTGTTGATTCACGGGGGAATGTCACTGGGGCCTGTGCCCGATCCTGTGGCCCTGGTGGTTGCTGAAAAGAGTCAGTAAAAATAATAAAAATAAAAGTAGTTTGTGACTCCAAATACAGTTTCCGGTATGGTTACCGGAGCTGCAGGTCAGACCTCCGGGGTGATGGTAGGGCAGCCAGATGGTTATGCTCCCTGTAGGTGGAGCGGGATCACTGAGGCAGTTGTAGTAGTTTTTACACAGGGAGGCAGCTTACCAAACAGCTCAGTCACTTGTCCTTTCAATGCAGCAAGTGTGCGGCTCTTTGGGTGAGGGAAATAAAGTACGTCACACCAGTCATTAACTCTGAATGGATTTAATTGCAGTACTTCAGGAAAAGTACCAGATGTTGCAGTCACCCGGGTCTCTCTCTGGCCTGGGTAGTCACCAGGGAACCGGGATGATTCACTAAGGACCCTCGGTGGTGTGCCTGCCGTTCCCTCACCTCTCTTCTCCTCTCTACCATGCAGCGCCTCCGCACGTAGAGCCTCGAGCCAGCTCCCACAGGTCTTTAGTTGGCGACTCCCCTTCAGGTCGAACCCTAGTTCAGTGTGCCTTTTCGAGGTGTATGCAGGGTCTTTGGCCGCAACTTCCTGAAGAAGCTCAGGGCCTCTAGTTTAACGGCTCAAGGTTGAACTCCTGCACGTTGTTCAGAGCTGGTCCTCTCCCTGGGATCAGACCCCTCTGGTCGGTAGTATCGGGTCCAGATTTGGGTGCACTGCAAAGCCTGGTGCCCCTAGGGTCTCCAGCCTGTCATGACCTCTCTACATCGTCCTTCACTCCTCTCTCCCTTCGACTGTTCTCTCCCACTGTCTAACTATCCTACCACCCATAGACTTTTCTACTCACCTAACTCCTCCCTCAGGACTGGCTCTCCTCTACAGCAGGTTCACCCACGGTCCTCTATGCTAGGGTGTGTATGAATGGGTGTTTTGAGTGTCCCTTATCCACTATCCCAGTTCCCTTGGTCACAGGAATACCAACACCCTTATTTAGGTGCAGTACCCCTCCATGGCATCCCAACCAGTGGGGCCCCACAGCATGACTTCCAGAAAACCAAATGGAGTTCACTCATGCAACTCTTCTAGATGAAAATCGGACCAGTTTTTTAAAAGCCAGTGTGAGAGTACCCTAATACACTAGTTCATTTTGAAATATTTGCATGTGTTTTGACATATCAATCGGAACTGATTGAAATGATATTTAGGCCATTGCTGTCTAGTGAATCATTTTTATGCTCGTGTAACACACCTCAATATGACTTGACATAACATATCCAATGTATTCAGCAGATGCATAAGGGCAAGCCTGGGGTTAGCAATACAGAGGCTTGTAATAAGAAACTAGCATGCCTGCAAACTTTTACATTTCACATAAAATCACAGTAACTAATCAAAACACTTCTATCAATACCAATATGAAAGAAAATCCTGATATGGCCCCTACTGATCATGTAAAGAATGCAAAGTATTCTCAATCAATGATAGGTAATTACTTACCATTCGGTGGTCCAACTGATGAAATCATTGGTACGGTCCTATACAACTTGAAAACAACCGCCTAAGCTGCAATTGTCCTGTTCAACTCAGACACTTATTGTGGCGACTTGCTCACGCAGGTAGCCACAGACCTCTCTATTGCACAGCTGGGTTTCCACAGCAGGTACCTACTACATGCAACATCTTCCACCCCGGCACAGTAGGGGGAGCTCTACTCACCAACTTTAGGTGAGGTCCCCTATAAATACTGCTGCTGGGGGAGGAGTTAGTCAGAGTGTGCAGACGCTAGGAGAGCTGCGAAGACGTCCTGGTGATCAGTGCCGCGGTTAGGCCCAAACCAGTGACCCGGAGTGGCCCTTCTGTCGTCCAGCAAGCCTAAGAGTGGGGACAGAAGGTAAGGAGCAGAGACAAGGGAGCGAGGAACTAGTGGAAGTTCACCCATAGACGTACCGGACTTCGGGGATCCGCACCTGTAGGATTACTTCAAGACTACAGCAAACCCCGTCTCACCGTGGAGACTTCAGTCACCCGGTCTTACTGCGTACCCAAAGAGAGGGAGCCCGACACCGCAGTAAGATATCACAAAGCAGTGATCAAAAAGGGTAACCCGTGGACCGCGCAGGAGGAGGAGAGAGGACAGAGGAAGTGAGGAGGCTATTCTGGCTGCAAGCAGAGAGGGCTTCAAGAACCGTAGGGAAACAGAGAAGGCCTTATACCCACTTGCTGTGGGACCCACTGTGCACCTGGTCACCCGACAGTGCCCTGGACGTCTTTACTTGCTATTACCACCAGTAAAAGGTAAAAGAGACTTATACAGTGTGTGTGTGTGTCATTCCTCTCCACTTCCGGTATCCTTATAGACTGCTCTATCACTCCCTGTCCCGATCTAAGCTTACTCCAAGCTGCCCCTTCACACTACGCTGCCCTGGAGGCTCCGCTCCACCTGTAGGGAGCTTTGCCATCTCAGCCGTTACCATCAACCTCCGGAGGACTGTGGGGGCACTGGTGACCCATCACCAGGTACTACAGGTGGAGTCACATGACAAACTCTAATCCCCTGTACATACACCCCTTATTGAAGTGTCACCCTGGCACCTCAGTAGGATGTGTGAAATCCGTTTGGTATGTTTTTCTCGTCTATTGTCTGTATGCATTGAATATTTTTTTTCTCAGCACTAAGGCTAGGGTCAAACTTGCATCTGCCCCTGAGCCTACAGGATCCAGCAGAAACTTAGTTTCTGGCCAGAGTAGCGCATAGCGTACCAACATGTAACGTTATGTGCTGCCTGTCTATGGATTGCTATGGCATCTGGATACTTACCGCAGCCTCCGGCTCCATAGAAAATCCCTGGATATGCACTTTTTTTTGCAATCCAAAGACAGGCAGCACATAACGTTACATGCTGGTAACGCTATGCGCTACTCCGGCCAGAAACTAAGTTTCTGCCGGATCCTGCACGCTCAAGGGCAGACGCACTAACCAATACCAAAGGTTGGCTCCAATTTTTATCTTTGTGCTCCTTTAATTTTACATAAAATGTTCTTTATTACAGAACACCTCTTCTAAGAAATTAGCAGAAAAACTCATTTTACAGTATTACAAAATCTGTTGGTGCTTTCTAAACAAATGATAATAACCGCGCTCAGTGAACGCTGCGACTTGGCCGTGTTCTTCTGTTTTGTTAACAACCAAATCTGATGACTGTTCTACAGGCGGCTGCCGCACATAGAGTATAGTAGAGTGAAACTGCACCATCTGGACAGCTATCGAGAAGCAATTTCTTAGCAGACGTAGCTGTAAACAGGCGAAGGCAGCAGCGAAGCTCGTGCCTGGCATCAGACTGCTCTTAAGCTATGCACTATTACCGTCTTTTCCTCTTTACATACCTCGATTATTATGCTTGACATTATGGTTTATGCATTTTTACAGCGAACGTTCTTGAAAATATATCCCTTAGCAGATTTAAATGGAAATATCCTCAAGCTAAATCTATCTAGCGCACTCGGATATACTTTTCAATGGTCTAAAAATACACTGGCAAATCCATTCCCGTTTTTAATTTTAGTTAATGTCGCAAACTGTTGAAGCAGCATATTTCTGGAATACATGGCCTTTATTAACATCTACAGAGAAAAAACATAGGAGGTTCAGGAACAAATAGCTAATATAGCATATTGCAACAATAGATTTTAAGTAAACGTGGCATTTGCAGATAGCAGAAGTAGGGTGAGAATATAGCAATGTGCATATATTGTGTATCTCACTAGGGATTAATCAAAGGCTTATCCTAAATTATTATCCTCATTCACATGCGTGTGAGTGCTTTACATATTTTTCAATGATAACAGTTGAACTGGGTGTCATGGTGGGTCAGTAGCTAGCGCTGTAGTCTTGCAGTGCTGGGGTCCTGAGTTCAAATCCCACCAAGAACAACATCTACAAGATGTTCTCCTTATGTTTGTATGGGCTTCCTCCAGGTTCTCTGGCTTCCTCCCATGTTCTAAAGATATACTAATAGGGAATGTAGATTGTGAGCTCCAATGGAGGTCAGCTGTTAATGTAGGTGGAATTGCTAGTGCTGTGTAACTGAATAATTATTATTATTGTCTATGGGGATTGTTATGTGACCATTTTTTTTCAGACCAAGTGACCCATGTAAAATTGCAGCGAGACATGTCCAATATTGATCTAACTGACAGATCAAAATGAGTAACACAAGCCTATGGGTCCATGAAAAAATCAGCTACGAATCGGATGCCATCCATGTCCTGTCAATTTTTTTATGGCCTTCCAGGCAGCGGAGAAACATTTTTTTTGTTTTTTTATTCACATATGGAAAAATTGATGAAACTCAGATCAAACTGACGAAAATTGGATGACACTGATGAAGGGCTGATTAAACTACCGTATATACTCGTGTATAAGCCGAGTTTTTCAGCCCAAAAATTGGGCTGAAAAGTTTCCCCCTCGGCTCATACATGGGTCAATACGGTAGGCTGCTGTGGTGGGGGCTGTGTCCGGGGCTGGGGAGGCTGGAGGAGGCGGGGGGAGGCTGCTGTATGAGCGGCCCCGTCACGTGGGGCCGCTCATTATATATGCACTGCTTCCCCCTGTCAAACAGCGGCAGGGGGAAGTAGTGCATATCTGGCCCCCAAATGCTGGCACTCGTCCCCCCCTCTGTATAAGGGCCCCCCCCCCGCTGCTTATCTTACCATCCCCGGTCTTCTGCACAGCGCCGGTCCTCGGTGCTCCGTCCTTTATGCTCCCATCCGGCTACATCCGGGATCCCCGGCCGTCGCAGGCTTATGACGTCATCGTGCGACGGCCGGGGATCCCGGATGCAGCGAGGACGGGAGCATGGAGGACGGAGCACAGAAGACCGGCGCTGTGCAGAAGACCGGGGATGGTAAGTTAAGCAGCAGGGGGGGTGAGTGCCAGCATTTGGGGGCTGCTGTATACCCCTGGGGCTGCTGTATACCCCTGGGGGCTGCTGTGTACCCCTAGGGGCTGCTGTGTACCCCTGGGGGATGCTGTGTACCTCTTGGGCTGCTGTATATACTGGTGGGGTCTGTATATACAACTGGGGAGGCTGCTGTATACCTCTGGGGCTGCTGTATACCCCTGGGGCTGCTGTATACCGCTGGGGCTGCTGTATACCACTGGGGCTGCTGTATACCCCCGGGGGCTGCTGTATACCACTGGGGCTGCTGTATATACTGGTGGGGTCTGTATATACCACTGGGGAGGCTGCTGTATACCCCTGGGGCTGCTGTATACCCCTGGGGCTGCTGTATACCGCTGGGGCTGCTGTATACCCCCGGAGGCTGCTGTATACCCCCGGGGCTGCTGTATATACTGCTGGGGCCTGTATACCACTGGGGCTGCTGTATATACTGGTGGGGTCTGTATATACCACTGGGGCTGCTGTATATACTGGTGGGGTCTGTATATACCACTGGGGCTGCTGTATATACTGGTGGGGTCTGTATATACCACTGGGGAGGCTGCTGTATACCACTGGGGCTGCTGTATATACTGCTGGGGCCTGTATATGCCACTGGGAAGGCTGCTGTATACTACCACTGGGGGGGCCTGTATACCACACTGCTGGAGGCTATATACCTGTGCTGGGGTCCACCCTCAGCTCATACATGAGTCAATAGGTTTTCCCAGGTTTTGGGGGCAAAAGTAGGGGGGTCGGGTTATACACGAGTATATACGGTAATCAAAATCACTAACGGCACTCAAATAATTTTTCTCGTATTCAAAAAAATGAAGTCAAACTGAGTCCTGTGGGTGAAAGATTCTATCTGCTGTCCCATTCTTAGATATTTTGGCCAAGGTAGAGTGGTTTTCTGTTACCTGGAGGATATCTTCTTCACCTGTGCAGTATGGTGGCTGGGTGCTTAACACTACATCTTTGCAGTGCTGAGGTTCTTGGTTCATGTCTTAAGGCCAACATCTGCAAGGATTTTGTATGTTCTCCCCATGCGTGCGTGGGTTTCCTCTGGGTTGCCCAGTTTCGTCCCACACCCCAATACATACTGATAGGGACATTAGATTGTGACCCCTGATGGGGACAGTGTTGCTGATGTATGTAAAGTGCTGTAGAATTAATGACATTATATAAGTGAATAAATACTATTATATATCTCTACCTCCTTGTAAATAGTATTATATTAACATCATGCAAATTTAAGTCGTACAAAAAATGTGTATTTAAAATGACTTGATGGGTGTCCAAGAGGTGTAGCCATCATGGCCACTCAAGAGAATTAGGGCCCAGGAAATGAATGAGGAGATTCCTTGGCTTGTAACAGTCTATTTCCTTTAGCTTCCATCACTGTCACTGATATAAATGGTACAATGACCTCAGTTGCATGATACTGACTTTGTTCTAATTAATAGATCTCCATGATTAGCATTTTGTGGCACGCAATTCTTAGTGAAGGAGCAGAGATATATGTACACAAAGCAAAACTGTGTTTAAACAGAAGCCATTAGCTGATTCATGATGTCCGAATCACAGAAATCAGCTCCGTTCTTGCAGTCACGTCGCAGCACAGTCTCATACTACAACATACATGTCTGAAATGCCCGAGCCGGTCCATGACCCATGTCTCCTCTTGATCAGGAAGCGTAAATCATAGTTGAACAGGTTTTCCAAATATATAACATAAAATTAGATATTTAAACTTGTGTCCCTGTACTTAAAGGGAATCTTTTACTGGTTTTTGTTATCTAATCTGAGAGATGAATGATGTAGAGGCTGAGACACTAATTCCAGCGATGTGTCACTTACTGGATAGTAGTCTTAAATTTTGATATAATCCCCGTTTTCTCTGCTGCAGATTAGGCAGAATGCTGAGCTCTGTGTAATCCCGCCCACACCACTGATTGGCATATTTGTGGGTACTGTATATTGACAATAAGCTGCTAATGAGTGGTGGGGGCGGGACTACACAAAGCAGGAGGACTCCATGGCACGAGACAACTAGTCGTCTAGTATACTCAAGTTGATTTTATTGAAACTGCAACAAACAGCCTAGTAAATGACACATTACTGGAGGCAGGTTCTCTGCCCCCTCCATAATGATGCACTGAGAAGTAATAGCAAAAACCTGCTGTCGCATTCCCTTTAAAGTGTAGACATTTATTTCAAAGATAGCAGGTACTAGGCAAATCAAATTCATGCATATAATAAAAATGTGAATCTTTATTTAATAAAAAAAATAAATAAAAACATGAATGTAAAATTTGAAACAATGGCAGAAGAAAAGGAAACAGGTATAAAGACTGATTGTAGATGCTAAATAGGTAGAAAGAATAAGGTTTTTAAAATGTAAAACATCCTCATTTATTGCCTCATTTGTTCTATGATATCTCATTTTATAAACATGTTTTTATCATTTTCATCTACTCTATAATTGCCGTAGGCATTTTCGTGTCGGCCCCCGAAATCGCCGTGGCTATGTCACGCTGTGACGTCACCACGCGCGAGCAATGGGCGCGAAGCGGCCATTGCGAGTCGCTGGCCGAAAATAGAACCAGAGGGTCGGCTACAAAGTTAGCGATTTACCGCTGAGGTAGCGCGAGCAATGGCCGCGAGGCCATTGCGAGTCGCTACCTCAGCTGCCGCACGTCCCACTATACTTTCAATGGGGATTCATTGCGACTCGCTGGGTAGTGCAAGCATTGCGAGTCACTATCACAGATCATCATCATCATCATCATCATCATCCTACTACTACTACTACTACTACCACTACCCGCACAGAACCCCCCCCTCAATGGCCGCACAGACCCCCCCCAATGGCCGCACAGACCCCCCCCCCAATGGCCGCACAGACCCCCCCCCCAATGGCCGCACAGACCCCCCCCTCAATGGCCGCACAGACACCCCCCCCCTCAATGGCCGCACAGACCCCCCCCCTCAATGGCCGCACAGACCCCCCCCAATGGCCGCACAGACCCCCCCCCCCAATGGCCGCACAGACCCCCCCCCCAATGGCCGCACAGACCCCCCCCAATGGCCGCACAGACCCCCCCCAATGGCCGCACAGACCCCCCCCCTCAATGGCCGCACAGACCCCCCCTCCCCCCTCAATGGCCGCACAGCCCCCCCCCCCCTCAATGTCCCAAAGTCAGCTGTGACCGCCTGGCCCTTGGACACTGGCTGCCATGCACACATCAGCTGGTAGGCTCCCATCACTTACCCACTGAGGACGGATCACTTCCAGCACCTCTTCACATGGCAGTGCTCTGAACTTCTGAATCGTCCTCTCCTCACTCAGACACCTGGCAGGTTCCTATCCAGCCTACTCACTCCCAGCTGCAACCCAGTGAGTCAATCAGCACATCTTCACTCACACACAGACCTGACATGTGATTAACCCCCTGTGCACCATTCAGGTTTAGCCCAGCAAAGCACTCCAAAAAGTATTGAACACACCCCAATAAGTATTGAACGCGCCCCAAAAAGTATTGAACGCACCCCAATAAGTATTGAACGCGCCCCAAAAAGTATTGAACGCACCCCAATAAGTATTGAACGCGCCCCAAAAAGTATTGAACGCGCCCCAAAAAGTATTGAACACACCCCAATAAGTATTAAACGCGTCACAATAAGTATTGAACGCGCCCCAAAAAGTATTGAACACACCCCAATAAGTATTGAACGCGCCCCAAAAAGTATTGAACGCACCCCAATAAGTATTGAACGCGCCCCAAAAAGTATTGAACGCGCCCCAAAAAGTATTGAACACACCCCAATAAGTATTGAACGCGTCACAATAAGTATTGAACGCGCCCCAAAAAGTATTGAACGCGTCCCAATAAGTATTGAACACACCCCAATAAGTATTGAACACACCCCAATAAGTATTGAACGCGCCCCAAAAAGTATTGAACGCACCCCAATAAGTATTGAACACGTCACAATAAGTATTGAACGCGCCCCAAAAAGTATTGAACACGTCCCAATAAGTATTGAACACACCCCAATAAGTATTGAACACACCCCAATAAGTATTGAACGCGCCCCAAAAAGTATTGAACGCACCCCAATAAGTATTGAACACACCCCAAAAAGTATTGAACGCGCCACAAAAAGTATTGAACGCGTCCCAATAAGTATTGAACACACCCCAATAAGTATTGAACGCGCCCAAAAAAGTATTGAACGCACCCCAATAAGTATTGAACGCGCCCCAAAAAGTATTGAACGCGCCCCAAAAAGTATTGAACACACCCCAATAAGTATTGAACGCCCCCAAAAAGTATTGAACACGCCCCAAAAAGCATTGAACGCGCCCCAAAAAGCATTGAACGCGCCCCAATAAGTATTGAACGCACCCCAAAAAGCATTGAACGCGCCCCAATAAGTATTGGACCCCCCCCAAAAAGTATTGGACCCCCAAAAAAAGTATTGGACTCCCCCAAAAAGTAGCTATAACTACTATAATCAAATTAATGCACGTTCTAGAATCCCGATGCATTTGCATCGGGCTCACAGCTAGTATTCAATAAAGGTTTATAATTTTGTTTTATACATGCATGTAATTAGCCTAATGCCTGTGATCTTCGAATTAAGTTTCCACCTTTGACAAAGAATCTGCCAGTAGGGTAAACCTTCCTAAGCCGTCTGATCCTAGGACACTAAACAAAATGATACTTTGATATCTGCAGTAATTAAGTGTATTTCCCGAAAAATCCACAATTTTCTTACACAAGGCTTCTGTGAAGTTTTTTTTAGTCCAATTAATGTGTGTACGATATATGTGCATGTAGTGTAGTGTGAGTGTATGAAATGGGAACTCCAGGGAGAGAAAACATTTTAGTACAGTCCCTGCCCTCCTACATGATGAAGCAGAGCTGTACACTGCAGTTCTAGGATCTATAGATCGCTCATAAATCAGTGAAATCATACCTGCTCTGACTCTCCATCAGGGGACAGAGAATTTCAGTCTCATGCTGCTGGTGAGAAGAGGAGGTGTGTCGGGGGCATGGATGCTGGGAGCTGCAGGATCATCCTACATTCCAGCCCCCTCACACTTCTGTATGGGAAGTACTGTAGAGAAAGAACACATGTAGTCTGCACCCAAAAACACTGCAAATAAATGCAGCATGAATGCTGAGAAGAATGCAAGAGTTAACATAGTGCAGATCTGAAAAAATGTTTTGTAGGTTCATATAAGCAAGGAAGCTACAGTTTCAGGGAACAGGAATCTACCAACTGCTATGGGGGAGGAGAGACCATGCCAGTGATGAATTGATCAATTCAGTGCTCTGCCTCTACTCCCAGCCTCTTATATGTGAGCACACATTATGCACCATCATATCATCATAGAGCAGAAGATCACAGCATGTATTTCTGTCTGCTTGGTGACATCATTACTATTTCAAGGCAGAATACCGCTGTTCATGCATTACATAGGATGTGTATCAGGGGCAGGATTGTACTGTGACAAAGGGGTCGGTGACCACGTCTTCTCCCATTACAGAAGTGTGAGGAGGTTGGAAGGTAGGATGATCCTGCAGCTCCCAGCACCCATGCCACCAACACACCTCCTCTTCTCAGCAACAGCATGAAGCTGACCTTCTCTGACCCATTAGAGGGGTCAGAGCAAAAGATCAGGTATGATTTTATTGATTTATAAGCAATCTATAATTCCTAGAACTGTAGTATAGAGCTCTGCTTCATCATGTAGGAAGGCAGGGACAGTACTAAAAAGTTTTCTGTCCACAAAATTCCCCTTTAATACAATCACCTACTGCCACCTTCTCCAGGACCCAACAGTATTCTGCTCATCTTCTGAGTGACGTTACCACTATTCATCCTCTCTAGGTCACATGACACTCTGCGTGACCCAGAAATGACTTTTAGGCTATGAGTGCAATTTTCTGCACCAAACCTGCATCTCCTGGCACAAAAACACACCAAAAACTCTGTGCATTTTTTTGCTATATATTTTTCATAATGAAGTGAATGGCTCGAAGGGTTGAAAAATGCATACAAAACTGCACCAAGAATTGACATGCTGAAGATTTTTTGCACTTAAATCTGCCAAGAAAACATAATGCAACGTGTGCACAACACTTACCAATTCTCATTGACTTTGCTAGCATAAGGATAGTCATGCAGATTTGTTACAAATCTGCACCAAAAAAGCTCACTGTGTGCACATAGCCTTACAATGTAAGTGTAAGGACTTCAAGCTCATGCACAGAATGATCACAATTGTCTGAAAACACTGAGAAGAGCAGAATGGTGCTAGATCCCACCAGGTGAGTGCATTAATACATAACTACTACATACACATATAGGCCAGGGTCACACATGCCCATCAATTTCTTCCCATTTCCAAAACCGGATTCCTTTTTGGAAAATGACATTTTGCATCTAAAAAAACCGCATGTGTTAACGCATGGTACCTATGTGTGCCATGTGTTAACAGATGCGTTTCCCATAGGGCCTCATGTTAAAAAAACACATTTGTTTCTTATACTGCACCCAAAAACTTTGCTAGCAGCGGTTTTTAATGCAGTTTCAAACATGCCTAGCGTTTTTCACAAAATTCTAAATTGAAAAACTGATGCTTTTAACAGATCCAGGGCTCATGTGTGACCCTAGCCATACACAGAATTAGGGAAAAAAATATAATGGAAAGCTTTCTCTAATCTGTAAATGAGCTGTTTAGATCTATGGGCTGGACTCAGAACTGTTACATTTATCTCCCATTACTTGGAGACTTGCAACAAGTTTGGGACTCAAGTCTTATTCTTTTGTTGATATTTTATATTAATTGTGTTTCTTTCCTTTGGCAGTGCAGGAGTTAATGTCAGATTTGTTGCTACAAAGCTCCTAGGTGCTCTACCCAGGTGAGGTCACTTTGTGACCACTCCCATCCTCTTTATATGGTCACATGATCCAAATTCCTTGCTGGTAATTGAACTTTATTTCTAGCCAAGCTGCCTGGGTCATAGGAGGAATACTGGAGAGATGACCATTGCCAAGCTGTCTTCTGCCTTGGAGAGAGGCTGCAGCCGTGAAGTCGAGTTGGTGTTTCCCATGTCTGTCTCCTTACCATCTTGTTAGTTTTAGTGCAGCTGTTGGGAATAGTGCTCCTGCTAGCCATCTCCCTAGTGAGGGTTAACATCTGTGCCAGCACGTGACTAGGCATCCTGCTCGGCGACAAGGTAAGAGAATGTCACGCTGGGAGCGGGAGAGACACTCAGCGTAGGACAACGACGGGGGGGGGGAATAAGGAGTCCCTAAAGCTATGGGCACAAGAGGGAGAGGGTGACCCCTAGTCTTCCTGGGGCTGACCCTGTCTGCCCTGACGTCCCTATACAGTTTCCTCAACTGTCGCCGACCACGAACCTCGTCCATCTCTGATCCTAGCACTACCTTATCTAAGGATCAGATGGAGAGGTTCACTAGACCCCTCCACTAACAACTAAAGACAAACACAAGGAAAAACAGACAATGGGGAAAGAAAACACTTATCTTGCAGCAGAGCACAGCAACCTCCACAACCTCAGCTTCTGCTGGAGCAAGGATAATGAGTGCACAAGGAAATATCACCTGCACCGAGGGAGGGCAATGAAACTCCTTATAAAGGTGGGAAGAACCTGCTGGGTCCTAGTGACCCAGAATAATGGTGTAGAAACCAGACCGAGCACAAGACCTTCCCAGCCGTCTCCCCATGATAGGGAGATCTTATCATACCTTCTCTCTATCTACACAGAAGGTAAAAGCCCCTGAAAGACGGACCGTCCTCAAACATTATGGCTGATTGGCCAAACGCTGGGATCGTCTGCGCGTGGTCTCTACCCTGTCATCCGTGCCACCCGTGACAGAGAACCTGTATAAGGACAGTAGAGAGATCAGGGCACAACCACAGGTGAGTGTAGGGGACTATTTTTCTGCCATCCCCTAGAAGCCAGGCCCTCCCTGTTGCATTTGATCTCCCTATTTTGTAGTTTTGTGTTGTGCACAAGACAATGTTGGTCTGGGTGCCACTGTCACACCCTAGCCAAGGTGTGACAAGATATCCCTAATACTCTGCCTCCAAAAATTACTTTACATTAAAGGGGGTAATACAAGTGTGAGACATGTAATGACGGACAGTCTACTCTCCTCATCCTCTCATCTTACACTGGTAATGCCACCTTTCATTTAATATAAGCTATGGAAAGTGAGTCTTAGGAGGATGTCCAGCCCAAAGATCTTAAAAGCTTAATTACTTATTCAGTAAAATATGATTTTTTTTTAGAATGAGACATCAAATTGCAAATGTAAAGAGATTAGATGGCATAGGAGGATTGATGGTAATGCCCTTTAAAATCTATGTTTAGAATTGGGCAATTGCTCTTATTTGCTTTGCCTGTTGTCTGTCATCCCTATTGATTCCCACTATCCTTTTAAGTAAATATATAATAAGTGATGTGTATTCAGAAAAAATACTAAAACTTTATTGTACGTTATAAAATTATAGAAAACACAAAAAAATGAAAAGAAAAACATAACATAATATAAGCACAATGAAATCAAATAAATAATATAATAGCTTCAAGTAATAAAGCTAGTTCACTGAATCGGCTGCTTCTATCCCATGTTACATTTACTATGGATTTACTGGACGTTTCCATTTGGGATGTCTAATTCTGAATACATTAAATGAACCAGGACATTGGAACATGTTAGTACAAAGAGTAAATCATTCAGTAATGGTGGCCTTGGAGATCACATACACGACATATATTACCCTTTACATGTGATCATCTGTCAATTATCTGACAGCTGACGCTTTCTCATGTCCCCAGTTCTTCCTTTAGAGAAAAGTAATTAACAAAACCTTGAATTGCAGACAGTAAAATGGAGGGATTCATTTACCCAATATATTATGTCATAAATCGGTGGAATAAAGTCATTCTGAATAGAGAGGGCAAATGAGAACGCTGATAAAATAGTAAAATACAGGTAAACAAGCAAGAAAACAAATGCAACATGGAAGATCTTGTGTAAATGGCCACAGAAAGGCACAAAAAGGTGTCAACTAGTTTAGCGAGAGCGATACCGTGCTCAAGTGCTTGGTGCTGTCCTAAGAATAGGTAGTGATGAGTGAGCACTGCAAAGCCTGGTACTTGTAACATGGCCAATGCCATAACAGCGGTGGACGCCGCTGATAGAACAGGCCTCCTACAGAAGCACAGCAGCTAAGGTTATAGGCTGCATACATATGAGTCATTAACCCCAGTTGCACCAACTTGCATGATTGACAAAGGTCTTAAGCAAGACCGAAACGTCTCTTGCATAGTTGAATACATTTTTTTTTAACTTGCATCCAACCTATTGGGAGTGCCTTGTATATCTAATTGCTAAATGATGTGGAAACCTACCTGAGCACCAGGGGCGAACCTACCGACCGGGTAGAGGGCCCCTCAAGCACCTGTAGGGGGCCCTGCAGCCGCCCCACGTGACCATGTGTCAGAGGAGAGGAGGTTAACTGAGGGAAGCTTCCTGCTTCCCTTGGCTGTTCCCGGCCCTCCTATCCTCTGCCGCCCGGCTCCCAGACCTGCAATGCGCGGCTCGGCGCAGATATGAGCCGCCCGCAAACCACCCCCCCGCTCCTCAACTACAGCTGCTAGCACCCCCCCCGCTCCTCACCTAGAGCTGCATCCTCACCTACAGCTGCACCAGGGCCCACCAGGCTCAAGTTCCGCCACTGCTGAGCACCCCATAATTACACAGTACTGCCAAGCCAATTTTCTCCACAATTCGGTACTCATAACAGGCAGTTGGATGCTCGGATGGGCCCGGCTCGTGTACCAAGTATAATGGAAGTGAATGGGGAATTTGAACAAAATGCTCAAGTCTCTCATTCACTTTCATTATACTTGGTACATCAGTTACACCCATCCAATCATTTTACTGATGTTACGAGTGCCGAGCTTGGTAGTGCTTGCTCATCACTACTGATATGAAGCACAGAGCGAGTAGTAAGATACTCAGGTTCATATCGCTCTAACCGAATACTTTGAATGAGTAACAAATAACAAATTCAATGGGGAACTCACTCGGATCAAAATACTGAAACAATTCAAAGTATTTGGTTAGAGTTATCCAAATCCAAATATCTTATTATTCACTTATCACTACTGATATCATATTCATAGGATTGTTTATTCCAGTCAGATCTGTGTAGAAGGTCTCTCTGCACCCCAACTTACAAAGGGGTTACGTTGCTCCATTGAGCCCTGTGCTCTCTTCACTGAGCTGCAGTAAGCTGTAATACCTGGCATGACCCCTACAAAATGTATGGCACTGTGTCTGGTAAACAACAAAGGGGTCTCTACACTTACTCTGCCTTTTTACCAGCTAATCAGCTGGTGAACAATAGGACCAATACCAGTCTGATATTGATGGAATATCATAAGAATAGGCCACAAACATATATTTATCCAGTGAACCTCTCTAATTAAAAGCTTCTAGATCCCAAGTGCTATTGATTATACTAGTATACTTTTGTTTTAGGTAGACAACAGAGCCAGGTACAACTGTAACCTCCCCACCTTTGGTAGAATTGAAAACAATCTCTAATTTTCCAATGGCTTTTATATAGGACACTAGATTGGTGCCTGATGCTATTGGATAGGAAGGGGGGGGATGTCACAATAGGGGTAGACTATGTGGTACTGGGGTAGCTGCTGTCTCTCCCCCCTGGGTGCACTCTTTCTCCCACTGTGAGGTGTCTCTCTCACCCTGTGCTATCTTCTGCCCTTTGTGTTCTCTTTTGACATGTCTCCCTCTCTGTGCTGTCTCTTTCCCCATATGCTTTTCCCTTTGTGTGTTGTCTCTCTCCGCCCTGTGCTGTCTTATCCCCTCTGTACTCTCTCCTTTGAGCTGTCTTCCCACTTTACACTCTCACCCTGTGTGCTATCTCTCTCCCCCCTTGCACTTTCTTCTCCCCTTGGATGTACTCTCCTTTGAACTGTCACCCCCCTTATATGTTGTTGATTTTGTTTTCCACTTTGATGGCAGAGCTTAGTAATTCCAGATGTTTTCGACTGACTCATCAATTGTACGTTTTTAAAAAGTCACAAAATTTGCCACAATTTCACTCCAGCTGCCTCTGGTGTATTTTCGAGTACACTAAACATTTCTTGCATTTTTTGCTTCTCTAAGGCTAGGATCAGACTTGGGAGCTTGCATCCGTTGGAAGGATGCATTAATGAATCCTTTTTTCCCCTTGCCATATTCATGGTATGTATGTTCATGGTATGTTCATGTATGTGCCATGCGTTAACACATGCGTTTCCCATAGACTTCCATGATAAAAAAAATGCATGCGTTTTTGCAAAAACACCAAATAACGCTGCAGACTGTGTTTTTTGGTGCACTTGCAAAAATGCATCTAGTCAAATGCATTGCACTTTTCTAATGCATTTTTTGCATTGGAGTGCGTTAACGCATGCATTTTTTCACATTTGCACATGAAAATAGAGCGTGCATTTAGCAAATGCATGACGCAAGTCTGACCATAGCCTAAAGCTGCTGTCACATCAATTTTTTTCAATCTTGGCAGAAGCCATTGAAGCCCATTCTATTTTTTACTGCAGTGCTGCAACTCCGGTGACATCAGGCTTTTTAACCAGCCGCAAAATTGCTGCTTTGTGCAGCCAGGAAGAGCTCAAAAGGGTGCATTTATTAAAATCCAGTGGAAATTTTATGCCACCACATATGCCTGCATCCCCAATCTAAAGGCCCTGTCCCACACAACGACGATCCAGCGATCCCAACAACGATAACGACCTGCCAGGATCGCTGGAGCGTCGTTACCTCGTCGCTGGGGAGCTGTCAAACAGGCAGATCTCCCCAGTGATCAGGGACCTGTGAGCCACCTCCCACATCGCTGAAAGCGATGTTACCAGCGTTATCCCTGCTTAGCGCTGCCTGTAAGCAGAGAGGACGCTGCTAACTATGATAAACAGCGGATATCCAGGCAGCGCATGCTGCCTAGATACCTGCTGTTTATCATAGTTACCAGCGTCCTCCCTGCTTACAGGCAGCGCTAAGCAGGGAGGACGCTGGTAACTATGATAAACAACGAGTATCCAGGCAGCATACGCTGCCTGGATACCCGGTGTTTACCATGGTTACCAGCAAGTGAGGTCACTAATTGCTGGTCTTTCGCTGTCACATGCAGCGATGCGTGCTGACCAGCGGGAACCAACGATCAAAAAATGACCTAGAGCACTTTGTAACGATCAGCGACCTCACAGCAGGGGCCTGATCGCTGCTAAGTGTCACACATAACGAGATCGCTGGAGATATCGCTAACGATATCATTATGTGTGACTGGACCTTTAGTCTATGGAGAAAGGCCTGATCAGATAGCATCAGATTTCAGCCAGGTTAGAACACTGGATAAAAAATGCAAGCGTGAAACCTTCCTTAGTGGCAAATTGCCACAAGTCGTGAATTGTATGTGCCTTTTTGATGAATGTTAGGCCAAAAGCGGCAATTAATACGACAAGGCAAATAAAGGAAAAGTGACAAATGAAAAATGCAAATGATGAATTTGGGCCTTAATATTGGCTGAAAACTTATATCCAGTCACAAGGTTTTATTTACAGAGGAAATTGATGACTGAATGTTATCATACATGCCCATTCTATTAACTGTCATAAATTATTTAATGGGGTATTCCCATCTCCAAGATCTTATCCCAATAGTAGTAGGAGTAAGAATAATAACAATATTAGGAAATCCCTCCAATTAGAAATGTAGTATGGCTTTCCTGATAAGCAATGTCTTTTCTTCATGTGCACGGCATTGCAGGACATTGGGTACTCATGGTTATGGCTGCAAGCAACTAACTAACTTTCCCTATGTGCGCGGTGATAACCATGGATGTCTAACCTCTGCAATGTCCTGCACATGAGGAAAAGACATTGCTTATCAAGAGAATTATACTACATTTCTAATTGGAGGGATTTGCTAATATTGTTATTATTACACCTACTACACAATGGAATAGGATCTTGGAAATGGGAGTACTCATTTAATATCTAGGAACAAATATATATTTTTTTTATTTTGAACTAAAATATTGTACTTCTTTATCCATTGAACAAGATTTCTATGAGTCGTCTCTGTCATGTAATGTGGGGGTTATTTCATTATAGGTAATAATGTGTTTTATGAACTAACATCAGCTGTCAGAAACACAAAAACTATCAAGAATAACCCTTAAATGAAACTGAAAGGCTAGAGAGTAAATGTCAAGAACCATAATACTCCCAGATGCAGGTGTATGTAAAAATGCCAACATAGCAATCAAAAATGACAACAGCCTCCTAACTTACTGTAAACGCAAATAGCCTGTATGGTTACGTTCATTTTTTCCCACAATAGCATTTGATTTATACTTAAGAAGGATATGTGAACAATAGAGACCAAATAAACCATGAAGTACCATAAATATTGCTGTCTGCATCAAAATCCATCATCCTATTACATGGTAGCTAAATGGTACCTTTACACGCCGCCACAACAGGATGGATACCAACTGCTACTTCACGTGCACGAGCACGGCCAAACGGTTACAAACGGGAAACGCACCCTCTTTACACGCCGCCACAAGGTGCGCTACGCTACGCTACATTTACAGCTAGCTACATCGCCGGGTGTCTCAAGTAGCCATCTGTAGCTCAGCGTACCTCATTTACACACCGCTACAACAAGCTAATATGGGCGGACCTGGTGCAGCAGGGACAGCACATAGGCGTGCCACAACTGTGGATTACAAGACGTCCGTACGCTGATAGGACAAAGCAAGAAACCCATGATTGGCCAGGCATTGCAGGAGGCTGATTAATGCATGATGCTCGAGCGATTGTGTAGTGTGACTGGTCAGCTCCTTAAATATGCCGCCCTATGCAGCGACTACCAATCGTCATGCAGGAGCTTCCACCAATGATCGCAGATGGGTCGCGGTAACACGGAGCCTGGGTGACGCCTTAGCTACATTGCAGCTACATCGCAGGGTGTCCAGAGTTCCCTTCCGTAACGTCTTTACACGCCGATACAGCTCGCTACAATCGGCGATGTAGCCATCTGTTTATGGGCAGTGCACGGATACAGATGTATCTGTAGCCGGCTGTGTCGTCCCGTCTTCAGACGCCGCTACTACGGGCGATATTGGCGCCACAAGCTACATTTGTAGCCTGTAACGGGTTGTATGCATCCTGTTGTGGCGGCGTGTAAAGGTACCAAAAGAGTTATGCAAACATCTATGTTTCCTTTTTAATGACAAAGTAGCAAAAAAACACTAAAGAGTAACTGTGGTTTAAATTGCTATTTCATAAATCAATAGTACACCTAAAAATAAGAATTTTGTAATATATCTTATTAGAGGAATTTGCTTGTTTCTTCATCAGGATCATTCAGTCTCAGAATCCTTAGTTCCCAGGTAAACTCTGTATCCAGTGAAGACGGACTTTTACATTGTCTGAGATGTCAGTTGGTTCTCATCAGTTTCTATGTAGAGGGGAGGAGGTAGAGGGAGGAGGAGTTTGAAGCTGAGCTCTAACTGCCTCCTTGGCCTCCTTTCAATAACATAAAATCTTAAGAGAACCAACTGACATCTCAGACAATGTAAAAAATCTGTCTTCACTAGATACAGAGTTTACCTGGGAACTAAGGATTCTGAGACTGGTGAAAAGCAAGCAAATTCCTCTAAGATACAGTCATGGCCGAAAGTGTTATCACCCTTGAAATTGTTCCGGAAAATGAAGTATTTCTCCTAAAAAATTATTGCATTTACACATGTATTGTTATACACATGATTATTTCCTTTTTGTGTATGGGAACAACACAAAAAAGCTGAAAAAAATGCAAATTGGACATGAAGTCACGCAAACCCCAAATACGGGTTATAAAAAAAATTGCTGGCCCCCCTCAACTTAATATTTGGTTACACATAGTGTTGAGCGAGTGTCATCGTTACCATTTGCTACTAGCACAGATAGTAATGTATTCGCGGTACTAGTTACTCGGTGAGTATCATTGGTGCTCGTAAGTGATGTCTAGATCGTAAATGATCTGATGCATATTGCCGGCTCCATTCAGTACACAAAGGGAGTCGCCACCACAGTGAGAGCTAGATTGAATGTTAGGCTCTCTCTGGGGGCACGGCAAAGTGTTTTATGCAGTAGAAACGCAAAAATGTCCACCCTCCTGACCTGTCCTGGAAAGACTCATTTTATAGCCAGATGTGTGCGGCCAAATAATATTCGACTATCTATTCAGACGAGTACACGAGTATTGAAAACTACTCCCTACGAATACAGTGATTACGAATATTTTGCTTCTCGCTCATCCCTAGTTGCCTACACTATAAAATAAATAATTACAATTAATCACTTCCTATAGCCATCAACAACCTTCTTACACCTCTAAGCTGGATTTGTGGACCATTTGAAGTTTCTTTGATGTCATTGTCCTCTTGAAAATACAAATAACACATGGTGCAAACCCAACATTCTGGGGCGGGGAACTACATTGCGACCCATAATCCACCATGTTTAACTGTAGTCACTGTGTTCTATTTTTTGTAAGCCCCATTCCATTTTCAGAAGGGTCATTTAGAAGGACAATGACCCCAAACAACATGAAGCTTGTTAATGGTAATAGAGAGCAATTGATTACACTTATGTATTCTAAAGGGGATGCAAACAAATATTAACTTGAAGGTCACAATAATTGCAGTTGTGGCCAAAAGTATTGACACCCCTGCAATTCTGTCAGATAATACTCAGTTTCTTCCTGAAAATGATTGCAATCACTAACTCTTTGGTATTATTATCTTCATTTAATTTGTCTTCAATGAAAAAACACAAAAGAGAATGAAGCAAAAAGCAAAACATTGATAATTTCACACAAAACTCCAAAAATGGGCCAGACAAAAGTATTGGCACCCTCAGCCTAATACTTGCTTACACAACCTTTAGCCAAAATAACTGCGATCAACCACTTCCGGTAACCATCAATGAGTTTCTTACAATGGTCTGCTGGAATTTTAGACCATTCTTCTTTGGCAAATTGCTCCAGGTCCCTGATATTTAAAGGGTGCCTTCTCCAAACTGCCATTTTTAGATCTCTCCACAGGTGTTCTATGGGAATCAGGTCTGGACTCATTACTGGCCACCTTAGAAGTCTCCAGTGCTTTCTCTCAAACCATTTTCTAGTGCTTTTTGAAGTGTGTTTTGGGTCATTGTCCTGCTGGAAGACCCATGACCTCTGAGGGAGACCCAGCTTTCTCACACTGGGCCCTACATTATGCTGCAAAATTTGTTGGTAGTCTCCAGACTTCATAATGCCATGCACACGGTCAAGCAGTCCAGTGCCAGAGGCAGCAAAGCAACCCCAAAACATCAGGGAACCTCCGCCATGTTTGACTGTAGGGACCGTGTTCTTTTCTTTGAATGCCTCTTTTTTTCTCCTGTAAACTCTATGTTGATGCCTTTGCCCAAAAAGCTCTACTTTTGTCTCATCTGACCAGAGAACATTCTTCCAAAACGTTTTAGGCTTTCTCAGGTAAGTTTTGGCAAACTCCAGCCTGGCTTTTTTATGCCTCGGGCAGTGGCGTAGCTAGCCTGCTCTGGGCCCGGGGGCGAGATCTGCACCCAGGGCCCCCATGTGAAGAGCGGGGGTGGGGGGTGCTGGCAGAGAATTCTCGTGCCACCCCAAGTGGCGTAGCAAGTGTTTGTGGCGCCCGGGGCGGTGGAAAAATTTGCCGCAGCTGCCGCCCCTAAGAATTGTGCCAAATGACCACTCTCCTCCTGAACTCTCCATCCTCCTGCACCCTCCATCCTCCTGCACTTCCCATCCTCCTGCACCCTCCATCCTTCAGCACCCTCCATCCTTCAGCACCCTCCATCCTTCAGCACCCTCCATCCTCCTGCACCCTCCATCCTCCTGCACTTCCATCCTCCAGCACCCTCCATCCTCCTGCACCCTCCATCCTCCTGCACTTCCCATCCTCCTGCACCCTCCATCCTTCAGCACCCTCCATCCTCCTGCAATTCCCACCCTCCTGCACCCTCCATCCTTCAGCACCCTCCATCCTTCAGCACCCTCCATCCTCCTGCACCCTCCATCCTCCTGCACTTCCCATCCTCCAGCACCCTCCATCCTCCTGCACCCTCCATCCTCCTGCACTTCCCATCCTCCTGCACCCTCCATCCTTCAGCACCCTCCATCCTTCAGCACCCTCCATCCTTCAGCACCCTCCATCCTCCTGCACCCTCCATCCTCCTGCACCCTCCATCCTCCTGCACTTTCCATCCTCCAGCACCCTCCATCCTTCAGCACCCTCCATCCTTCAGCACCCTCCATCCTTCAGCACCCTCCATCCTCCTGCACCCTCCATCCTCCTGCACCCTCCATCCTCCTGCACTTCCCATCCTCCAGCACCCTCCATCCTTCAGCACCCTCCATCCTTCAGCACCCTCCATCCTTCAGCACCCTCCATCCTCCTGCACCCTCCATCCTCCTGCACCCTCCATCCTCCTGCACCCTCCATCCTTCAGCACCCTCCATCCTTCAGCACCCTCCATCCTCCTGCACCCTCCATCCTCCTGCACTCACCATCCTCCTGCGCTCCCCATCCACCTGCGCGCTCCATCCTTCTGTGTGCTCCATCCTTCTGTGTGCTCCATCCTCCTGCGTCTTCATCCTCTTGCGCTCTCTGTCCTCCTGCCATCCTTCTGTGTGCTCCATCCTCCTGCGCTCTTCATCCTCTTGCGCTCTCTGTCCTCCTGCTATCCTTCTGTGTGCTCCGTCCTCCTGCGCTCTTCATCCTCTTGCGCTCTCTGTCCTCCTGCGCTCTCTATCCTCCATCCGCCTGCACGCTGCATCCTTCTGCGCTCTCCATCCTCCTGCACTCCCCATCCACCATCCTGCAGCATCCTCCATCCTCCTGCACGCTCTATCGACCTGCGCTCTCCATCCTCCATCCTCTCTTGCATTCCCTGTCCTCCGTCCTCCTGCACTCCCCATCCTCCTGCAGTCCCCATTCTTCTGCGCTCTCCATCCTCCTGCACTCTCTATACTCCATCCTCCTGCGCTCTCCATCCTCCTGCGCTCTCCATCCTCTATTCCCTGCAGTGTCCATCCTCTATCCCCTGCAGTTTCCATCCTCGGTCCCCTGCAGATTCCATCCTCTGTCCACTGCAGATTCCATCCTCTGTCCCCCTGCAGTTTGCATCCTCTGTCCCCTGCAGATCCCATCCTCTGTCCCCCTGCAGATCCCATCCTCTGTCCCCTGCAGATCCCATCCTCTGTCCCCCTGCAGATCCCATCCTCTGTCCCCTGCAGATCCCATCCTCTGTCCCCCTGCAGATCCCATCCTCTGTCCCCCTGCAGATCCCATCCTCTGTCCCCCTGCAGATCCCATCCTCTGTCCCCCTGCAGATCCCATCCTCCAGTCTCCCTGTATCCTTCATCACCCTTGCACAGCCTGACACTCTCAGCACCCCTCTCTCACACACCTCTTGTTAAAGGTGCGGGGGGGGGGGGGGCTGTTGCAGACTCACCGTGGCTGCCGTGTGCGTCTGCTGTAAGGAGGAGGTGAGGAGGGGCGGGCAGGGCTGCAAGACAGGAAGTCCCGTCCTCCCTCCTGTCCGGCCGGCACGGCGGCCGGCTGGCAGCACGGGGGGCCCCCCAGGGGGCAGACAATGGGCCCCTGATGTCGGGGGGCCCGGGGCGCTCGCCCCCCCTGCCCCCCGCTAGCTACGCTACTGGCCTCGGGGTAAGAAGCGGGGTCTTCCTGGGTCTCCTACCATACAGCCCCTTTTCATTCAGACGCCGACGGATAGTACGGGTTGACACTTTTGTACCCTCGGACTGCAGGGCAGCTTGAACTTGTTTGGATGTTAGTCGAGGTTCTTTATCCACCATCCGCACAATCTTGCTTTGAAATCTCTCGACAATTTTTCTTTTCCGTCCACATCTAGGGAGGTTAGCCACAGTGCCATGGGCTTTAAACTTCTTGATGACACGGCGCACGGTAGACACAGGAACATTCAGGTCTTTAGAGCTGGACTTGTAGCCTTGAGATTGCTCATGCTTCCTCACAATTTGGTTTCTCAAGTCCTCAGATACGGTAGTTCTTTGGTCTTCTTTCTTTTCTCCATGCTCAATGTGGTACACACAAGGACACAGGACAGAGGTTGAGTCAACTTTAATCCATGTCAACTGGCTGCAAGTGTGATTTAGTTATTGCCAACACCTGTTAGGTGCCACAGGTAAGTTACAGGTGCTGTTAATTACACAAATTAGAGAAGCATCACATGATTTTTCTAACAGTGACAATACTTTTGTCACCCCCTTTTTTATGTTTGGTGTGGAATTAGATCCAATTTGGCTTTAGGACAATTTTCTTTTGTGTTTTTTCATTGAAGACAAATTAAATGAAGATAATAATACCAAAGAATTTGTGATTGCAATCATTTTCAGGAAGAAACTGAGTATTATCTGACAGAATTGCAGGGGTGTTAATACTTTTAGCCACAACTGTATGCCTGGCCAATTTTTGTAGTTTTGTATAAAATGATGTCCAATTTGAATTTTTTTCTTGTTTTTTTTGTGCTTTTCCAATACACACAATGGAAATAAATGTGTATAACAAAACATGTGTAATTGCAATAATTTTCTGGGTGAAATACTTCATTTTCTGGAACATTTCAAGGGGGCCAACACATTTGGCCCTGACAGGATATTGCAAAGTTTTTTATTTTTATGTGTATTATTGGTGTATGGAATAAAAATTAAAGACGGTTACTCTTTAAAAGCAAAAATGTTTTTTTTATGATAGATTAGAAAACAAAAATAGAATTCTACATTTCTAAATAAGGCTCTAATCACTCCACATTGGCGCCAGAGAAGGGAAAATCTGGTATATGCCATTCTTGGGCAAGTGTATAAGGGAACGGGTGGATAGAGGTCCCCGATGCTGGTCAAGATAATGATGTCCAAGCCGGTCCAAGTTACTAAAAAGATTATATTAGCCTCTTGTGAGTAACTTGGACCGGCCTGGACATTGTTATCTTAACCAGCAGCGCGGACCTCTCTCCACCTGTTCCCTTATACATGTGTTTTATCTCGCTGGGTGGCTCGCAGCAGATTGGTGCACATAAGTGGTTGTGTCATACACAACCCATTAAGGTGAGTAGTGTTACCACAATATACCGACAGGTTGCCATTGATAAGACCCTATTTGCGCTTTGTCTTTCCTTTCTAGTGTACTGCTCATTCTTGGGCAAGAACAGTCATACTTTGCTAATAGACTGTTATGGTAAAAAAATGCAAAATGTCTGTAGACTCAGGGGAACAAAATACATAATAGCTAAAAAAAGTAAAAATTCCATCGGTATATTTAAAATTTTGTTTGACACTTTTAACCTAGTGATCAAAAATTGACCCTAATTTCATGGATACAACTTTCTATAGAATGTGACATATATTTTGAATTCCGAAATGATTTCTTTTGGAGTCATGCTGTTGAAAAAAAACTAATCATCCAAAACCATAAACATTTGGCACATCAGATTTTGTCTTAAACTAGCATAAAGAAGAGACCTGAGTTGTCTCGAAAGCGTGCTACTTATTACAGTCTTTTCAGTTAGCCATTAACAAGTATCAACCACCAAGGACTCTCAGATAGAGATGAGCCGCCACCCCAGTGTTCGTGTTCGATTCGATTCGCCGAATCGACGGGGTGTTCGACGAACACCGTCGAACATCCCAGAACACGAAAAAACCGGGCTTGTGGGGCTGTTTCACTTCCACAATGTATATACATACATTGTAGAAGTGAAATAAAGTCAAATAAAGTGTAAAATATAAAAAAATAATGTATGCTCACCTGTCCGCGGTTCACCGAAGCCTCCGGTATGGTCCTGTGTCTTCCAGGACCTGTGGTGACGTCACATTCTCGCGGGAACTCCGGGCAAGTGACCGGAGTTCCCGCGAGAACTGACGTCACCACAGGTCCTGGAAGCACCGGACCTTGCAGGAAAGCTTAAAATAGATAATTTTATGATTCGGACCCTTTCTTTAAGTAACAGTTACTTAAAGAAAGGGTCCGAAACATAAAAATATCTATTTTAAGCTTTCCGGCAAGGTCCGGTGCTTCCAGGACCTGTGGTGACGTCACGACCTCGCGGAACTCCGGTCATGTGACCGGAGTTCCCGCGAGAACTGACGTCACCACAGGTCCTGGAAGACACAGGACCATACCGGAGGCTTCGGTGGACCGCGGACAGGTGAGCATACATTATTTTTTTATTTTTAACACTTTCTTTCATTTAGGTAATGTTTATTTTGGCTCAAAATGCGGCAGATGCGGTTTTCTGACCGCATCTGCCGCATTTTCGAACCAAAATCGAACATGTTCGATATTCGCCGAATTTGAACCAAATTGTTCGAATTCGGCGAATGACTCGAATAGCGCCAAAATCAAATCGAATTTGAGATTGGCGAACTATTCGAATCGAACATCGTTCATCTCTACTCTCAGACTTTAATATTTTTTCATCCAAATCCAGGGTTTTTGTCTTCCAAGTTTAAGATTTCTGCTGGGAAAAAAAATTGGAGAGGCAAAATGAAGCTACAAATGTATTTTGAAGAAATCTGACAACTGAGTCTTGCGGTAGTTACATTTCGAAATATGTCCGTGAACCGTTGCGAATCCGGTATGTAGGTTATCACAAGCAGCTGTTGCTTGTAATCCTTTATTAAAGGTCCTAAGTGGCTTCCTCCTGTGTGACACTCTTATCTCAAATACCAATGATATGACAAGATCTTGGCATATATATCCCGAATGTTGCTTAAAGCTGAACTAAATATTTAAATCCACTTAAAGATTAGACTTAAGACTCAATGATATTTCTTAAATAGAGATAACGTTTAGGCAAGATATACATAGATAATATATATGAGATCAGACAAAGCTATCAGCACTTTTGACGTCTCTTCATACTAAAAAACCTCTAAAAATAGCGATAAATATAATATCTACAAAAACAAGTCACAGAGTCAAGTTTAGTTGTGAAAAACTTATGGCTGTGGAGTCAGAGTCCATTTTGGTGAAGTCAGAGTCAGTATAAAATGGACTAACTCCCACTCCTAAAATATAGAATAAATTGGGTACAGTAGTTCAATATGCTGAATATTATTATTATGAATTATTATTTTCTATCTAAATATCTTGAATATTATATGATAATAATGATTAAAGCCTGATGTTCTCATTGTACTACAATAAATGTATCACTTAAACATGAGCTATGTATGAGGGAGTCAAAGATGTGGAGTTAGAGTCAGAGTCAGATTCAGGGAAACTGAAGAGTCGGAGTTGGTTTTTAGGCTTTCCAACTCTACAGCCCTGGAAAAAACCACTAGATTATTATAGAGCATTTACTCTCAATACGGAGAACTTATCTCTCAGGAGAAAAATAAGGATAATTCATTCAAATTTAGTAAAGAAAGAGGTTGTCACTACAAGACCCAGAAATCATTGCCATTAAGAGTCTCTGTCACAATGTCTGTGGGATAACAGTGAACAATGGCACCTGATCTTTCCATCAAGCTATCTCAGGGGTACGCCGAATGGTGGAGAGGCTGGAGGTACAGAAGGCCTAGCATGCAACCCCAGGTGCTGTGACCAATTTTCTTGTACACGAGTCTCCTTTCATGTCACTGCTCCTGACCAGTCTTGATTAGATTTTCACTCCCCCTCCTTTAGGACAACAGGGGAGTAATAAAGCCCACAGATAAAGACAGATAAGGGAAAATCAAAACTAAGGTACAATGCACACACACACAAGGTAAAGACAATAAAATGAGCAGGAGGAAACACAACAGCAGGAAGTGAGCTACATAACTAAAGGGGACAACCTCCACAACCGCATCAAGTACACAACACAACTTGCACCAGCGAGTCTGGGACACCGCACCTCACAGACCAACATAGGATAGCTAACATGGGTAGAAGGATTCCACCAACATAAATAGGAGGGGAGCAGCTGTGATAGGTCTCTCCACAACATATGATAAGAGGAGCAAGCAGACCAGCAGAGATTAACTCTTACTAGCCTGCCTGGGAATCAGCACACAGACAGTCAATGCCAGAGTCTGACTATGTTGATCCCAGACACTAGGGAAACCATCGGGCGGATCATCAGAATCTGCAACTTGAAAAGAACCCAAAGCTTTGATGACAGTCAGTGATGTTTGTGCAAAACCCCATGGGAAATCAACTGGAGTTGCCGTCAACAGTATAGAGAAAAGATGTAAAGGATCCAGCAAAGAAATGACGAGGGTCAAGTGATATAAAACTTTTTATTTCAATAGTGATAGTAAGTGATTCAAGACAAAAATTGGCACTACAAATAGGTATACTGTAGGTACAGACCTAAGCATTTTTGGCAAACAGCCTTACTTGTGGTCTATAAGTTTGCAATAAGCCACTTCAATGTATGCTCATAAAATCATCACATCATTGAAAACACCTGTACTGACACTCACTTGTTAGAGGGAGTGGTGTTTCACAGCCATACTTAGACCACCTTTATCATAGGGGCCTGCTGCCTCCCGCTAGAGCATTGGTAAAATGACCTGGTGTTGTTAATGGCTGTTTCTTATTCTGTCACGTTTCATTGAATTTATGTACTTTTTCTGTGAGCACTTTTAATTTGGCCCAAATTTATATGGATTAAATCTGTATCACTGATAAAGACCTGGGTGTATGGGTATATGACAAACTCACATTTAGTGGCCAGTGTCAGGCAGCTGCTGCAAAGGCAAATAAAATAATGGGATGCATTAAAAGAGGCATAGATGCTCATGAGGAGAACATCAATTTTACCTCTATACAAGTCACTAGTGCGACCACACTTAGAATACTGTGTACAATTCTGGTCTCCGGTGTAAAGAAAGACATAGCTGAACTAGAGCGGGTCCAGAGAAGAGCGACCAAAGTTATTAGAGGACTAGGGGTCTGCAATACCAAGACAGGTTTTAAACTTGGGGTTATTTAGTACAATATGAGGGGACAGTACAGAGACCTTTCTAATGATCTTTTTACTCTCAGGCCTGAGACGGGGTTAGGGGCATCTCTAGTCTGGAGGAAACAGGATTTAATCATGATCACAGATGTGGATTCTTTACTGTAAGAGCAGTGAGACTATGGAACTCTCTGCCGCATGATGTTGTAATGAGTGAGTCACTACTAACATTTAAGAAGGGCCTGGATGCCTTTCTTGAAAACTATAATATTACCAGTTATAATACTAGATTCTTTGATAGGGCGTTGATCCAGGAATAGTCTGATTGCCGTATCTGGAGTCAGGCAGGAATTCTTTTCCTCAATGTGGAGCCACATGGTTTTTTTTTGTCTTCTCTGGATCAGCATGTTAGGCTATGGGTTGAACTAGATGGACTTAAAGTCTTCCGCCAACCTTAAAAACTATATTACTATGTAGATAAAATCAAATATGTCTACCACAAACTCATGCCGTAAGAGTTACTGAATCTCCACTAGATACATCTTTTTGGTTCCTGATACATAAATGTAAAAAAAATTGAGATGTAGAATCTCCTGTGACACCTTTGTGTCATATTTTCGGTAACTTTGTTCAGCTTTGAGCACAGTATACTGTAAATAAACTCATTATTTTTTATCTACACGTTGACACGTTGAATATATTAGTGTCTTTATCTAGTGCTGGGGACTGGGATGAAAGGATGAGTGCAATGATCTATCAGGTGGTATAATTTGTAATAAGCTCTGATGACATTTAATAAAACAAGACTGAAAAAATAAATCAATTTCTGTGACATTTTGAATGCCTTGCGTTTTTTTCCCTGTGTTATACGTTTCAGTTTCGAGGCCACCGCTATCACATGAAAGCTTAGCGAAGGCTTTGCTGGAGAAATATACCTCTGAATTAAAGATAAATCTATACAATGTCAAATTACATTGAAATAGATTTCAAAACATTGCCACTTGCCGTTATACCTGCTCGGAAGGTTCAACCAATTATTTTTTTGAAATACCAACTTTCATACAAAGACGAATAGGCGGGGAACCTGTTTTGCTTTATTTGTTCTTCTTTTCATCATTTTTATTGCAAAAGTAATGATTACAAAACATACTGAGATCTATGGTAGAATAATCTGACCGCTACCAGTCGGAGTATTCTAGAACCAGACATAGTGTCCGTCAGTCTTGCACTCTAACCAGTTACTACAGCAGTTTATTTTCCAGAGCTGCTCTTGCATTCAGAACAAAATAGTAAAACAAGATAAACGCGAACAATAATATATCTGCCTGGTGTAATGGAAACCAAGACGCATAGCTGGGTCTGACATATACCAGCGGTGACTGATGGGCTTCCATTATCTACATCTGCACAGCACACATTGTACATTGTAATAACACTATTTGTGTTATTTACAGCGGATCTGTCAGCAGATTGTAATGTACTTTCAAACTTTGCATAAATCAATAGTACAAGCGAAAATAAGAAACTTTGTAATACATGTTATCCCAAAATTCTGCCTTTTTCTCTACTTATGAGCCATTTCTTTTCTTTTCCCGTGCCTCCCGAGCTTACAATCTACAGCTGTAAGGGAATCTGTCGGCAAGTTTTTGCTACCTCATCTGAGGCAAACAGATCTTGAATCCAACAACATATCACATAGTTTACTGGGTGAAGCAGTCGTGACACAATGGAATTCTTAGATGTAGCAGAAGTCAGAAAGCCAACCCCACTCTACACGCAGCTCACTCTGTACATTATCTATTAACAGTGAGCTGCTTATCAGAGGAGGAGGCGAAGTTGGACCATGGATGCATGCACTGTAGTCCAGGCAATGATAATCCCTTGGTGATAAAACCTTAATTGTATGGAAAAACCAGCACGTAGCCTAATAAGCGGCATCACTGAATATATGTCTCAGCCCCAACCACATACTGTCCTCAGCTTACATAGCACACACCTGTTGACAGTTTCCCTTTAAAGGGTTTCTGTGAGTAGGAACAACCCTCCTAAGCCATCTACATAGCCATGAAGACCATAGGAAGTTGAAAGAATGATGCGTTTATCCAAATTTTCTGTTAAGATCTATGGGCTGGATATAGATCTCCCCGAGAATCCGCCTGAATCCTGACGAAGTAATACAACTCCAAAACACGTCGAATAAATCACTATATTGAAGATAACTTCCTGGAGTCTTTCATTTCAAAGATAGTAGCGCAGTGTTAACCCCCTCCTTCCTTGGAAAATTTGTACCCTGATTGTTAAAAGAATAAATTATGAAATATTTGATGCCATCTGGAAATTATTAGCTGACTAGTTCATTCATCTCATACCCATCTGGCATCAATTAACATTGCATTGTAATTCTATTATTTATACTTCAATGTCATTTGCAGCAATGAAGTCATTGTTTTCAATATTCAGATACGTTAGCAAACAGATTGATTTTGCATGGAATTTGAATTTTTATTCTACTGCTCCACTGAGTAAAACCACAAAATCAGTAATCGTTTCCAATAAAAAAAAAAGATAATATTAGAAAATAGCTACTGGCTACAAAGAAGACTTGTCCCTTAGGAATAATGTGTAAGTAGACAATGGGAGCCAAGTGCATTCAATAGGACTGGAGTATAAAGATTTAGCAGTATAAACATTATCTCACCACAAGCAAACTGAATGTAAGCTCATATGTCCAAGGGAAAAAAGGAAACAAAACATCATTAAATGAAAAGACTCAAATAATCTTGCAGTTATCACATTCGGAAAAGAGAGGAGAGAGAATCCGCCAAAATCTGAGCACACCATTTTGCTTTAATTTGGTTAGGAGATTCTATTAGCTTTAAGTTATTCATTGTGAATCGAATGGTCATTATTATGCCCTGGGGTCACTCCGAACCTCAGAGCATAATAAATGTAGAGTGACAAAAATCCTCCTCTTATCAGCTCTACATGCACAATGTTCTCCAATTCTTCCAGCATCCGGGGATAGGCAGTGCCTTGGGTGAAGCATGTACTGATGTCCCAGGGTACAGTGAAAGTGCCAAAGTGGATGTCATGCATAGCTCTGGAGGGAACCGCATGGAGTACCGGACCAGATAAGTAAGCCATGGCTTTGTATTTAGTCTTTTAAACCCCTTTTTTCAATGCACCCATAAATAAGCAAAATGCAGTAGGCCATCCATCATGTTGCTGAATTCACAAGAAGTAAACTCACAAAAAATTTAAATTCAGGGGTCCAAATTTTCTAAGCAAATTCAATTACCGTAACTTCAATCAAATTGGTGATCTCCACTTATTTATTAGTGAAGAGTTATGTAGCTTTCTCTACCACTATTCATACTGTAATCTCTATTTAGATCAGCTGTTTCTGATAAAAGTAGTCACCTGTTCACTTAAGACCTGTAGAGAGCCATAGTTTGTCTCCCTCATCCCCACAATAAGTTAAAACTGTAATGGCACACAAACTAGTCCAATTTGTCTTGGAACTTCCTAATTCTCATGCTCTTTGACTTGCTGTCTGTTACACTCTCGGGGGTGATCGAGGGGGAGTGGACACACTAGACCACAGGGGGACCTGTGGAAGTTGGCAGCTGACCCCCAGGGCACAGACAAACTCAGGCACAGTCCCTGGTTAGCAGGCACATTCACTAGTATGGCAGGCTGGTAACCCAGGGATGGACTTGGGTACAGACAGTGATGTAGGCAAGTGCAGGTTAGGACAGCCATGGCAGACAGAGAAACAGGATCAGGCGGGTGCTGAGCCCATGGCAGCAACAGACAGGTATGGAAAAGGTAATGGACATATGCACAGGACCTGGCAACTCTCTAGCCAGACAGGGAACTACCTAACTAATGATCAGACACTTCCCCTAATGGGAGGATGCCTTACACACCCAGTGCCTCTCAACCAAAGGCTGAAGGGCACTTCCTGGAAAAAGCATGCTGGCCGTTTAAATGGAGTGTGGCCCATGCATTAGGCACACTCCTGGGTGACCTGTGCAGTCTTCACAGGCCCTGGGAGCAAGAGACCACAAATGACCTCGTGGATTGCACAGGAGTGGAAAGGAGGTGTGATACTGGGCTGCAGCAGTGAGTAAGCCTGTGTCCCTGCTGCAGGGACATGGGCATTACATCATCAACGTTTTTATTGAGTGGTTCATCTTCTACACCATTCTGCCAGCACTATAAGTGATGTAACTCCATCTCCTTCAATTCTCAGCACGCATGGTTCGCACAATTGCCCAATTGGAAGCCAGTCTCTTTCAGTGTTCAGTGTCTGTTTTCTTTTCAGATGTAGTAGGCTATGCTCTTAAGCCCAACTAAAAAACATCAGAAAAAGAACCCAAACTGAGCCCGAAGCTTCATACTCTGGACTTATAGCCTTATTCAATTACCGTATTTTCCGGTGTATAAGACTAGTTTTTAACCCCTGAAAATGTTCTCAGAAGTCAGGGGTCGTCTTATACACCAGGTGCAGGGCGCCACCTACTGTCAAAGGGACACTGCGGCTGCCCAGCATATGTGCACTGTGTCCAGCCGCGCTCTCCAGGAGGAGAGAGACTGGAGCTGACATTGCTGCCTCCCCCAGCAGTTGCCAGACATCAGATACTGCAACACCCGACCACAGGTACAGCAGTCACTATTGCTCCCTGAGGAGAGTGGGGGTTGTACACAGCTCTGATTATTGAAAACATGAGGCAGATGAGTGAGAAGATAGATACTGCATGACCCGGAGCCAGGAGAATTGTGTGATTATGGAGACTTCCCCTCCTCCCCTCCCCCTTGCAAGCAGTATAGACCTGCAGACTGGAGAGGGCAGCCGGCAGGGCTTCTCACAGTTTGTCAGAGATATTTGTATCTGCTGAGACTGTCTCCTCTCAATGCTGAGAGTTTGTTACAGTGTGCACTGTGCCTGCCTTGCCAGCCCTCTGTGATCTCCAGACTAAATCTTGTGCTATGAGACTCTCCAGGCCAGTGCAGGTTTCCATTCATTGACAGCTGGCAGAGCTCCTAGAAATTATTGAAATGAGTCTCCTGTCCTCCGGGTGACATTGTCTGACAGGAACGTTTGCCCCCTGTACTCCCCACCCCCCCACCCCCCTCCCAATCTTGACACAGTCACAACAACTACTCTCCATGTCACCTACCCCCTCATGGTTTTGGCACATCCCAATCCCCGTATTCCACCCCCCTCCACATGGTGCTGGAACATCAACCCTCTCCATGTTTATATGGAGGACTATGGGGGTGCAGTATACTACATGGAGCACTATGATGGTGCATTATAACGGGTGACTATGGATGATGCACTATAATATACAGAGCCAATTGTACTATGTGGAAGCCATTATAATACTGGGAGAGCTCTGTGGGGGGCATGATAATACTTGAAGGACTATGAAGATGGCAAAATCCTGGTGAGTGTCTCTTTAAGGCTGTGTGGGGGCCATAATACAGTGTGAAGAGATGTAGGGGCCATTATACTGTATGAAGGGCTGTGTGGGGTTCACAATGGAAATCATACTGTAGAAGAGGGGTAGTCTTATACGGCGAGTACATTCCAAACTCCATATTTTAACTGGAAAAGTTGGGGGTCGTCTTATACACCCAGTCGTCTTATACGCCGGAAAATACGGTATATTGATTTTGAAGTGGCAAACTTGAATCCCATTTTTGGGGAATTCAGACAAACTCCAAACAGAGACATGAACACACTGCAAAACTCAATGTGAAGAGCCCCTTAAAGGGATTTTACAAGAATAAACTTTACTGCTGTCTTTACAAGAAAGGACCAAAAATGTCCATGGCCTATCTCCACCATTGCAGACCGACTCCAGTAATGTGTATGGAGCTAGGCTGTAACACACTAATAACCTGTGGCTGGTGTTATACTGTTTTAAGAAAAAATAAATTTATATTTTTATAACCCTGTTCAACAGTTCCATATAGCGTACAATAATACCAACAAGTAATGCCTAAATAATACTCCCATAGACTGTCAAATTGTAAAACGAGCCCTAAGTATGGTGAAGAGTCAATCGAATTCAAGCCAAAAGTTCTAACAGCAAATTACCCTGCACAACCTCAGGAAGAGTACGATCTTCTATCTTAGTCCTGTAGACAGGTTATAGATTACAGCCGGCTTAGGGACAATCAATTAATTAAATAATAGAATTCTGCTCATTACAGCCTTAACACAATTAACTTGTTTTCTTCATTACAACCTGTAGGCAAAATAAAACAAGTAAACAGATTATTAGACCTTTTTGTCCTACTTACACTAATGTAATAATGAAAGGCACAATATAAGATCATTGATCACATCAGGCCTGGGAAAACACTTTGTGCAGTGGGCTTCTTAGCCATTTTTCTTCCTGAAGAAACATTTTGAGGCCAACACTTACTGTACACAGCAGGATACATATACAGGTATAATGATTTATGAGGCCACGGAGCTCATGCTTGATAAAGCGCTTAAAATGTGGTGATAGATAGACCTCATCAAATCAATCAATATCTTTCTCCAGTCAGAATACTAATGTAAAATGTTTACACTGAAGAGTCTCAGCAGATTTATGTTGAGGGAGACAAGGTCTACTGCATCCCATTCTGCATACATTGTTTACCACCAACAGGCGGGAAAAAACGACATCTTCACAACCACGTTGGTGTCATTTAAAGGGATACTAAATGTCCAATACATATTAGATGACTGTCTGATGAACTGTGTATCGGCTTATCATTCAGATGACAGCCATCTCAACCACCATTCCCATATACAAGAGCATTTACCCATCCAAGTTCTATGTTCTCTATGCGAGAGTTGCCGACTGACATGTTGGCCAGTAGCTAATCTATTTGGAACAATACGATGGGCAGTCCTCGATAGGACACCACAATGGACATCTTCCCTGAGCCACCATACAATTAGGCTATGTTCAAATTTCCAGTAATCATCTGGTAGAACCGATCTAGCAATAATGTGTTGCAAAAAAGGTTTTCGGACACACCTTTTTTTTTAAGATGCCGATTTCAGCTGGATCAGGGGCGTAACTACAATAGGTGCAGGGGTTGCGATCGCACCCGGGCCCTGCAGCCTAGGGGGGCCCCAAAAGTCCCTTTGGCCCATAGAAAAAGACTAATATTATTAAAGATTTGCAATAATTGGGGGCTCCGTTTGAGCTTTCGCATCGGGGCCCCTGGGCCTGAAGTTACGCCACTGAGCTGGATCCATACTTTTAACATTGAAATCTATTAAAAATGGAATCATTAAATACCCATCATGCATTATTTTCCTTTTGAAAGTGATTCAGTAAACAAAAAGGATTCTTTTCATGTAAAATAAAAAACGGATGGCTATTTAACAGATCTATTTCCACCAGACTTCAATGTAAAAAGAAAAAGCGGATCCAGCTCAAATTAGTTTTTGAAAAATGGACAGAAAAGTTGTGGTTACTCAGCTGTTTTGCCAAGAGAATGCGCTTGATCCATTCTAATGGATGATAACTGGATAAGTGAACGTAGCTTAAGGCTGGAGTCTTACTGGCGTATGACTCACACAAATGCATTGCGAGAAAACCTTGCATTGCACTTGGCCTAATGTTAATGAATCAGGCTGCTCAGATCTGCCAGTTTTTCCTCATCCCTAATCAATCTAGGGAAAAAAATTGCTGCATGCAGCGATTTCCAGGAAATATTAGCTTACTCGCACCCATACAAGTCTATGGGTGTGAGTGAAACATTGCACTGCACTCGGCACACATCCAAGTACAGTGCGATATACGTAGAGAGAGGCAATGGAGGAGATGAAGAGATGAATCTCTCCTTCTCGTCCTCACCTGTGATCCAATCGCAGGATCGGATCACAGTGAATGACACTTGGTCACACCCACAGTGGAGTTTGAGCTGAGTTTCATTAGCATAATCCATGTGATTCTCTAGCATTGGATGCCATGTGCAGTGTAACTCCACCCTTAGATTGTCAGATGAACCCATTGATATTGGCAGGTTCAACTGACATTACTCTAATTTTTATGATGCCGGTGAATGCAGGGAGAACGCAGTTGCCCTGTGCCCAAGATCTACATTCAGTACAGGGCGGCTTCTTCCTGTATTCACCTGATGGTGATCACTTCCGACTCTGCAGCATGAAAATAACATACGGTGGACATGCAGAAATTCGCTGAAAGAACACTGCAGAGGGGAGAAGCTTGGTGAGCATGAGATTTCTTTACACCATGTTCCAAATTATTATGCAAATGTTCTTTTTCTCTGATTTTCCTAAATGGTCGGTGCAAATGACAGTCAGTATAATAAAAGTCATCACCTGTTAAGGCACCTTCACACACAGCAATTTTGCTAGACAATTTCACTGGCAATTTGCTGGTTGCAGTGAAATCATGGTCACATTGTTCCATTTGTACACAGCAACAAAATAGAACAATGTGTCCATGATTTCACTGCAACCAGCAAATTGCCTGTGAAATTGCCTAGCAAAATTGCTGTGTGTGTAAAGGTACCGTTAGAGTATACATCAAATTTTATTGAAGAAACCTCCCAATGATAACATTATAATCTTAAAAATTAAAAAAAAACTCTAAATGCACTGTTCCAAATTATTAGGCACAGTAGAGTTTCTAAACATTTGATATGTTTGAAAGAACTGAAAATGCTCATTTGTTGAATTTGCAGCATTAGGAGGTCACATTCACTGAAATAAAATGCTATTTAACTCCAAAACATCCTAACATGCCAAGTTACATGTTAACATAGGAACCCTTCTTTGATATCACCTTCACAATTCTTGCATCCATTGAACTTGCGAGTTTCTGGAGAGTTTCTGCTTGTATTTCTTTGCATGATGTCAGAATAGCCTCCCAGAGCTGCTGTTTTGATATGAACTGCCTTCCACTCTCATAGATCTTTTATTTGATTATACTCCAAGGGTTCTCTATAGGGTTGAGGTCAGGGGAAGATGGTGGCCACACCATGAGTTTATCTGCTTTTATGCCCATAGCAGGCAATGACACAGAGGTATTCTATGCAGCATGAGATGGTGCATTGTCATGCATGAAGATGATTTTGCTCCTGAAGGCACGTTTTTGCTTTTTGTACCATGGAAGAAAGTTCTCAGTCAGAAACTCTATATACTTAGCAGAGGTCATTTTCACACCTTTGGGAACCTTAAAGGGGCCTACCAGCTGTTTCCTAATGATTCCGGCCCAAAACATGACTCCTCCACCTGCTTGCTGATGTCGCAGCCTTGTTGGGACACGGTGGCCATCCACCAACCATCCACTACATCCATCTGGACATTCCAGGGTTGCTCGGCATTCATCAGTAAACAAGACTGTTTGAAAATTAGTCTTATGTATATCTGGTCCCACTGCAACCATTTCTGCCTGTGAGCACTGTTTAGGGGTGACCGAATAGTAGGTTTATGCACCACAGCAAGCCTTTGAAGGATCCTACACCTTAAGGTTTAAGGGACTCCAGAGGCACCTGCAGCTTCAAATATCTGTTTGCTGGTTTGTAAGGCCTTTTTAGCAGCTGATATCTTATTCCGATGAACTTGCCTGGCAGAAACCTTCCTCTTTCTACCTTTATCTGTATGAACACGTCTGTGCTCAGAATCAGCCACAAATCTTTTCACAGTATGATGATCACCCTTATGTTTTCGTGCAATATCTAATATTTTCAGCCCTTGTCCAAGGCATTGCACTATTTGTTGCTTTTCAGCAGCAGAGAGATCCTTTTTCTTTCCCATGTAAATTGAAAACTGTGGCCTGCGTAATATTGTGGAACACCCAGTTTTCCTTTTATTGGGTTCACCGCCCAAAATAATTATCACAGGTATTTAAGATTGATTTCAGTAATCCAAAGAAACCTGAGACACAATACCATCAATGGGTTTCATTGACCAAAAAAAAACAAAAACCCTATGACACTTAAAACCAATTTGCATAATAATTTGGAACATGGTGTAAATCTCATCCACTGTGCTGGTACTATACAATGCAGTGTTTTGGAAGCAGTGGTAATACGCTGCACCCTAAAACATTACTATTCTGGATGGTGAGTAGGCACCTTTAAATTCAACAATAGTGATTAACACAAAAATATAAAAAAAATACTATTTGCTGTTGATCTCTTCTATACTATATCTAGTCTATATCAGAATACTCATATTTACGTACACATAACCTCAGCTCTTTAATGAAAATGCGTAACACAAGAAAGTCATCTGTCAGTGCAAAATAATAACTAAATTAATATTATTACATTACCAATCAGAAAATCCTGTCTTTTTTGTTTTCAATTGAAAACTGATTAAAGGATGTTGTCCACTACTCAGCCAACCCCTTCTTAATGTTGACATGCCCCAGGACTCACATGACATTGCAATGTAAGGCAAGCCATGGACGAAATCAGTCCCAGCTTCCGTCTGAAACATCCCTATCAAACATCAATAGGAAGTGAGCAGTCAGTTGCAGCTCTGACTGACTTCCTCCTACTGTCTAATTTGCCCATAGGCAAAACTGGCACTGATTGGACTCACATGAGGTAACAATGCCATGTGAGCCCTGGGAGAATGAATGCTGATATCACTGGAACAGCACTGACACATGAGTCGAGTATATTGTAAGTGTTTTTATTTTATCGGGGTTAAACACTCAAATTTTGTCAAAATCTCCAATAAAGCTTTCAAGTTCTGGAGGGATTTTTTCCTAAGATTTGTACTGTAAAAGAAAAAGTTGGTTTGATATAGAATCTTTTATTAGCGTTATAATATGGCTAGGGATGAGCGAGTATACTCGCTACTATTCGGAACTCGCCGAATAGTAGCGGTATTCGGGTACTCGCTACTCTCCGAGTGTCTTATGATTACTCGGGAGTAGCGAGTAGTCCATTCACTTTCGCAGTGTATCTATAGATACACTGCGAAAGTATCCTAAAAATGAATAAAAGTTGTTAAAAATAATAACATTACATACTAATCTGTCTGGCGCCTGCACCAGGACCAGCAAAGAAGACCTAGGGATTGTCCCAGAAGACCTGCGATCACCGGACGACAAGGACCTGTGACTTCCAGCCAATCAGATGGCCGGTAGCGATCTGACCAATCAGATGGCGAGACGTTACAACCACGTGATCACTAGCAGCCACCTGATTGGCCAGATTGCAAGGTCCTAGGTGTACTGCCAGGACCTTGCAATCTGGTCAATCAGGTGGCCGCTAGCAATCACGTGGTTGAGATGTCTCGCCATCTGATTGGCCAGATCGCTACCGGCCATCTGATTGTCTGGAAGTCACAGGTCCTTGTCATCCGGTGATCGCAGGTCTTCTGGGACGGTCCCGGGGTCTTCTTTGCCGGTCCCGATGCAGGCGTCGGACAGGTGAGTATGTAATTGTATTATTTTTAACAACTTTTATTCACTTTTAGGATACATTCACAGTGTATCTATAGATACATTGCAAAAGTAATCAGACTCGCTATACTAGCCATGAGTACCGAGTACCGGGACCTACTCGTTGCGAGTATAGTGAGTCCGAATATTGCGGTACTCGCTCATCCCTAAATATGGCCAATTTATGCAGTGAATTCAGTATATCACAGTCTGTAAGCAGCATCAGACTAAGGTTTTATAAATTATTCAGAGGCCACCTTTCATTTATTTATTTATTTAGAATGCGCACATTTAATTGCTTTGTAAACTTTGCTGTTTTTGTCACACATGATATAATAAGGTCTAATGGGTTAGTAATATAAAAAGACTCTTATAAGAAATGTATGGCTCCAAAAACAGCAACAAATAGTCTTACCTTCTTGTGGACCTTTGAGATCATACCTTTTTTGTAAGAGCTTGGAGCCATCAGAGCATCATCTTGTACTTAGTGGACCACACTGACCTTGTCTTTAGAGCTGACAAAAATAGTAATAGAATATACCATAACCAACTGGCTTCCAACTCAACATTTAAAGAGGTTATCCGGGAATTATAAAAAAAAAAGTGGCAGTGCTAACAGCAGACTGCCACCACTGCCTGTTGTGCCCGACACCGTTCATCACCGTTTACCACCAACATGGAGCAGTCTAAGACCACTCTGTTGGTGATTTTGCCACTTCTGCTGATGTCACATCAACAGAGGCGCGCCCCTCTGTCAACGAGTTTCATAGTCGATGTCACACTGATTGACAGCCGGCTCCACCAATCAGGTAGTGGGAGCGAGCTGTCAATCAGGAGGAGACTGGCTGTCTCGCCCCTTCCACAGAGCAGAGCGGAAAAGCCCTCTGGTCTGTTTACTCACCATGCTGTCCCAGCAGGAGCGGTCTGTGACTGCTTTGTGGAAGCGGTGAACAGCCGTTGATGCTTAGGTCGTCCTGCATCTTGGTGGCCACAGTGGTACTACACCTAATCCACAGGTGTGGTGTCATTTCTCTCAGATAAGACAGGGACACAACCTGAAACACACATCTTACACCCAAAACCATAGTGACTATAGAGGTGAAGAGGGCTTTCTCGGCCATCGCTCGACGGACCCGCAGTTGCATGCCGTTGGGACTAGTAGCACAAAGGCGCAGGGCAGGGGAAGATGAAAGATCAGCAAGAAAGGGCAGCAGAGAAAGGCTTATGAAGGGTGTCTCAGTTGAGTGTTCCTGGACTGTCTGAGGGCTGGTCGAGACGCACACTGGAAGAGCTCAGTACCCTAGCAGGGTTGGCACTTAACTAAGCTGCAAGTAAAAGAGATTGGTAAGAACTGCAACCTCAGTGTCTGTCCATTCCTTCTGCACCTTACTGCACTACCACCACATCTACACTGACTCTAATACCAAACTCTGGGAGCCCTCTCCACCTGTGGGTAGTGTTTCATCCAAGCTACTTAACATCTATCCCTGGGGTCCGAACAGCAGCGCTGGTCATCCCTGACCAGACACCACAGGTGAGGTCATGATAAAGACTTTATATGCCCTGTAAGTAGCCCCTTTTTCATGCTCTGTCAGGACCACAGATACTGGGGTTGCCACCATGACTACTGAAAAGACTGTTACCCCAATGTCTGAGTACCCCATTATAAGTGTTTAGGCACCTTTTTTTTTTATAAATGCGGATAACCTTTTTAATGCCCAGTCTTAAATGATTATTTCAAACATTATATTGAATTCCTTTGTACAATATAGGAAATGTATGAGCATTAGACATAAACAAACCTTTTGAGAATCAATTTTCAGCAAATTTCCCCCAAAATTTAATAAATTAGACACAAATCATGGGTAACCCAATAACTCTGAGGTCTCCTTAGAGTTTACACAACCATAATTAATGTATTTAATTCCACGCCAACCTCAGTAATTTGGAAGACAGCTAATTGAAGAAATAGGTGGTGCAAATCTTTTTTTTATTTTATTTTTTTGCTATATTACTTAGATGTTTCAATTTTTTTTTTAGCCTCACAAGTTGACTTGAACCTGATAATGATATCGCAAAAATGAAATTGGCTCTCCAAATTATTTAGTTTTATGGCAATTGTATGTGGATATCAGCTAGAAAAGAGTTGGCACCAAACGTATATGGAGAAGGTTTAGCTCAAGATCCCAGTTGTGTAATGAGAGAGGGAGAAGAAGAAAGAGCGAGAAGAAGAAAGAGGGAGAAGAAGAAAGAGGCAGATTCACACCTGGGGATGTTAATTGCCGGATTACTACCATCAGAGACACAGTCTACTGTTGGTGGAACCATGAGCAAGATGAATGTCCCAAGTCAAATTGGACCATGGGTAGCATCTACTAGGAATACCACCAATGAGAAGTGAAAATGATTCAAAGATCACTTTCTTCTACTTTATCAAAGGAAATAGAGAATAAAGCAAACTGATGCTATAGTTGGGGATACAATGACATGAACGAGCCTGGTTTAAATCTTTGTTGTCAGCACCCTGAACATCTTCAATGGAAACCTTGTTTCAATACACAAAGCGTATTTTCTTCCCTCCACAGATGAAGCTATAAAACATTGCTTAGTAAACATTTTAAAAGTCTGATCGTTTGCTTGGAAAGACTTCTATAAAGGCTTAAAATACATTTGTTTTGCTGTCAGAAGTGATAGCAAGCAATGCTCACAATATAGAGATACGCTTCCCCTTAACTTAAGCTTTCCCAAAGACTTTAACCATTCAAGCATTTGGCAGACTCCCACTTAGTTTAATCCCCCCAGGCACCTTATGCTCAGTCAGATATCTAGGCTGAACTCCTAAAAATGTTTATCGAAAGCAAACCATATTTTAAAATGGAATTTTGATTACAGACACTCCACCAAAATAGCATGAAACACAAAAAAAAGGCTTGCGTAAGCCAATTTTCTGTACAGTCAGGGAGGATAGTGCAATTAGGTGCTTGGTTTTCTGCAACAAAACAAAATTATTACCAGAGCATATTGCACATGTAGGGTGTCATCCATATCTAAATAAGCTTAGAATGACCAAATGGCCTTAACATTAATCATCTGTTTTTTTCATTACTGAAGACCTTCTTTTGATTGTTGTTGCTTTGCTTAAGACATGATAAATAAATCTGTTATTAAAGAAAAGGTTGGTTAAGAAATATAACGTAAATGGGTAGTCCAGGCTTTGGGCTCAAGTCTGTAGTCACTCTATTTGACTTCAGATCGATGAACCCTCAGAGTGAACATTGTGCACACTGTCAAGATTCTTTGGTGCGGGAACAGGTCATCATGTGACAGCAAGGATTTGCCCACATTCTGACGAAATGTTTCCAACCTTACTCATTTCACTTGTATTGAACAAGGCCACACACATGTCATGTAATTTGCATCCTAGCAGACATGCTGCCACCGGCTTCTAGAGCTGGTCCCTGACAGTCCTGAGAGCGCGCACACTTCACAATGTGAGGATTTACAATTCTGCAGTCACACAGAGTGACTGCACACTTACTCCCAAGCATGGCAATCTTTTCAGGGTGTCAATACTGTTTGGATAACTTTTGGCAGTTATCTCTCTCCGACTTCTCCAAACACATGGGATACATCTAGCAGAGGCTTATCTATCTGTAAGAGATTGATTTGGGGTAAATTTAGGTGGGACATTTTGCTTTTATTTACATTAAATAAATTCATTGCAATTTCAATCAGGCTGGAATGGATAAACATCTCAAATTTACCTTTCTTCAGCCTGTTCCATTCCTGTTCTACCACCTCTGGTCTTCCAATTGGTTATTTTAGAACCTGCTTTCTGCTTTCCATCTTCTATCTTCATTCCGGTTGGGCATTGTGTTCACTATGACGTGGGGAATGATACATACTCATTTGTGGCACAGGATTCTGATCGATCAAGTGAACAGAAGACCCGACCAGAGGAGATATAGAAGATAAAAGAGCCAATCAGGGGCAAAAGCACTACAAGAATGTCAAAGAGGGTTAGGATAGAATTGATATACTTAACCCCTTCCTGGCAACCTATAATCCAATAAAAGCAACGCTGGCAGGGCAAAATTTTGTTGGAATACAAAAAAATTCTGATTCTGGTAAATCCAACTTTTTGAAACTTGAGCTAAATCAAATCCACCTTGCTATTAGTTGAATAAATTCATCCTGCTCGGTCCTTTCCTCTAAACACTGAGACCCTTTTTCTTTCTCACTAGGAGATGTTGAGATTTGTCCACCATACAGTTACTGTATATTGGAGTGATCAGGAAAGTGCTCATATCAGCATGGGATCTCCTCCTTTCTAGACGATGATGAGATTCTCAGGGCACTGATCCACTCTAGTCAGATTTTGTTTACTTTTCCGTACAGTTCTATTGCAGAGCTAAGAAATTAAGGTATAAGTAATATTCACGGACATACGGTAGTAGTTGGAGATCTCTTTACAACTTTTGAGGATCTACAGCTCCAAGTTCTTGAAGTCAGCATATAAATGAAGTTAGAACCGAATGGTGCAGAGACTCTTCTTAACTAAAACACGCGACAACCACAAGAGTTCAGGCCAACAGCATTGATGGTTTAGTCAACATTATTGAACCAAGTCTATTTTGATATGGTTCAATGTTACATGGCAACTCACAACTTTAAAGTCTATAATAAATACAAATATCTATTTAAAATCATTGCTCACTTCTGCGAAAATAATGTTTTGATATTTTTATCTCATATTTGGTACCAATGCATTGTACCATCTAATATACCTTAAGAGTCATAGCATGCCGTTTGTTGTTGGCACTGCTATTTAGATGATTATTTCTGGACTATTGCAGCCAAACATTGAGAGAAGAGATGAGGAGGAGGAATGGCACAGTTGGTAAACACTCCAACGAGAAGCTTGCTGGCTCTATTCCATAATAAACTCCATGTGACATTATGCTGGTCACTTTCAGTAAGTGAATCACTATAAATATCTCTGTAATTTCTACTGAATGATCACTGTATTTATTCCTGTTGTCAGTGTGTATAACAATAATAATAGACAAAAGAAATGTCCAAGATTTCAGGAACAGCGTGTAATACGGGGGCTGACAGTGAATTATGATTTTTTATCAATGCACTTATATTTAGTATAAAAAAAATAGCACCTATTCACCCATACTTTCCTCACAGGTCAATTAGTACATAAAGAAGTGAACATTGCCATGCTAAGTGCAATTACATACAGTCATGGCTGAAAGTGTTGGCACCCTTGATTTCATTCCCGAAAATTAAGTATTTTTCCTAGAAAACTACACATTTTGCTATATACCGTATTTTTCGCTTTATAAGATGCGCCTGATTATAAGACGCACCCCCAAATTTCGTGAAGGAAAAGAGAAAAAAATAATTTTTAATGTTAGATGGGGTCTGTCTTATAATGCCAGTGTCCATCTAACAAATCATATAGGGTATATGTCCCTCATAGCCTCCTCATCCTGGTAAATGGACCCTCATCCTGGGATATAGCCCCCATCCTAAAATTAGCCCCGTAATCTGGATATGACCCCCTTATTTTGGATATAACCTCCTTGGTCTGGCACACGTCCACTATCAATGGCACACATCCCCCTGTGCTGGCGCATATCCCCCTGTGCTGACACAAGTCCCTTATTGCTGGCACAGGTCCCCTATTGCTGGCACATGCCCTTCCTGTCCTGGCTATGGCCCCCCGTGCTTACACAGGTCTCCCTTTGCTGGCATACGTCCCTTATTACTGGAATAGGTCTCCTATTGCTGGCACATGCCTCCCCTGTCCTGGCTATGGCCCCCTGTGCTGACACAGGTCTCCTATTGCTGGCACACGACCCCCGTCATGGCATACGTCCCCTATTACTGGCACAGGTCTCCTATTGCTGGCATATCTCATTTCATTTCAAAAATTCTTTTTATTGTTTTACAAGATATTAAGATGTTAATCAGATAATTACAGAAAAGAAGAATTCAGCTCATGACATCAGTGGAAAATGATTAATTAATTCCAAACATATGTTTAGGTACGGTTATTGTCAAATTATCTAGAGAAAGTTTAAGCACAAGAAGAAGAAGGCATAGTAAGTGAAAGAAGAAAGAGGATAGGTAGGAGAATAGGAGAGAGAATAATAGATTGGAGGGGAAGTAAGAGGCAGGGAGGGTGGGTCAGGAGGTGGAGCCTAGAGGATCACCATGAAGTAAATAAGGCGAGGGGTCAAGATTACGGTACTATGAGCGACTTTTTGAAGAGTACCCAAGCTCGCCATTGGTTATTAATAGACGCTTGTGTGTGGTTCACAGAGGCAGCTAGTTTCGCTACTAGATACAGCTGGTCAGTTTTATCAATTAACGACTGAAGAGTCGGGATTTGAGGAGATCTCCATACCGTTGGTAAAAGAAGTTTCGCTGCAGCCAGTATTGTACAGATTAACACAGAGAACTCACCATGGGAAGCGTCTAGGGGTAGATTTAACAGGACTACTTCCGGGGATAATTTGATATTTTGTTTAGTCACATCTCTGATCAGGCGAGTTATCAGATTCCAGTAGGGGATCAGGGATGGACAATGCCACCAAAGGTGGATGTAGTTCCCGTTTACATCACCACAGCGCCAGCAATTCGTAGGGAATTGTGTCTTCCATTTGTGTGTTCTCAGCGGATCAGTATACCAACGGGAGAGAATTTTGTAGGAGTTCTCCTGTACCTTGATGCATTTAGTCGGGCCATGTGAGTGGGTGTAAATATATGAAATCTGTTGAGGCGTAAACTTATAACCTAAATCTTTTTCCCAACTATGTATATAGGCTCTTTTCATGGCCACATCTTTTTCCAAAATGCTTTGGTAAATGGTAGAAAGGATCTTAGTAGGTCTAATCTGTCTTGCGCAAAGCGTTTCAAATGCCGTGGGATTGCGGGTAAGTGCCTTATCGAATCGAATGTTGTGTAGAAGTGATTGTAGAGTCTTATATTGGAGGAAATTAATAGATTCGAGGCCAGGTATTTTGTGCAGATTAGATAATGGGAGAAGTGCTCCGTCTGCATATAATTGATCCGCTGTTAGGCTGGCAAGTAGTCCGATGCGGTATTTGCTGGGGTTGTGTATTAGGTTCGCTCCCGTTAGGATATCTAACAGGGTAAGGAGAGGAGTCGACGGGGGCGTCAGGTGAGTATGTATGGTGGTCCATATTCGTAGGAGTGTGCTTGTGAGAGGGTTATGTTGGCGGCCAGGTGATTTGTCACTGCAGTGCGTCAGTAGGAGGGGGCGGAGGAGCTGTGGGGATAATTTGTTTTCTATATCAATCCATAATTTGTTGTGTGATTGTCGTATGATATCAACAGAGCGAGAGAGTACTGCTGCGTGATAATAGATTTTAATATCTGGTGCGCCCATTCCACCTTTTACTTTTGGAAGAGAAAGAGTGCGGAGATTTAAGCGGTGTCTCTTATTTTTCCAAATGTAGGCGTAAAGAAGAGAGTTGACCTTGTTTAAATACGCATTAGGGACATGTATTGGTAACATAGAGAAGAGGTAAGTAAATTTAGGCAGGATGAGGCTTTTGAGGATGTTCTTACGACCCATCCAGGATAAGAAAGGGTCACGCCAAGTTTTCATAGTGGCAGTTACTCTGTCTAACAAAGGGGGGTAGTTGAGGGAGAAGAGAGCTTTATGAGTTCTGCTAATTTTTATGCCTAGATAAGTGATGTGCGATTTGGGCCATGAGAACGGGTATGTGGTTTTTAATCTGGATAGAATTGGTAGTGGGACGTTCAGGTCCAAGGCCTCCGATTTCGATGTATTTATTTTGAAATTGGTGAGGGCACTGTAATTGTCAAATATTTTTAATAAGGGGGGGAAGCTTTTAGAAGGATTGGTCATGAATACGAGTAAATCGTCTGCGAAGGCAGCCGTTTTATGATGCGTCCCTCCTAGTGTAATGCCTTGAATCCTTTCATCAAGCTGAATATCAGTTAGCAGGGGTTCCATGGCTAGGATAAATAATAGAGGGGATAGTGTATTGCTGGCATATCATCCCCTGGCTATGGCCCTCATGCTGCTGCCTATAGTAAAATAAAAAACACTTTACTTACTTTTTCCAGTGGTGTCCTCCGGGTCTCTCTCCTGCCGATGTGCTCCTCCACTTCCTGGTAATGCCAGTCATATGATCTGCACAGCAGAGTGACATCATTTCTGCGTGCCCGATCACAGCGGCAAGCAGGGAGACACCGAGAGAACAGTGCTGGAGAAGGTGAGTAAAGTTTTTTTATTTTACTATGCAGCAGCATGGGGGCCATAGCCAGGATGGTGGGGCATGTGAAATCACAGAGAAGCACAGGCACATAATATATATATATATATTTTTTTTGTATATATATATATATATATATATATATATATATATATATTATGATAATATATATATGCGCCACTCCCCCAGTCCATCACTGCAGTGCGGTTTCAGCACTGCGGTGATGGACAGCGGCAGTGCATATTATATGAGCTGGGGCACGTGACCTCCCGCTGCCTCCTGAAGCCTGCACCAGCCCACTCCAGTCCCCAGCACAGCACTAGAGCTGCCCCCACCTCCTCTGGGCCCTGCAGCATATAATCCGTATATTCGGATTATAAAACGCACCACCCACAAAAGTGCGTTTTATAGTCCGGAAAATACGGTACATGTTTATTTTCTATGTGTGTATTGGAACAACACAAAATCTTCAAACATGGGCCAGACAATTGTTGACACCCTCAACGTAATGTTAGGTTACACACCATTTGCAATAAATAACTACAATCAATTGCTTCCTATAACCATCAGAAGCATCTTAGACCTCACAACTGCAATTTTGGATCACTCTCTTCTTTTGCAAACTGCTCCAGTTTATCTCTCATTCTCTCTTTCCTCTCTCCTATGTGAATTTTCTAACCAATTACAAGCTTTCCAGTATTGAGATTTGGAAACTGAAAATATGTCCCCAAAGGGATTTTATATTTCTCCCATTGAGTATATGACTCGCCCAGGGTTATATGGGGACTCAGGTATCTGGGCCTTCAGCTTCGGTTGGGTTGTCACTGGTGGCCGGCCAAGACCCGTGGCCCTGGTGGTCAACAAAAAGGGGATAAAGATCAAAGTTCACATGGCGCCACCCGCAGATTCTGGTGATTAAGCACCAGCGCTGCTTCAGACCTCCGGAGGGCGATGGTACAGCAGTTGAGATGGTACAGCTCTCTGCAGGTGAAGCTGGCCCTCCGGGGCAGGGATGCACCTGCAGTCATAGAAGGGCTGATGATGAAAATAAACAAGTTGCACTGCAGCAGTGAAACAAGCACACGGAGACTCTGTCACTCTACCTGGGTACTTTACTGGAACAATGCTGGTGGTGAGACAGTTCACAGTGGACAACAGTCGTTAGGTAAAGGTAGCCGGTTGGGTAGTCACAGTGGGCTGCAGAGTCTCTCTGAGTCTCCCGTGGCATGTCTTCCTTGCTCTAGCCCATGTCCTGCTGCTGCTGCCTATCCTGGAACAGCCCGCTTAGTACCAGGCCCGATAGGGGTGCTTTCTGAGTATCTCGGCTTCCCGCTCTCCCTCTCTCCTGCATTGGGACTCAACCCCAGTGGGTTATCCTGGCGTGACTGGTTTTCCTTCTGACAGGGTGTCGGGGCCGGTAGACGGACCCGTTACGTCCGGTGTTGATGACTCAAGGGCTGAACTCCCTGTGCCGCATCTTCGGAACCAGCACTCCGATAAATGGACTAGGGTTCCCTCCCGGAGTATGGGCGCTCCGATCTGGAGGAGTCCCCTCCTTCCGTCTGGGCTGCCTGTTCTCTCTCTCTCCAGGCCCTCTCTTGGAGCTCCCTTCTCTCTCAGGGCTCCTGTGCTCCTTCGTCCCGCGAGGCAAACTAGAATCCCCCATTTTGCTACCTCCCCTAACTCCCCCCCCAGGAACTAGTCTCCAACTGTTTTTCTAGGTGGGTGTGTGGGAGTGCTGGGATGGGAGCCTCCTACAAACCCTGCATTCCCACTGTGACAGGGGTAACCATACACTCATTTATGGGTGTCCTATCCCAATTGTGACGCCTGAGCAGTGGGGTGCCACATATGCATAAAACTGGATATAAGAGGTGGATGAGAAATCCCCGCTCTTGTGTGATGAAACAAAGGACTAAAAAAGTATATATGCAAGTCATAAGTGGTTTTATTTAACGCATTTCAAAGTGCTTTTCTCACTTCTTCCTCAGGAAACCAATCAAATAATGGTTGGTTTCCTGAGGAAGATGTGAGGAAAGCACTTCAAAACGCTTTGAATAAAACCACCTATGACTTAGGCTAGGGTCACATTTGCGGTAATTTTTTTAAACCGGATCCAGTTTTGAGCATGAAAAATGCTCAAAACCGGATACGGATCCGCAGTCCATAGGCACCCATTATAAATTTGGGTTGCCTAAATGGCTCTGCGGTTACTGTCTCCGGATATGCAGCCTGCGGGAAAAATCCTGCAGGCTGCAGTTTTCGGAGCGGTTTTCCAGCCGCAACCATTTTTTTAATAATGGGCTCCTATGGGAGCCCATGCGGCTGCCGCAAGGTACATGTAAATGCCTGCGGCAGCCGTATGCTTTGTTCATCCCTGCTGCTGCAGGGATGAACAAAGGGTTAAATATTCATAATATATCTGGGCAACATGTCTCTAGGGGGTGCCCATCCTCCCCAGAGACATGCTGTCCACACAGGACGACATGTGAGGGGTTAATTCTACTATTAACTCTCTCGCTGGCAATTGCTGGCATTTAACTATACTTCTGTATTAAAACCGCTGGCTCCTGCATCAGAACCACTATCCTATGTAATGTGCGTTAGCACATTACAGAACAGCATCCTTAATAACAAACTCTCTGTGGTGCTTACGCCATTTGTGTAGTGTAGTGGCTGCTGTCCAGGATCCTGATATCATTTACAGTAGTTATTTGGGCACTGCACAGCCATAGACCTAATGTTAATGCTTTCAGGACCAAGGCTAGTGGCTCATACAGTACGTACATTATGTACTGTATCTACTACACAGCGAGGAGCCGCTGGGTTCATTCATAAAATTGAAAATGCCGACAATAGCCGGCAATACCATAAATGCACAGATTAACCCCTCACATGCCCACCTGAGTGGACAGCATGTCTCTAGGGAGGCTGGGCACATGTTACCCACATCTATTATTGACACTTAACCCTTTGTTCATCCCTGTGGCAGCAGGCATTCACATGTGCCTTGCAGCAGTTGCATGGGCTCCCATAGGAGCCCATTATAGCAAGCCTGCTGCGGTTTGCAAACCGCTGCGAAAACTGCTGCCTGCAGGATTTTTACCGCAGGCTGCAAATCCAGAAGCGGTAACCGGATTGCATGTAGTGCAATCCGGTTTACATAATGGGCTCCTATGGGCTGCGGTTCCTGATCCGATTTTAAGCTCAAAACCAGATCAGGATCTGAAATTTTCACCGCAAATGTGACCCTAGCCTTACACTCACAAAACTATTCACTTGTCCAGCCATTCTGCATTAACTGTCTGATCATCAGCACATCTTCAAATCACCTCTGTTCACACTGAAATCCTTTGGCTTTTCACGCTGGGCTTGGACTTCCAGCTTTGATAAAGCCTGGTAAGGTTCTAGCAAGAGTGTACTCTGTTGTGATCTTGTGAGCACCGAACCAGAACCCTCCTTGGCCCAAGAAAGCGGGAAGGTCCGGCCAATGTGAGAAATCCAGAGATTTCAGTGTGATCAGAAGATGCTTTAAAATATAAAAGGGTGGGGGACAAGAGGCGCAATAGTGCCCTATCACTAGTGACACTAATCGTAATGGGGTGGTGCTGAGATCCCTGATGAAGGTGCCAGGCTAGGCACCGAAACGCGTAGGAGAAGGAGAATAAAGGATGGAAATCTGACTGACTCTTTGGTGAGTTTTTTAAGCCCTAGAGCAGCGCGGACCGTGATACACCTATACTCCCATCATCTTTCTAGAAGATGCTTTAAGGACAGGAAGCAAGATAGTGAGGAGTGAAGATGTTAGAGAGGTGAGTGGTGAAGTAAATATAGGGACTTTTATTTTTTTTTAATTTTACCTTTATTATGTTCTGCAATCTGTGAGGACCCCAGAGCAAAATAAGGGATATTAAATTCGCAAATTGAGTTTTCCGTTAAAAAATACACTATCAGGTGGATTCAATTTCTGCCTGATTTGCTTATCTTCAATAATAACCAAAGAATTTTTGCAGTGGGAGCCAACCAGGGGAAACAGTGTCTTCTGGAGCATGACTGACCCTAATCAATTATCACATGCTGATGTGGTCCCATCCATGAATCTTTCAGATTCTCTACAGACTACACGTATATCTACATCTATCTCTTTCCTTCCTCATGACACAAAGCAATAAATGGGAAAATTATACAATAAAAAGAGATGGAGCAAATCTAAAAGATCCGGATTAATTAAAATTTGCAAAGATTAGCTACAAAGCGCTAAGGTAAATATTAGCTCATTTGAAGCTTTTTCTACATTAGCATATTAGGGAAAAAAACAATTGTTTCCATTTTGTAATGTATCACAGGGTGTCTTCTGTTTTTTTTTAATTTTTTCCTTTTTTTCCGGTGTTGTTTACTGAACGGGAACGTGTCTACATGGTGCAAATGCATCACGGTAGATATGTGGAGCCCTTTCTAAAAGAACTGTTCACATTGTATATGAATGGAAGGAAAGGGTTTGGGAAGAATTCTTACAGATCAGCGTGGTAAACTGTTAGATTGGGCTAGTGTTTCCATGCAATGTCATTCCTTCTTCCGACAAGCCTAATAAGAAATGCTGAAGCGTTCCCAGTTGACTTATTTTCAAAGTAATTTATCATGTCTAGACTGAATGAAAGCTGAAAAAATACATGCGAAAAACTCAGTTCATAAAATTAGCTGCAAATGCTCTGTCTGTGGTTTCTCCATCTGGTACCAGAATAATAGTATAATGAACACAGAGACATATGATAGTGATAGAAAGATACAGTAGGTATCTCCTAAGTTCTACACCAAATGGCAGTTTCCTGATAATTTGGCAGGAATATATTATTTTGGTCTGGAGTTAGAATTATTGACTTTTCGGTAGAGATGCATCATTTTCATCCCATTGACATTGCATTTAAATAGATTTCCTATTAAATAATAGTTATATTAATCCACAACCTACCTCCACTGATTGAGAGTGAACAGTGAATGAAGAGTCCTGTGTGACTTTATAATTTATGTCATTTTCTTGAAGACCACATGGACAGTGACCAACTATAAAAACAGCTGGTAGCAGGGGCGTAACTACTTCCTCAGGGTGGTAAACCCTCTGGGCTGGATGACACTTATATTTAAAGGGGTGGTATAGTCCTCATTGGTCTGTCTATTTAACCCCTTGTTAAGCATCTTGTACATAAAGATCCACTATCAGTGCTTCTTCTATAGTTCATCACATGTGTTTTATGTCCTACCTATAATAAATTCCTATTTTCATTTGGATATTTTATGTCTGTATATTTGTTTATATCTCCTATGACCTTTCTAATTAATTTATCCTCTCTGTGTGTCTATATAGTTAATGGTTGTTCACTAGATTCTTCATAAATTGTACAACCTTGGTTTTTTCATAGGTTTCAAGTGTCTGTGATATTAGTTTTGCATGTTGATCAACCTACAGTGCCTACAAGTAGTATTCAACCCCCTGCAGATTTAGGTGGTTTGACAAGATGCCAATAAGTTAGAGCCTTCAAACTGCAAACGAGAGTAGGATTTATTAGCAGAAGCATAAATCTTACAAACCAAAAAGTTATGTTGCTCAGTTGAATTTTAATAAATTTTAAACATAAAAGTGTGGGTCAATTATTATTCAACCCCTAGGTTTAATATTTTGTGGAATAACCCTTGTTTGCAATTACAGTTAATAATCGTCTTTTATAAGACCTGATCAGGCCGGCACAGGTCTCTGGAGTTATCTTGGCCCACTCCTCCATGCAGATCTTCTCCAAGTTATCTAGGTTCTTTGGGTGTCTCATGTGGACTTTAATCTTGAGCTCCTTCCACAAGTTTTCAATTGGGTTAAGGTCAGGAGACTGACTAGGCCACTCCATCACCTTGATTTTTTCCCTCTTGAACCAGGCCTTGGTTTTCTTGGCTGTGTGCTTTGGGTCGTTGTCTTGTTGGAAGATGAAATTACGACCCATCTTAAGATCCTTGATGGAAGAGAGGAGGTTCTTGGCCACAATCTCCAGGTAGGCCGTGCAATCCATCTTCCCATGGATGCGGACCAGATGGCCAGGCCCCTTGGCTGAGAAACAGCCCCACAGCATGATGCTGCCACCACCATGCTTGACTGTAGGGATGGTATTCTTGGGGTCGTATGCAGTGCCATCCAGTCTCCAAACGTCACGTGTGTGGTTGGCACCAAAGATCTCGATCTTTGTCTCATCAGACCATAGAACCTTGAACCAGTCTGTCTCAGAGTCCTCCAAGTGATCATGAGCAAACTGTAGACTAGCCTTGGCATGACGCTTTGAAAGTAAAGGTACCTTACGGGCTCGTCTGGAACGGAGACCATTGCGGTGGAGTACGTTACTTATGGTATTGACTGAAACCAATGTCCCCACTGCCATGAGATCTTCCCGGAGCTCCTTCTTTGTTGTCCTTGGGTTAGCTTTGACTCTTCGGACAAGCCTGGCCTCGGCACGGGAGGAAACTTTCAAAGGCTGTCCAGGCCGTGGAAGGCTAACAGTAGTTCCAAAAGCCTTCCACTTCGGGATGATGCTCCCAACAGTGGAGACAGGTAGGCCCAACTCCTTGGAAAGGGTTTTGTACCCCTTGCCAGCCTTGTGACCCTCCACGATCTTGTCTCTGATGGCCTTGGAATGCTCCTTTGTCTTTCCCATGTTGACCATGTATGAGTGCTGTTCACAAGTTTGGGGAGGGTCTTAAATAGTCAGAAAAGGCTGGCAAAAGAGATAATTAATCCACACATGTGAAGTTCATTGTTCTTTGTGCCTGAACTACTTCTTAATACTTTAGGGGGACCAAACAAAATGCTGGTGGTTTGAGGGGTTGAATAATAATTGACCCACACTTTTATGTTTAAAATTTATTAAAATTCAACTGAGCAACATAACTTTTTGGTTTGTAAGATTTATGCTTCTGTTAATAAATCCTACTCTCGTTTGCAGTTTGAAGGCTCTAACTTATTTGCATCTTATCAAACCACCTAAATCTGCAGGGGGTTGAATACTACTTGTAGGCACTGTATATTGTATTGTACCCAATGTTATTAATCTTGACTTTACTTAAATATCTATAACCCTCTCTTTCTGCAATTTAACTGTGCTATATTTTATGCTGATAAAGTGCTGTTTAATAACTACATATGTTGTGGTTTTTTTTGTGTTTGATGTGATAGTGTTTCTATGTGGTTAGTTTTGTTTCCTTATTTTTGGATCTTTTTATGAGGGTACTTATTTCTTATCATGATTCTGAATTTACACATTTTTCTATATCTTTCCCTTTTTCTAGATTTTCTAAGGGTTTTTTTTAGGAATGTTGTTTATTCAGGTATATTCACTTGTTGTCTCATATTGGTTATATTTTTTCTTTTTGTGCTTAGGCTGGGGTCACAGTTGCATTTTTCACAAGCGTTTTTGGAGACCTGCGTTTTCAAAAACGCATGTAAAAAACGCACCCATAGGCCCCCATGTTAAAAAACGCATGCCCTAATAGCAAAAATGCATGTGTGACAGTACCATGCGTTTTTGGTGCATTTCCAAAAACGCATGCGTTTTTTAATATGGGGCCCTATGGGAAACACATGCAAAAACGCATGTACAATTAGTACCATTCAAAAACGCATGCGTTTCCCATAGGAGCCCATGTTAAAAAAACGCAAGCGTTTTTTTAACATGGGCTCCTATGGAAAACGCATGCGTTTTTGAATGGCACTAAAAGGTACTAATTGTACATGCGTTTTTGCATGCGTTTTCCATAGGGGCCCATGTTATAAAAACGCATGCCTTTTTTCAAAACGCGCCAAAAAATAGTACATGCACTATTTTTTGGTGCGGATTTAAAAACGCAGCCAAAAACGCAGGGAGCCATCACACACCTTGAAAAACTCATAATTACATGAAAAAACGCATGGTAAAACGCATGAGTTTTTTTAAGTCACTAAAAAAACTCATGCCAAGTGTGACCCCAGCCTTACAATACACAGGAAGTGAATAAAGACACAGCACAACACAACAGAAAAAAAATAAGAAGGCACCCTGAGTACGTTCATAAAAAGGTAAGAACAAACAATTAGTATATAGACTTCACACTAAAGAATATGACTAAATAACAAAAAAGTTAACACAAACTTATCTTTATTTAAATCACATAGAAGTAATAGGGATAACCATGGAAATAAGTTCCACATACCCATTACCCATAAGAACCACTATAAGGCATGAGAACAAAGGAAAGGAAGAAAATCCATGCCAGTAAAAGAAGCAACCACAGGAATAAAACTTTTTGGAGTAAATAAAAGGATGTAGACCAGGGAACTTAGTAGTTTAAAGAATTTTATCCAACAGATTTTATTTTTAACAGACTATAGTTTGTTTTTTAAAATTTTATAGATATAACAATAAACATCCCAAAAAGGGTGAAGCTAAACGAGTGAAAGGGTTTCTGCACATTTCAAGGTGCAAACTAGTAAGAACAGCCATATTAATCAGGTTAGCGCACAGTCTTAACCTTCTATATATTGCAGTAAATTAAAATCAAAAGGTGATTTACACACGGCAATACCTTGAGACGAGTAGCAGCAACCTATTTTTGCTAGCCCCGATGTATATACACAATATATTGATACAACTCACAAACGTGTGGCTTTAGAAAAACTCTGTGACCATTCTTGACCGGCCCAGCCACAGCCCTGACCTAAACCCAATTGAGCATCTCTGGAGAGACCTGAAAATGTCTGTCCACCAACATTCACCATCCAACCTGACGAAACTGGAGCAGATCTGCTAGGAAGAATGGCAAAGGATCCCCAAATCCAGGGGTGAAAAACTAGTTGCATCATTCATTCACAAGAAGACTCATGGCTGTACTAGCTCAAAAGGGTGCTTCTACTGAATACTGAGCAAAGGGTCTGAATACTTACGACCATGTGATATATCAGTTTTTCTATTTTTAAAAATTTGCAAAAATTTCTACATTTCTGTTTTTGTTAATTCAAGATGGTGTGCAGAGTGTACATTAATGAGAAAAATAAGAACTTTTTAGAGTTTACCAAATGGCTGCAATAAAACAAAAAGTGAAAAATGTGTGTGAACTGTCATCTAAATCAATGCTTGGGGTGTATATATTCTCTGTAAATCTGTTGAATTAATAAAATGATAAGGCCAGTAGGGAAACAGTTTGATAATAGCTGTACGCTTAATCTTGGTGAAGACTATAGGTAGTTCCGATACAAGAGTGAGGACAATTCTTTTAGGCTACTAAAGACTAAAACAGAGATGTTGTAACCCTATGAGCTTGGAATGTGGTTTGGAAGCATAATCCCAGATAGTATCAGGCTGTGGGTTGTATACAGTGGAAGCATTAGTTGTAGCGGTAGACAGAGTCAAAGTGAAATGCTGCTAGTGAGGTCCTGTGGGAGAGACCGAGACCAGACCAATACACTAGAATTAAGGCTTGGATATGTCATTGTTTTATGGCATAGTATGAATGTGGGTCCTGTGAAAGCATCAGACACCTGGACTATAGGGTGGCTCATAATTTCTTTATCCTTTTTATATGCTAAAGTACACACTGGGGCATAATTATTATTGCTGTTTAATTCTTAGAGACTGCAGACTAAACAGTTTTAAAATATGCCAGATTTGTCATAGTGCCAGATTTGTCAGTGATTCATACTGTTGGATAAATTAGGCACATCTTTTGATTTTCCGATTTAATATTCCACCAACTATTAGGTGTTCTAATTGATGCCAAAAATGTGGCATGTATTGGGCCCACAGTGTCAAGCTACTTTCTTCCAAACTACACCAACTACGTGCTAGGCCATTCTCCCCATTTTATACAAAGTAAAAATAGGCAAAAAAATGTGCCAGCCAATAGCTCCACTTTAAGAGATAAAAGCATTATAATAATCATGATCATATATTCCACCTACTACCCCACTTTCCCAGCGAGTTGAAAGAAATCATTGGTCCTGGATAGCACTTTGAAAGACCTGAAATGCTCTAGGTGTCTTTTTAACAGTTTGTCTGCAGGGAAGTGTAGAGAGTGCTTCTGCAATCACGTCACTCTGTCCTGAAAGAAAATCGCCCCAGGGGCCGAATGTTAGTGGATTCATCACCTAGCATGAAGGAACACTCTACCGCTCCGAAATACCCAGCAGGTGATTATGCAGCAACACGCGGGCCGGTGAGGATCCCACACCCCAGTAAATAATTGGTGAAAAGACTTTTATGATAAATTTTTATTTGCTAAAATATAAATTATAAAAACATTTAAAAGCATAGAAACAGCTCAATGCATTTTGGCTAACAAACCCTTCTTCAGGCTTACATTTTATATATTTACTGTATACCCTTCTGCAGGCTATTATCCCCCATTACACGCCTTGAATTTTTTGTGTGTTGCAATCTGTCACTCATCAAGCATAAGTGTGTATTTTTAGTTTCAGTTTTTTATCTCTATCATCAATTTTAATAGATATTTTCTTCAAATTGTCTATTTTAGACGAAGCGTGTAAAACACATATCAAGACAAGGAAAAAAGAAAAACATCTGCGACACTCAATTCTATAGTGCGCACAGGTGCAATGCCAAACATGATACTTTGTGACAAATAAACAGCGGCACGATGAAATACTAAGCCATATAATGAATATAGAACAATCTTATAGCTAAGGAGAAATGAAAACATTAGGCACTTTAGTTTATAAATATGGCCATAGTGATAACTGCCCAGTAGCCACGTCGAGGCGTTTCTCATCAACTGGGTCACTCTATGATACAGACTGTGAGTAAGTGTAGGGACCCAGTATACGAGACATGCATTGATGTGGCTACTGGGCAGTTATCGATACAGCCATATTAGAGACCCAGTATACAAGACACGCCTTGATGTGGCTACTGGGCAGTTATCGATATAGCCATATTTATAAGCTAGGTGTCTCATTTTATTATTTCTCCTTAGCTATAATATTGTTCTATATTCAATTACCATATATACTCGTGTATAAGCCGACCCGTGTATAAGCTGACCCCCTACTTTTGCCCCCAAAATCTGGGAAAACCTATTGACTCGTGTATAAGCCGAGGGTGGACCCCAGCATAGGTATACAGCCCCCAGCAGTGTGGTATACAGGCCTCCCCCAGTGGTATACAGGCCTCCCCAGTGGTAGTATACAGCAGCCCCAGTGGTAGTATACAGCAGCCCCAGTAGCCCCAGGTGGTAGTATACAGCAGCCCCAGCAGCCCCAGTGGTAGTATACAGCAGCCCCAGCAGTAGTATACAGCAGCCCCAGCAGCCCCAGTGGTAGTATACAACAGCCCCAGCAGCCCCAGTGGTAGTATACAGCAGCCCCAGCAGCCCCAGTGGTAGTATACAGCAGCCCCAGCAGCCCCAGTGGTAGTATACAGCAGCCCCAGCAGCCCCAGTGGTAGTATACAGCAGCCCCAGCAGCCTCAGTAATCCAGGTCCCCCCCTTGCTCCGGAAACCTGTAAAGTAAAATCTTTATACTTATCACTGTCCTGTCGCCGCCGTCCCCGCCGCTGCCGACATCATGCTCACCCGGCTTCATCCGTCTTCTTCTGGCTTCCTGTTTGGCGCAGGCAGTGACGTCATTGCCTTAGCCGAACAGGAAGCCGGAAGAAGACGGACGGATGAAGCCGGGTGAGCGCAATGTCGGCAGCGGCGGGGACGGCGGCGACAGGACAGTGATAAGTATAAAGATTTTACTTTACAGGTTTCCGGAGCAAGGGGGGGGGACCTGGATTACTGAGGCTGCTGGGGCTGCTGTATACTCATGGGGGGCGTATGACTCGCGTATAAGCCGAGGGGGGTACTTTTCAGCCCAATTTTTGGGCTGAAAAACTCGGCTTATACGCGAGTATATACGGTATATGTCTTAGTTTTTAAGAGTCTCTGTGTTTTTTTTGTTGAAACACATATCAGTGATGCTAGGAGTCATGAAAGACAGTTTTTTTTGTGCAAATAAGATATTTGGATTTTGTACTTTTATCTCTGTGGCTGTTACCTTCTTTTCTTCTATGATATAACTTTTATGGCCCAATTGATTGAAGAGAAAATGAGCATTTTTATTACGGAGATGGGTGGGGACCATAAAGTAAAAATAGATCAGTGCAGAAAAAAATTGAAAAACTGTTCCAAAGTCATTGAAGCAGCAGCATTTGGAGAAGATCCTCAGTGTAAATTAAAAAAACTCAAAAGTAATTTTTAACAACATTGGTCAAATTCCAAGAAGGAGAAGAGTAAATAAGTTCTAAGTTTAGGCTTCAAGATAATCGGTTTGGGGATTCACGAGGACATTCTTTTGGCATCTACAAGAGATTAGTGGTCCCTATCACATTGGATAAAAGTTGTCCGGGCCCAGTGATTTGGTGGGGCCGGCATTATCCAATGTTCATTGGGGTCTTCTGAAACCTTTGTCATCTGCTTACCTTCCCTGGAAACAAAAAGATCAGGAATACACATTTCCACTACCCAATCCTTATTTCCCCCAACAAGGTGGGGGGTACACAAAGGGTCTAACAATTGAAACTCATATGTCTAATCTTTTTACCTCTGATAATGGCTTTCTCCACTTTACCCAGTGGAAACACATGAACATAGTGCCAAGATGAATGCTCATTTGTATTGGGAAGTCGGAGAGATATCATTTGGCTTATTATAAACAGAATTGAGAGAGCAGATGAGGAGGGAGTGACAGATATTCAATCAAAGGGAATCAGCTACCTCATCTGAGAGCAATATGATGTAGACAAAGAAACCTTGAATCCAACGATGTATCACTTAGTTCACATGGTGCAGGCATTCTGACACAATCAGAGATTTTAGATTTAGCCATGCAGCTGAGCTGAGATAGGGAGACTGGTGTGGCAACAGCTATGTTCAAAGTCTATAAATAGTGAGCTTCTAATCGCAGCAGGGAGTGTGTTGTACTTGTGCAATGATAAGCTGCTGGTGCTAAACCAAACATTGCAGATAAACAACAGCACAATTTGTGATAAGAGACAAATTGCTGAATTCTTTGTGTTTACCCTTACAGCATGCTGTCTTCAGATTAAATAGAACAAAACTGTTGACAGAGTCCCTTTATATAGATAATAGTGTTTCAATTAATATATGTAAGAAATTATTATCTCTTGGATAGAAGGAAAAAAACGATCATTTCTATTTTTGAGCACTGAAATGTTTGTTATGCACATTCAATATCCAAAGTTTAAAAAAGTGGCTTGCTATATCTGAGGCTATACGGGAACCCTACAAGTCTATAAATACTAAAAATACTGATTTGTGTGTATGGGTACAATCTATTAGATTTGTTGCTTTTTACATAGGTGTGTGCATCACGTCTTAAACTGATGGAAAATACTCTATTAAGTCAGCACTAAACACAATAAGTGCTCAGAGATCAAAATTTCACCAAGTCCATGATTGGTTATTATACGGTGTTACTATACACCATGGCAATCCAGCCCCCGCTTAATACAATGAGTCGAACCTTGGAAACGGTTTCAACATGTTTCTACATTATCTGCAAGTTCAAAGACTTCATAATACACTGAAGATTGATATTAAGGACATTAATTATGGAAGCATATTCATAATAAAATGCCTTCCATGTAGACAATGATTGAACTGTAATTAGGGCTACATGGAGTTTAATAGCTCTTTACCATCTCATTCATTAGTTTGTATAAAGAAAGGTTACAAATACACCAGATTGTTTTTGATACATTATTCAATTACTAAAGTCAATGGGATTAAACTTAAGGATTCTGTCAACATATTGGAACCTTGGGGGCCATTATTCTTTCATTTTTAAATGGGTCAGTAAATTACAATATAGGGAAAGTTCAGTTCAAATTCCAGTTGACTAAACTAGGAAGGTCCAATGTATAAAGATGAACATAAAGCTTAGGTTTAGGGAGGGTTTAAAGAGACTTTCTGGGAGAAGATACATTTTTATAAGCTAAAGATGACTATATGAAAGATATAGACTTTCGATATTTGTGTTTAAAAAAAAGCAAGATGTCCCTCTTGGACTATGGATAGACTGTGTCAGAGGTGTCCTGCATGGGTTTTTTGGCCTATACACTGTATATTTTACATGATTGACCAATGACCACTTTTTACAATGACTTGCAGGAATACTACAGTTAAGGCCCCGTTACACTTAGCGATGCAACAGTGATCCCGACAATGATATGACCTGGTAGGGATCGCTGGTGCGTCACTACGTGGTCGCTGGTGAGATGTCAAACAGTCAGATATCACCAGTGATTCAGCAACGATACGGCGGTCGTTGGGACCCTGTCACTTAGACCTGTACTACTGAGGTCATTGGTCGTTGTCCCCGTCAAACACACCAATGCATGCTGCTCTGCGGGAGCCCAACAATCAAAAAATGGTCCAGGACATTCCAACACGATTGGCGATCTCACAGCAGGGGCCTGGTCGCTGCTATTTGTCACACATAGCAAGATCGCAGGCGAGGTCACTGTTGCATCACAAAAACTGTGACGTATCAGCGATCTCGCTTAGTGTGCCAGAGGCTTTATATGCAGAGATCATTGCAGATTATGTGGACAGAGGAAAGCTTCCCTTGCAATAAGAGCTGGAGACATCTTTAGAGAAGTTGTTTTTTATTGCAAACTTGCCGCTAGTGTTTTAGACTACCAGTAAATACCATGTGTGTACAGGTGCTTTCAGGCTGAATAAACTGATACCTAGATTGCAGCAACTTATTTTGGTGTTTCTCAGCAATCCAGAATTTATATCTGATGCAAATGAGATGCAAAGTTTTTAAGTTGGGACATTGTCTTTGCAGCTCTATTGCCCCTCCTGATCACTTCTCATCCTCCACCTGGTCAATCTTGTTTCAGTGACTTGTCTCCCCTGATTGAAAGGTTTCAAAAGTGCCATCAGTGCTGGGAACGGTAATTGCATAGTTTGACTCTATGAGTCTAGCAGAGTCAAGAGGATCTTACTGGGCATGCACCGCAGCTGACACTGATTTTGACCAATTTCAGACATAGGACACACAAACTACTTCTTAACTCAAATAATAGTACAGTGTACATATTAAAGCACTAAAGTGAAATACATTTTCTGCCATCTGTAGCATGTTCTGTGTGTTTCTCTCAGATCTCTCACTGTGCTTAAACCACTCCCTCTTCATAGAGCTTAATAGCAGCTGTAACCTGACACCTCACTGTGCACACAAGCCCTCTAGAGCTGTTTTCAGTGTAGATGGAGAGTTAAGAAAAGCTAGCGTGGGGAAGAAGAGGCTCATTAGCGGAGAAAGAAGCAGATTTCTCTAATAAGATATATTACAAAGTTTCCTATATTCAGCTATAGCATTAATTTATGCTAAGTTTGGCAATTTACTTTACCCTGTCATGATGCTACAATGAAACCAAACACTTACTGCAAGGATTATACACAGATAACAACTGATCACTGGGGGTCCCCACAGGAGTAGACTTTATCATCAGCTTTTTGTCAAGAGACCATTCTAATAAACAGGTGTCATCCAAGTGGAGATTCCCGTGAGCTCAAGCTAAGAACTGAGACATATTTCATATTTATTTAGTATTTTTCAGTTTGCGGTTTGCACAATTCTTCATTTGATCCTTTATTCTCAATGCTCAGACATGGAGCATTGTGAACATATCAACAAACCCATTTTTATCTATCCTTCAAGTACACAAAGCAAGTAAATCTACAAAGCATAAATTTGGATGAATACATATAAAAGAAGTCTGGTTCCAGAGCAAGCGGTAATGTATTACCTTGTACGTGCACCACATGATGAGAACAGAACCTGTGTGCACAATCCACCGGTAAGAAAACCTAGGGCGCCAGAAATTTAGTGAATAAACAATTTCTAATAATGTAATTCCTTTCTAAGCAACCATACGGGATGTGCCATTTACAGTATGCACTTTCATGAATCAAGTCATTCACAGAACACCACACACACACTCCAGGGAGTACCGAGGCCCAGATTTAGTCAGTGATGACAGTGTTATCATATATCTCTCTGTATTCATTAAATTTGTGTGTTATTTATAGCCACCAACCCTGGCACTTCAGGTTACTAATGCACAATTCATGTAGGTTACGTTGCACTGCTAGACTCTTAAAGAAGTAGTTTTTTATAATGTCACCTCTCCATTGATTCTCAAAGATAGAACAGATGCAGTGGAGCTTTGTTTGGCAGCGATTCTAAAATTAATGTGACACAGATGTATCCAATCGAATCACAAGAGTCAGTCGATTGGTCACACTAGTAATCTGGGTGCTTAAAAGCACCTCCTACCTGACTTCACCCCAACTCCTCCTACATGACTCTTCTTCTGATTAGCCGGCCTGGTGTGAAGTCACATGTGTGTCATGCCGCAACGATGATGTCACACCAGGCCGACTAATCAAAAGAAGAACCATGGAGGATGGCAGGTAGGAGTCAATTCTCACGACTACTCTCTTGCGGTCACAGATTATTGGCGTGGTTGCTGAACCGAGTACTGTAGATAAATTTGAACCATCTCTATAGATTAATACTTTATATAGGGCTGTAGATAAATCTATTCTACATGGTATATAGAGAATTATCCTACTACACAAATGAGCTTTAAACATTCACCCCAACAACATTTAGGCAGCTTCATAACTGTCCTCTGAATTAATAAATTGGCACATTCTATATTCCATGTGTTTATTCTATTTCACCACTTCTATATCAATAGGTCATGTAATAGAATTTGATTCCCTCTGTAATATTATGTCACATAAAATAGCAAGAAACAATCGTTTCCCTGATAAACCACAGACAGGATATATCAATATAATGTTGCATAAGCAGAGCTGCTTATATACCCATTTAGGAAACACAGGCTGATGGCTAGGGTTTCGGTCAGAGATCTGAAGTGTCTTGCTGTCTTGTTTTTGTGTTATATAGCTAATCCTCCCAATGTCAAAGAAAAGATTAGAATGCTTAGGAAATTCTCTACAAAATAATATGGCATCTCTCCTGACACATGTTTTGGTAAATAATTGTATTCACCTTGAAATAATAATTTTGAAGCATATTTCCTTACAATTCTGTATTTTTATGTTCTTCTGTTGTTCTTCATATAAGTTAATAAATCGAAAACCAGGTGTTTCCATTTATGGGTGGGGCTACACGGCAACCTTAGCGGTGACACCAAAGTTCACTAGGTGTCGCTGTGCTGCTACTTTCCAAATATCTATGGTAGCATTGTGCCCCTGAGGATTCTGTGTCTCTGACAAGCAAGTCACAAGAAGTAAAACCACATCAGTTTTTTTGCAACTTGCTTGATGTGCATTACCATCAGGAATGAGAAAAGTGGTTCACAAGTATCCCCAAATTGGCTAAGCAGGTATGGGGTATTGAAAAAAATAAGTCTTAGACTTTTAAAGGGGAGAAAAATTGCAACACATAGATGGGAGCTTTGGTTTCTAAAAAATTGTTTAATTTCTCTCTTGTTATGTCTTTCAGGTTTCCTGTCCTGGACTACTTCGGATAACTTGGACTATGTTGGATTCCCTGGCCTGGACAACATCGAACTTATATAAATTGGTGAACAAGGGAAAGAGATCTTTTTTTTTTTCTTTTTTTTAACAAACTATTTTTGTGTGTGCTTTTTTCTTTTCACTTACTGTGTTAGTAATGAGGGTGTCTAGTAGATGCCTTTTCACTACTGGGTAAGGGATGATGACAGATGACACTACCTTCCATTTGTGAACTAATCGTCGCCCTATCCATGGGTTGAAATACCAAAAACAAAAGCATACCATTTTGCGGCAGTACTCCTTTGCATACATATATATATATATATATATATATATATATATATATATATATATATATATATATATATATACATATATATATATATCATTAACACTACTTTATATTTTGTGCCCGGCAGCTTCCTTTAGTTCATTTAACCCTAATTTACCAGAGATCTACAACTGGCAGGTGGAGGTGACTACGTATACTACCTCTTTTATATTAACTGTTCAAATCAATACCCATGACCTACTATCATGCACAGGTTATAATAAAGACAAACAGCATTGAGCAGAGGTACCATTTGCGCATACCAGAGTGCCAACCTCTATGGATAAGGAAGAGCCTAGAATTGATGATGAATACGGTGAATCCTTTTTCCCCTTGCCCCCTAATTGATTGTATCATTTGTATATACCATTTATTTTCATTAACCCCTACCTTCTTCGTCAATTTTGGGAAACTTGCGAACCACTTTTCTCATGATTTTATATTTAATGGTATTTATAAAAGTAATGCAGAGTAATTTCTGTGAACCCACTTCTATACCACTATGCTCAGAGAGTATATTACTAATCAGTGAATTATAAAACATATATATACTTATGTTGGACAACAAATATATTTAAAAATATTTATAAATATAATTATGGAGAGCATGATTAAAAGCATGTAAACAGGAGAAAATACACAGGTGGATAACAATTTCTGGCCATTGAACTACAAAGGTCTTTCCACTAAACTACCACAGCTTCTGTTTTTACCCTGGTAATGCCAATAAAGAAAAAAATATATATGATTGCCTGAAGAAGGCCAACATTTCATGAAGATTGTGTGATAGCTGCTAAGGACATCATAAAAGTACACAGCCAAGATAAATAGACAAGTGTTCATATGAGCACAATATTATGCTTCAAAAACAAATAATACATAGAATAAACAACAGCTGTTTGTCACCCAATCAGCGCTGTCACGGGTCCATTACAATAATGTAGGGCAGGGTAATGGACGCATAGAAGCACTGATCAAGCACGAAACGGCTGTAGTCCACGCTGCTGTTCTTGTATCCTGTGCTCTGCCTGCCTAATTTTAATCCATTAAAATAAAGGATCCCTTCTAATGCAACTGGTGAGTGCCACCAATTTATCTACTGTATTTTGGATAGTTATAGTTACTTAATGCTTGACTATAGCAATATGATTTGCAATAAATTTACATAAAAAGCTAAAAGAGTAGAATATTACTGTTTAGAAATTATTACCCACTAACAAAGAGCAATTCTTATAATCACTGGGATATGTAGCAGTGTTCCATATATTAGTATATGAAGTCCATCAGAATTGAAAAATAATGCTTTATCCCTAAGAGGCTAAAAGAACATCAGTAAATCTCAGAATAAAAGGCATTTATGTATCTGTGGTTTTACCTCTATAAAGTGGTGTTTTGTCTCCGTGTGACATTAATATGACAAGTCCCATTAATATCGTATTGTCAAATATTCTGACTATTCTCACTAATAAGTGAAGGAACAAAGCTGGAGAATTGGAAGATTTTTGCTTTTAGCAGTTTGTGTCTTAAAACGGCAGTAGTCCATGTCTAATGAGTGCCAAAGTGTGACCTGATTCCTTCCGCATCTAGTCTACTTTAGGTTTTAGCAGGAAGAAAGCTAATTAAACCTAGTACTAAAACCACCATTATTGTAAACTCCTTCTGCTCCACTTCTGCTGGAAAGCTTACAAAGTGCTGGGTGGAAATGGGTATAAATTACAGGTTACACGGTATGCATAGGGCTAAAGCAAGTAAAAAACATGGTGCAAATAACATTAATTGATTTCTAGTAGAATATTGTAGGAAAATGAATACCCATCAACAAGCTAACAGATTAAAGGGAATCTGTCACCACTTTGACTTTTCTAAACTATTAATATGGCCATACAGCTTATAAAATTATTATTATTATTTATTTATATAGCGCCATTAGGTTGAATGGCACTTTACATGAGGATAAGGGAGACAAGAACAAGTACACTAAATCTAGGCAATCGGGACGTACAGGTACAGGAGGGGCAGGGACCCTGTCCACGAGGGCTCACAGTCTACGAAATGAGACACTCTTGTCATTAGGGTCAGTGAGGGACTAGGTATCCTGCTTGGTGAGGGAATGAAAGAATCCATATAGGGATGGTCATGTAGCATAGGGTTCAGCCTCAGGTGAGTGCAGAAGGTCTCCCTTTCTCCCGTTCTCTATGAGCAGGGCCCTTCATTGTATTTGTTCCCCCCTGTAATCCCCATTTGTAGTTTTGTGTTGTGTGCCAGACCCCGTCGGTCTATGCACCACTGTCACACACTGCATCCATACTCACCCTAGTCTGCGGCATGACAAACCTGCAGAGGTGTCAGTAATGTGTAATCACACACAGCTCTGCAGTGAGATCAGGAGGGCAGAGAGCATCCGTCACATATCACACTGGTAACTCCCACTTATACTTGAAATAAGCCCTGGAGACAGAGTTAGCTTCCTGTTCCGCAGTCTGGAAAAGCTCATTTACATAAAGTGTTAAAAGATGATTTCTCCACAACAAAGTATTTGATATGAGGCAGACAGGAATGATTTTTTTCAGCATTCTATAACCTGTATGCCCATATTGATAGTGTAGATAGGGTAAGGTTGTTACAGATTCCCTTTAATGACATCCAAAGTAAATGCCTCCTACCTGTAAGTACAAGGTAACTATTTTTTTTTTTTTAAACTATGGGCTTAAGAACATACAGGCAGGTAGTTGCTAACTACCTGACTCTTCTACCTAGTGCAAATCTCTGCTGGCTCAGGATGGTCACAGACAGCTCCTAGCAGTAATTCTACAGTTTCCACTGACATCACATGTACTCTGCATAAAGAAAGCATAATCGGCCTGAGATTTCTGTGATTTCTAATGAATTTGCTTGAACCCTTAAGGTAATGTTACACGCTGCAATGTTGAAACAATATCACTAACGATCTCGGAGGCGCGCGGTTGTTAGAACATCGTTTTGACATCGTTAGTGAGATGTCACACGTCTAGATATCGTGCACGACACACCAACGATGTAGCGAGCAGGTATCGTTCATACAACCCAGCGAACGATACTTGTTCACTGATGTGAATGGTGAAAGTCGTTAATGACATCGTTATCGCGGTGTCACACACAACGATATAGCAGGTTGGCTGATCGTGGATCGTATGATTTGAGAACATGTTCTCAAATCTGCGATCAGCGATCCAATGACTTATCGTAGTCAAATCTCAGTGTTACATGCAATGACCTCCTAAAGATGTTGTTTGAATGACTCCATACCCGTGACGTTTAAACGATATCGCTCACGATATCTTATCATGTAACGGTACCTTTAGGCTACATTCAGACACAACTTTTTTGCTGCATTTTTTCTGCTGTGTTGTTGGCTGCAAAACAGGATCTGTCTTCAAAAAACAGATCATCCATTTCTGATCCATTTTTTTTGCTGCATTTTCGGCAGAGCGTTTTTTCTATATTAACAATGATCCCTATGGGAAAAAGGCAGGAGAAAAACGCCACAGAAACTAACATGCTCATTCGTAAAACAGAGCACTCTAAGGCTAGGGTCAGATTAGTGCTATTCTGCTGCGCTCAAGGCTCTGTCACCATAGGAATGAATTGGCAGTGCTGATGCTGCTTTACCATGGCTGTAACACAGTGTCAAGGCACCCAAATTCTATGTTTTTCACAGAACCCTCTGAGTGCAGCACTTAGCGCTAATCTTACTCTAGCCTAAAAGGGAAAAAATTGGATCACTTTAAAAGTGAATGTCTGAATGGCAGCTGCGATGTTGAAAGCAAATTTCACTGGCGGGGTTAAACTCAACCTAGTGAGCAATCCTTAACATTGTAGTGAATAGGAGAAGTTGCTTTCAACATCGCTGTTGCGGTGTCACACAGAGCGATGGTAGCAGATCGCCTGAGCAACATCGCCAGGTTTATAAACATGTTCATAAACCTGGCAACTCCGCTCAAGCAACTTATCGCTGTTGAAATCGCCCTGTTACATGTAGCAACGCGCTAGCGATGTTGCTTCAACTTCGACACACCCCTGAGTTGCCGGCGATGTTGCCCCATGTAACAGTACCTTAAGGAGCATCAAAAACTCATTGTGGGAACTTAGGGCCACGTCACACGGGTCAATTTCTTGAACGATATTGTTAGCGATCACATGCACGCGCGATCACTAACAATATCGTTCACATCGTTGGTGAGCTGTCACACAGGCAGACTCACCAACGATGTGGACCAGTGAGAACGCTGGTAACCATGGTACACATCAGGTTACTAGGTGCCGTGCGGCGCTTAGTAACCTGATGTTTACCATGGATACGAGCTCCCAGCATATGCTGCAAGGCGCTGGGAGCTCATTCATCTTTGCTCTGCCAGTATCACATGCAGCATCACCGGCCGACCAACGATAAATTTGTGAACATGTTCACAAATCTGCAATCAAACAATCAAGCGATTTTTCAATGAAAAATCATTTGATTACACGCAGCGTCGCACAAACGATATCGCTTTAGCGATCAAAAAAGGAGATCGCTTAAGCGATATCGCTCTGAAAATCGATGCTTGTGACGTGGCCCTTAGTCTTAAAATGAACAACTTTAGCTTTTAATATGTCCACAGACTGCACATTGTTGGAAGGACACTCAAAATGTTGGAAAGAGTATGTAATGTAATAAAACCATGAACACCACCTCTACGGTGACGTCCCATCCACTCATCCATCAGTTATGACATTTGCACTTTCGTCATTTGACAACTGAGGCCATTGATTGGCTGCAATGGTCATATGTCTTATCCCTACAGGATCATGTAGGACTTTACTGACAAGGACTCCTAGCTTATTTCTTTGGCTTATAAAAATCCCTATTTTTTTTTTGCCAACTTTTGCAAACTCCTGAAAAACCCTTTCATAACCTCAGTTGCACAATATCTGACTTTGATATAAGCTCTTAGTTTAAAACAAACTGTGCACTGATGATAGATGAAACTTCTTAGACTTTATTAGTTTCAGAATATTATTCTGGAAATCTTTTATTAACTGCATCCAAAGAATTATCCTGCCAAATATCTATAATATATTTAGCCTTGTTACTGCTCAGAATGAAGTGCACAGTAACACAGGCCAACTCTCCAATGCCCCTTTGTATTTTCACACCTAATCTTACTAGCTTTGTTTTGCTGGCTTGGTTTCTGAAATAATTCTTGTTTCACTTATGCTATAAGCCTTTTGGGATAGGGACCACTTCATCACATAGTTGGTTACTAGCACAAAGCATCGCATTAATGCTGAGCACAGCATCAAAGAAAGGCTTGGAGCGGCACCGCAGCTATTACAGGTACTAATAAGCCGATCATTGATCAGTCCATTTTCAGTGAGCTAAGCAAAGTGGAAAATAAACAGCTTCATGAATCCAGCAAAAGACAATGCAAAGCTGAACATGTACACAGTAAGAATAAATTACAATGTACTCTGGTTGATAAGGGCCATGCTGCTCCTTTGCTCTTTCAAAGATTGCAAATTTAAAGGGATATAACACCCACAGAAAGCCAACTGAGACACTCAGTGTTATCAATGCGCCCAGTGATGAATTGATTTAGAAAATAATGTAATAACTAAAGAACGTCACGATAAAAGTATCGTAAAAAATGAAGAAAAAATGTACATCTACATCGGACAATTATGTTAACATTTTCTTGGAAGTACGATGATCTGCAATTTCCAATCACATCAGAAGGACTAAAGGTGAATATCTTGTAGTAAACTTCTCCTAATCAGCAAACCAATATCTATTGGGGTCAACACTTCCATGGAGTAATACATATAACAAGCTTCAATCGCAAATTCCCTTCAATTGGATGATGTGTTCCATTCTTTGCTATTGATTCCTATAAAATAATGATGTTCATGACTCAACCCAGACAAATTCTATAACATGTTGTGTTTTTTTGTCCTACTACACCCTTCAGTGCTTATTGTGGTTGTCTGGTCTAAAACCCGTAAAGCTATGTGTTGACGGGCTAAAAGTGATACAGAATTCTCCGCATCAAATCTGCATTTGCTTTTAGCAGCTGTTACACAGCAAAGGAACTCTCCTTTTGCTGTGCAATATCTGCTTTTTTAATGCAGAAAATTCTGCATCCTTCCCTGCTGTCTCCGCCCTCTAGTAGGCCACTTACCTTGTGTACTGCCTGGCATTTCCTGCTTTAGGCCGCATCACATGCTACGTGGGTCACTTGCCCCCTACCCACGTGATGGGTGATGCATCTGAAACCAGAAAGTGCCAGGCAATACACAAGGTAAACGGTGTAAATTAATTGACATGTAGCATATTTTTATAAAAATCTGCAGCTATTGCACTGCACAAAAATGAGCCGATGTGAACACAGCACATAATAATAATGATCCGCTACATACTAAACAGAATGACTAAAGGATATATGTGGGTTATATAGGAAACTAATGCAAGTTTTGAAGAGGAAAATGAACACTACAGAAACTGCTTCAAGACATAATATGAAATATGAGAATCTTAGTTGATGCATTGGCCATTGCATGTAAGCCCGGTAACCAGCTTCAAGGTGTTCTCATGTATACCAGGTCCCTATCTCCCTTACCTTATGCCTCTGTCTGTGGTACAAATGCATATGAGGGTATAAGCCTCTGAGTGCAATTTAAAACCATTGTGTATGGGTGTGATAGAAAGCTTGAGTACAGCAAGATGGTGGAAAACATGATTAAATTCAGCTAGGCTACCAGGGGAAGGGTGCTCAGTCAAAAAGAGTAACATTAATAATATAATGAAGAAAGGCACATTGAGTTTGCTGGCTGTCCAATATAACATGTGCATTTGCTGTACATTTTTATAATATACAGTAAAAATTCACAGCAAATGCACCTTCATGGGCACATAGCCTAAGATGGTCAGGATGAAATCCTTGTGGAGAGATATGGTTCACCAAGATTGATAGATTTGGTAATATGGAACCCAGATGCAGGCTCCAACAGGTTATGTACTGAGAGGGTTAATTGACCATGACACAGACAAGTTTTTTGTGAACAGTTAAAGAGATGGGTGAGATGGCTTTTCACATATCTCCTTAGGGTGTGGTCCAGCAGGTAAAATGAAGGTCTCTGGATTCACTCAGTGTTTGGTGTGTATAATAGAGATGAGCGGACCTCAAGAGCTTTGCTCATATGAAGAAAGCTGAAACTTTTTCCTGAGCAAGTGGATCCCGCAGTTCTGTAGACTCTTGAACCTTGTTTCCTTTAAGCCAGAAAGGCTGTTCAAGTTTGGTTCACATATTTTTTTTGTTCTGGTTTATAAAGCATTACTAAACCAGTGGAAAATTTATATGAAACTATTTCTGTGTCTACCTTGTTAAACAGCCAAGTGAGCCGTTCTACCAAAACATATCTCACATAGTAGAATAGTAGAGATGAGCAAACTTGTTTGGGACCTGTTCAGGGTTGGAGTTCAGGGGAATTTCGTCTTCTAAGTGCTGGAGCCAGGATCACTGTGCTCTGGTACACTAGGTGGTCTGACAGTGTATGATCCCCACGCACTGGGGTTAAATCCTGCCGTATTCTCCGTAGAGTGGTTGGAAAATAAAAAAAGTTAAAAACCCCGCCCTCTTGCCCTCAGACATCTTTTGCTTATCGCTGGCTGTTTGTGGGCAGAGAGCTGAACAGCCAATCACTGGACGTCTGACTACCTATGGGGTCTTGCGTGGTTCCAAAACAGGCAGCGCCCGAATCTGAGCATCCAAACATTTGCTCGTCTCTAGTGAGCAGTTCCGCTTACTCACTTTGTTTACACAGAACTGCTACACCCTAAACTATACCTTTTTTTGTCATTTTCTTTTAGGTTCAGACCACATTACAATTATATGGGTTTGATCAGGTAACGCATATCATCTTCTTTATCTTGTTATCTTGTAGAACATTGTGGTATGCCCATCAGTTGGGTGGCTCACCGGACAAGTGTAAACCTAACCTTAGCTTTTCTACCTCAAAATTGGAAGTACATGTAATGTTTTTTGTAATTAGTTGGAGCATTCCTAATATACTGCAACTCAGTCTACAAAACCATTAAACAATTGAGGTTGAGATTGGTCCAAATGCAACACTGTCCAGGAAGAATGGTGATTCTACCAGCAACTATGATTCTTCCTGGACAATGTGACATTTGCACCAATGTCAACCTCAATTGTTTTATCTCCTCGTGGTGGCTGTAGCAGTCTTGATATACGATGACATGGTTGGTTGTGACTTCCTCAACCCTCCAACTAGTCATTGAAGCTTTCTTATCATAGATAATGTGAATTCAATTTGCACGGTCTCTTGCTGAGCGCTCCAAAACAAAGCTGAGGACTCTGCTGACTGGAAAGTCCTTTTATTGAAAATCCTCCATCCGCCACGACATGTTTCAACGGTGTAGTACCGTCTTTCTCAAGTGGAGACCCTGACTACTTTCTAAATCTACACCATTGTTGTGCGGGGCTTGCACAACAGGAATAGGTTAGTGATTACTTAATTGAATCTTCCCACTTGGTAATAATGGTAATGCACTAGTGCGCCCCCTATATTTCTTTTGTCTTTCTTATCATAGATAAGACCCTATTTGCACCTTATCTCTTCCAGCTTAATTGTTGAGTTTACAAAATCATTGAAACATTTTTAAATCAACTTTTAAAAATAGCTGTGAAAAACAGACTTCCAGAGTGTTGTCTCTTATAATAAGAAGAACGTCAATAAACCTATTATTAAAGCCATATAAAGGATTTTCAAAGAAAAATATGGGCAACATCTAAGGTTGTCTTCATAAAGAGGTCATCTTTTGGGGAGATATCACTGCATATTAATCAGATTATTTCACAGTAATGCTCATCACCTTGGGTAGTCCCTTCATCTAGAACAGAGATCTCCAACTGCAGTCCTCAAGGCCCACTAACAGTGCCTGTTTTCAAGATTTCCTTAGCATTTCACAGCTGGAATCATCACCTGTGCAGGAGATTAAATCACCAACTGTCAAATGCTAAGGAAATCCTGAAAACATGCACTGTTGGTGAGTATTGAGGACTGGAGTTGGGGAACACTAGAGGTTGTCGCTGGAGAATGTGTAAAAAGTCACAATGAAGTTTATGATTACAACCTTAGGAAAAGGGTTGGCCAGTCATTCAGAGGAACTTTATTTTTTAGTGGTAGGGTATTAATCAATTTAGAATTTATATAATAACTATAGCATTTACAGGGTTTTTTATAATCAATTTTCTCAATTATAATTCAGCACATTAGTAACTATGATTCTTTGAAAGGAAAAGCATTATATCTTCAATAAGTGGTCAGACCCCTAATTGTCTTCCTATTGATTAAAGCCGCCTCTTCTGATGACAGGGATGTACAGGTCTTCCTATATTGATTTCTATGCATCAGGCAATCACCTTACATCATCTATTCTACTTGGTCTTGGGAATCTCTATTAGTAAAGCTGTAACCTATTGGACAGTAGAAGCAAAATAACTTCAGGGTTCACACAAATCATCTGGGCTTTACTCAGAATTTGATAATTATGACTCTTTTATTCAACATGACTATGAGTTCCAGTTTATATGTCATTTTTTCCCTCTTGTCTCTCAATTCTCATGGATATGTTGGAATATTTAAAATGTGAAAATGCAATAAATAGTGGTAAATTACCATGAAAATGTCTGAATATAATTTTTCTTTACATCAAGGAAGAACAAAACGTTCAGTTACATCAAATCTGGACTCAAAATGTTTATTCTATAATGATGAACATACAAGAAGCCTTAAAAGGAATCTGTCACTGAGATCACCCCCCACAAAACCACATATATGGACCTGCCGGTCTTTGAAATGTAAATCAATTGGGACTTTTATATCTGCTATCTGATGCTGCATTTCCAAAGTAATTAGTTTTGTACTTCATATGCAAACAAGATGTTATGTGCCCTGGGTCTTGCAAAGCACTTAAAGGGTTTTATACTCTCTAGGTTGTTTCCCCACCAAGCAGCTGACTCTTTTGCTTTATTGAAATCTTATGGTCTAATTTTTTTGCCTGGCACATGAAGTCAGACAGACTTTTGAGCTGTCAGCAAACCTAAAGAGACCCGTGCTGCCCGGGAAATAACCTCAGGAGGCAGAGACTCCTTAGGTGCTTTGTCATGCCTAGAGCATTTAATGCCTCAATTGCACATGAGTGAAAATGCTAATTTCTCTGGAAAATGCAGCATCAGATAGAAGACATAAAGGTGTCAATTGATTTAAGTTTCAAAAACCCACAGAACTGTAAATGCAGTGTAGGGGGTTGATCTTACTGACAGATTCCGTTTAAATTGTCTAAAATAAAAAATAAAAACTGTGACTTCTTAAAGGGAATTTTTCATGTCCCCAAACACTATTAACATGTGGCTACAGAGTTAATCTGCAGGTTAATAGCACAAAAAACTGTCTTGCCACCTTAATGAAAGTGCGGCTACTGGGAGAAAATAAACTTTATTTCTCTTGGGAGTTTACAGCTTTCAGTTATAGAGGCTACAGTTATTGTTAACAGAATTATGAGCGGCATCTAATAGCTCGCCTGACACTTTGACTTGACAGCTCACTTTACCCCGATATGCTGCAGAGTGAGTATTTAATCACAGTACCGTGGTGTGCTTACAGCCATCATTCACAGAGGACTGAGTGGTGTCTGTAATTGCTCTCAATAAGGTGGTGGCTTTGTAATACTAGTGACTTCCATATAAACCCTCTATCTGACGGCTAATAGTGTTTGGGAACTAAAATAGTCCTGATAAACAACATCCTACTAATATATATTTTCAGCATCTACGCAGGCCTATGCATCTCCATGGTGCAAAACATCCAACTAAGGCTAGGGTCACACATAAGCCATTGGTCCATTTTTGGCTTCATTTTTGTCATTTTTATTTTTCTAAGTCCAAAAACTGATTGGATGTAATAAACACCCTGTCCGTTTTTTTCTGCACCTAAAAACATTGCTAGGAACGTTTTTGGCATCAGTTAAAAAACGCATGCGTTTTCTTAACATGGGGCCCTAAGGGAAACGCATGCGTTAACGCATGGCACATATAGGCACCTGCGTTAACGCATGCGTTAACGCATATCCGTTTTTAACCTTCCTAGCGTTATTCCCGAGCCTGACTCGGGGTTAACATTCACTACCAGAAGCGTTAACCCCGAGTCAGGCTCGGGCTTACCCGCGTTCGCGGCAGATGCGGTGAGAAAACCGCATCTGCCGCATCTGCCGCACTTGCCGCACTTGCCGCACTTGCGCCGCACTTGCGGCGCGGTTGCGGCGCGGTTGCGGTAATCTGCATAGGAACCAACCACCTTGGATGACCCTCATACACTGGTAGATATGTGCCCCTGCAGCCTAGTAAACCATTAGCAGCACTGTTGTTGTGTGAAAAGTGGCTGCAGTAGAAGTGAGATAATGATTTTATAAACTTACATGCCTGCGTACTTGAGGGCGTCTCCCTGTGTGTGCTGGGACTTGTGAGCTGTGCTCATCATGTCTGCTCTCCCCCTCCCTTATGCACGCCCCCTCTCAGCCTGCTATAGTGATGTGAGGCTGATTGCGTCATAAAGGGGCGGGGCTACCGGGATGCCGCGATTTAGCCCCGCCCCTTTATGACGCAATCAGCCTCACATCACTATAGCAGGCTGAGAGGGGGCGTGCATAAGGGAGGGGGAGAGCAGACATGATGAGCACAGCTCACAAGTCCCAGCACACACAGGGAGACGCCCTCAAGTACGCAGGCATGTAAGTGTATAAAATCATTATCTCACTTCTACTGCAGCCACTTTTCACACAACAACAGTGCTGCAAATGGTTTACTAGGCTGCAGGGGCACATATTAACAATGTATGAGGGTCATCAGAGGTGGTTGGTTCCTATGCAGATTACCGCAACCGCGCCGCAACCGCGCCGCAAGTGCGGCGCAAGTGCGGCAGCTATGCGGCAAGTGCGGCAGATGCGGTTTTTGTACCGCATCTGCCGCGAACGCGGGTAGCCCGCTTTTAGCAAAAAATTCTAGAACTAAACAGACCGCCAGGGAGGTTAATTAAAAAAAAAAGAAAAAATGACAAAGTCTAAAAAACGTCCAGGGGTGTAGGAGGCTCAAAAAGCACCCCAAAAAAAACGGATTGGTCATGGAAATCACTTCCAAAAACAGATTTCTATGTGTGACCCCAGCCTAACTCTATTTTACTAGTTTTAAACCATCTAAAGGTATATGTAAGTGAAGGACAGAGAATCTCTGGTTTGGGGTCTGCAGAAACAATTGGGTCAACATAGTTTTGTTCTGGATCATTTGTAAAGTTGCCTTATTTTTTAGTTTAGATACACTGAAACAACAATGCAATGTGGTTGCTCACCTGTTCCTTGTCTTAATGCACCACTACAGCATTTTTTTTCACTGCTGTAGTTGTGCTTTAAATGTAAGTCCCTGTCCCTAGACTTATACTCACCTTCCAGCATTTTCATACTTTATCCGCACCGCTCCAGCTCTGTGTCACCATCTTGTGGGTGTGGCTTCTGACTGGTCTGGGTTAGAAGCTGCATCACAGGCTCACATTATATCTCCCTGAGAGCCAGAATGAGGGCAGAATGAGGTTCTCATACAGAAATATTGAAAAGTGACCTCCAGTGCGCTCTATGAAACATTGGAGCTGCTGGCAGGTTACTTTTGATGAAAGTGGTGGTGGGTGAGTATAAGACACAGCAACACATTAAAATGGTACTTTAAAGGGGTTGTTCAGTCTAAACTGATAATTCTGCAGTCACTTCATGTGACTGCAGACTTATCAATCCTCCCAGCCCTTGAGCTGTGTATTGTGAGGATTCATGGGAGTGGACCGCAGTTATATGCATTTTTCTGGCCATGGTCCCTAACTAGTGGGTGCGACCTCACTCAATACAAGTAAGTGGAGAAGGGCCGCGTCCACTAGACAGTTGCTCACACTGGTCAGGCGCGCCTACTCCATACACTTGTATTGAGTAAGTCTGCGCCCACTATATTTGTTGTCAGCAACATTTGTACTGTGTAATTGAGGTTTGTTCCCAGCTAGCAACCAAGCGTGTGCTGGGAGGATTGATAGATTAGTTTAGACCAGACAACCACTTTAAAGTCATAAAATACCAACATTCGGCTACAAAGTAGCAAATAATGCATTATAAAGGTAAAATATCAATAGATGGAGGCAGAAGGACACTTCTGGACTCAATCTGGTGATTATTATTCATTGATGCTGGGTGAGAGCCTGGTGGAGGATTTTCAATAAACTGGGGAATGGTTGTTACAATTTATGAGTATAGTGGATCTCATAGAGACCTGGGAAATATAATTACTCTATAGATAAAGGAAGAAGAAACCCCATAAAAACAGCTTACCATGAATTCTATAAGACTTTTACGAACAGAAATCATGAAGTGGATAAGGAACCTGAGATAGTAAAAGTTTTATTTACCACAATCTGAGCGCTGAGGATATCTATAAAACAGTGCAAAATAAGGAACTTTAGGTCATTTGAAGTAGGGGACTTCATGGAAAAACCTTCAAAGTGTCCTACAATCAATAAATTACCTTCTGTGCATATCTAATGTGTATCTAAATGCTCATACTGCTGAGTCAGCACATTATTACATGGGGCAACGTGACTTTTTCAGATAAGGGGCCGACTGTAGATTTCTTTTCTTTAGGGCTCATTTAAAACATAAACAATGAATATGCAGCACTGAAGACTTTTAATTATTTGGATACATTCTATTGTTTTCACCTTGAAAATGAGAGCAATCATAAAGTATACATTTACAAATGGCTCAGGATTTGCCAGGTACTGCAGATCCACCTCTATTCAAATGGTATTGCAGATAAATCCCTATTCAAATGGCACTGCAGATCCACCCCTATTCAATGGCACTGCAGATCCACCACTATTCAAATGGCACTGCAGATCCACCTCTATTCAAATGGCACTGAAGATCCACCCTATTCAAATGGCACTGAAGATCCACCTCTATTCAAATGGCACTGCAGATCCACCCCTTTTCAAATGGTACTGCAGATCCACCCCTATTCAAATGGCACTGCAGATCCACCCCTATTCAAATGGTACTGCAGATCCCCCCTATTCAAATGGCACTGCAGATCCACCCCTATTCAAATGGCACTGAAGATCCACCTCTATTCAAATGGCACTGCAGATCCACCCCTTTTCAAATGGTACTACAGATAAACCCCTATTCAAATGGCACTGCAGATCCACCTCTATTCAAATGGTACAGCAGATCCACCCCTATTCAAATGGCACTGAAGATCCACCCCTATTCAAATGGCACTGCAGATCCACCCCTATTCAAATGGTACAGCAGATCCACCCCTATTCAAATGGCACTGAAGATCCACCCCTATTCAAATGGCACTGAAGATCCACCCTATTCAAATGGCACTGAAGATCCACCCCTATTCAAATGGCACTGAAGATCCACCCTATTCAAATGGTACTGCAGATAAACCCTTATTCAAATGGCACTGCAGATCCACCCCTATTCAAATGGCACTGCAGATCCACCCCTATTCAAATGGCACTGAAGATCCACCCCTATTCATATGCCCTGAAGATCCACCCCTATTCAAATAGTACTGCAGATCCAGCCCTATTCAAATGGTACTGCAGATCCACCCCTATTCAAATGGCACTGCAGATCCACCCTATTCAAATGGCACTGCAGATCCAGCCCTATTCAAATGGTACTGCAGATCCACCCCTATTCAAATAGTACTGCAGATCCACCCCTATTCAAATGACACTGCAGATAAACCCCTATTCAAATGACACTGAAGATTCACCCCTATTCAAATGGCATTGAAGATCCACCCCTATTCAAATGGCACTGAAGATCCACCCCTATTCAAATGGCACTGCAGATCCACCTCTATTCAAATGGCACTGCAGATCCACCTCTATTCAAATGACACTGCAGATCCACCCCTATTCAAATGGCACTGAAGATCCACCCCTATTCAAATGGCACTGAAGATCCACCCCTATTCAAATGGCACTGAAGATCCACCCTATTCAAATGGTACAGCAGATCCACCCCTATTCAAATAGTACTACAGATCTAGCCCTATTCAAATGGTACTGCAGATCCACCCCTATTCAAATAGTACTGCAGATCCACAACTATTCAAATGGCATTGCAGATCCACCCCTATTCAAATAGTACTGCAGATCCACCCCTATTCAAATGGCATTGCAGATCCACCCCTATTCAAATGGCACTGCAGATCCACCCCTATTCAAATGGCACTGCAGATCCACCCCTATTCAAATGGCACTGCAGATCCACCCCTATTCAAATGGCACTGCAGATCCACCCCTATTCAAATGGCACTGCAGATCCACCCCTATTCAAATGGCACTGCAGATCCACCCCTATTCATATGGCACTGAAGATCCACCCCTATTCAAATGGCACTGCAGATCCACCCCTATTCAAATGGCACTGCAGATCCACCCCTATTCATATGGCACTGCAGATCCACCCCTATTCATATGGCACTGAAGATCCACCCCTATTCAAATGGCACTGCAGATCCACCCCTATTCAAATGGCACTGCAGATCCACCCCTATTCAAATGGCACTGAAGATCCACCTCTATTCAAATGGCACTGAAGATCCACCTCTATTCAAATGGCACTGAAGATCCACCCCTATTCAAATGTACTGCTGATCCACCCCTATTCATATTGTACAGCAGATCTGTCCCTATTCAAATGGCACTGCAGATCCACACTCTATCCATAAATAAAAATGAACACATCAGGCCTGTTTCACACATCCATGCCTCCAGCACGTATGTGATCCGTGCCAACATATGCTGTAGGCACAGATATGTGGACAGCCATGTTATACTACGGCCCCCTTCACATGTCCGTGATACCGCACGGACCAGGTCTTCGCGTGAAGCAGATGCGTATCTGTGATCGCCACAGGACAACATGTCCATTTTTTACTGGCACCACAGACTGCTTTTGGCCCAAAACTTCCTGCACATGGATGTTCACCGTGTGACATCTGTGTGCACTGACCTAGAGCCAAAGTTTAAAACTTAAAAATAAAGAATTTTATACTCACTTGGCTCCAGAGCTGCCGGCTCCTCTCACTTCTGAAGTGAGAGGAGCAGCAGCGCTGGAGGAAGGTGGGTATGCAATGACAGGCTGTGAGTGTGCTATCTACGGATAGCACAAAGACAGCATACATGTGTCACACAATTCGAGTCACACGGAAGGACACCCCCATGTCTCACATGTCTGTGGTTTGCATGGATGTGTGAATCAGGCCTCACTGGAATATGGTATATGATTCATGCCGCAAAACTAATGCTAGTTTGTCTACAAAGGACACAACACTGATTTTATATTACACAACCAGCAGTGTGGTCTTTATTGCAAATTAGTCTATGACCACATGTCCAGTAGTCATCCGCTGGAATGGATCCTGCAACGATCTGTTGGATAAAATCTGTGCAAACACAACTTTTTTGTTTGTTGTTATATAACTGATTTGTGCAGGATCCATTTTTTTAATTTTTAATATTTCATATTTTACATTATCAGCTGGAGTTTATGACTAGAGGATTAGTAAACCTGCTGCCATATGGTCCTCCATATTCATGAGCTCTGTATGACCTCTCGCCACCACTGATTTGCAGCTTTCTGCCTACACACAGTATAAACAGAAAGCAGCCATTCAGTTTTGTGGGAGGGGTTATACAGAGCTATGCATCAAAGAACTGGTTGATATGTAGCAGATATAACCGTGATTTTATCAAAACTACAGCAAGCAGCCCATTAGGTGATACATCACTGTAATCAGGGTCTATACCTCTACATTATGCTGTTCCAAGATGGGATTGCAAAAGCCAGGTGAAAGAGTATTATTATTATATATTTATAGAGCACTATTGATTCCATGGTGCTGTACATAAGAAAGGGTTACATACAAACAAGTTAAAAATACAGTGAACAAACTAACAGTGACAGACTGATACAGAGAGGAGAGAGGACCTTGCCCTTGCTGGCTTAAATTCTACAGGGCAATGTGGGGAGAGACAGTAGGTTGGGTCTGCCCTGGAGGTGGAGCGCCGGGTCCAGTGGTGGTGGAGCGCCGGGTCCAGTGGTGGTGGAGCACCAGTTCCAGTGGTGGTAGTGGAGCGCCGGGTCTGATGGTGGTGGAGCGCCAGGTCCAGTGGTGGTGGAGCGCCAGGTCCAGTGGTGGTGGAGCGCCGGGTCCAGTGGTGGTGGAGCACCAGTTCCAGTGGTAGTGGTGGAGCGCCGGGTCTGATGGCGGTGGAGCGCCCGTTCCAGTGGTGGTGGAGCGCCGGGTCCAGTGGTGGTGGAGCTCCGGGTCTGATGGCGGTGGAGCGCCGGGTCCAGTGGTGGTGGAGTGCCGGGTCCAGTGGTGGTGGAGTGCCGGGTCCAGTGATGGTGGAGCACCAGTTCCAGTGGTGGTGAGGTGGCACTGAATTGCTTTTACTAAATAACTATTTCAAAAGTTAAAACACTTTCAAGATAAAATGTTCTGTGGGGTCTCTTCTCCTTTTCATGCTCAACGCCATTTCTCGTCAAACACTTAAAGTTTGGGTAAAAGTGAATTTACTGTAGACCAGAGAGTTCCGTGGATTGATTTGTATCTGATAACTGTGAATTTTTGGATGTCTTTTGAGCATCACCCCTTCATCTGAATAGCCACACTGACATTCCACTTAAAACTTGCAGCGTTGCAAAGTGTAATGCCGACTAATCTACTGCCTTGAGCATGGGCCTTTAATATAAAGGAAGCGCAGGTATGAAGAAAGCATGGCCATCCTTATACACAGAGATTATTGTGTGTAATCTTTTGTGCTCGCTCTGTGACAATTGCACATCGCAGCATTATATCTACCGCATTCTTATCACTTGATTACACCTCAGTAATTGCTGCTTTTTCATAGATTTCATGCAAATGAGTAAAAATATCATACTTCATCTTCTCTCAGTCAATAATGGAGCATTAACTTTCAGCTCATTCATGAGAAAATAATGTTATGAATTACTACTTTGAAAAAGACGTAGGCCAAAATTCTGAATATACCGTAGGTCGGAGGTAGGATTTATTTTACAATAGGGCTTTGACTTCCTCCACTATGTTCTGATGGAGGCAATATCTGAATTAACATTTATCACTCTTTACGGCCCGGTGTCTTCAGTGGCTTTTACTGCACTGATTGACCACAAATCTGCATTTTCTTCTTGGACGTCAAGATTTAGTAGACGCAGCAAGAGAAAATGCACTTTCCTTAAATAAAGGAACAAAGAGAAGCTTGTCAGAATAATAAAAAGCCTTTCCCTTTTCCAGTTCAGTGGGTACAAGAAAAGAAATTAGAAGCAATGTATAGCAGTTTCATATGGATCAATGACAGCGTACAGCGCTGGAAAAAAAGAACGGGAAAATCGCAACGCGGAGATATCATTTTTCACTTGTATTATTAAAGCTAGCTAAGATATAAAAATAGTGTTTCTGTAGAAACTAAAAGCCCAATACATGACCCTGAGCTGATAGTGTTACAGCCCTGCACATCTACACAGGGCTGAGATGCTCTTATTAGCAGCTTTATCAATTTCAATATTTCATTGGTGGTGGCAAAAATATTTGATGCACAAAGAATTGAATATATTTTTGTATATTTGCAACATAATCAGATAGTAATTTTTAGTACGTAGCATAATTGACTCAGTGGAATCTTACTTCATCAAAGAATCATAGAATGGTAGAGTTGGAAGAGACATCCTGGGTCATCTGGTCCAACCAACATTGACATAACTATGGATATTTTCAACAATTATTATTATTATTATTTAATTTATTCGATGGTGCTTTACATGTGAAAAGGGGCATACATAAACAAGTACAATAATTATGAACAATACCAGACGCAAACAGGTACATGAGGAGAGCGTTCCCTATCTGCAAGGGCTCACAGTCTACAAGAGATGGGTGAGGATACAGTAAGTGATGAGAGAGGACCCTGCCCACGAGGGCTCACAGTCTACAAGTGATGGATGAGGATACAGTGGTTAAGGGTAGAGGACCATGCCCGCGAGGACTGACAGTCTACAAGGGATGAGTGAGAATACAGTAGGTGAGGAGAGATGACCCTGCCATTGAGGGCTCACAGTCTACAAGGGATGGGTGTGGATACAGTAGGTGAGAGGAGAGGATACTGCCCATGAGGGTTCATAGTCTGCAAGGGGGGATGGGTTAGGATACAGTAGGAGAGGGGAGAGGACCCTGCCCAATGGGGCTCACAGTTACAAGGGATGGGTGAGGATACAGTAGTTCAGGTAAGAGGACCCTGCCCATGAGAGCTCACAGTCAACAAGGGATGGATAAGGATACAGTAACAGTAGGTGAGGAGAGAGAACTCTGCCCACGAGGGCTCACAGTAATAACAAGGTATAGACAAGAGATTGTATGTTTTCCTATCCCAGACTGTAGAGCTAGTCATTAGATAGATTCTTAGTGTTTTTAATGAAACAGAACATTTTCTGCAAGTCAGGAAGTCAGTGACAATGGTATATTATTTAAACTGAAATAAATTGGGCAATTTTCCATTGTACTCTACTATAAAAAAACAGGTAAGATTCTAACAAAATTTGCTATATCACCATTGATCTCTTCAAAACTAGGTTTTTGTGAGTATTATTTCTTTTTACAGAAGGCTGGTAGAGATTGTGATTGGCCAATATAGTTATATAAATATCATATATACACAGCAGATTAAATAAAAATTGAACATGTCACCACTCACCAATTTTCTAAGTGAATATTTTTCTAACGGTGCTATTGACATGAATTTCTCATACAATCCACACAGGCAAAAAAATCAAACCATACATATCAATTAATTTAGGTATTTGTAACAATCAGAAGTGACTCAGGAAAAAAGTATTGAATATTCTTACTAAAATGTATTTAATACTACATACAAAATCATTTGTTGGTGATGAAGCTTCAAGATGCCTCTGTTATGGGGACACTAGTCACCTGCATTATTCAGGTGTGATTTTGGTCCATTCTTCCACACAAACTCTCTTAAAGTCATGACACTCCTGTGGATATTTCTATGAACTCTGAGCTTTAGTTCCTTCCATAAATATTCTATTGGATTCGGATCAGGTGATTGGCTGGGACATTCTAGCACCTTTATTTTCTTTTTCTTCCTATTGAGAGTTTCCTTGGCTGTGTTTTTGAGATCATTGTCTCATGACATGCCTCCTGCTCATATAGAAGTGTGAGGGGGTGGGAATGTAAGATGATCCTGGAACCCCCAGGGTCCACGCCTCCGACACACCTAATGCTCTCACCAGCAGCATGAGGCTGAATTTCTCTGTCCCCTGACGGAGGGGTTAGCGCTGAGGAGCAGATATGATTTTATTGATTTAAATAAAATCTATAGATCCTAGAACTGTAGTGGGCAGTTCTGCTTCGTAATGTAGGAGGGCAGGGACAGTACAAAAAATGTTCTCTTCCCGAAGTTACCCTTTAAGTCTCTAATATCAAAGCTACTTCTCTTGTTCTATAAGTTTTCCATATCATAGAATATCATTTTCCAGTAAATCTATGCATCACATTCACTTAACTGTCATGTCATCTCTTATGTCTCACATTCATTATTAACCAGCCATTGTCCTATCCAAGATAGAAGTAGTGTTCAGGGAGAGAGCTCAGATGTGTCCTAGTTTTCTGGAATGGAAGCATTTATTACTTTATATGTCATCTAGATATAGACAAGTAAGGGGGAGATCATGTATGTGATTGAATCCATTTGCAGCATGCTGACATTTTTTGTGGACAGTTATTATTGTTTTGATGCTTCCTACTTTTTGAGATTTATTAATAATATTTTTCTATGCATATGAAATAAGAATACTAACACCAAATACATTTCCTACTGAATATCCAGATTCATCAAATATTTTGAGTCTTAAATGTGCCAAGTTTTGAACTATGAATAATAATGCATCATGAGAATTAGGATCAACACACCCTAATACAGGATATATGAACTGAACAGCTGGTGAAGAAAAGATAACTTTGTCGTCCATGTTGTGTATTTCCAAATAATCCTTTGTGAACGAGTAATCAACACCTGAGACATATCTTAAAGTTTCTTGTCAGGTGCCAAAGCGTCTCCAAACATTTTTTTTTTAAGTATGCTCCTGTCAATCAAAACCTTGACCTATTTCCAAACCTAGATCAAACATGACAGCTACAAAAGAACTCTACAGTATACAGAAATTACATAAAAGTGTGACATTTATAAAAAAAAAAAAGAATAAAAAAGAATAAGAAATACAAAGTACCTATGAGAAAAGAGCTGATCAGCCAAAACTTTAATTTTTGTAATAGTTATTGTCTGGAAATTTAATATCCCTTATGCCCGGGGGCAAATAGTAAGAGAAATGGTCAGCTCACCCTTTAGCAGGCACCTAGAAGGTTCCACAGTTGGTTCATGGAGCCGCCCAGGTCTGGGTCGAAAAGCAGACAGGAAGAAGACAAGTCTCCGGCATCCAAGAGCAGGATATCGGTAAGTCATAAAAAAATCTTTAGTTTTTATTGTGAATCACCCAGGGGCCTATGGGAACTCTGGTGTCTGGGCCCTGCTGTGGTTGGGATGTCACTGGTAGCATGCCCAGACCTGTGGCCCCAGTGGTCAACTTAAAAGAGTTAGGGAATGAAAATAAAGAGTTTAAAAGTTTGTTGTGATGCCACAGGTGGCTTCTGGTGATTGCACTAGCACTGCTTTGGGCCTCCAGGGATGATGTACCGACAGCTAAGTGTTGAAGCTCCCCACAGGAGGAACTGGATCCCCAAGGCTCTGGTAGTAGATGGTTAGGCATGAAAGCAGGGAATTGGCCTTGCTGGCAGGCAGCTGGAGTAGACTTTATAGACGGCAAGGCCAGGGGTAGAGGAATGGACACACACCGGATATTGTTTCTTTACCTTGTACTGATGGAATTGCAGGTAAAAGTCCAGTACACTGCCGGGTGTTCAGGTAGCACTTCTGTATCTCCACAGTGAGTGGGTATAAGACCTCCTCGTCTCTTTTCCCTTGTGGGAATCCCATGCCCTATATGGAACTTGGCTGGCCTCTTCTGCCCTCCTCTCACCTGTGCTGTGTTGGGTAACCCTCGCTGGACTGCCACTATATACTCTCTAGCGGTGCCTGGCTCCCTTGTTGGTGGCTGCACAGATGCCCGGGAGACTGAAGTCTCCACGGAAAACCGGTATTCTCTGCTGGGCTAGGTACTCTCCTGCAGACTCGGACTCCGGTGTCGGGGGTGCTTTCTGGAGTGAACCAAGATGGCTCCTCAGTCCCCAGGCTGCTACTTCTACGCTGTTCCTTCGTCTCGCCTTCGACCCCACTCTTGGGTCGCTGCAATAGCTAGACTGATGGCTGTTCAGTTGTCTGTGGCTCGGGCCTAGCAAGGCTCTAACCATTAGGACATCTTCACAGTTCTCCTAGCAACTGCACACTCTGTCTAACTCCACCCTCAGCACCAGTATTTGTAGGGGATCTTGCCTAAGAGCAGCAAGTTGAGCTCCCCCTACTGGGTTGGGGTGTAAAGTGTTGTTTGCGCTTGTGTACCCACTGTGGACACCCATCCATGCTGTAGGTGAGTCTGTGGTTACCTGTGTGAGCAGGGCACCACATTTGCAAAACATATGATGAGAGAATGCTGTACCAACAGACATATATGTGGTAGAGCACAAGCCTACAAGTTTTGGCTCCAACGGCATAAAGTTTTTTACTACTTACCGATATCCTATTCTTGGATGCCTGAGACTTTTCCTCTTCCTGTCATGTCTGGGGTTTCTCAAGATGCTGGAGCATTAGAAATACAAAATATAAAAAATAAAAGAAACACACACTTACAGTTAGGGCCAGAAATATTTGGACAGTGACACAATTTTCGCGAGTTGGGCTCTGCATGCCACCACATTGGATTTGAAATGAAACCTCTACAACAGAATTCAAGTGCAGATTGTAACGTTTAATTTGAAGGGTTGAACAAAAATATCTGATAGAAAATGTAGGAATTGTACACATTTCTTTACAAACACTCCACATTTTAGGAGGTCAAAAGTAATTGGACAAATAAACATAACCCAAACAAAATATTTTTATTTTCAATATTTTGTTGTGAATCCTTTGGAGGCAATCACTGCCTTAAGTCTGGAACCCATGGACATCACCAAACGCTGGGTTTCCTCCTTCTTAATGCTTTGCCAGGCCTTTACAGCCGCAGCCTTCAAGTCTTGCTTGTTTGTGGGTCTTTCCGTCTTAAGTCTGGATTTGAGCAAGTGAAATGCATGCTCAATTGGGTTAAGATCTGGTGATTGACTTGGCCATTACAGAATGTTCCACTTTTTTGCACTCATGAACTCCTGGGTAGCTTTGGCTGTATGCTTGGGGTCATTGTCCATCTGTACTATTAAGCGCCGTCCAATCAACTTTGCAGCATTTGGCTGAATCTGGGCTGAAAGTATATCCCGGTACACTTCAGAATTCATCCGGCTACTCTTGTCTGCTGTTATGTCATCAATAAACACAAGTGACCCAGTGCCATTGAAAGCCATGCATGCCCATGCCATCACGTTGCCTCCACCATGTTTTACAGAGGATGTGGTGTGCCTTGGATCATGTGCCGTTCCCTTTCTTCTCCAAACTTTTTTCTTCCCATCATTCTGGTACAGGTTGATCTTTGTCTCATCTGTCCATAGAATACTTTTCCAGAACTGAGCTGGCTTCTTGAGGTGTTTTTCAGCAAATTTAACTCTGGCCTGTCTATTTTTGGAATTGATGAATGGTTTGCATCTAGATGTGAACCCTTTGTATTTACTGTCATGGAGTCTTCTCTTTACTGTTGACTTAGAGACAGATACACCTACTTCACTGAGAGTGTTCTGGACTTCAGTTGATGTTGTGAACGGGTTCTTCTTCACCAAATAAAGTATGCGGCGATCATCCACCACTGTTGTCATCCATGGACGCCCAGGCCTTTTAGAGTTCCCAAGCTCACCAGTCAATTTCTTTTTTCTCAGAATGTACCCAACTGTTGATTTTGCTACTCCAAGCATGTCTGCTATCTCTCTGATGGATTTTTTCTTTTTTTTCAGCCTCAGGATGTTCTGCTTCACCTCAATTGAGAGTTCCTTTGACCGCATGTTGTCATGTTGTCTGGTCACAGCAACAGCTTCCAAATGCAAAACCACACACCTGGAATCCACCCCTGACCTTTTAACTACTTCATTGATTACAGGTTAACGAGGGAGACGCCTTCAGAGTTAATTGCAACCTTTAGAGTCCATTGTCCAATTACTTTTGGTCCCTTGAAAGAGAGGAGGCTATGCATTACAGAGCTATGATTCCTAAACCCTTTCTCCGATTTGGAAACTCTCATATTGCAGCTAGGAGTGTGCACTTTCAGCCCATATTATATATATACCGTATATACTCGTGTATAAGCCGACCCGTGTATAAGCCGACCCCCCTACTTTTGCCCCCAAAACCTGGGAAAATCTATTGACTCGCGTATAAGCCGAGGGTGGACTCCAGCACAGGTATACAACCCCCAGCAGTGAGGTATACAGCAGCCTCCCCAGTGGTAGTATACAGCAGCCTCCCAGTGGTAGTATACAGCAGCAGCCCCAGTGGTAGTATACAGCAGCCCCAGAGGTATATGCAGCCCCAGAGGTGTATACAGCAGCCCCAATATACAGCAGCCCCAGTGGTATTGCAGCCCCAGTGGTATTGCAGCCCTATATACAGCAGCCCCAGTGGTATTGCAGCCCCTATATACAGCAGCCCCAGTGGTATTGCAGCCCCAGTGGTGTATACAGCAGCCCCTATATACAGCAGCCCCAGTGGTATTGCAGCCCCTATATACAGCAGCCCAGTGGTATTGCAGCCCCAGTGGTATTGCAGCCCCTATATACAGCAGCCCCAGTGGTATTGCAGCCCCTATATACAGCAGCCCCAGTGGTATTGCAGCCCCAGTGGTGTATACAGCAGCCCCTATATACAGCAGCCCCAGTGGTATTGCAGCCCCTATATACAGCAGCCCCAGTGGTATTGCAGCCCCAGTGGTATTGCAGCCCCTATATACAGCAGCCCCAGTGGTATTGCAGCCCCAGTAATGCAGGGCCCCTATATACAGCAACCCCAGTGGTATTGCAGCCCCTATATACAGCAGCCCCAGTGGTATTGCAGCCCCAGTGGTATTGCAGCCCCTATATACAGCAGCCCCAGTGGTATTGCAGCCCCAGTGGTGTATACAGCAGCCCCTATATACAGCAGCCCCAGTGGTATTGCAGCCCCAGTAATGCAGGGCCCCTATATACAGCAGTCCCAGTGGTAGTATACAGGCAGCCTCAGTAATGCAGGGCCCCCCCTCATGCTCCGGTCTCCTGTAAAGCAAGTTATACTTATCAGTGCCCGCTGCCGTCGCGCCCGCCGCTGCCGACATCCCGATCCTCCGTCTTCATGCATCTTCTTCCTGTTTCCTGTGCGCGTCGCCGGTAATGACGTCACTGCCTGCGACGCGCACAGAGCAGGAAGAAGATGAATGAAGATGGAGGATCGCATGTCGGCAGCGGCGGGCGCGGACGGCAGCGGGCACTGATAAGTATAACTTGCTTTACAGGTGACCGGAGCATGAGGGGGGGGGCCCTGCATTACTGGGGATGCGGGGGCTGCTGTATACCGCTGTATACAGCAGCCCCCGCACTGACTCGCGTATAAGCCGAGGGGGGTACTTTTCAGCCCAATTTTTGGGCTGAAAAACTCGGCTTATACGCGAGTATATACGGTAATTGTATTTCTGAACATGTTTTTGTAAGCAGCTAAAATAACAAAACTTGTGTCACTGTCCAAATATTTCTGGCCCTAACTGTATCTCACATGTGTGGCCCCTACACTCTCACTGTCACCCATCAGGTCCTCACCACATCTCTATATTGCCACCGCTTGTGTTCTAATGCCTAGGTATCTCATGCAGCACAGGGACTCTCGGCTTTGACGGATCCCTGGTAGGGTTCTGTCCATGTGGATGCAAGATCACAGCACCGTGACCTTTTCCTCCCGGGTCTCATCAAAGCTGGAGGTCTGAAGATTCAGTGCAAACCAGACGGGTGATGGGGATGAACTGGAAAGGTCAACTGTAAGAAATGTTACTTTTATTATTTTACATTTTAATGGCATTTTATGGTTCAGCAAAATGGTAGACAACATCCGCCAATTTGCTGAATCCATGTGGAAGTGAAATACAAATCTACCTTTTGCACAATGCATATTTTTGTATCATTCAAGTAGAATTCAATTCCACTGCAGGTTATTGGCTCATCTCTGGTGCTCAACTTTGGGACAGTGAGATGATAGTAAAATACAACTGCCGGTGTCGTTTCAGGTGCACGGTGTAAAATATAAAGTAGTTTTATCTGCAGAGCTGGATCCTGCCAAAAACACATTTTACTAGTTACCAGGCTCCTTTCGCCTTTGTCACTGCACACAAGAGCGCTAATTACCAGCCATTCAAAAAGACACTTTATTGTAGATTTTATTTTGCTCACCTGAATATTATTAGCGGTTAATAATTGTCTCTGGGGGATTAGCTTAATGTTAACTGCCCGAACGACCTTTGAAATGATTATACCAATCATCTAATGTCCAACCAAATAAAAAGAAATTGTGCAATGATGTAAGGCTTTATGTATACAATGGCACAACACCCACCGGTGGTATATAGTCATTATTATACCTGCCGCCAACTGTCTAATTTGTATGAAAATGATCAGAACTTGCTGTGAATTAATTTAGGTTAGAAATTGTGAATTATTTACAGCTACGTGCTGCTTTGCATAATCAAGCTATTAATATTATAAAGAGGACAGGTTCTGAGCTTGGATACATTTGTATTCTGTAACTATCATTCAATTATTATTCCTATTTACAGCTATTTAGAATAGATGTACGCAGGAATTTATCAAGTTTGTTACAGGGTTATCCCTATAATCATTGATAGGTGCATTGAAAGCTTGTGACATAATTTCTGACCTCAGATGTGTAACTGACAAGATGGCACGTGGGACCAAAGTAACGCCGAAAAAAGGTAAGGACAGTCCCTAACAGAAGTTATGTCGATTATCCATGTTATGAAAATACAAGCTTATAACCTGATGTTAAATTCATCCATTGGTTTTATAAATTACTCTTTTGAAAGCTGAAACCCTCCCAAATGTGGTTTAGGTTAAGAAAATAAATTGGCATCAATGCGGAAATATTGATCATTTAATAAAACACAGAATGGTCAGATTTTGGCAAGACAAAAGTTTTGTCGCCACAGAAAGTAATGTGATATTCAACAAATAATTAACTTAAAATAAAATATATGTTGCATAACATTGGTGAATGAAGTTGTGCTGCTATTAGAGTCACATTTAATATTTTGTGTGACTTCCATGAGCTTGAAGGAATGCATCATGTGGTTTAACAATGATTCATACAATTTATTAATGAAGTCATCTGGAATAGCAAAGAATGCAGTCTTACATGCCTCCCAGAGTTCATGTAGATTCTTTGGTTTTGTCTTCCAAGCTTCCTCTTTCATCCTACCCCAAACATGCTTATTGATGTTCATGTCTGGTTACTGGGCTAGCCAGTCTTTGAACACCTTGATCTTTTTTGCCTGGAGGAACTTTGTTGTAGAGATAGATGTATGAGATGGAGCACCATCCTGCTACAGAATTTGACCCCTTTTATGATTTGGAATGTAAGAGGTTTAGCTAATACTTCTCAATATTTTAGGCTATTGATATTGCCTTCCACCTTGCAAATGTTTTCGCACACCCCATACTGAATGTAACCCCAGACCATGATCTTTCCAACACCAAATTTAACTGTTTTCTGGGTGTATTTTGGATCCATATGGGTTCCAGTAGGTCTCCTGCAGTATTTACAGTGGCTGTGGTTAATTCTACTGAAATTCATAAGAGAAATCCACCTTATGCCACTTTTCCAGCGTCCGTCTGTTTGGCAGGCTGTGGGACTTTGCAAATGTCACACGTTTTTTTATTTGCCTTTTGTTTAGTGCTGGCTTATGGGCACTGATTCAACCATGGAGGCCATTTTGAGACAGAATCCTACAAACTGTTCTAGTTGACATAGGACTTGAGGTGACCAGGCCTGTTGGAGCTCTGTTGCAGTGGAAGAGGGTCTTGCTCTAGATTTTGTAACCAACAAATGTTCCTCCTGAGCAGTTGTCTTGCGAGGTCTGCCAGACCTGGGCTTGTCGAACACAGCTCCAGTCTCTTCAAATCTTTTTTTAATTCTTTGTACTTGACGTGAGACACATTAAAGGTGCCAGCTACCTCTGCAGTGGATCTGGTCTTCAGCCTCTTGATAATCAAGGCTTTGGTCACAGGGTGGATTTTTGGCATGTTGTCAGAGTCAAGTTGCAGTTCAAGTGAAGGTCTGGGGTGCTGGGTTTTTTTTAACCCACCACTAATTAACCTATCATTTACTGAGCACAGGTGAGGATGTAAACTAGGATTGGGTGCATTATATGACCAGGTGACAAAACTTTTGTCTTGCCAGAATCTTACCATTCTGTGTTCATTAAATGATCAATATTTCAGCATTGATGCCAATTTATTTTTTTAACCTAAACCAAATTTGGGAGGGTTTCAGCTTTTAAAAGAGTAATTTATAAAACCAAAGGATAAATTTAACTCAGGTTATTAGCTTGTATTTACATAACATAGATAAGTGACATAACTTCTGTCAGGCACTGTATAACTAAGGTAGTGAACCTAGATTAAAAGCACCCGTCCAGCACTAACATAAAAACGCTGGAGTGGTTCTTTGAAGAGGTTGCCCCAACTGGAACTTTTCATGCTAAAAGGATATGACCCAAATGTCCTGTAGTTGTGGGACCTACAACTCAGACCTCCATCTATCTTGAGAATGTAGTCTCAGAGTATCTCGTCAGGAATGAAGAGTTGACTGTGCATATATAGCTGTTTCTATTCATTATGAGGGGTAAAAATTAAAAGCGGCCCTATCTATTCTTGAGTACATAGCCCCATTCTAGGGATAATTGATCATTCCAGCAGTCCTAGCAATTTTCCATAGATATCTCCAAAGGAAATACCCCTCAAATAGAAAGTTATACCAGTTGGCAGAACAGTATGCAGAAGGGTTAGAGCTTCATGATGACCCTTAATTAATAAAATTACTGTTGTGTAATCAAAGCATAGCAATAATCCCAACAATATCAGCATGACCAAAGCTATTAGCCACAAGTTAGTCACAAATATGCATTTATAGGGAATTATTGAGGATGTACAAGGTAACCTTAGATATTGAGTGCATAAATCAAAAGTCACCATGTAGTCTAAGCATAAGGGACTTCTCTATAAGATGTATATGTATATATATTTGTATGTGGGTGTTTGTTTTCCACTACAAACAGAAGGAACTCAAGTAAGTAACATTTTTCATAATTTGTACACCACTCTGTTGTGTGTCTGTTTTTAGCCTTTAATTTCTATCTTCCATTTCACTCAAGTTGGGCACAGTCATTATCAGTATCAATAATTCACTTGGGACTCCAGTTTTAAAGCTGCTTTAGTTTATTGCAGTTTAATTAAGTAGAAGTATGAATGAATGAATGGAGCTGAACAGTCATATAAAGAGAAAAAGAAATTCTGGAACACGAATGAGCCAATTGTTCCTCTCTTGTCTTGGGCGTAGAGCACTTTGGGCAAATTCCAAAACTGTCAGATTGCCAATTGAGGCTGTTTGACAAAGACATTTTATGTCTTTGTGGTTTTTAAGCAGAGAATGCTAATATAAATGTATGTACAGCATCAATGGATAGATTTCATGTACAGCATCAATGGATAATTTTCAAATGTGTGAAATAATATTGCTAAAGAGAATGTGTAGTCAGAAAATGACATTGTTTAAGTTGGATTTTTTTAGTTACATGCATTTTTTGGTATTGTGTTTCATATCACGATATTTATCTACCGTATATACTCGTGTATAAGCCGACCCGTGTATAAGCCGACCCCCCTACTTTTGCCCCCAAAACCTGGGAAAATTTATTGACTCGTGTATAAGCCGAGGGTGGACCCCAGCACAGGTATACAGCCCCCATCAGTGTGGTATACAGCAGCCTCCCCAGTGGTATATACAGGCCCCAGCAGTGTTACAGCAGCAGCCCCAGTGGTATATACAGCAGCAGCCCCAGTGGTAGTATACACGCAGCCCAGTAGTATATACAGCCCCAGTGGTAGTATACACGCAGCCCCAGTAGTATATACAGCCCCAGTGGTAGTATACAGCCCCAGTGGTAGTATACAGCCCCAGTGGTAGTATACAGTCCCAGTGGTAGTATACAGCAGCCCCAGTGGTATATTCAGCCCCAGTGGTAGTATACAGCAGCCCCAGTGGTATATACAGCCCCAGTGGTAGTATACAGCCCCAGTGGTAGTATACAGCAGCCCCAGTAGTAGTATACAGCCCCAGTGGTAGTATACAGCAGCCCCAGTGGTATATTCAGCCCCAGTGGTAGTATACAGCAGCCCCAGTGGTATATACAGCCCCAGTGGTAGTATACACGCAGCCCAGTAGTATATACAGCCCAGTGGTAGTATACAGCCCCAGTGGTAGTATACAGCAGCCCCAGTAGTAGTATACAGCCCCAGTGGTAGTATACAGCCCCAGTGGTAGTATACAGCAGCCCCAGTGGTATATTCAGCCCCAGTGGTAGTATACAGCCCCAGTGGTAGTATATAGCCCAGTGGTAGTATACATACAGCCCCAGTGGTAGTATACAGCCCCAGTGGTAGTATACAGCCCCAGTGGTAGTATACAGCAGCCCCAGTGGTATATTCTGCCCCAGTGGTAGTATACAGCCCCAGTGGTAGTATATAGCCCCAGTGGTAGTATACACACAGCCCCAGTGGTAGTATACAGCAGCCCAGTGGTATATTCTGCCCCAGTGGTAGTATACAGCCCCAGTGGTAGTATATAGCCCCAGTGGTAGTATACACACAGCCCCAGTGGTAGTATACAGCCCCAGTGGTAGTATACAGCCCCAGTGGTAGTATATAGCCCCAGTGGTAGTATACAGGGCCCCAGCAGGGCCCCCCTCATAATTTGGCGCCCCCACCTCCCTTTCTGGGCCCCCCGCATGCAGCGCTGCGCATATACATTACCTGTCTAGCAGCTGTCACCCTCCGATGGCTGATCGCGGCTCCGGCTCCGGGCTCCATCTTCCTCGCTGTCTTCCTGCTGTGTGACCGGGGCGCAGCGCGATGACGTCATCGCGACGCCAGCCGGTCACCTGACAATCAGGAAGACAGAGAGGAAGATGGAGCCCGGAGCCGGGAGCCGCGATCAGCCATCGGAGGGTGACAGCTGCTAGACAGGTAATGTATATGCGCAGCGCTGCATGCGGGGGGGGCCCAGAAAGGGAGGTGGGGGCGCAAAATTTTTAGGGGGCCGTATTGACTCGCGTATAAGCCGAGGGGGGCACTTTTCAGCCCAATTTTTGGGCTGAAAAACTCGGCTTATACGCGAGTATATACGGTAAATTAGTAATCTTGCCATTTCTACATTGTCCGCTGCAGGTTTTTTCATGTCCTTAGAAGAAGAGTTTTCAGGAAAGTCCTTGCCATCGATAGCAGGGTTATAATGACGTATTACACCTCAATATACAGGAAGATGGATGAAAAAAGACTAATTTTATATATGGCAAAAAGGAAACTCAAATCTAAGTAAAGTAGAGGAACAGAAACCAAAAACCATACAAAGCCAGATCCAAGAGACCAGGAACAAAAAATCATACAAATTCCGATCCAAGAGAACAGGGACAAAAAATAATACAAAGTCAGATCCAAGAGACCAGCAGCATCATTTAGGCCAAGTAAACATTATATAGTTATAGAAAGAGTTAAGGTACCTTTACACGCCTCAACTATGGTGTAGCAACTGAGAGGCAATCTGGAGATCCGTCACCGTTGCCCTGAAATTGCTATGAAATTGTGGCATGTAATTGTGGAAAGCGATGGTGATTGTTAAAGTTGCTCCCGGCTGCGGTTTCAGAGCATTGTTCAAAAACCAGATGCCACCCAGAAGGTGAATTGCCCTGGTTTTGGTGTGTGAATGGGCGATAGGGATGGAATCTGCATCGCCTAGTGATTTCCCAGAGGCGTGCCACAGCGTGCTGGCTACCGCGCCCCATCAGCGATGATTGGTGGGGGTTACTGTGTTTCCATTGGCTGTCCTTTCACAGGGCGCCATATTTGAACAGCTGTCCATTCACACTACACAATTGCAATGGCATCATGTATTAGCCAGCCTTCCTGCGCAGGCTGGCCAAACATGACGCTATTGCGTTGTCTAATCAGCGTGTTTGGGGTGCGGAATACACAACTCTGTCACGCCTATGTTCTTGCGGCGCTGAACATGTACGCCCACATTCCTTTGTGGATTGCGGCGTGTGAAGCGGCATCAGGAGGTAACCGGATGTTTTTCCCGCAGGTTCTGTGGCAACTTCCGGGGAGCCATGTACCCTTGGGTTGACAACGCAATTGCGGCGTGTACATGCGGCATCGGCGATCGGAGGCAACTGTCAAAAACGTGCACACGCACGTTTGGTTGCCTCCGATCGCCGGTAATAGTTGCGGTGTGTAAAGGTACCCTTAGGGTGGTTTCACACTGGCGTATGCAAACACAGCGCTCCTATGTTTAACATGCATGTGTGACACCCCAGGGGTGAATGTGCCACTGTAACAACATTAAGGGTTAATTCCCCACATAACCCACAACACTACACTTGCGCCTCCAGGCCAGAAGGGGGAACTAAAGCTGCTTCCCTATATATTCTAGTGTGGAGAGGAAGTGGTAGTTTAGTTCAGTCCGGGGCAGCACTGAGGAAGAAAGGACATGGGTGTAAAAGGTCTGCGTTAGGCCCAACCCATGGTCCACTGTACACTTCCAGGCCAGCCAAGGTCTGAGGAAAGGAGTAGGAGAAGCTGAGGAACACACCTGGGAGACTGAGTCCCCTGAGATTCACCTCAGAGAGGCGCAAAAACTGGATACCGGATCCGAAATTGTACCTGACACAAGCAGCACAGAAAACACCGGATTAGTGAAGATTATATATCTTCACTGTACCACAGCGAAGCAACACGGCGGGGTCAGAAGCACAAAGATAAGACTCAAGTTGCCTAGCAAGTTTGGTACCCATGAGGGGAGACAAGGCCAGAAGCCTGGCTAAAGCGGCAGCAGGGCCACACACACAGCGCAGGAGTAGGAAGCCAAGGACCCAGTCAGGGTGGGAGCAACCCGGCCCCGGTACAGACTCCGTGGACAATACTTACTGAATACCATCTACAGTAAAGACTTGGAAAACTACAAAACTGTGAGTCTGTGTGATCCTTGCGCTCGAGCCCTACTCTCCCTCACAAACTGTTATCATCTCTACCACTACTCCTGCCCTGCATTATCCATAGCCTATCATCATCACTGCCCCGGGGAACCAGGCTCTGGAGAGCCGTTACATCACCAGCTGCCAAACATAATCCCCGGAGGTTCTGTAGCAGTGGTGGTCACCCTGACCACATACCATGGGTGGTGTCACGACTATATCCCCTGTAAATAACCCCCAAACCCAATACTTGTGGCCTCAGGACACGGTCCAGACCAAGACCACCGTGATTCCCCGTGATACCCTGGTCCGATACCGATTACCCCATCCCAGTGGGCTCCACACATGTGCCTGCGTTTGGTTGCGTTCGGTTGCGTTCGGATGTGCATAATTTGTGCACCCTGGCTAAAAGGTGAGGTCACACAATCAAACTCATAGGTCCAATATGAGGTCCTGACTTATTAGGAGCAATGACTGTGTAACACTGTAGGTGTGACGCCACATGGATGGGTTCTGTTCACTCATCTACATGCACAATGAGATATGTGTCCACACCAACCAAACCTACAGTGTTACACATTCTTGCTTCTTATCAGCACCTTATATTGGAAATCTACTTTTTGATTGCATGACCCCCAACCTATGGGAGTACCTTAAAAAAGGCTAAATTTAGCCAAATCAACTGTTATATCTATACTTCCACATTGGCCAAACACAAATCTAACGCAGCAAAGACCTTTGAAACTCCCTATTCTCTTGTTGGCCAGAAATAGTCATATTTTGGATCGCTACAGTTTTCCACTGAGAAGCCACATAATCTAAGGCAGAAAGAGCGAGACTATCCTGCATTACTGGACGGTGTTCTTTGATCCGCGCAAACTGCATGAAAAGAAACGAACTTCCAGTGGATGAGAGAAAATGGTGCCTTTATTCTCAACCAAGTTCATTTCATTGTATGCAGTGTGTGCGGGTCAAACAACACCATCCTTTTTGGATTTATTACTACAGCCACAGCGATTAAGTGGAGTGTGGGTCCAGCGGCAACTGCTATATGCTTAAACACCGGTTGCGGGTTACACAACCTCACAAGGTGAGTAGCAACATTTGCAAATTTGCATAGTTATTGTGAAATGGATACGACATTATTGTACTTCTCTTTCCTCTTTTTCTGTTTAGTATCCTCCATTATCATCTCTGTTCCAGTCCAGTACCAGACTATACATGATATCCATCCAGAAAATATTGACCTCACCTGTTGACCTACCCCCGGTCTCCCTAGGTTAACTTCCCAATGTGTGGACCTCTTTCCTGACTTTAGATATCTTTCCTCAACAATCAGGAATATCTTTCTTGAGTGCAGTGTTGTTAAAATGTTTCTACGGGGCCATTTTGCCTTTTTAGGATTACATTTTGTATATTTTTAACCCTAACTGTGATACATGTACTAGACTGCTGGGATGTAGAGCAGCCAGCTCTGGGATTTCTAGATCGGGACCTGATGTGTGTTTTTGTTCCTTATCTCAGTGTCAAGTTTACATAGCAGTCAATCTAGACTCTCAGAAGATGAACAAACAGTATCTGTTTAATCAAATTAATCAGTGTTTCATCCCCCATAAGAACATTTTAAAAGTTTGAAGTAAAACTCCTGGGAGAAAGGGATATGCTGATGAAGACGCTCAATGAGATTCATTTTATGGAACAGTTGTGTTTTCCATCTCTTTTGATTAGAAACTCCCACTGGTAATGTAACGTTTACGTGAATGTCATAGACTAGGTCTGTCTCAAAAAAAGCAATATCATTTTCCAACAGTGGTCCTCTCTGGCTGAAGATCATTTTAAATATTGATACTTTCTATAGTCAGATAACTGCTGAACGCCATGAGCCATGAATAACTTGAATTCCTTAGTGTACAAAATATATTGTTCCATTAGCCTTACAGAGATAAAATTCACCACCGTACGGTGACTAAAAGGATGAACCAAACCACAATGTCCTCTCCGAGTCCTCAGGACAGAATTTTTTATTCCATATGGAAATTCTATGTTGCTATTCGAACTGATGAAGAATTTTCTTTGGTTCCAAGGAAACACTTTCTCTAGCAGAATATAAAACTCTGCACAAAATCATTGAGGTGATATATTAATGGTGAATGCACTTACAATAGGAGAGAAATAAGGGTATTAGCAGGAAAAATCTTTTGCAAGCGTGTGTTCACACATTGCGTTTTTGCTGTATTTTGAAGTGTATTTTTTTTTGCATGTGTTTTATGCAAATTAAAAGGCGCTGTTTACAGTCTCAGCAAACACTGTGAGATCTCAGATATCTCATGCACAGACTTGTTTTTTTCCTAACTGAAATGCAAAATTACTGCTCTTTTCATAGAAGCAGCATGTCAATTTTTTTCAGCATTTTTGCAGCTTTTTTCACCATCAAAATTGATGAGTGCAAAAACCGTAACTGCTTTTTTTTGGCTGAATTTTTGCTGCTTTTATGGTGAGTGAAACTAACTTTATTTAAACATGTAATGTAGATAAATGGTACACAAAAATGTATATAATATACATCAAAAACGCAGAAAAAACACAGCAAAATCTGCTTTTTGAAAGTAGCTCTTTAACTTTCAAGAGAACAGCAATGTGTGGACATAGCCTAACACTCCCCGCACAAAGTTAACGTTAGAAAGTTTGCCTTTCCTAAAAATGATCCTGTAGGCCACAAATTAATAGATTTCTTCACCGAATGACTTGTCACGTATAAGGTGGTGGCCCCTAACCATGCTTTTTGATTTAATTTCAAGGCAAAGAAAGGATGGAGTCTAGCAAAGCCTAAAGCGAACTAAAGACATAATAGATGAAAATGGGCGGGTGAACCAACTACCCTCCATGACATGATAGATTGTTCAGGGATGGCCACATACAATCTTCAGGCCAAATTGGTCAATAATCTGCACTGAAGACCCTGTTGTAGAGGTGAAATGCATTGAGCTCATTAACACTGATCCAGACAAGTTACCAAGTGTGAATTTATGACCTTCACCATAAGTTAAGGAAACAGATGTTGAATCCTGACACTCCCAAAATAACACCCCCAAAAGCCATTTCAATTATGAGCCTCCCAACCAAATTCAATAACAGTGTTCAAAGGTCTAATACCTGATGATTTCAATGCGCACGGTGGCTCAGTAGTTAGCACCGGTGCTTTGCAGTGCCGTAGACCTGAATTTAAATCCCCCCAAGGACAACATCTGCAAGGAGTTTTTATGTTCTCCCTGTGTTTATGTGACTTTCCTTTGGTTTCCTCACACACTCCAAAGACATACTGATAGGGAATATAGATTGTAATCCCCAATGAGACAGTGATGATCATGTCTGTAAAGCATTCTGGAATATGATGGTCTTATATAAGCAATGCATAATAAATAATTATATTATTAGAACACACATTTTAAAAATAATACAATTGATGACAGCTAGTAAATGACTTTTTAGTGATTACATTGTTGATGAAGCCTTAAAGAGAATCTGTCACCAGGTTTTTGCTATGTAATCTGAGAGCAGCATGATGTAGGGGCAAACAATCTGATTCCAATGATGTGTAACTTGCTCCTCTGCATGCTGTCATTTTGATCCAATCACTCTTTCAATCTATAGAGTCTGGGCTGGCATAAAGTGAGAGTGTGGGGCCAAAGTCCACGCCACCTGTTCATTACACTAGCAAGAAGTATGAGGGGGCTGGAATGTAGAATGATCATGTAGCCCCATGCCCCTGCCACACACCCCTTCTGTCAGCAGAAGCATGAAGCTTTCTCTGCTTTGTGATGTATTGATCCCTGAGCTGAGGAGCAGATATGATTTTATTGATTTATAAGCAATCTAGAACTGGAGTGGACAGCTCTGCTTCATCATGTAGAAGGACAGGGACGAAAACATTTTCTCTCCCCAAAATTCCCCTTTAAGTTCTTCTTTTCTTTCTTTTCAACATGGTCAAGCATGGTTTACAATTAACCTGATGATTACATCTGATGAGTCCTTGGAGCATTCTGCACCAAAGCGTATAATGTCATGATGTCATGATATGTGCCATGACCTTGACCATGCCTACACAGAAGCACTTATTAGAGCAAGATGTCCTGGCCAAATGTGAAAGGCCTGGGGCCTTCAGTGTTCATGGTGGTGACCGGACTAGTGATTGTAAAGAATGGAGGTGTCAGAGAAGTGAGCGGTGAGGTGAGTATAAAGTTTTTTTTCATCTTTAACTGTTTCATGGCCTTTACAGTTCATCCAAAACTCTACATATTCCCAGGACTAGGTCGATTTTTGTTTTACATTGGAGTTACAATTCTGTCCACCCACTGCATTTACTAATATCAGAGATCTGAACAAGGAGGTATAAACTAAAAGCTTTCTTTCAAGGTCAATCAGGAAAAATGATAGTCTGAAATCATGTCAATGTCCCAAACAACACAAAAAGGTTAAATGTCCCCAGTCTTGTATGTTCAACACATTTCTAACCATAAGATCCACTTTAAGGACACATTCTAACATTTCATGCATCATGCTACATGTTATTGTGCTACGAAGTTAGCAGACACAAAAGCTGATCACACGTTACCATGGCTCCTATTTCTAAACTAAAGTTAATAAATTGACATTTCATTCACTGAATCTAAATCAATGACTCAAGTGGAACCAACCTAATTTGTAATATGTCATTGGGCATAACAGTAAAATTAATGACTTCCTGAATGAACAGAGCGCCACAAGCCCAAGAGCCAATACTGAGATTATTAGATATGCAGATATGCGATCTGTTCATTCTGTGTTACAATGCTGATCTCGAAATAAGACTTTATTATGTTAGTTACTGAAATATAAAATCACGGGACAAAGATTAATTGCATTGATATTTTTTATTATTAATTATTATTAGAATGTTACCAGAATATAGAAAATTCTAGAGGATAAGCCTCAATCAGCCCTCGAGTTCTGGTTAGACTCGAATTCTGCTGTGTAGCAAAAGTTTTGGTAAAACGACAATTTCCTGGCTTGAACGTAATCACAACTTTTCTCTATGGAGAAAAAATTGACAATAATCGGAATGTCAAAATGGGCATGGACAGTACTCATCTGGTAGGATTCCCACAACTATTCTCCTTATTGACAAACATTAAGTAATGCACAAATAATGGTAAACTGGCATTTCGTTGTGTCTATGCTGGGCATTGAAATATGTGTACTCTACCATCAAAAACTCTGCTCTACTACACAGATCTATTACAAACCCTTCTGCCTCTTTGATGTATTAATGTAGTGTGGTCTCAATTCCTTAATCAATATATCAATATAACTGTATGGGAATCTCCTGAATATTTTGGCATTAAGCAATAATATACACAAAAATACTTTACTACAACCTAATACATGTTGGCAATGAGACACTTTTGTCGATCGTCCTAATTCTTTAATAAGAGAAACATGAATCTTGATTTTTAAAGTATGAGTTGATGTAATTTAGGTCATCCATTGCCTGTAGCAGGACTTTTCAGGGGTCTCATCGGCCAGTGGAAAAATGATAATACCCATACCTCACTATTGGATGCAGTACATGTCAACATTTATAAAATATCCCAATTTATTTTTTTGTCAAGAGACAAGACAAAAATTTTTTTGTCAAGAGACAAGAGAGGGAATGTTGAAAGATGCCAATGGGAACAAACTAACTGAGCCAGAAGAGATCAAGGAAAGGTGGAAACAATACATGGAGCACCTTTACTGGAATAACCCAGTGATACAGGAAGAAACTGAGGCTAGAAATGATAGAGAGCTGAACATCTTAAAAGACATTGCTGTGATAAAGCTTCTGTTAAATATTCCAATAGATCTAATAAAGTCATCGAAAGAAGCAGTTGATGTCATGATATCCCTGTGTCAAATATATGGACAACTGGTAAATGACCCAAGGACAGGACAAGATCAGTATTTATTCCTATTCCTAAGAAGGGGGATGATACAGACTGTAGAAACTGTAGGACTACTGCACTCATACCTCAGGCCAGCAAAACACTACTGAAGACACTACAAAGATGGCTAAGCCTTACTTTGACAAAGAGCTGACAGAAGAGCAAGAATGATTCAGAAAAGGCAGCAATTACATCACTTGTTCCTCTAACATTAAATGAATAATGGCAAAGGCTAAAGAATTTAACAAGGAGATCTATTTTTTTTCATCGACTTCAGCAAAGCCTTTGATTGTGTTGATCATCAGAAACTTTGGAATATCATGAAGGATATGGGTGTGGCTAACCATCTGATCAGTCTCATTAGAAATCTTTACATGGACCAAGAATCAACAGTCTGAACAGAACATGGTTACATGTCATTATTTAAAGTAGATCGAGGTGTCAGACAAGGCTGCATCATATTACCATTTCTTTTTCATTTACATGCAGAAGCTATTTCCAGGGAGGATGGACTTGCCAAAAAAGAAGAAGATATCACAATTGCTGGACGAATCATCAACAATCTTAAATACGCAGATGAAACAATATTGATAGCAGCAAGCATAGATGGAATGATTGGTTAATTACAGAGTGTCAAAGTGGAAAGCTTGAACATGAGACCCCTATTCAACACAAAGAAGACAAAGATATTGACTACTGCAAGGTACAACAGGGACTCCTTTAAAATAGAAAGCGGCTAACTGGAAATTGTAAGGGACTTTAACCTACTCAGATCAATGATCAAAATGAAGCAACTACATCAGAGAAGGCAATAGGAAAACATTTATGGAGCAAACTAACAATGATGTCACTGGACAAGGTATTCAAATCCTGGAACACTTCACTGGTGACAAAAGCATGGTTCGTACATGTAATATACTGTACAATACCTAGTAGTATCTGTGCTTGATATTAGCTAGCCATGGAGATTGGCAGTGACACCCTACGGACAAATGCATTTAGGTGCCCCCCATTTATTGTTGTCTTCTTAATAATGTGCCTAGGAATCTTTAGGTGATAAATACATGTTACTAATAAGGAAAAATAACAGCAGCTATTGTAGAAGCAAAAAAATCAAAGAAATGCCAGATATTGTTAATGGATGGATATCTAAATATAGCCATAGCTGCAAACACTATATGTAATTAAAGAGAACCTGTCATAAGGATTTTATGCTTACTAAATCTTTACCTTTCTTGTAGAAATCTGTTATACTGTTTTAGAGAAATCCATAGTGGTTTTTTGTTTGCTAATGATTTTCATGTTCAATAGTTATTCTATGACATACAGTATTATATGCTTTGTATTGGAAAGAATACAGTTGTGCTCAAAAGTTTACATACTCTGGCAGATTTTTTGCTTTCTTGGCCTTTTTCCAGAAAACATGAATAATAACACAAAAACTTTTTTCCCCTCATGGTTAGTGGATGGGTGAAGCCATTTATTTTCAAACTACAGGTTTTCTTATTTTAAATCATAATGAAAACCAAAAACATCCAAATGACCCTGATCAAAAGTTCACATACCCTGGTGATTTTGGCCTGATAACATGCACAGATGTTGACACAAGTGGGTTTGAATGGCTAATAAACATAACATCATAGCCTGTGACCTGTTTACTTGTAATCAGTGTGTGTGACATAAAAGCTGAGTGAGTTTCTGGGATCCAGACAGACTCTTACATCTTTCATCCAGCCACTGATGTTTCTGGATTGTGAGTCATGGGGAAAGCAAAAGAATTGTTAAGGGATCTATGGGAAAAGATAGTTGAACTGTATAAAACATGAAAGGAATACAAAAACATATCCAAGGAATTGATAATGCCAGTCAGCTGTGTTCAAACTGAGATTAACAAATGGAAAATCAGGGGCTCTGTAAAAACCAAAACACATCAGATAGACCAACAAAATTTTCAGCCACAACTGCCAGGAAAATTTTTATGATGGAAAGAAAAACCCACAAATAACATCAGCTGAAATGCAGCACTCAATGAAAACTAACTGGTTGTCCAAGGAGGTACTTGAAGAAAAATTGACTGCATGGTTGAGTGACCAGAAGAAAGCCATTACTGTGCAAATGCCAAAAAGAATCTCATCTACAATACACCAAACAGCACAGAGACAAGCCTCCAAACGTCTGGAACAAGGTAATTTGGAGTGATGAGAACAAAATCAAACGTTCCCAAAATCACAACATTCCTACTGTAAAGCACGAGGTGGATCACTGATGATGTGAGGATGTGTGAGCTACAAAGGCACAGAAAACTTGGTCAAAGTTGAAAGAAAGATGAATACAGTACGTTATCAGCAAATACTGGAGACAAATTTGTACTCATCAGCGCTGGAAGCTGCACATGGGATGTTCTTGGATGTTCCAACATCGACAACGATCCAGATACCAAGGACAAGTTGACCTGTATTTGGCTACAGCAGAATAAAGTGAAGGTTCTGGAGTGGTCCATCTCAGTCTCCTGATCTCAATATCATTCAGTCACTTTGGTAAGAACTCAAGAGTGCAGCTCATGGAAGAAAGCCAGGAATTTACAGGAAAAGGAGGCTTTTTGCCAAGAAGAATGGGCAGCTTTACCATCTGAGAAAATAAAGAGCCTCATCCAAAACTACCACAAAGACTTCAAGCTGTCATTGATGTTAGAGGGGGCAATACATGGTATTAAGAACTGGAGTATGAGAACTTTTGATAAGGTTCATTTGGATGTTTTTGGTTGTGATTGTGATTTAAAAAGAGAAAACACAGTACTTTGAAATAAATAGCTTCACACAACCACTAATCATGAGGGGAAAAAGTTTTTTTTTTTTTTATTCATATTCTATGAAAAAGGACAAGAAGGAAAAACATCTGCCGGGGTATGTACACTTTTGAGCACAACTGTATGTATAACATGGTAATATATAGTCTATATTGGTTATATGGCTATAAGTGTAAGTGTGGTGCCCCTTTCCTAGGTGCTACAGAGAGGTATTACACTTCGACAACATATCTGGTATCTCTGTAAGTTGTGGATTTAGGTTTTAACTTATGGAGTCTCAAGTTACACACACACACACACCCCAGGACTAGGCCACTTTTAGTATAGAGGGACTGGTTATTTAGTAGGTCCAAGAGGGGGTGGAGTCTAGGTTAGTGAAGAAGTAGTTGAGTGACAGTTACCTCAGACGGTGCTGGTAAGGCAGCCAGGGTGGACGTGCCTGACAGGCTGCTGACAGGAGGGATCCCTATCTCTAAGAGGGGGCCCAGGACAGAAGGGGATGGACCAGAACCGGTTGGAGCCGGCTGGTAACATCCAGGGGAAACACCGGCAACACGGGAAGCCGATGCGGTCAGCAGTTTACCTCTGGCCGCAAACCGACGAGCTGGGGCCCATAATCACCGAGTAGCCATTAGTGCGACAAGAAGGTACCTCGCCCCTCAGTACCATAATAGGTCCAAGATCACAGGAGCATCGGTCCAGATTCCGGTGGCGGGAGGAGTTACCGCTCCGTCCATACTGGTAAAGGAAACCCATGCCACCGTCGATGACCAGGGTACTGGCGGGTGAGCTCTGCAAGGGTGGTGAAAGATAGAGAAGAACAGATTAGACCCCGAAAGGCTTGAGAAGGAGCATCTGGAGACTCCATAAGGGGGACCCTGAACCTGCAACAGTCACCGTTAAACCAGACTGTACCGTGTTTCATCTTAATATCTGCCGTTAACCAGTAAAGTGGAGTTGGAGTTGAACTGGTCTCTGTCTTTCTTCCCTGGTGCCGGAGGGCCTCAGCACCATCATCATCTCACTGGAGGGGTAAGAACAACCACTACTCCCCTCATCCCCCTCATCATCCTGCTGCCCTGAGGTAAAAATTCCACCTGTGGGGAGCTGGACCACACTAAGCTGCACCCTTCATCATCCCAGCGGCCGGCCTGCAGTGTCCGGTACCCAAATTACCGGGAACCACAGGTGGCATCACGTACCACTTTAAATATTTCCCCCATCTAACAAATGACAGCCAGGGCACGGAACTGGGAACCCGACCACCCGTGATTCCCCAGTTAAATCCATCATATCCGACCCGGTATCCGAGTACCCCTAGTCCTGGGCTTATCATAAGTGTATAAGTTCTTGGAAATGCTCTCCTTTTTTTCCTAGTTTTGGACAGGAGCTCCTCTGCTAGTATATTTTCATCTACATATACCTCCCTAATGGATCCCTAATGGATGTGTTTTAGCAATGGTACTGTGTTAAAGGGAACCTGTTATTTGAATTTTATAACCAAACTGATGGCTTGTTTGTTGCTGATTAAATTTTTGCCTTTCTTGTACAAATCCATTTTACTGTTTTAGAGAAATCCATAGTTGAATTTATATTTTAATAAGCAACAAGTACAGGGGTAGAGCCTGCACTTACAGCCCTCATTGCTCCCTGCAGTCTCTTATCTCTAGGTCACTCATGTTTCAGTGATCTGTCAGCCAGAGATGGGAGGTAGAGAGTAGGCAGGGAGAAGGAAGAGAAGCAGGAGAGCAGTATGTACAGGCCCCGCCTATAGCACTTGCAGCTCATTAGCATACCATTTGAACTATGGATTTCTCTAAAACAGCAAAACGATTTCTACAAGAAAGGTAAAGCTTTAATAGGAATTAAATCACCCTTACATATATGCCATTAGTTTGGGGTATAAAATCATGATGACAGGTTCCCTTTAACACAGCGCTTTCACTAAAATACATACATTAGCAAGGTATATGTAAATTAAAAAATAATTTCTGTCCCAGACTAGGAGAAAATGAATTTCTATCCCAGGTATGTAGCCAATTAGTATCCACATATAGCCATGAGACCAATACAGTATAAACTGTATAGTACATATATTAAACATCTGCAACATTTTCCTGTGCGCTCTGCTAAAGCGCACTTCCTGGGGCTCTGTGTGTGGCTGCCTCCAAGGTACACTACGGGTTACTATGGAGCAGTGTTGCCAGGAAGCGAGCAATGTTAACGCTAGCCGTTACAGCAGACTGGGCTAAGCGTTAGCGGATCCGGGAAACGTGGGTCACCCTCCAAGTGTGACCATAGCCTAAGCTATCTCTCCTATTAGCCCCCTAGATCAGTCCTGCTGGAGAAAGACGTGTGCAGTATATAATCACTTTATTCATAATCTCTTACCGGCTGCTCCACACCGGCAGTTTAGTTTGGTGGCCTCACAAATGAGAATTGTCACCAAGTTTGATAGACTCTGGTCTATAGAATATCAGTACATACTTAACAGTGACTAACATGGTTAAAGAACCTCCAGAGACACACTTAACATAGCAGTCATTCCTAGGCAACCCAGCTAAGGGCACTTGACCCAAGTAATGAGAGAGATATTAATAGATTTTAGTCAGAAATAAAAATCCACAGCCCACTTACATGTAAACAGCTGAGCCTGGTCTGAATACAGGCAGCATGCCCACCGGCATTCCAACTACATATTATATTAGCTTTATGTTCTGACCTTTTCCTTGAAGGGCAACAAGGGACATTATAAACAAAGCCATCACGAGGCGCAGAAATCGCTGCCGCTAACTGGGTCTTTATTATGTAGGACGCTGAAGAAATGTAAGGCATGAGGATATTAGCAGTCCAGGCATGACTTAATCAGAATCAGACAAAGACAGGTTTAAATTAGACGTAAGCGAGAGTGAGGACATCCAGGAAGAAAATATTTCCCAGGGCAGCAATAGTCTATGCGCTAAACATAGTCGGCATCATTTCTTTAATACGGCTTCTAATAATTTTAATATTCGAGATTCAGTTCTGGGAAGAAAATAGCATATGTATCTGTGCGAAAATACTAAATGGTCTGATCTCGTAATCTATATATATATATATATATATATATATATATTATCAGACCAAAAGTTTGGACACACCTTCTCATTCAAAGAGTTTTCTTTATTTTCATGAATATGAACATTGTAGATTCACACTGAAGGCATCAAATCTATGAATTAACACATGTGGAATTATATACTTAACAAAAAAGTGTGAAACAACTGAAATTATGTCTTATATTCTAGATTCTTCAATGTAGCCACCTTTTGCTTGATTACTGCTTTGCACACTCTTGGCATTCTCTTGATGAGCTTCTGAGGTAGTCACCGGAATGTTTCACTTCACAGGTGTGCCCTGTCAGGTTTAATAAGTGGGATTTCTTGCCTTATAAATGGGTTGGACCATCAGTTGTGTTGTGCAGAGGTCTGGTGGATACACAGCTGATAGTCCTAATGAATAGACTGTTAGAATTTGTATTATGGCAATAAAAAAGCAGCTAAGTAAAGAAAAAAAATTGGCCATCATTACTTTAAGAAATGAAGGTCAGTCAGTCTGAAAAATTGGGAAAACTTTGAAAGAGTCCCCAAGTGCAGTGCAAAAACCATCAAGTGCTACAAAGAAACTGGCTCACATGAGGACTGCCCCAGGAAAGGAAGACCAAGAGTCACCTCTGCTGCGGAGGATAAATTAATCCGAGTCACCAGCCTCAGAAATCTCAGGTTACAGCAGCTCAGATTAGAGACCAGGTCAATGCCGCACAGAGTTCTAGCAGCAGACACATCTCACAACAACTGTTAAGAGGAGACTTTGTGCAGCAGGCCTTCATGGAAAAATAGCTGCTAGGAAACCACTGCTAAGGACAGGCAACAAGCAGAAGAGACTTGTTTGGGCTAAAGAACACAAGGAATGGACATTAGACCAGTGGAAATCTGTGCTTTGGTCTGATGAGTCTAAATTTGAGATCTTTGGTTCCAATCACAGTATCTTTGTGCGACACAGAAAAGGTGAACGGATGGACTCTAATGCCTGGTTCCCACCGTGAAGCATAGAGGAGGAGGATGTGATGGTGTGGGGGTGCTTTGCTGGTGACGCTGTTGGGGATTTATTCAAAATTGAAGGCATACTGAACCAGCATGGCTACTACAGCATCTTGAAATGGCATGCTATTCCATCTGGTTTACGTTTAGTTTTACCATAATTTATTTTTTAACAGGACTTATTTATACGACCCAAACACACCTCCAAGCTATGTAAGGGCTAATTGACCAAGAAGGAGAGTGATGGGGTGCTACACCAGATATCCTGGCCTCCAGTCACCAGACCTGAACCCAATCGAGATGGTTTGGGGTGAGCAGGACCACAGAGAGGGCAAAAGGGCCAACAAGTGCTAAGCATCTCTGGGAACTCCTTCAAGACTGTTGGAAGACCATTTCCGGTGACTACTTCTTAAAGCTCATCAAGAGAATGCCAAAGTGTCAAAGCAGTAATCAAAGCAAAAGGTGGTTTCTTGAAAACCTAGAATATAAGACATATTGTCAGTTGTTTCACACTTTTTTGTTAAGTATATAATTCCACATGTGCTAATTCATAGTTTTGATGCCTTCAGTGTGAATCTACAATTTTCATTGTCATGAAAATAAAGAAAACTCTTTGAATGAGAAGGTGTGTCAAACCTTTGGTCTGTACTTATTATAGATACAGTATATGTATATATAATATGTTTTAATATTATATATATATATATATATATATTATTAATATATATCTTTTTTAGCAATCTTCCTTCTGAAGTGTCTGTATTCATACAAGTACTTTCTACTGTATGAATGTACCAGGAGAAAAAGGGCACCGAGACTGATTCAAGAAGCCTGTTTCAGCAGATCCTGGCGTTAATGTCTGTTATAGATGCAACATCCCTTTGGTGCTCAATCCACAGATCAAGTATGATGAAAATCAAGGAAAAAAGAGATGGCACTCACCGGATAAATTGCTGCGGTGCTTTATTTACAGGTTCGTTAGAACATTGTGCAGGGAGGGGGTGCCTGAACAGACGACGGCACCATTTCGCGCAATTTGTTGCGCTTCAACGGGTCAAAGGCTATTGTTACGGGCACAAGATGACGCCGCGGGACTTGAGCGGCGTCAGTAAGACGTGAAGCTGCTGGAAGGTTAGTACATGACTGGAGGCAGAGGGCTTACATTTAAAGTGCCATCCAGGCGCTTAAAAAAAGGAAATGCTGGAGTGGTGCAGGATCCTCTGATTAGTTAGGCTTTTCACCGCTATATAGGATATATTTCCTCTAAATATATATATTTTAATAATTTTATCATGTTTAATTCCAGATTATATAGGGTCTGAATTTTCCTGATATGTAAGATTTATTTAAACAAGGAGAAACTACAATGGCAATAAATATGTCCTGCCTAAATTGTGACAACCTGAAGCAAAAGAGTTGAAAAGCGCATTTTTGTGCTAATAAAGTTATCCATCATCTATCCATAAAATCAACAATACTACACCCGCTACATGTTACACACAGCGCTAAAGCATTCAAGTGGTTTAATATTTCATATGTCTTGTAAACCAAGTGTGACATGTGCTGTCATGTTTCTTTAGGGTGACAAATGTCAAGAGATTCCAACACTCAACTCAAATACTTTGTGTCAATGAAACATGCAGTTAAATAGCAGAACACCGCAATAACAATTGTGCCCTCCACCTCCTGTACATGACGGCGAGGCAGATACAGACGGGTCACACCGGTCACTCCATACCTTTCCTCTTAACTTATTCTGAAAAGTCTGGTGCAAGATGACTAGCTGGTTAGAGAAACATGATTTTGTGATGCTTTGTCAGGGGATGTCTATATATATATGGTCATCAGGGAATTGTGGTGTAAATTTTGGCCTTTTGAGAGTTTGCTAGCATGTTGTAATATTGTACCTTGTTGTAAGAAATTGGAGACCAAAAAGCATACATATCCTTTCACTCAAAACCTGTAGAAAAGCCTAGATTAGCTTCAATTTTCATTGACAACTATTTAAAACGGCTTATGATATGCATTCTGATCTGATAAGTCCAGAAAATGAGTAGATGTCCCCTGAATCCACTTTTTTGTCAATGAGCAGTAAATCATTATCAGTATTCTGCAAGCACTATATGACCGGAACTTCCTTTTCCCAGTATACATTACAGCTGTCATTGTTCAATTCATTACCTCCCACCTCTCTGTAATACTTACATGTCTCTAGTTGCCATGTCAGGTAACTCGCCTCCCTGCCTCTACTGGATTACACCTGACAACATACAGCGAAAGTAAATTTGATGGATATAAGACATTTAATGGTTAAACATTGGAGTGATTTGCTTGGGATATGACAATATATATTTTTTAATAATGATTTGAAGATTGACAATGTATTACATTAGTTTTCTGAAACTACTGACATATTTAAACATAAATAACTATATAAATTTTCGTATTTTTGCGGATTTTAAGACACACACAAAATTTAGAAGAGGAAAATAGGAAAAAATGTTATATGTTAAAATGGGGGTCTGTGTTATAATGCTAGAGTCCGTTTTATATTCTGAGTGTAGCTTACAAAGGTGTTGAGGAGGTGGTGGAACAGTTCAAGAGGGTCAGAGGAGTTGGTGATGCCACGGAGGAGGGTGTGCAGAATGCAGGTGCTATTGATCTGTCAGCAGGATGCGGGGGACATTGATCTGCTGCCAGTTGACGCAATGGACTTCAAGAAAATGGCTGCAGAGGCAGCAGATGCATATAGTGAGATCTTGGACAGTCTAGATCTCAATCTGTACATGCGCTGCCTCCGCAACCATTTTCACTAATGACCTGTAGACCATCTTGTCCACCACCGACAGATCAATGGCACCTGCATCCAGCCACCGCGATACCAACTCCTGCCTGCAGCATCACCGACCCTGCCTCCTGTGACCCCACTACACTGCCGCACCACACCACACCGGTAAACTGTATATGGATTGCAAAATGCACCCTAATTTTCTCCCCAATCCTGATGGAAAGAAAAGTGCCTTTTAATCCAGACAATTTTATAATATTAATGGATAAGAAAAAATTGCGGCACTCACCGAGCAAATCTTTTTCCTTTTTTATTTCAGAGTCCTCTTTACATGGTTTCTCTGCGATGGGGGAGGGAGTGAGGAGACACACAGGTGACGGATTCCGTTTCGGAGCACCTGCCCCTTCTACGGACCTTGTTGTCCGTAGAAGGGGCAGGTGCTCCGAAACGGAATCCGTCACCTGTGTGTCTCCTCACTCCCTCCCCCATCGCAGAGAAACCATGTAAAGAGGACTCTGAAATAAAAAAGGAAAAAGATTTGCTCGGTGAGTGCCGCAATTTTTTCTTATCCATTGATATTGCTGTCTAATAAGCGTGCACCCGGGCACATGAACCTGCTTTACTCGCACCCTTACATGTGTAAGTAGCACCAGTCCCTGTAGCACAGCAGTGCCCAGTATATATCTGCAAAAAATTTTATAATATTATATATATATATATATATACTGTATATACATGCGGTATATAATTAACTGAAAAATATGGGTTGGCATATCAGGATTATGTATTCGGGTCTGTATAGCCATGTCTAATATCAAGGTCAACTTAATCTCATTTGATCATTACATAAGCTGGGTCATGTGAACATTGTAGTTTTTTTATCCCTTCTTTTATATTTCTTGTATGATATAATGATGATGTTAGTCTATTTATTGACCATATTTCTTACAATGCGGATTAGTGATTTTAGATTGCAGTATAATTATACTGCTGGTTTGGGCAAAAATGAGATTTTTTTGCATGAAATTCCGCTGGCAAGGTAGACTGTCATGGACGAGTGCTCTAGGTATAAAGTGCTCTAGCAGAAAGGCTGAAAGGGAACTATAATTAGACTTGAGGTCTCAAGAACTAAACTACTTTGTTTTATGCTGATTAATGCTACAATATCCTTCACTCTTTAATTAAGTTGCTATTTGCAGAATGGCACTGGGACTCTCTAGATGAGTATTCAATTATCATGAAGTAACACAAAAACCAAAAAGTGAAAGATGAACATGACAATTATTATTATTTGAAAGGGATGCAAAGAAATCGAAAGATGAAACTTTGTTGGTTAATTAGTTAGAATACAACTATAAAAGTTAATATCTAACATTATTTTCAGGACTGATCAGAAATTGACTCAGAGATTTTACAAATCTTCATAGATATAGACAATCAATAAAGCACACATGATTCAGCATGCTGATGTATCCCATACGATATTATAGATACCTGCAAACTGTACAAAGTCAATGGGGTAAATAAAATCATAAAGGATCTTAAAGGGAACCTGTATCAGCTCATTTGTACCTCCAAACCTATTATTACCTGTCCCTGCACTTTGCCACTACATCCCTAACCATCCTTGTCTGACCAAAAACTGTCCTATGTTTGTAAAAAAATAAGTTTGATACTTACATGGCTGTATGGTAATTAGTCTTCTAGACTACATATGTAGTCGTCTGACTGGGTGGTCTGCATGGTTGCATTTGTGGCACCCTGTTGCTACAGGTAACCACAGCCTCACCTACGGCACAGATGGTTTTCCACAGTGGATACACAGACACGAACAACACCTTCCACTCCAGCACAGTAGGGGGAGCTAAACTTGCTGCTCTTAGGCAAGATCCCCTATAAATACTGGTGCTGGGGGCAGAGTTAGTTAGAGAGTGCAAATGCTAGAAGAGCTGTGAAGACGTTCTGGTGGTCGGAGCCGCGCTAGGCCCGAGCCAGTGACCCTGAACAGCCTTCATTCGTGCAGGATCCAAGAGTGGGGTCGGAAGGCGAGGAGAAAACAGAGAAAGAGCAAATTGGGGACCGAGGAGCCATCTATGGTTCACTCCAGAAAGCATCCAGACACCGGAGTCCGAGTCTGCCGGAGAGCACCTAGCCCAGCAGAGACTACCAGTTTACCGTGGAAACTCCAGTCTCCCGGGCACCAACAAGGGAGCCAGGCACCGTGGAGAGACAAATAGCGGCAGTGTATCGTGGGTTTCTCAACAACAGCACAGGTGATAGGAGAGCAGAGGAGGCCAGCCAAGTTTCACTTGGGGCAGGGGCTTCACACACACGGGAAAAGAGACAAGGAGGCCTTATACCCACTCACTGTGGAGATCCTGAAGTGTTTCTTGACCATCCGACAGTACCTGGACTTTTACCAGCCAAACCATCAGTAAAAGGTAAAGAAACAACCTATGGTGTGTGTGTCAATTTTTCAACCTTTGCCCCTGCCATCCACAGAGACTGTCCCGTTATCTAACAGCCTGGCCAAATCCCTGCTCCATCCCTCATCATCATTACCAAACTCCCAGGGATCCAGCTCCGCCTGTGGGAAGCTTCAACACCTAGCTGCCCATTTGATCATCCCTGGAGGCCCCACACAGCGCTGGTGCAGTCACCAGAAACCCCATGTGGCGTCACAATAAACTCATCCTATTTCAATACCCCTCTTTTTTAAGCTGACCACCAGGTCCACGGGTCTGGGCAGGCCACCAGTGACATCCAACGCAGCTGAGGGCACAGATACCCGAATCCACATAACCCTGGGGTGCGCCACATTCTCCCACCTTAATTCTGGTATCATGCCCTGGTGGAAGAGATCATTCATCCTAAAGCACAATCATTCATTCAGGAGCGCGCATTTGATTCAAAATTCTTGTTCCTCCTTCTGTGTATGATGCGCTGCCGGGTGAGCATCATTTCCGGTCTGGTGCATTCTAAGGGAACATCGGGTGTACGGGCCAGCTTTGGAATGCACACTGCGCATGCTCCAGAGCTGGTCTGTACACCAATACATCCCCCACATTGCACAGGACCAGAATGACGCTCGCCCAGCAGCATCCTGACGATTGATCACCTCATCCTATAGTGGTACAATCAGCCCTATGTTCTAATTAGGACCAAAAGACCATTAGTTCTACCCCAATCAATGTAACATATGGAATATGGACACTGAATAATATCCTGTAAGGGACAGCTGTGGTTGGAGCCCTATTTTCCAATAAGAACCTTAGATTTATTCAATTAGCTTCCATCCCCTCAATTTGTGGGATATATGGAACTCTGGAATGGAGTTATTATCAATAGAGCAAAATAATTCCTCCTCAATTGGTGTATATATGGAGTAGCATCTTTAGGAGGATGGATGGGGAGGCCAATAAGTTGTCAAACCCAAATCAAGTATATGACCCCTGTGTCTCAGGGTTATAAAACAATTGACGTCCTCGCCAATCAGTAGGATATATGAAGTAGCATACTTAGGAGGATGGATGGGCGGAGCATCATCTAGAGGCCACTCAGTTGCCTAGCCCAGATAAAGTATATGTCCATGTCTCTGGGTTATAAACCATATGACTTTCTCATCAATTGGTGGGATATATGGAGTAGCATCCTTAGAAGAAAGGATGGGGATAGTATGTTCTAGAGGGCAGTAAAATTGGTAAACCCAGTTAAAATATATGACCCCTATGTCTCAGAGTTATGAATCAATTGAATTCCTCCCCAATCAGTGGGATGCATGGAGTAGCGCCCTTAGGTAGATGGCTGGGATGGCATCCTCTAGAAGCCACTTAGTTGCCTAGCCCAATTAAAGCATATAAACCCTACATTTCAGAATTAAAAATCAACTGTGGGTTGAGATCTATGGAAAATCAGGAATTTTGGGAGATTGGTTTACCACTACTTACATGTTGTATCTGATTCATTCCCTGAACTACAAATTAAACCTGTCTCTGTGGCCCATAGTATTAGGGATCAGCTTCATTTTTCAAGATCAGAAAACAACATAAAAGATGAGTTGTGATTGGATGCTATGAGCAATTAATCTTTCTCATTATATTTCTTTATTTTAAAAATTGTTCAAAAAATAGAAATACTTGTAGGCCAATTTTTATAAAATGCATGTTTTTCCACTGCATCTTGGAATATACGGTAAGTTTTAACATTATGTACTATACAGAAAAATCTGTAAAAATTACTCAGTAATTTCATACATTGTGCCAATTCCTCAATTACACCTTTCTGTTGTCATGGATATAACTTCTGTGACTAAAGTAAAGCCTGAACACAGCTAAAGAAAGTAGATTTTTTATTAAAACATATTATTATTATTATTAACCATCAAAGCACATAAATGTAGGATTTATACCTCAAGAGCCTCCAGGCAGTGAAAGCCTGGCACCTTAACTCTGGCAATCAAGTAGGTCACAAAATAAGTCATTGAGCGCTTTATACTGTTTGTCCCTCTTATGAAATAAAGCAGAACATTATGTCTCACTTCCCATAACATTTAGCACCCTCTGCTGCTCTCCCCTTGTTCTTTCCAGGGTGCCCTCCTCTGACTCCTACCAATAAATACATATAACTTACAAATAACCCCACTGTTTTTATATGTAACATTTCCTATCAGTAAGAAGCCCCCCCTGAATGGCCGCCTTAGGCACAGGCCTACTGTGCAAATTTGTTTGTAGTTATCCTCATGATTTTACAGATTGTGAAGGTAAATTTATTTTATTTTTCACATTTTACTCTTTATTTTATTGAATGTGGGATTTTACATACATTATTAACACACATTTTTACAGTTTTTTTTTCCACTAAAATTACCTTTGGATAGCGGTTCAGTAAGATGAGATCACTTGAAGGATGATATATGAATAAGTACAGATATATAATTTGGGGAATTGATGTAAAATTCAATTGTGAGCAAAGCGGTTGCTGTTTTAAATGGGCTCTAGAAAGCTATATAAAGGGGGTGGGAAGGGTTAATGGTATGGGAGTGGTTAAATGGGTACTTAGTTTGTGGTCCAATCATGAGAAAGGCCGTCCTTTTTAAAGCTTGTTTTTTAACATGTCCTCCAAATCACCTGAGGAAGACGGTTGGGCACTGTTGAAACGCGTAGTGGGCATTGGAGGAATAACAAAGGTCTGTGACTTACATTAAATTTGTACTTTGTAATGCTTAGCGCTCCATTAGACTGCTGGTTTGGTTAATTGATAACTTCTTTCCCCATGGAGTGAGAGTGGCAGAAGCAGCTTGCATTACAAGCACGCAAGGACCTGTCTTTGCTGAGGCAACTAAGAGACAGCTCAAGGACCTTGGATGATGTATTTCCGGTCCCTTCAGTCACGTGATCAGCAGGGGAAGTGCGGAGAGAGCGGGAGAAGCAGTATCAAAAATCCGGAGCCCACAGGCGGTGGGGTAAATCAAGTCCCCCGGCGTTAAAGGATCCCTGGGGAACTGGAGACAGGCTCAAGCGTCATTACCAGGCGGATCACCAGGGTTGTGCAGGCAGGCACAACCTGTAAAGGTGAGTGCATCAGCACCGTAGTAAACACCAATTGGAAAGAAAGGTACACACATTGCACCTCCACATTCTTTTTATTTTAAAGTAAAGCCTGAACACAGCTAAAGAAAGTAGATTTTTTATTAAAACCTATTATTATTGTTAACCATCAAAGCACATAAATGTAGGATTTATACCTCAAGAGCCTCCAGGCAGTGAAAACCTGGCACCTTAACTCTGGTTTAACTCTGGCAATCAAGTAGGTCAAAAAATATGTCATTGAGCGCTTTATACTGTTTGTCCGCTCTTATGAAATAAAGCAGAACATTATGTCTCACTTCCCATAACATTTAGCACCCTCTGCCGCACTCCCCTTGTTCTTTCCTGGGTGCCCTCCTCTGACTCCTACCAATACATACATATAACTTACAAATATCCCCACCGCTTTTATATGTAATGTTTCCTATCAGTATGAAGCCCCCCTGAAAGGCCGCCTTAGGCACAGGCCTACTGTGCAAATTTGTTTGTAGTTATCCTCATGATTTTACAGATTGTGAAGGTAAATTTATTTTATTTTTCACATTTTACTCTTTATTTTATTGAATGTGGGATTTTACATACATTATTAACACACAGGCCTACTGTGCAAATCGAAAAATTCAGCCTTATTATATGTAATACAGTGTATAAAAACAATCTTATTCCATTTGAAATGTGGCAAATATCATATTAAAATTTCTGTATTTTCTGTGAATAGTTAATCATGAAAGTGGCTTAGTGATACTGGGGCGGCTTTACATGATCCTACCATACATGTGATTAGGTTTCATCTCGTGATGTTCACTGCATATAAGTATTGTGCAAATATCATTTTAAATTGGTGATAATTTCTGTTACCAGAATTAAAAAACATCCGTCATGCAAAAAATGAGTTGTCAGACAAGCAAAATTGTGATCAGTCGTCAATGTGTGTAGAAAAAAAGAGAGACTCTTTCTAACACAGTTTCATGATAGTGATTTTTTCTCTACTTTCAGTCAGTTGCAATGTTTTCAATGGATAAATCAGATATTATTAAGTGTCCTGCATCTTCTTATATGGCCGATGGGCCCAGTACCTGCTCTTTGCATTCTCTACAGCCACAGCCTTCATTGTAATATTCGGACAAGCGGAATTAAAGAGCACCAGCAGCATAATACTGGACACTGATTGGATGCAGCTCCCACGACATATCAATGCCACATAGACCTCAGCAGACCCAGCACTAACATCACTGGTAGGTCAAGGTAAAGGGAGAGGGATATCTGTTATATTCATTTTACAAGAGGGTTAACTTCATTTATAAAGGGATTATCCAGGTAGTTGACAACCCATTTCATTTTTTCGATGTTTCTATGTACAGGGAATCTTGTAGAATACCAGTCTTCTCATCTAACTGTATTTCTATGATAAATGAGATTTTACCTTATACTTGCCTTGTGTATGAGGTTTGTACCTCGATAACTGTTTAAGATAAATAGATTTACTTGTAAACCCTAAACAACAGGATACATTTATCATCGCAGTGTGAAGAGAGACAAAACTGATATGTCCTCCATGGACTATTTATGTACCATATATTCAGCTTTAATGACCTTGTATGACATAGCAAAGTGTTTGCTGTCCTCACGGCAGTTCCCAGGGCAAGAAAATCTATGAAAGACGGTTTGAAGAGGACAAGCCACTATCTGCCTGGGTCAAACCAGAAATTAGTTTGGAGGCCTTGACATATCTGCAATATTTTGTAGTCTTCTACGTTGCTTTGCTTCCTACTGCCTCATAAAATGTATATAAAAGAAGAAATACAACTAATCTACCGACAATGAATTATCTACAGACAAAGCTTCAGGATTTCAATGAAGTCATTGTTGGGTTGAATAAGATATAGCTCAATTAAGTATCCTTAAAAACAATGTAATGAGTAGTGGTGCCACTTTATGCCACTGGAACTTCACCCCCAATGAATTTTGTTATGTGTGGCATGCAGCACAAGAGAAAGGGTAAACTGGGGAAGATGTAAAGGAAGGCCCTGACAATACTGAGATGGGAGAAGGGTCACCACCTGAACTCACCTATGGCTGATTTCCGAATTCCAAAACATCCCTAGACAGGTAACTCCCCCATGCGCAGCCATGTGTCTTGGCCCTGGTTTGCCATGAACAGGCCCTCTCTAATGCACAGGCCAGCAAGATACTGTCTTACGACTCGTATAAAGACAATGTGAGGAAGATGGACAGACAAGGAATAAAGAGTCAACATAGACTCGCATTCTTCTCCAGGGAGAGACTCCACTGCATCAGCTGGAAAGTTCACCACTAGTGATTAGCCAATTCTAAGACATTCAGGTTTGGGTTACTCTTGCTGGATACCATGACCTTTTCTAGTATTTATCACAAATAATGAACCTAATGCAAACAAAGGGAACCTTGAGCATTTTTCTGGGAAATATTCCCAGAAAAATGCTTTAGTTCCTCATTTACATGCACTGACTTGCATTAGGTTCATTATTTGTAGTGAATACTGGAAAGGTTCATGGTATTCAGTACAAATAACCTAAACCCTATTATTTTAGTATTCTCTCATCACTAATCACCACAGAGTTCTCCAAAGACAGCTCTTTTACAGGTCAGCATAGAATGAACTATAGCCAGCATAGAAGAGAGCAAGGAATAGGAATATGTAGCCAAAGGGAGTGACTGCAGCTGGAATTACTACTACCTGTTGCTCTCAGCAGGATAGAAAGGAACTTTAACCCCTTAAGTTCTTACTGGAATTAAATAAGATCCTACACTGGATAAACAACAGTTGGCACTAAAAAGGATCCGCTAAGCATGACTTCGGAATCCAGATCCCCTGAGGTGACATCAAGCTGTGACAAGCTTGTGACACATACAAAGCCATTAACAACCTGTGACCTCATCTGTGACCTAATCTACGAGTACATACCTGTATGTAACCTCCGATCCTCACAAGATCTCCTTCTCTACTCCCCTCATATCTCCTCTTCCCACAAACCCATACAGGATTTCTCCCATGCATCCTCCATTCTTTGGCATTTTCTATCCCGAAATAACCTTCAAAATGAAACTGAAGACCCACCTCTTCCAACAACCTGCAGTAACCCTTAGTCCCCTCTATTTGTAAACAACCAGCTCTAACCTCACCTACTGTTGCATCGCCCACCAGGACTGGGGGTTACTCGGGACCGGTCCTTGTTGTCTGGCCACAGGGAAATGTCACGGTAGTGGCCGCAGACCGGTTCCGTGGCCATGGAGGGTTCGCAACGCATTTAAAAAGGGAAAAATATAAAAAGGGTGAAAAGGAAAAAAAATAATAAGTTTGTCACTGTGACGGCACCCGTGGTATGCGGCCAGATGTGTCCACCACTGCTTGTCTCAGCTCCGAAGGATGATGATGTGATGCAGCAAGGTGATGAACCCTCCACAGGCAGGGCTGGTTTATCCCCTGGACCTGTGATAAATGTTTATAGTGAGGTGACTGAGGTAACCGTGGGGAAGCAACTTACTTCTGACAGCTGTGTTTCTGAACTCTCAGCCTTGCAACCTCTCAGATGCCAGAGTCCGTAACCACTCAATAAAACTCTCACACAAGATCCCACTGATCTGCTGTTTTTGGTGCCAGCGGTGGCAGCAGGAGGTCAGAAATGCTCATTTCTGCAGCTGCCTTGTATTTTGATAGTGGCTGTGGCTGAATACAGCATAGATGTGCAGTTCCTGGCCACGGCAACTATCAGAAAATGGGGCAACTGTGGAACTAAGCATTTCCAGTCATCTGCTGCCACTGCCGCAACCGAGAACAGCTGTTCAGGAGGAGCTATGGTTCTGGGACCCCGGCCGATCAGACATTGATGACCTATCCTTCGGGGATAGGTCATCAATGGAAAAGTAGTGGACAACCTCTTTAAATGAAAAGTCTACATTAAATAATTGAACTATAGCTTCAAAAACCTCATCAGGATTCACTTCAGTAAGGCTAGGGTCACACTTTTTCCTAGAATTGCGTTCACCGCATCCAGATCCGGATGCGGTGAACACAATTGGCTTCAGACAAGCCGAAATCCGGTAACCGGATTGCTGAAGCTGCAATCCGGTAACGGGATTGCTCCGGATGTGTAATCTGGAGCAATCCGGTTACCGGATAGTTTGCTCATCAGGGATGAGCAAACTCTAAAATCTGTGAAGAAAGCTTTATTAATGATAATAATTATGCCCTTCATGTCTCTAGGGGGTGCCCACCCCCTTAGAGACATGCTACCTACTTAGGTTGGCATGTAATAGGTTAATATCTTATGTACTGTAAAGCCAACTCCTGTCTGCTCTGTACATTTTTATGAATGAAGCCATAGCTACCCTGTGAGCAGTGCTCATATTATATGTAATGTACGTATAGTATGTGCGCTGTCCAGGGTCCTGAAGGCTTTTACAGTAGATCTATGGGCTGCGCAGTGCCATAGATCTACTGTAAATGTATTTCCTGAAGTGGATTCCTCTTAAAAAAAAAACATATTATTTTTTCTTTTAAAAACATACCTTTAGCTTGCCACAAGGACTAACGCAAACATATATATTATGACTGACGCTAATTAGCTAATTGAAAACATGGAGGCAATTATGTCTTTTCCTTGGGCTTGCTTATTACAGCCAATAATATAACTCTTCCTGATGCTCTCCTGCAAGGTTCAAGCAAATTCCTGTTACATATTTTATAATCAGAAGTTCAAAAACTCTTTGATTTGCCCGTGATAAGATGCAGCAATAATCATCCTTTTTGCAGAATCTTGTAAAAACATCTCAATTTATAGGCTCCAGATTTTCCTTTTTATAATCTCCCAGCGAGAATATTCTTTTTTAAAGATTCTACCTTGTAGTTTGCAGCTCATTCAAGTTAAACTTGTCAGCGATGTGTGGTGACTTTATCAGTGCGGTATAATTATGTGCGGAAGTATGTGTCCTACATTTTCATTTAAAGAATATTTTCTAATAAGATTCTGAAAAATAAAGAAGAACTGCATAAATCACTTACCTGTAACCTTCTCCTGGCGGTGACACACTTTTTAGTGTTCTTCTTCAGCAATAAATAATACAAATTGGGATGTAGTAATGATATTGTGAACCATCAACCACTTAATTCCCCTGGACTTCAGGGACAGTAAATGATACATATTACGGTAGATATTACGGTATGAAATGAATACATAATAATCATTGTCTCTGGTAACATGTCCATCATTTACTGATGCGATAACGGTCTCTCCCCAATCAAGTCTTCTTGAAGAATCCTGAATCAAGAATCCTGAAATACAATGTAGCTTCTATTTTTCAACTATTCTGAGCTCACATATCCCGGTAAACCTTTCTGGTTCAGTGTCTGTGTAATACTCCAGATTGGGGATCATAGTAATGAGAGTTTTTAATATGTGTATATGTTATGAAGGTTTAAAGTGGTTTACACTGTTCACTGGATGAATGCAGACTACACTAGCACACTAGGGGTTAAACTCCTTGCTTAGCCCGTTAGGGTACGTGCACACAATCTGTAGGCACTGCGTGCTGGACACAGCGCTTCCGGAGCAGAGGGAAGCCGCGGGTGAATGTGACTCACCCCAGGGCCGTGGGGACTCGGATCCCAGGCATTGATTAACTGTGCTGTCACTGGTGGCTGGTGCCCGGGGCCGTGGCCCTGGTGGTCACTGAAAAATGTGTAGGAAGTAAAAATAATAAAATAAAGTGTTCGTGATGCCACCTACAGTACCTGGTAATGTTACCAGCACTGCCTTCAGACCTCTGGGGATGATGATACTGCAGCCAGGTGGTGATGTTCCCTGTAGGTGGAGCAGGATCCCCAGGGCAGGGATGGATGAATGTATTTCTCATTGGAAGGCGGCTCTGCAGGTGGAAGCTTGCTGCAGACTCTGCTGTTGAGACTGGAATGTAGTTTACCAGCTTAATGGAAATGAGACACAGGATACCTTCTTGCTCTGCATGGGTTTTTACTGGCCACCTGTTAAGGCAGTTCTCACTGGTACACAGTCACACAGAAATGGGTAGCAGGCTTGGTAGTCACCAGAGGATGCAAAGTCTCTTTGAGGCCCTCTACGATGTTCCTTCAGGTTTCAACCTTTGTCCTCACTTTCTCTACCTGCACTTTTACTTGTAGGCTCCTGCTGCTTGATGCTAAGCTGCTTGCCCTCTCTCTCCTGCATGTGCCATATGACAGGCAGCTCAAGTTCTGTTTCAGGGGTCGCTCCTCGCTGAAGACCCCGGGCTCTAGTATGCTGCTTTGCCTCCTGACACTGTGTGGCTGGGAAACCTGGAATTCCCCACCTTCCGTTATTGACTGCCGGGATGTGTATCCCTGCACAGCCTAGGACCCAGTGTCTGTTCTTTGCGCTTTCCTTTGAGGCGAGCACGATGCTTCTCGGCTCCCCAAGGCTTTCATCTCCTTCCTCCTCAGACTTACTCTATGGCCGTTCTGCCTGACTCCCCTCTTCCCACTCTTTCCACTACACCTATGCTCCTTCCACCTGGGCTTGGTCTTCCAGTCAAACAGGTTAACCCTTTAGTCCCCCTATTCTAGGTGTGTGAATGCAGGGTTGAGGGCCTCAGATTAACATCACATCATCTGGTCGCTGGGATACCACACACACTAATATGGGTGCAGTACCCCTTCTATGGTGCACTGACCAGTGGGGCGCCACAAATGCAGGGTGAGCGCAGCTGTCCTGTACTCACCATCTGCGTTCAAGGCCAAGCAGCTTCTCCCTGAATTCACCTACTGGAGATCTCTGCCAACTACGCAGCATTAAAGTAACATGCTGCAGACATGTGGAAGTGCGACAACCCGCACCACAGCAGTAATAATGCTGCGGAGAGAAGAAGCACAGTGAGCATAGGATTTCTAGAAGTCGCATCCATCATGCTTGTACTGTACAATGCAGCATTTTGGATGCAGCAATAAGATACTGCATCCAAGACACTGCTATTCCTGATTATGTGCACGCTGCCTTAGTGGACAGAATAGCTAAGTGGGTGGAGTCTTAGATGTCATAATTGATAGTACCTCAGAGGTTAGTCAGAATAGAGCTGTACTTGGTATTGACTCACCAGAAGTTATTTGACGCATCTCTGAGGACTGTAGCATCTTTGGGCAGAAGGAAAGCTCTGGTAAGCCAAGTGCCACTGCCTACCTACACAAAGCTTTGAGTACAGGAATAGTATGGGCCTGGAAATGGGTCCTCCACATTAGAGATGTCACTACACATAAAGGTCAGAGGGTGCAGGAACTGTGGGGTCCACTGTAGAATGCCACTTTAGTGAGGTGGAAAAGATAGACTCTATTGTGTCAGTCTGGGATACAGGATAGTCTCTGTAGCTCTTACTATCATCACACCTCACCAGTTACAGTGTCCCTGTCTGCCTTATCTGGAACAACTGCATGTGAATACCTTCATGGCTGTTTACCCTGGCTGACTGCTGAAGTTGAACTGGTTTATACTGAAAACATCTGATTCCTGCCTCATTCTCATGTATTCTGCTGCTATACTAACATCATGGTGAATGCCATAACTACCATAAAAAATGGGATACAGTAATGAAGATGTTAACCCCTGCATGCCCACAGCAGTGTGCCCGTTTACACTATAACAGGCACCGGGCACGGCCACTACCACTGCTGACATTCTAATGGATCCGACCTACCGCCCGGTTCCCGGAGTATCTTTACCCAGTGTGTTACATCTGTAAAATTGATAAATTAAAAATATTTTGAAAATATGTAAAACTATTTTTGCAGCTTTCTTATATGTATGTTACAGATCCTCGTTATTTTCAATATCTACTCAAGTCTATGTGAGAATTAGATATTTTATTTTCACATATTTAGAAGAGAACTAACAGAAGAGAAATTTAGCTCACAGAGGATTTTTCAAATAGCCTTAAAAGATCTTGTTATTAGGAGTTTCTTAGTATTGCACGTTTGTTATAAACATTGATAGAGACTTAGAAATAGCTAGTAGTTATACCTCCGGGTTACTTGAGAACTGGAGTTGAGAAACATTGGCATAAACTGGGCACAATTCTATGCATCTTTGGGAAAACCTCATTTGTGTAGGTTTGAAAGAGTTTTCTTGGATTTTGATCATTTTTATCTGACTGTTGTGGACCAACTTCTGGATGATTGAATGGGGTGGGGTGCTCCAGTAGGTGTCATGTCTTATTCATTCTTTGCAAAGTTCCTGGTAATACAGCGTCTTTCATCTCAGTCTTACTTAAGTGAATGGGATTGAGCCGTAATTCCAGGAACAGACACTGCTACCATGACTTGGCTAAAAACAAGCACCAGAGCCCCTTCTGTCGGCTGACTGATCAAGTGCCAGGATTTAGACCCACTTTAATCAAATATTGATGACCTATTCTAAGCAGGGGTGGTCATATTGTGCAGTACTAATTGTTCAGTGGCCGAGCAGTCCAGTTGAGCGAAAGAATAAAGGACTTGTTTAAAGAAATGACCAGTACTGCACTGGTTGTTAATGATGGGTCACATAGCAGCTAAGATAATGCTTTTTGTGCCATATGACTTATTTTCTCACATTTTTTGTTCTGTTTTAAAAACAGCATATTATGACTATATGAGCATGCCAGCAGCTTATAGGGAGCAGTGAGCAGTGCTATGTGATAGCAGAGAAGGAGTTAACAGAGATCCTGAGCTGTGTGGAGCCAGCAGAATGGGGATCGTTGGTATGTCTGCCTGTCACACACAGCGATGCAGCCTGGCCAGCGGCAGATCGCTGATCGAAAAATGGCCCAGGCCATTCAATAAAGATCAGCGATCTTTCAGTGGGGGCGGATCGCTGCTAAGTGTCACACGCAGTGAGATCGCCGGCAAGGTTGTTGCTACGTCACAGAACCGGTGACGTAGCAGCGATCTCGTTAGCCATCTCATTACGTGTGAACAGGCCTTTACATTGCTTAGCAAGTAAACTGTTAGTTCAGCCTAATCTGTTACATTGTTTCCTCTAGTTACATGCCTGTATTCACTATAAAGATGGATCTGAGTGATAATGAAGATATGTCTGCTTCACACACAGTCTATTAGGGTCACCTTGTGGAAGGTTTATGAATGGCTTTCAACCAGAATTTTCTAATGAAGTGTATTAGAAAGTTTATTAAAATCACCTGCTCTTCATTTTTATTAAATAAAAAGTTAAACAACGTTTACACTTTAAGTCACAGTATTAGTGGGAGATTGGCATAGAGGTACAATGAGATGCAGAATACTTATGAGGTGCGAGGTGCCTAGTCAAAGAGTGCTTCTAGGTAATAGACGTTGCTTGTGTCTAACCTGGAGCAGAAGGATGATAAGATGTTTAGGAAGCTTATAATGAGTGATCTGTTCAATGTCAGCATATACAGTGTATGAGTGACTGAAATGTGCACTTTGTGTGGTGTGTGCTTTTCATGAATATGTGTTTAGCGTCTGACTGTCATGTTCGTGGTATGTGTTTAGTTTAGGAAAGGCATCTATGCGGCATGTATCTAGTGTCCACGTGGCACATGTCTACTGTGTGACTGACGTCTATGTATTATGTGTCTAGTGTGTAATGTGGCATGTGATTAGCGTGTCACTGACAACTATGTGACATGTGTCTGCTATGGTTGTGTAGAACTTAACATAGGAAATAGCAATACAAGATCTGCAACTGATTCTGCTGGTTCCTGTACAGACCAGAGATCCTGACCCCTCAGTCCCCGATGGCTTCTTCGTGAGCTGGGATATCCCTGACCCCAAACTAAAAGATGGCATCTCAGACTTATTCTGCCTGATCAGGCATCGAGTGCTTCACGTTCCTTCTAAGGAACCAGATGGTGGGGCAGAGTGCAATTTATTTAAAGAAAGGAAAGTGTGCGGGGCAGAAAGTGATGCTAGAGTGGTAAAACAAGCAAAAAATATAAAATATACAAAATATAATAGAAGGTATGTACTGCTAAAGAATATGTTGTCTACTTCCTAACAACAAACAGAAGATAGGTGCAGAGCAAAGAACATAAACAGGAGAGAAATAACCCTAGCTGGTCATCCTAAGGCTGACCTAAACAAACAGCAGTATGGCTGGACATCCAAATGAGAATATCACCAGCAGCAGACGGAAAGTATTTAATGCCGCACCTGAAAGGTGATTAGGCAGACAAACCGGAAAATGAATACACTGGTTACTCTAATAGAACTAAATCAAAGATAAGAGAAACTAAACACCCAAGAAAAGGTGTATCTGCTGTGGCTTGGCGGACACAGAAGCCAACTGGGGTTTGAATTTAGATGCATTACCATATCTAGTGTCTCAGAAAATAAGAAATCAGATGTTACTCACCATTTGAGCTTTTATCTTTAGTTTATTTCATATTTGGGTGATCACACACGAGGGTAGGAGGGAAGGGGAAGATCTGACCTGTGGAAGTGCCATCTAGCGCGAAACAGCAGCTGTCATCCTGGTATCCTTAAGATAAAAGCTCAAATGGTGCATACCATCTGATTTCTTATACTATGATTTCCTGCATCTGCTTAATAATGGAGATAGAGAACCACCAGTTCGGTTTTAAAATTTCTAGCTGTCCATGGTTCGCAGGAACAACAGCTATAGTGCATGAAATGCCTGTTTGTGAGTGGTGCCCGGTGATTCCTCTTCATTGATTATATATCTAGTGTATAAGGCTGCCTTCACAAGGCATAATTTTCACATCTGTGTGGTTCCTTGAATTTCAAGGACCACACAGACAGGCACTGATCTGTTCAAACAGATGGCAACTGATGTCCATGGACCATTTTTTGAATGGATCTGTCATCAGTTACCAGGGATAGGGGTAGGAGGAGCTGTATCTTACTTCTGAGCATGCTCAGTACAGTAAAATGGATCCGTTTTCCGTACAGAAACGTCTCCATAGAGCTCCATGTTATTTGACACTTAAAGTAACATATCCGTGTCGGTCCATTGGTGTCAGTGATCTTTTAGGCAGCCCAAAATTGGAGCAGTCTCCAGTTCTGGGGGCATGAAGAAAACTAACACCAACGGATCAGTGACAACACTGACACATATGAATGACCATATAGGAACAATCCATGCCCATAGGGATACATAGGAGGCTAAAACTGATCAGTGGATATCCGTTTTAAAATTATGGAATGTGAAGGCAGCCTAATGTGGCATGTGACAAGTGTTTGACTGGCAACTATGTGGCATGTGTCTAATGTGTGTATCCATGTTGCTTCTAAAGAGGAAGGGGCCCAGACACATTTGATGCATTAGGGACTGTTAGTGTCCGACTCGAAATAGATTACCAATGTGGAGAAAAAGCATGAAAAGCATATTAAGAGACAGTGACATTTTATTTTAGATGGTAATGTATAATCCGAAAACTGCAGAATTTTCCATTACACAATGAACAACTTTTATTCCCATATAAAACAGGGAGCTCCTATAAGTAGAGGCACTTGGAAAATGTTACCAGGGTTTTGTTAAACCTTTATTGAAATATTTTCAAAAACGTGTCAGTGCAGACATGGCATGTAAATATGATGTGTTAGATTGCCTCTTCTTTCTCTCCAATTATACTGACTTCAAAAAAAGGAGCTAAATTAAAAATTTACTCCTCAGAACTGAGACTCCAAATTTCCCTAACTTCCAAAGAGAAGATCCACCGTCACATAAATAATTAAAAAGGATCTCAAAGACTGAATTTCTGTAAAATTGCTTTGAAGTGTTTCACTCAAACCATGTAAATACACTGCAGGACTTTCCGACTATCACAAATATAAGTTTCTTTTGAAAAGTAACAAATTATATATTTTTTCTTAAGTCAATTTTTCCAAATTTGATGCTCCATTACCATACAGAGAATCATGAGGAGCGCCTCCTTATCCGCATTCAGCCATGAAAATCACATATGCATTATAATGTACAAAAAGAATGGTCTTGTCACCACACAGGGAGTGATAGATTTGCTGCACTATGGATTCTGGGCAGTGCTGTCAGTTTGGTGAGTGACACCTCAGTGGTCCAATCCAGAACTCGAGAATGCCAATATGTCATTGTCTTGATTGACAGCTCAATCATCCAATCTAAGACTGGGCAGTGCTGGGCTAATTCAGGTAATCCCTGTTCTGTATGGTTGCCCAGCTTCTTAACTGAGCAGTTAATTTCAGATCTTTGCCAGTCGTAGCATTTTGCTCATTGGTGCATGTTAGTTTCATTCATCTCTACTCTTGTTGCAATCAATTCCTGCCAGACCTTAGACCTCCTCAGGCCATCTGTTTACCCTGTCCCTTTGCTTTGATCCACTATCCTCCTGGTGTTCATCTCCCGGATCGTGACCTGACTATGCCTTTGTCTGTTTCCTTAGTCCAGTGTTTCCCAACTCCAGTCCTCAAGGCACACCAATAGGTCATGTTTTCAGGATTTCCTTATCATTAGACAGATGATGGAATTATCCCCTGTGCAAGTGATTAAACTAACACCTGTGCAATCCTAAGGAAATCCTGAAAACATGACCTGTTGGTGTGCCTTGAGGACTGGAGTTGGGAAACACTGCCTTAGTCCATGACATGCTCTCTTGGTATCTAAACCTGGATCGTTTGTCAACCCTACCTCACAACTATCTGTGTAGACACTAGCGTCACGTGTTTATCTACAACATATACTGTATAGCATATTTTGTGGTGTGAGAATTTTCTGTAAGCTTGCAGTCAACTCAACTGCTTGAAATCCTTCTCCCATATTAGAGGACACATGATCTAAAAGTGGACTTGAAGCGATGCCTGTGAACATCCAGATACTGTAGAATATTAAATTTGTGTCACAAAGTTATTATGAAGCACTCCTAATAAATATTTTGCTTGCTAAACCTGTCTAAATATGTGTGTTGAGTAGTCTAAATGCAAAAGAATACTTACCGATCGCCATCTCCCACAGTTTCCAGCGTCTGTCTGATCATTTTTCTCACTGACATGACTGAAATTGATCCTCTCTGTTTAACATTGGGGTTTATCTGTGAGCCAGAATTCTCTTTTACAATGTAAGGCTGTGGAACCTTGTCCTGACCCACGAGAGGCTTACTCTATAAAAGCCAACTCTGATTCACACATAAACCCTGTACCATTCAAATGAATACCGGAATTAAGTAGAAGAAACAAGTAGACTCTAATCTGCTGTCTGAGTAGGGGCTGCAAAATCAGAAGTCAGCGTGAGTTGCAGAATCCTTATACCTCCAACTTTATTCTACCTCCCCAATTAACACAACCAAGGTTCTACCTTCATGAGCGCTTTCACCTATGGTTGTCTCGAATATCTCAGACTGCTGCCTCTTTAAACACTATGACTGCTGAAGGGAAATTAAGTTGGCATGGGATCTCTAGTCAAAAGTTGCATCTTATTTCACAAGCTGTTTTATGAACACACAAAGTGCCTTCAATGTTAATACTTTTAATAGTAGTTTTCCAATATTAGAAAAAATAATCAGAATTAGCACCACAATAACCTGTGCATGGTATTACAATGTATCCACATTCTAATAAATGTAAAAAGTGAGCATAAGTGGAAGAAAGCTAAAAAGCGCTCACAGGGTTAGCACACCCGGATAAAGTAGGGAGGTGAAATTGTGTATGGATTAAAGAGGCTCACCTTTGGGGGTTGTCCCTTTAAACTGCACAACACTACTGTAGTAAATGTAGTGAAAAACAATTCCACATGGTATTTTCAAGAAAAACAGTGTCCACTGCAGGGAATAACCCTAAAACAGTGTCAATCTGTAGGTAGCATTTTGATTGTTTACAGAAGCATCTTGAGTCGCAGACAAATTGTATTACTACCGTATATGCGCATTAGGACTGATGTTTCGAGTAACCAAAGAAGCAGGAGGCTGGTTCACAAATCTAATAGGAGAGTGATAGGGCTCGGATGTCCTCCAGTCAAAGAGTGTTAGGCCCCTTTCACATCAGCGGTAAGCACTGATCGTGGCAGTTGTGGTGAAAAAAACTCATCTGCCGCAGTTACTGCATAGCAGCCGCACTTGCGGTTCACCAGCGGCAAGCCCTATGCAATGTCTATGGGGCTAGCGGCAGGTGCGGCAAGTACGGTATAGTTGCGGTTTTTGCACCTGCGGCAGATGCGGCCGTGAAAAAACGCAGTCAGCCACGTTTTTTTCGCGGCCACATCTGCCGTAAGTGCCGAAACCGCTCTTGCCACACCTGCCGCACACTTACCGCAAGCCGCATAGACATTGCATGGGGCTTTCTGCTGGTGAACCGCAAGTGCGGCTGCTATGCAGTAACTGCGGCAGATGCGTTTTTTTCACCGCAACTGCCGTTATCAGTGCTTACCGCTGATGTGAAAAGGCCCTTATTCATACATGTAAGTGAATGGGGCTGATCTGTAATAGTGGTATTGTTTCCAATAGAAAAAAGCAAATTTCACCCCCTCATCTATTTTATTTTTAATCACAGATGACTGCTTTAATATTGAATGTCATTTAATTTATGTTCAATAATATGAGGTTTTAGTTCTGGGAATTTATTCATATGTCAAAGAGATATTGTCAATTTGTCTCTTGAGCAGTTCAGAGCAATGCAGTCTCCTTAAAGTCTTCTTAATTCCTGATTTCTGACATGGTGGACTCTCCTTCTTTAGTGATCGTTGTGGTGAGTAGCAGAGCTGTAGTACTAGTAGAACAATAAGGGTCCTGTCACACAAGGCGATGTCCCAGCGATCCCGACAACGATATGACCTGGTAAGGATCGCTGGAACGTCGCTACGTGGTCGTTGGTGAGATGTCAAACAATCAGATCTACTGAACGACGCAGCAACGATACAGCAACCCATATAAAGACCTTGGCAGTCAATGGGACCCTGTCACACAGCAGCTAGTCTAACGACTTAGACCTACGTGGCTGAGTTCTAAGTCGCCAATGAAGTCATTGTTAGGGCGTCAAACACACCGATGCATGCTACCCAGCGGGAACCCGACGATCAAAAAATGATCCAGGCCATTCCGACACGATCAGCGATGTCACAGCAGGGGTCCGGTCGCTGATATGTGGCAAACATAGCAAGATTGCTGGCGAACTTGTGATGCAACAGCAATCTCGCTAGCAATCTCGCTATGTGTGACAGAGGCTTAAGGCTCAGCAAAAGCTATGGTATAACACAATCATCTATCAGTGTTTGTTGTGATTGTTCCCTGCTTTCATTGTATTTACACACAGGTAACAGAGCATTTGAACAAATAAATACATAGCACTGTAGGCAAGAATGGATAGTTGTGATTAGGAGACCTGTTCAGAAAGTTGGAGGTAAGTGATTTTGCAAGATAATAGAACCAGAGAAGAAGGCAGATAAGCAGCAAACTGTTTTCTAGAAGTAAATAGACAGGGGAGAGCTGACTGGTATGTTAAGAGTTAACTCCTCTATTGGAATGTAACTATAGAGCACACTCTGCAAGGGTCTGGGCAAGCACTGGTGGTCAAGCTTCCTGGAAACCAGCTATACATTATCAAACATAAAAGCTCCCCTTACAGAAGAATAACAGCAGGTACAAAAAGCATGTCAACTGCAAACTTGCTTGTTTCCATGATGTCTTACTAAGTAAAATAGTTTAATTAACTTGAAAATACATTTTACGACATTTGGGGTGGAATTCTCACTGGAATACGTGTACAAACATAATTGTTTCCTTACAACTTTGATAAATGAGGGGACTAAAATCCTGTCCGTACACTGAGTACACTCTGATCCCATAAATAACTTCTCATTACTGTATCCTATTTATTTTGATTTTCTTTAGAATAGAACAGAGTTTCCAAATACTTTCTCCCTCTGCTGTGTCTGTTAGGCTAAATAGAGTACTTGAAGCCAGCACAGTTCAGCCAAGGTGTCTTCTAATTCTTTTTATTGGCTTATTAATGATACATTCTGTAGAACACTTTGCCCTCAGTCTTAATTCACAGTTACCTAACATGTGCATAATGCAGTCCACACATTTTATTTTTATTCTTATGGCTCCTGAATGTCTATAAATCTTTACTGAAGTCAAGCAGCATTTCCACTTGGTGATTACTTTATACGGAAAAATAGCGAAAGTGGGGGAGATTATTTATAGCCGTTCAAGATTCTATAATAGGAAAGATGAAATGATTAAGTAGTGCGGAGCAGAGAAGTATGGAGTAGACTATTATGGTCATAAGCATTAAGATTTCTTGAAAGCAGCAAAAGACTGATAAAAAAAGAAAAATTCTTCCAAAATTTCTACCCTTTAAATGTTTTTAATAAGTTTAAAGGGGAAAAGTAATTTTCATATCACTTCGGGAAATTTTAGGAAATTTTTGATTGTCGTCTATCAATTTAGTAATGTGCAAAATTTTACTAAATATTTTAGATATGAAAGGTGTAAGATGTAAATGTAGTCTCACCAAAGTCTTCATTTACAAGACAATGAGATAAAGTAGGATTCTTGATGTAACCCTATGTAAATTATTGATTATGTTAGTTGAAGCACAGAAATATTTTTTTATGCTTTATTGTTAAAGCAATCTTCAATTTTGATATATTTTTAATATGTCATGTAGGGTGGTTTCACACTTGCATTTTTTTCTCCAGTTTCCTAATCCTGCGACTACCTGATCAAGCCTGTCTCTATAGACTTAGAATGGAGAAAGAGGTACATGCGTTGGCATAAGGTTTCCGCCAGATCCTTACAAATGCGTAATTTTGACCCCCTCATCAGCTGCACAATGTTGTTATTTTGCGGCTCGGTAAAAAGCCTGATGTCACCGGATGCGGCGCACTGCAGCTGAAAATAGAATAGGCTTCAATGGAGCCATATGCGGCAAGGCTGGATCTGGGTCCCACAGTGAGGATGCCGAGAGTCCCTCCCAACATTCTCCCATTAGGTGTGTCCTATGTATGTTTTAAACTTTCCAACGGATCTGGCAAAAAAATGGATGTAACCATATGGAACCGCAGCATTTTATTTTGCCTGATACAACACTCAGATCAGGCATAATACGACAGCGGTCGCATGTGGTTGCACAAACCAATCTGGATACGGTCAGATACGTTTTCAGCCTGATCACACCTGAACGCAAGTGTGAAACCAGGCTTTCTGCATTAGAAAATTATATAATTTAGGATCTGTACCCAGGACCCCTGGACCTAGAACTGAAGCTAAAGAAGCTGAAGAAAGTTGTCTGTTGTCCCATGACACTTTCAGCTTTCATTAGATGGTTTTCTATCTGCAAGTATAGACATGTTCCAATTAAAACTGATCACAGCAGACATGAAAATCACATAAATAACGTACAATAAGCATGGTTTTGTCACAATGAGTGACAGTTTTGCTGCATTATGAAATCTGGAAAGTGCTGAGCTGTCACTTTGGTGAGTGACTGATCAGTCATCCAATCCAGTGCTGATGCGGACAGAGCTGTCAGTGTTTGGATTGACAATTTAGCTGTCCAACTGGATTCTGGGAAGTGATGGGCTTCTTCAAGTATTCCCTGTTCTATGTGATTGCTCAGCTACGTAGCTGAGTAGTTAGTCCCAGATCTCTGCCAGTCGTTGCATCTTCTTATTAGTGCATGTTGGCCCCATTTATCTGTGCTCACTGTTTTGATCAGCATCAGGTGTTTAACTACAGCATATACTGTATGACATATATTGAGGTGTGAGAATTTTCTGTAAGCTTGCAGTCAAATCAACTACATGAAACCCTTCTACCATATAGGAGGACACATGATCTAAAAATGGACTTGAACCGATACCTGTGAACATCCAGAAAGAATATTGAATGCATGTCATAAAGTTAATATGAAGCAAACTCAATAAATATTTTATTTGCTAAATTTATCTAAATTTGTGTGTTGAGTAGTCTAAGTGCAAAAAAATACTTACTGATGGATCACCATCTCATCCATTTTCCAGCATCACTCCGATCATCTTCTCACTGACAAGTCTGAATTTCAGCATCTCTAGATAACGCTGGGGTTTATTTGTGAGCTAGCAATCTCTTTTTCAATGTAAGTCTGTGGCACTTCATCATGAGCCTTAATAGGCTTACTTAGTAAAGCCAGTTCTGTTTTAGACATAAACTATGTACCATTTAAATGAATACCTGAATTAACTAGAAGAAATGAGTAGCCCCTAACCTGCTGTCTGAGTAGAGGTTTTATTATCAGAAATCAGCATGAGTTGCAGAATTCTTATACCTCCATCTTTATCTGAGACCTAAGAGAGTACCGTTTGAGCTCAGCCAGTGTGTTTCACCAGAAAACATGTAGGGGAACTCAAACCCTAGTCCTATGGGCTGGATATCACAGATTGACCCAAAATTCCAGGAACAGCTCTAAGGACCTGCACCCTTTAGGCAGAAGAAATGCCCTGGCCTGCACAGCGAACCCAGCCCACTTTAGCCTAAAGTCATTGGTCAGGAGGATGATGAGTCTAGAAGGGGTGTCTCCCACACAGAACATGGGCACGCATGAGTTTCTATTAGACATGTATGTCAGATGGACAGTAGTTGTGGGGTCTGCTGGAGGATGTCATTCTGGTAGGATAAAGCAATATACTCTATTGTCTAAGCTTGGACACCAGGTTGGGCTCTGGGCATTCTCACTGTCATCAAGCTTCACATCGAACTGTGTACCTAATTCTTCTGCCTGTCGAGCTATGTCATCTAAGCATGTCTATACCATCTGTGGCTGCGTACCTTCTGGCTGTGCCTAAGTAATAGAACAACTGGTTTACTTTTAAAAAACGTCTCCTGACTCTCCTATCTCCCTCCATTACACCAACACCACGGGGAAATATCACTCACCACCAAAAGTGGAAACAGTAAATGGTAATGTTAACCCCCCCGTGCCCACAGCCGCATGTCTTTCACCACTGTTGTGGGGGTCACAATCACTGAGCACGGCCACCAACATGACAGACACCCACACAGGATCCGACCCTCTGGTCAGTGATTGAGTATCTTAGCCCCGGTCATGACACATGTCATGGTCACACCAAGTTGAGCGAAGCTGCATAACCACATCCACTTGATGTAGGATGACAAGAATGAAATCTTTGGTGGTGCAACTTGCATGATTGCCAGAGTTACTGTGTGACCCCAAATATACTAAATAATATGCATCTAACTTGGTATTTCTCAACAACTCTTTTGGTGCAAGTTATCCATTTTGTGAAAGTTTTTTTCCATCGGTCAGCCTCACCTTTTTGTGTTAGTTTTGTATAAATAATAATAAAAATAGTTTTCCTTGTTTTTGCATGCTAGTATTCATTCTTTTTGGGTACGCTGCATGTAATATTCTATGTCTGACCCATAGCCTTATATCAGTTTATAGACAGCCATTGTATAGGTTTATACTAGCCATTTCTTATTTCTCTGTAGAACTATGCAACATAATAAAGGAGATATGACATGCTTGGGGTTTTAATTAATAGAAAGTATTACAGCTGACATCACCAGCCAAGCTAGACGATAGCTCCTAGCAACGGGCTTATAATAGTATAAGAGTCATTAAATACATGCTACCTTTGGGAAATTCAATTTTCAATCTGCTTACTTATTTACCTAAAATAAAATGAGAATTCAATGAAACTCCATTGTACACATCAAAATAATATGACAGAAATGATAAAAGCCTATCTATCACTTTATAGTCCCCAATAGTCATTATTGGGGGACTCTAAAGATCATACAATTATTTATTATTAATAAACTAGGACCCAATGAACTGTTCTTAGTGGAAAATACAGAACAACAGTCAAGGAATAGAAATGCCGGACCAGAAGTGTTAACTATTTCATAACTATACTCTATATATATGTTTGTACTAAACGTATGCGTGTAGAGAATATAACGTGTTTACTGTAAATAATATCTGGCTGTTTTGTAAGCACATTGCTGGCGATGGTTGTGAGTCAGTGACAATCCGGTGGGTGGTGAGCTATGTCCTGTGATTAATACTGTGCCAAAAGGCAGCGCTTTGCTGCTGAATGAGCAAACTGAGATATGTCATATATTCTTCACTCTGATCAGCTGGAATTTACTGAGGACATTCATCGTCCTGGGGATTTCAATGATTTGTCCTTAGCACCAATTACAACAATGACAACAAGAAGGAAGAATTAAGCAATTTCTCATCTTTTTTGCCTGCTGGAAATGGCACCATATTTGCCCTTTCTGCAGGCACAGGATGATGGAATGCAGATTACTCTCTGATTCAGCTACTTTTATTTTGTTTGCCTGTATGTGACACTACTAGTGAATAAATTCTGCATTTTGCCTACCTGTCTAGCAGTGATAGTCACAATCAGTGATGAGCAGACGGACCCATGGAAGTTCAGGTTCTAGGGGTTCAGCTGGACTTTTAATAAAGTTCTGTTCTGGAACCAAACTTGTCCCAAGCCTCACTAGAAGTCACTGATTGGGCAATTCGGCTCTTAGTCTCTGCCCCCATACAGCAAGCCAACGTATTTAACTTGTCCCTAGTTATGGCACATTCTCCATCAGTCATAGACCTCAATTCTCCCCTCCTTTATGTGCAATTCATCGCTGTGATGCTCTCAGACCCAGCTCCCTTCTGGCTCCTGGCCACCGGCGGACACGGCGTCACTCTGTGATGCCGCTTCCGCTTGTGTTCCAAAGCCCGGAAGTGGGTGCGGTCCTGTGATCGGGAACAGTCACCTGATTGCAGTGCCAGAAATGCAGGGGAGGAGGTGAGGCACAGCTTCCCTGAATGCACAGTTCTATGTTCTTACCTGTCATAGAGGCAAGGTCGGTGCACTGACTGACAGCCGGCTGACAAATGATGCACTATGGATTCGGCTGTCAGTCGGTGCCGGGGTGCGGTTACAGCTGCCCCTCCCTTTATATTGAGCAGTGACTGAAGCCACTCTGATGTGGCTCTATGACTGGAAGCCCAAGGTTTCCATGAGAAATTAACCCCTTCACAGCCTTTGATGTACATGTACTTCAAAGGTCATGTCCGGTAGAGTTTAGAGGAATAAAGGAGGAGATGAATGAAGTAATGTCTTCCCAGTGCATCTTTTGAAGCACCAGCACGAACCGTGAGACACCATTCCTTTTCAGCTCTCTGTTTCCCATGTTCACATGGAGGTGGAGGTTCTGCAGTAGCTGTAACTCAGGCGTACAAGCTGGTTGAGGGTTATCACAACCAAACCAGGTGAGCAAGCTGGTATCTATTTCTTGATCTGTGTGTTTCATAAATGATAAGGCACAATCTGCGCCTCTATTTGTCTCCTTAAATTTAATTATAGATTCTTTTGATGGTGGCTCACATCACAAAATATCTTTCCCTGCACATGATGGCTGAACTAACCAGCCATCATGTGCTTCTAAAAGTCGGCGGTACATCAGAGAATCGACCACAGCTGCTAACCACCTAAATCCCCCTGTCAGTCTCTGAAAAACTATACATGTTTGTTATCTTTGGACTTGTTCTGACCTGGAGAATCGTATTACCCAGTCAGTTTTATCATACAGTGAACAAGGTAATTAAATAAAAACAATTGTGTAATTGCACTTTTTTTTGCAACATCAATAAACTTGGAATTTTGGTCCCACTTTCCAATGCATCACATGAATAATGAATAATGTCATTCAAAAGTACAACTTGGCCTGCAAAAAATCAAGCCTCATATGGCTATGGGGATGGAAAAATAAAAAATCGTTAGTACTTGAAAGAAGGGGAAGAAAAAATTAAAGGACAAAAATAGAAATTTGTAAGGTCTTGAAAGGGTTAAGTTAATGTACTCCTGATAAAGTAGAGTAGAATCTCAGTGTGGTGACCTGGTAGGTTCAGAATACTATTAACCTGCAGATTAACCATATACCGTATGCAGGTAAATTGACTTTTTTTGCATATCAGGTTCCCTTTAATACATTTATCATATCTTTTACAGAAATTCAAATTCACAAAGGCTGCAGGCTGATACTGACAGTTTTGCCATAAATTTTAAATAGTAGTACATTTCTTCGGCAAAGACAAAACATAATTCCTGCTGATGAGTCTTGAGAATTTTTTTTTAAAAAGTGGTAAAATTGGCTTAAAGGGAACCTGTCACCAGGTGTTTTACATGTAAAGTGCGGCCACCACCTGTAAGACCTTATATACAGAATTCTAGAATACTCTGTAAGTCCCCACTCCACTCTGTATGACATAAAAAAGACCATTTATTATACTCACCTATGGGATAGTCCGGTCCGATGGGTGTCACTGGCCTTTATCTGGCGCCTTCTCTCTGCTTAGGTTCGCTGTCCTCCTTCTCTGTTTCATTTGGATGAAGCATCCTAAGTCATCCACACAGTGTCCTCTATTGCATTCCTGCCCATGCAAACTTCTCTCTGCCCTGCTGAGGGTAGAGCAAAGTATTGTACTGCAGAAGTGTAGGAGTTCATTGACTTTCTCTGCACCTGAACGTTGCAGTACTTTGCTCCGCCCACGGTAGGACAGAGAGAAGTGCCTGCGCAGGAGCACAATGGAGGACACTGTGTAGATGATGCAGGATGCATCTTTCACATGAAGCAGAAAAGCAGACTGGCGATCGCAAGAAGAGAGGAGGCACCAGATCAAGACCAGCAACACCCATCGGATTGGACAACCCTCCAGGTAAGTATAATAAAAGCTCTTTTTACATTATGCAAGAGCGGCATTGTGACTTATATACAATAGTCCAGTATCCTGTACATATGGCCTTAATGGGGGTGGCAGCCGTTTATATGGGAAATCCTGGTGGCAGGTTCAATTTAAAAAAAAAATTAAATATTTGCACTAAATGCACATATGCCAACATTTATGCCTTTTTCTTCCTATAACCAGATTATTCATTTTTCCTCCTAATATTTAGCTTATTACTTAAAGGTGTAAGTCAGAAGAAAATACATTGTAGATTCTACATCTATGTATTGTAGCGCTGTAGCCAGTTTAATCCTTTTGTTCAGACAATGATACAAATACCCGAGACACAGAACTACAACAATACCATTTCATTTTTCATCATTCCTAATCAGACATTTAATAAAATCTAAAGCATCACTTAAAAAAAAATGCCGACAACACAAATCCACGCTCTGGGCAACACATAAATAACTCCATTGAAGGATTAGACTGTTTATGACCACTCAGCAGCGAGTAACATGACAGGGACGACAAATGTTGATTTCTACTTGAGTCATTTCTACCAATTATTTCTGTTAAAGCCTTTCCTGCCGACTGAACTTACACAACTATAAAGAAGTGATGCTAACGAGACCTGGCAACGGAGCAAACTGCCCTAACTTGGTGTAAACGCTTCGTTATCAAAACCTGGTACATCGATGTCGTTTGTGAAGAATTCGCTCCAAGTGACTTCAGATACCTTCAAGAACCGGAGAATTGGACGTAACATTCACTCAAGCGAAAATCAAGTTAAAGAGATAAAAGTTATAACGAGCAGTCACTTTCATGTGGAAAAGGAACGCTGTGTGAAACCTCCAACAGGTGGGAAAATGTCATTCATTAAAGACTTTATTTTATAGTTTTATAGCCTGAGATATGTCATATTAGATCCTGTAACTTTAGGCTCACGCTTATACCTATTGCAACTTTGGATACAGCACCTATAGAGTCTGTAGAGCCATATTGCATCTATAGTTCCTCTTCCCTATGAGTAGTGATGGGGAATCTTTTGAAGATTAGGTTTGGGCGGTGCAACCGAACTTTTTGGAGCACTATTTGTGTCCCCGAACCTGACCTGAACCTCAATAGAAGCCATTGATTGGCAGTTCTGCTCTCCGTCCACATACAGACAGTCATAAGTAAAACACTTCCAGGGATGAGAGGGGCGGTGTTTTTTTTTTAAAATTAATTTTGGACACACACTGCACCCAAAAACTGTGCTTTTAAGCCGAGTGCAAGCCAATCAAACACTGCACGCGGCTCACACTAGGTCAAGCAACAAATGAACCCAACCACAGTGATGCTCGCTCCATCGTTCCAGTGCTTTGCAAACATTTTAGCACCCGAACTCTGAATCTGAACTGGATTGCTCAACACTGGTAAGTTCAGTGACCTGAACCAAACCTTGAAAGGTTCGCTCATCTCTACCTATGAGTGGATACAGAGGCACACAGATGGTTTCCTGCTGATGTTCGAGTCATATAGAATTCAACAGGAAATAATCAGAAAAATAAAAACATTATAATGTTTAGATATTGCCATTGCTTCTGGGGATGTGTTGACATAATCTAATAATATAATGGTGACACTGCATGGTGCTGTAGAGTATGTTGGTGCTACATAAGCGAACTTAATAAAACTTATTATCTTTATCTATGATGGTAAAGAGAGAATAAGCTATCATCTATGCAGAGAATAGGTAATAACTCGATGATCATTGGGTGTCCATTTGTTGGGACTCATAGACACTGGCAGAACAGGAAACTTTCATCTCCGTTAGGCTGGGGACACACTTCCATAAAACAAATTGCTCTGATTTTTCTTCAGTAAATTTGGACAAGTTAAATCGGTTTGGTATTCGATAAGTCGAGCAAGTGTGAGATTTTTTTCTCACTTACCATACGTATACAATCCGTTTCTTTCTCAGCAGCTATTACTCTACAATCATTTACAGGACCATTTACAGTGTTCTGCACTACAGTATGGTAATGTATTCATAAAAATCAGACAGCATATGGATGATCCACGTGGCGTCCATGTTTTTATAGCACCCATTGACTTGCATTGGAGAGAAAAAGTCACAGATTAGCACTGAGAGTAATAGGGGGATGGGGGGAAGGGGAGGTTTTTATTCTACAGATTAGCACTGACTCATTGAATGCCATTAATGCAATTTTTTATCGGACGGCACTTGGCTTAATTATATGCAAGTGGGAGCTGGGCCTTAGAATGGAGATGTAGCGTACACACCTAACCGACATTCAATTACTCCCTATGTGGCTACTGAGTGCGATGCTCTGCTTTTTCCAGGAGCCCTATGGAAAATAATTGGAGTGACAGCCTGGCATCTGATCTGCTACTTCAGTTTATATTGGTGATAAAACTGCCCTGTCAGGACATATAAACTCAGTGGCTGCAGAACTGCTACCTCAGGCTGTGGTCACAGTAGCATTTTTCACATGCGTTTTTGGAGACCTGCGTTTTCAAAAACGCATGTAAAAAACGCACCCATAGGCCCCATGTTAAAAAACGCATGCCCTAATAGCCAAAAAGCATGTGTGACAGTCCATGCGTTTTTGGAGCTTTTCCAAAAACGCATGCGCTTTTTAATATGGGGCCTTATGGGAAACGCATGCAAAAACGCATGTACAATTAGTGCCATTCAAAAACGCATGCGTTTCCCATAGGAGCCCATGTTAAAAAAACGCATGCGTTTCAGAAAACGCATGCGTTTTTTTAACATGGGCTCTATGGGAAACGCATGCGTTTTTGAATGGCACTAAAAGTTACTAATGTACCATGCGTTTTTGCATGCGTTTTCCATAGAGGCCCATGTTATAAAAACGCATGCGTTTTCCACAAAAACGCATGCGTTTTTCAAAACGCACAAAAAAATACTACAAGCACTATTTTTAGGTGCAGATTCAAGAACGCAGCCAAAAACGCAGGGAGCCATCACTCACCTTACAAAACTCATGCTGACATGAAAAAAAGCATGAGTTTTGTTAAATCACTAAAAAAAACGCATGGCAACTGTGACCCAGCCTCACTGGCATTATTTATGAGCTAAAAGCACTGGAAATGCGACAAACACCCAGTCATGTGTCCCTCAGGCAGGAAAATGTGTTACCTCAGAAAGAAGCAGCTGTGAGCCCCTGCAGTGTTTTCTGTAAACTCACTTATCATAAGTGACGTAGGCTATGGTCAGACCTGTGTCAGCCTTCAGGCTGTCGATTCCTTTTAAAACCTAGTTTTTCTAAACTGAGCGCATAGCGTTAATGACATGTAACGCTATGCTCCGACTTCCTGTTCATCACTATAGATACCTGATGCTTGGCGCAGCCGCCGGCTCTACACACAAGGACCGGATATGCGCTTTTTCTGAGTGCACAGGAAAACTCTGCAAACCACCTTTTCTGTGTGCTCTGCAATAGCGAATATCCAGTCCTTGTGTGTAGAGCCGTTGGCTGCGCGAAGCATCAGGTATCTATAGTGATTAATAGGAAGTCGGAGCATAGCGTTACATGCCATTAACCCTATGCGCTCAGTTTAGAAAAACTAAGTTTTAAATGGAATCGACAGGTCTGACCCTAGCCTAATGCTTCTCCTCTGTTTTGGAGATGTGGTATGATGAGACCATGCCCCTGTACAGTCAGGCACATCCATTAAACTGTACATAGCAGGGACACATATATAAGATTATCTCAGCACAGGAGATGTGGTATGATCAGACCATGCCCTTGTACAGTCAGACACATCTATTAAACTGTACATAGCAGGGACACATATATAATATTATCTCAGGACAGGAGATGTGCTATGATCAGACCATGCCCCTGTATGGACAGAGACATCCATTACACTGTGCATAGCAGGGACACATATATAAGATTATCTCAGCACAGGAGATGTGGTATGATCAGACCATGTCCCTGTACAGTCAGACACATCCATTACACTGTACATAGCAGGGACACATATATAATATTATCTCAGCACAGGAGATGTGGTATGATCAGACCATGTCCCTGTACGGTCAGACACATCCATTACACAGTACATAGCAGGGACACATATATAAGATTATCTCAGCACAGGAGATGTGGTATGATCAGACCATGCCCCTGTACAGTCAGACACATCTATTACACTGTACATAGCAGGGACACATATATAAGACTATCTCAGCACAGGAGATGTGGTATGATGAGACCATGCCCCTGTACAGTCAGACACATCCATTACACTGTACATAGCAGGGACACATATATAAGATTATCTCAGCACAGGAGATGTGGTATGATGAGACCATGTCCTTGTATGGTCAGACACATCCATTACACAGTACATAGCAGGGATACATATATAAGATTATCTCAGCACAGGAGATGTGGTATAATTAGACCATGTCCTTGTACAGTCAGATACATCCATTACACAGTACATAGTCCATATATAAGATTATCTCATCACATGAACATTATTTTAAACACATCTAATTACTATTATTCCAAGATCTATTAATTAAAATGTAGTTTATTTTTGGGACAAATCTTTGTAAAGAAAATTAGGCTACATTCCCCGAATGAGCCTTTAATGAGTTTTTGATGTTGTAGAATTTCTACACCACTTCTGCACCAATTATGTAAATGTATTTGGGTTTTCTCATTGCATTTTTATGTGTTTTTAACATGTATTTGATCAGGTTTTTGATGCTGCTGTTTTTGTTTCTTTTTGGTGTGTCATGATTTAAATAAAGCTGATTTGTTTTTGTTACTTCCTGGTATTTTGTTTTGACAAAACTTTATTGATATACCTTTTTGCAGATTACAGATGTGTTTCCACTATGGAAATGCACTAAAAACTCATGTGCACCTTTTACCTGCGGATTTTCCGCGTCTTATGTAAGTCTATGGAAAAAATCCACACAGAAAACGCGGTGTACCCTCAAAAGAAATTGACATGTTGCAGATTTAAATTACCCACCACAGGTCCATTTACCCTAAGTAAAAAAGGATCACAGCGAGCAAGAGATTTCTGCAAATCCCATTGACTTTGCTGGAACGGCAAGAGGTTGCGTTTTTAATACAGCAAAAATACACAAAAGCTCAGTAAAAACTCATTGTGGGAACTTAGCCTCATAACAATAAGACAATGTATTAATATAAAATTATCTTCTAAATAGTCATGGATAAAAGAGGAAGAGTATGGTCAGTAACTAGATAAATGGATATAGTCATATATACACTCATACACTGAATTGGAGGAATGGACTGGTCATGTAAAGATATTGCTGGACTTGTCTATGAAAGAGCTACATGCGCATATAAATAGTTAGAGACGGGTGAAATCCTACTGACAGATGCCCTTTAAAGCCAACCTGACAGGAACACAGCATGTAACCTTCCTATCATGCAGGCCAACATAAAAAAAATCTCCGGCAATAATGCAAGATACGTTTACGGCTTTGCAACGTATTTCATATGAAAGCATTGCAACTCCGCTAGAATATTCCTTACAATAACATAAAAAGACAAAGAGAACAGAGCTAGTGATGGGCGAATCCTAAATTACTCGGAATCGCTTGACTCTAGCGAGTCCGAGCCCAGGACTCGCTACTCGTTGCGAGTCTAGCGAGTCCAATGTTAATGAATGGGGAAGCGAGTAATAGCGAGTAGTGTGAGATTTACAACTCGCAGATGTGTCTCGGAAGCTTCAGCCTGAAGCAATCCTAGTTTTGTCATTTATTTGCATTGCTCGTTTACTTTGTAAGTAATCGCTGACTCGCACAGATAAGAGTCCTGTCTTCTCTGTGCTGGCTGCCAGCTCCAGGGTCCTAGAGCCTGCCTGCTGCCTGATGTAGCAGAGCAGAGATTGTTCTCAGTCTGCTCATTCCCTATGTACAGACATGAATGTCTGTGCACAGAGATGATGTAGCAGAGCTGAGATTGTTCTCAGTCTGCTCATTCCCTGTGTACAGACATGAATGTCTGTGCACAGAGATGATGTAGCAGTGCTGAGATTGTTCTCAGTCTGCTCATTCCCTGTGTACAGACATGAATGTCTGTGCACAGAGATGATGTAGCAGAGCTGAGATTGTTCTCAGTCTGCTCATTCCCTGTGCATAGAGATCTATATCTATACACAGGGGATGTAGCAGAGAGGACATCGCGTTTTGGACTGCGTCGGACGGAAGAGGATTTTTTTAATTAAAGATGGAGTCCCTAATGGCTTTTTTTTTTATTTCTAATAAAAAATTTTCTCTGTGTTGTGTTTTTTTTTAAAACAATTTAATAGAAATTCATGGCGGTCATGTCTAATATTGGCGTGACCACCATAAATTTCGGGCTTAGGGCCAGCTGATAATACAAAGCTGGCCCTAACCTCTTTATTACCCAGCGTGCCACCGCTACCAGGGCCGCTGGAAGAGCGGGGTTCAGCGTCAGAGGATGGCGCTTCAATGAACGCGCCATCTTCTGGGGCGGCTGCGGGCTGCAATTTGCAGCGGGGGGTGCCCAGAAAGCTTGGGCATCCCTGCGCTGCGGATTCCAGCCCCCAGCTGCTTAGCTGTACCTGGCTAGACATAGAAATTGCGCGGAGCCCCACGCATTTTTTTTAAATTATTTCATGAAATTCTGAGATTCTGACTCTGAGACTCTGACTCTGAAATTCATTAAATAATTTTAAAAAAATGCGTGGGGCTCCGCGCAATTTCTATGTCTAGCCAGGTACAGCTAAGCAGCTGGGGGCTGGAATCCGCAGTGCAGGGATGCCCAAGCTTTCTGGGCACCCCCCGCTGCAAATTGCAGCCCGCAGCCGCCCCAGAAGATGGCGCGTTCATTGAAGCGCCATCCTCTGGCGCTGAACCCCGCTCTTCCAGCGGCCCTGGTGGCGGTAGCACGCTGGGTAATAAAGGGGTTAATACCAGCTTTGTTATACAAGCTGGTATTAAGCCCGAGATTCTTAATGTCAGGCCACGTTTGACCCAGCCACTAAGAATCTCCAATAAAGGGTTAAAAAAACACAGAGAAAATTTTTTATTTGAAATAAAAAAAAAAGCCATTAGGGACTCCATCTTTAATTAAAAAAATCCTCTTCCGTCCGACGTAGTCCAAAACGCGATGTCCTCTCTGCTACATGCACAGGGAATGAGCAGACTGAGAATAATCTCAGCACTGCTACATCATCTCTGTGAGCAGGCAGGTTCTAGGACCCTGGAGCTGCACAGAGAAGACAGCTGGACTCGGCTCGCAAAGAAACAGCAGTTACTTTGCGAGTTTCCCTGCTATCACTGGCACAGTAGCCAGTGATGACTCGCACGAGTCCAATGCAAACAATGGCGATCCTAGTTGTCAGCGTTTCTGACAAAACTAGGATTGATATTGATTTGCATTGGACTCGTGCGAGTCATCACTGGGAAACTCGCCGAGTACCGAGTCCTGCGAGTCCCTTACTACTCGCCGAGTAACGAGTCCTAGCGAGTAGATTCGCCCATCCCTAAACAGAGCCTGAAAGCTGGAGATATGTGAGTACAAGGCTGTACAATGCAGAATAACAATATCTGCTGCATGCACAAAGCTTCCTTTATCCTCTGCATAGCGCGGACATTCAGTGACAAGCTTATTCGCATGTACTTTAAAGAAAACATAATTGAATGTCATTGATTTAGCATGAAATATAATCAGTCTCGACAGGACTTCCCATATAGCTGGATGGCTGCTCTGTGGAACCACAAGAAAGCTGGTGGCGTGCCCTCCCGAAACCTAAGGACAGGTGAGCACAGGAGACATTAACATCTTACACCTGATTTAACCTGCCCAATCAAGGAGAAACAAACTCAGTCGTCTAAAAAATATTCTATTTATAAATCTCATAACATCATGCATCTAGATATACTGTATATTTAGTCCATGCAAATAAAATAATGTACCTGCAAATTAAAATATATGCTACAGTAAATTAAAATAATCATATTGGTCTGATAATTCAAGATTTGGATGAGAAAGTTTGTGTATAGCTATAAGCCTTTAAAGTTCTTATTTTACAGTGAACTGATGGATACAGAATTCTGTTATATAACACTAAGGTTTGGGCCTCTGGAAAAATCAGATGAGGCTTAGGCCCGCTAGAGAAGAGTAGAATTCCACAAAGGGCCACTTTTCATTAGTATAAGACATAAGACTGTCAGGGGTCTGAGTTCGGCTTTGACTTGACCACTGGAGTACAGGAGAATTCCCCAGAGGGACCCTTTTCATTAGTAAAATACATAAGATTGGCAGAGGGCTGAGCCCGGCTTGGACTTGCCCGCTAGAGAAGAGTAGAATTCCACAGAGGGCCACTTTTCATTAGTATAAGACATAAGACTGTCGGGGGTCTGAGTTCGGCTTTGACTTGATCACTGGAGTACAGGAGAATTCCCAAGAGGGACCCTTTTCATTAGTGTCAGACATAAGATTGGCAGGAGTCTGAGCCCAGCTTGGACTTGCCCACTGGAGTACCGAAGAATTCCCCAGAGGGACCCTTTTCATTAGTATGACACATAAGATTGGCAGGAGTCTGAGCCCGGCTTGGACTTGCCCACTGGAGTACAGGAGAATTCCCCTGAGGGACCCTTTTCATTAGTATGAGACATAAGATTGGCAGGGGTCTGAGCCAGGCTTGGACTTGCCCACTAGAGTACAGGAGAATTCCCCAGAGGGACCCTTTTCATTAGTATGACACATAAGATTGGCAGGAGTCTGAGCCCGGCTTGGACTTGCCCACTGGAGTACAGGAGAATTCCCTAGAGGGACCCTTTTCATTAGTATGAGACATAAGATTGGCAGGGGTCTGAGCCCGACTTGGACTTGCCCACTGGAGTACAGGAGAATTCCCTAGAGGGACCCTTTTCATTAGTATGAGACATAAGATAGGCAGGGGTCTGAGCCCAGATTGGACTGGCCCACTGGAGTACAGGAGAATTCCCCAGAGGGACCCTTTTCATTAGTATGAGACATAAGATTGGCAGGGGTCTGAGCCCGACTTGGACTTGCCCACTGGAGTACAGGAGAATTCCCTAGAGGGACCCTTTTCATTAGTATGAGACATAAGATAGGCAGGGGTCTGAGCCCAGATTGGACTGGCCCACTGAAGGACAGGAGAATTCCCCAGAGGGACCCTTTTCATTAGTAAAATACATAAGATTGGCAGGGGTCTGACCCCAGCTTGGACTGGCCCACTAGAGTACAGGAGAATTCCCTAGTGGGACCCACTTCATTAGTATAAGACATAAGATGGGCAGGGGTCTAAGCCCGGCTTGGACTTGCCTACTGGAGAACAGGAGACTCCTCCGGTGTGCCCCTTTGTTGTAGAACATTGCTTACACCCCAACATAATCAGTAGTTGTCACAATATACTATGTTTCACTATGTAGAGATAAAGGAAGCATATCAACATTAATTTTACAAACTACCCAGTATATTATTATAACGAAGAATAGGTAAATTTGTGAATGTAATATTTCCAGGTTGTTGATCAGTCATTGTTACTGGTGGGCCCTTGCCAGTAGTTCATTCAGAAAACTCCGAAATGAAGATACATCCAGCTCGACACCGGGCAATTGATTAAAATTCAACAATCTTTATTTGCCAATCAATCAATTGGCAAATAAAAAATTTTACGAAATATTTATACACACCACCCCATAGTATATGCTTTGTCATCTGAAATGCCCATTTCTTGTCTGTTCTATAAGTTTTTAATAAGGATTTGCCAATAAAGATTGTTGAATTTTAATCAATTGCCTGGTGTGTCAAGCTGGATCCATCTTCACTTCCTCATTAGTTGAGGCGCTGTCCAGCAGCGAGGACGCCGCCTGTGCCGGCCCGGAATCACATCACAATGGGGAGCTGAAATTTTCTCTTTATTCACATTTAGAAAACTCGGCCAACTTTTTTTCTCACTTTTTATCTGTGTGCAATCTGTATCTATTCTTACAGTCTTTTTTTCCCAGCAGAAGTTATCAAAAATTAAGAAGACCATTCATAATTTCCAATGTTAAGAACCGCAATGTATCAGTACAAACAGCTCTGTATGGCATCTGATTTTTTTTTTGCACACTCATAGAGTGGAACAGTCGAGTCTTTACCAATTTATGGAAGAAACTAGTACATGCTGCATTTTTTTCCAGGTTCAGGCAGGTGCATTGGAGAACCCTGTGTGTGGATTACATAGGATGTGCCATCCACACCAAGCAGAGACGGGTCAAGGCCAGCGATGCTCATCCGACTGAACAGCCCTGTAGGTGAGTATAAGGCTACGTGCACACGTTCAGTATTTGATGAGTTTTTTACCTCAGGATTTGTAGACAAAACCAGGAGTGGAGCAATCAGAGGAAAAGTCTAATAGAAACACGTCACCACTTCTGTATTTAATCATCCACTCCTGGTTTTGGCTACAAATCCTGAGGTAAAAACTCATCAAATACTCAGCGTGTGCATGTGGCCTCAAAAGGTATTTCTCCCATCGCCTTCCACGACAGCATTGGAGGATGTCGTCCACGCCCTATTGGGGGACAGGAACACAGAGAGGTTAAAAGCCCCTCCCCTTCCTCCGCACTCCAGTGTCTTCCTGTCCCCCTTGGGGCATGGAGAGGTTCCAGTGCTGTCAGGCCGGCAGAGGCAGCATTGGGGTGTACTTACAGCCGGGCCAGGGATGGACGTCGGGGGCGGCCTCCTCCTCCTTCTCGGGGCTCCCGTGGTGGGACCATCCGGCCTTCCTGCGTCCTACGGGGCAAAGCAGGCCGTGTATTGCAACGCCGGAGGCCTGTTCAGCTCTCCGGCGTCTCCCTCCTCCAGCTGCGGTCCCTGGGGCATGCATCAGAGGTGCCGCGGAGGCACTTCCGGTTTCGGGGATGGCACTTCCGGTTCCGGGATGGCACTTCCGGTTTCGGGCGGCGGCTCCTGTAAGGGCTGTGGCAGGCTGGGCGCGGCTCCAGGGAACCCAGCAGGACTTTCGCGCGCTAATGCCCGCGGCCGGTGACCAGGAGGAGGGAGGGAACAGGTGTTCCTCGTTGGGGGCACGGTACTTCTGGATAAGTACCCGCCGGAAGCTACACCCAGGTAAGGCTGATCCCTAAAACATGGAAGGTGATAGGCTTCCACCTCTGCTTCTGCAGAGCCCAGCGTTCCCCCAGCTCATGTAAGTGTTTCTGGGGGTGGTCACAAGGGGTAGAGTTATTTAAGCCCTGCACTCACACTGGGACCCCCTTCTCTTCCCTTTTTGTCTATAGGGAGACGAGGGCCGTCTGTGAAAGGGAGCAATAATGTGGCTGCGGCACAAAATGTCCCTCTTCCTACAACAAGGTGTCGGCCATGACTGACAGGGTTGTCAGGATGGACTCCCCATCCTTGCTTGAGGAGCTCCAATCCATTAGGGAAGAGGTGCAGGCTTCTATCTCGGCACTGCGGGGTTTTGCTGCAGCTTCCGGGCCTTCCCCTCCGTAAGAGAGGAAGCTCCAGGATTGTGACTCTGTGGATCTCATGGAGGCTGGCCAGAGCTCAGCGTTAGAGGACGGCGAGGATATTGCCGCTGTTGCCTCTGTCCAGACACGAGAATCTGGACACTACTATTTTTCCACAGAGTCCATGGGTGCATTGGTGGACACTGTCCATTGTACCATGGGAGTAGAGGTGGTGGAATCCCCTTCTTCTGTGCAGGACTAAATGTTCAGAGGCCTGAAGGCTAAGCGGCTCACCCCATCCGAGTGGATTGGAGGGTGATGTCTTTGTCTGGGAGGTCCCGAAGGTGGACATCCAGGTGGCCAGGGTAGCAATCAGCTGCTATTGTAAACCCATTGTGCATGCCCTTGACACACTGTTGAGGCTAAGCAGCAGGAGCCTCAGTCACGGGCTGGATGGGAGACCTCATGAGAGACCCAATGGGAATCTCTATGGAAGTCTCTATAAAGTCAATGGGACTTCTAACATGAAGGTCTATGGCAGTATTCCATTTGGGAAGCTTAGCATATAAGACCACGTTGCCTTTTGAATATTCCTCCCGGTTGAAGGACCCCCTCGTTTGTAAAATGGAGAGTTTCCTCAAAAGATCCTGGGAGGCGGCAGCTATGTCTTTAACGGTGTACATTTCCTCTACATGTGAGCAGGTCTCTCTTTAAGTGGCTCACCCAGCTGGGAGAATTCATCCTGCAGGGTACTCCCAGGAAGGAGCTTTGGACTCCATTCCACTTCTGAGACGTGCTATGGGCTTCCTGGCCGATGCCTCTGCTGAGTCGTTCCGTGTTGGCGCCAGGTGCGCAGTGTTGGCTAACACAGCTCGCAGGGCAGTGTGGCTTACAAGGTGGAATGAGGAGTTCACGTCTAAGGTCCAGCTGTGTGGCCTCCCCTTGCAAAGGGCATTGGATGACATCCTGGAAAAGGTGTCTCCCGGAACAGGAGCCCTTTTGGAGGCAGTCCTTTTGGCCTGAGCGCAGCCAACCCTCCCAATCTAAAGGGAAGGATAAGTCTGGTCGCTGGGCATTCCAGTATGGGAACAAGACCCGTAATATCTTGCTCCCCCAGCAGCGGCATCACCAGCCGCTCCTAAACAAGGTCGCCTTCCCCATTGCGGGGCGGCTCCTGCGGTTTCTGCCACAGTGGCAAGCGATCTCCTTGTGCCCTTGGATCCTCTCGACCATTTGGGAGGGTCTACGCTTGGAATTCGAGAGCCAGCCCCTCCGTGTCTTCGAGTCCTCTCCCTTCCTCAGGGGGACTCTCGCACGGGTTTTCTTGTCGGGTCTGCGACACATGTTGGATTCGGGTGTGGGGTCCCCGGTTCCTCCTGGAGAGGAGGGCCAGGGGCGCTACTCCAGGTTGTTGTGGACCTCCAGAACACGTATTCTCATGTCCCCATTCACCCGTCCCACAAGCGCTTTCTGCGATTCACGATCTCCGGGGCAGGCGGGACGGTCCATTCTCGGCTTAATGTGCTGCCCTTTGTGATTTCGTCAGCCCAGAGGTTACCAAACTCATGGGGGAAGCGATCACATTCATCCAGACCCAGGGGATATGTATGCTTCCCTATTTAGACGACATGTTGGTGGTGGCTCCTTCGGCAGCGCTGCTGCGCACAAAGGTCTCCAACACATTGGAGATTCTTCAGTCCCTGGGATGGGTACCCAATCTTTGGGAATTGGAACGGGTGCCTGCAACCCGACGTCAATTTTTGGGAGTCTTGCTGGCCTCCTCCAGACAGACCTCGTTCCTTCCTGCGGAATATCAGCTTTTGCGCCGCGTGAATCTGACCTGCCTCCGGGCAGGGGGGTCGCCCTCCTTGCGGGAAGCAATGTCCCTGTTAGGGGCCATGATGGCCTGCATTCAGTCAGTAACATGGGCTCAGGCTCCTTCCCGACTGCTCCAGGAACACATACTGAGTTCCTGGGACAGACGTCAGGATTCCTTAAACTCGCGGGTCCGGACCCCGGGGCGGGTGGTAATCTCGCTTTCCTGGGGATGAATCCCAGACACCTTCCTGTGACCTCCATTCCCACTGATGCCAGCGGTTCCGGTTGGGGCACGATGGTAGTTCGCACACCTTTCCAGGGGATTTGGAGTCGCTCGGTCAGTCGCCAGTCTTCAAACTTCTGGCAGTGGAGGAAGCGCTTCTTGCTGCAGCTCACGTTCTCCGGGGTCATCATGTCAAGGTCCTGTCAGACAATGTGACTACGGTTGCTTTCTTGCGGTACCAAGGCGGTACTCGTGGCTTACACTTGCAGGGGCTGGCAAGACTGTTCTTTTTGTGGGCAGTACGCCATCTTCTCTCCTCCTCGGCAGTACTTCGGAAGGGAATGGCCAATGTACAGGCAGATTTCTTGAGCCGCATGGAGGTCCACCCTGGCGAATGGAGCCTCCATCCGGACGTGTTTCGCTCTCTCACGGACAGGTGGGGAGTCCCTTCAATCGACCTGTTTGCATCGGGAGCCAATGCCAAGGTGCCGACGTATTTTTCCCTGAGTCGGTCGGGCCATCCTCTGGGGCTGGACGCCTTCGCCCATCGCTGGGACTTCCGGTTGGTGTATGCGTTTCCTCCGATCCCGCTGCTCCCCAAGACGTTGCAGAAGATTCGGGCGGAGGGGGTGACGGCTATCCTTGTGGCTCCCCTGTGGCCCAAAAGGGCATGGTACGGCGCTATCCACGACCTATGCCTGGAGGGTCCGATTCGGTTGCCCCACAACCTCGACCTGCTATCCCAGGGTCCTCTGTTTCACCCGGACCCGCAGTGGCTCATTCTGGCGGCCTGGCTGTTGAGGCCGAGATCCTGACGGCCAAGGGCCTCTCCCAAGCTGTAATCCGCACGCTTCAGCAGAGCAGGAAGCCCGTGACGAACGCCATTTACGGGAAGGTTTGGAAACGCTTTCTGTCCTGGTGTGCTCCTTCCATTCCGGATATCCATCATCCTAATGTGGCTCTCAATTTGGATTTTTTGCAGCGAAGCTTGGATTTGGGCCTTCAGCCGAGCACCCTTAAGGTCAAGGTTTCAGCTCTCGGTGCCGTGTTTGATCAGGATCTTGCTGGCCATCGATGGATCAAACGATTTTTTACCTCTGCTTGTAGACTGCGTCCCAGGCTTCGGCCTTCCGTCCCTACTTGGGATTTGAACATTGTTCTTCATGGGCTTTCTCGGGATCCCTTTGAGCCCTTGTCTGCTGCTTCCCTTCCATCTCTCTCTCACAAGACGGCGTTTTTGGTAGCCATTACTTCGGCCAGGCGAGTTGGGGAACTGCAGGCGTTCTCGATCCAGGCGCCTTACCTCATGGTTTCCGATGATCGCATTACGCTTCGGTTGGATCCGTCCTTCCTTCCTAAAGTTGTGTCGGATTTTCATCGGTCCCAGGAAGTGGTGCTCCCGTCCTTTTGTCATTCTCCTGCTAATGCAGCTGAGGCCGTGTTTCACACCTTGGATGTCCGTCGGTCCGTCCTCCACTATCTCCAACCGCTTCCTGGAGATTAGATCAGAACCTGTTTGTTCAGCATTTTGGGAAAAACAAAGGGAAGAAGGCTTCCAAGGCTACCATCGCTTCCTGGATCATGAAGGCGATCTGTTCGACCTACGTCGCTCAAGACCTTGCTCCTCCGGTGGGGTTGAAGGCTCATTCCACTCGGGCTGCTGCTACATCCTGGGCGGAGCGGGCTGGAGCTTCATCTGAGCAGATATGCAGAGCGGCTACGTGGTCGTCCCTCCACACCTTTTCTCGCCACTATAGGTTAGATCTGTCCTCTAGTCGGGATCTGTCCTTTGGTAGGAAAGTCCTACAGGCAGTTGTCCCACCCTGAGGAGTATCGGTGGTATTCCTCCAATGCTGTCGTGGAAGGCGATGGGAGAAAACTGAATTAGTCCTTACCGGTAATTCCTTTTCTTGGAGCCTTCCACGACAGCATCAGTTCCCCCCCTTATTGTCGATTTTTGGATTCAGGTGTATCAGGTAATCCATGTCTTCAGGTGATCTTGATAATACACTGGAGTGCGGAGGAAGGGGAGGGGCTTTTAACCTCTCTGTGTTCCTGTCCCCCAATAGGGCGTGGACGACATCCTCCAATGCTGTCGTGGAAGGCTCCAAGAAAAGGAATTACCGGTAAGGACTAATTCAGTTTTTTTTATGTTATACAGATCAGCTTAGGGATTTATATACAGCATTCTAGATTGCTGTGTATAGGGGCTAACTGGTGGTGGCTGCACTTTATATGTGAAAAACTGTTAACAGGTCAATTTTAAAGCTCAGGCAATAACTTCTTGATTGCTGGGGGTCTAATCATTGAGATTGCAATTGATCCTAAGCATCAGGACACAGTTATCCCCAGATGGATGGAGCAGACGTTGATCATTTCAACATTTACTCCGTTCATTCTCCATAAGTCTATCAGAAATTGAGCACAGTACCCCACTATTTACGACACTTCCACCAAGAATAAATACAGGCATGCATATCAGATCTCATCTCCATTCATACTATTATTTGTAGACATCAGGTGTTGGTAGCATCAACTGGCGATTAAAAAAGTTATCTCCTATCCTATCAATATGGATGAACATACATACTTGGCACGTCTACTTTGAGGAAAAAAACTCATTTTTTAAGGAAAACGTAAGTTTAGAAAATTATATGCCTAAAATGTTGATATATTGTTGGATCAAACTAAGGGCCACGTCACACACACAGATAATTGTGCAGAGATTGTTCGCAGATCTTTGGTTGCAGTGAAATCATGGACACATTGTTCATTTGTACACGACCACAAAATAGAACAATGTGTCCATGATTTCACTGCAACCAGAGATCTGCGAACAATATCTGCACAGATATCTGTGTGTGACGTGACCCTAAAGCGGCCGTCACACGCTACGATAAATGGCTAGATATCGTTTAAGTGATCTGCTTTTTGATCGCTTAAGCGATATCGTTTGTACATCGCTACGTGCGATCAAGCGATTTTACAATGTAAAATCGCTTGATCGTGACATCGCAGATATGAGAGCAGGAGCTCATATCTAGCGATGAACGATGTAACAATCTGCTTCATCGTGGTGTATGACACCACGATGAACGATCTCCCAGCGGCAGAGCCTATGCTGGGAGATGGTAACTATGGTAAACGTCGGGTTACTAAGCACCGCGCGGCGCCTAGTAACCCGATGTGTACCATAGTTACCAGCGATCTCGCTGCTCCACATCGCTGGTGAGTCTGTCTGTGGGACATCTCACCAGCGATGTGAACGATATTGTAAGCGATCGCGCGTGCACGTGATCGCTTACAATATCGTTCAAGATATTGAAGCGTCTGACGGCCGCTTAAGGAAGAGGATGAAGAAATAGATTTGAGATGAGCCCACTACCGTAATGATAGGCAGGAGACTTCTATGTCCCCCACACTTGGAAGGGGTCTGGAACTAAACTAAATCTATGGCTCGCTGTAATACGGCTGTATGATTTATATGTGCTATTACAAGTTAAACAGACTCCATCAATGAGATTTGCTGTCTAAGATAAATCCAACTTTCTGGCTTAAAACACCCTTACCTCTTTCTTTTATTGTACGGTTTATTTTCAACAAAACTTTTTTTCTCGATTTTACCCTCTATATAAGCCAGAACTGTCATTATTACTTTTGCAATGTAATGATTATTCTGAATTTTAAATATGTATATCCTTGTACTTTGAAGTATCAACATATAATATGGGGAATTAGCCATAAACCATTTTCTGTGATTGAGAAATGCAGAATTTTGTATTTAATCAGCTTGGCCTGGATTGGATCCTTCTCTCATCTTGTCTTATTTTTTGGGACCTATTCCTGTGCCTGCGTATGATCTCATTTCGTTTTTTAAATTGTTCCACTTTGTCAAATCATGTAATTTCTCTGACAATAAAGAAGCTTAAAGTGGATAATCTAGAAATTTGGAGAGTCCAATATTTTGATCATAGGACTTTGTGAAATATGAGAGACATTTTATACGTCACAGAAGTAAAGAGAACAGACAGCGAGGTCCAAATGAAAGGGTCATCTATGCCAGGGGCGATGGTAGAAGCTAAGCAGGAGCACAAGGGGTTGGGGGGACACTTTTACCTCCAACTAAGGTACATCATGGTGAGATATTTGACTGCAAAGTGTCATACTTTGTCCTTGCACAGGGGTCTTCTTCTGTCTGTGTCCACCCCAGTTCTGTGGGATGCTCGGTACATGTAACAGCCTGAAGAAAGTACTCATAGCAAAATGTATTGCAGGATGACTAAAAAAAGGGTTATCTTTCACAAGGACAATTTCTCCTTTCATTTAGGTTCAATGGGTGTAAGAAGCAATCAAGGGGCCCTCTGTAACATTTGGAAGGGGGACCCACTATTATAAGGGTACCGTCACACCTGGCCATATCGGCAGCGATTTCATTGGTGATGTAGGGACGTGGCCTATCGTCGCTGACATCGCCGGTGCGTCGCCTAATGTAAAGAGGCGATATCGACGCCTTTGAGTGGTCGCCTGGTTCCTCAACACTGCTCTGAAACCAGGCAAGCACTCTGGGGTGATGTGCACACAATGCCCCATGTTTGTGGACACCCCAGCGGCGATGGTGCCTGTAACATCGCCGGTGCATCGCTGGAGGTATCGCCACATGTAAACATGCGACGTCGACCCTGACGGGGTGCCAAATACGTGCGTCGCCGGTGATATCTCTGGCGACGTCTCCAGGTGTGACGGTACCCTAAGGACACATGGAAACATTTCTTTTGGTTTTATTTCTTGGTTTGAAAGGGCCCAACAGGATCATCTAATAGTCCCTAGCTCTGATACAGACCCTATACTCTGATGCATACATTCACAGATAACGTATTAGACGCAGTTATTATCCTTTTTTGCATAATAAAAAATTAACATTGCACATTAGAGTGGATCCATCCATTTGGGCATAGCCATATTGAAGTGTAAAAATTATAGTAGCAGCAATGCACAGGAGTCAGAGGAAGCGAAGCCCGAAAGTTCTCCTACTTCATATGAGAAGACATGTAAGAGGGGAGGGTCTGTGGTACATGTCATGCAATGAGACCAACAACCTTAATGTTACAAATAAATCACCAGCATGTTGGGTGTGGATGGAGAAAAAATGCTTAAAAATTGACTGTTGTCCAAAGGAGTCTTCCCCCGACTTTGGCATCATGTGCCCTGCTCCTCATTGTCAACGAACTCATAATTTATGCACTATTTCCAAGCGCTTTTACAGTATACATTTTTGGCTGATGGCCACCAGATCCAGATAGTATTTTTTGTTCTTGGTACACATGTAACCTTAATTCATTGTTTTGGCCATTTTAGGGAGAAAGTGAACTCCATCAGCTACTGTTCCTCAAAGGAAATCCAATAGCTGCTTTTGTGTCTTTAGATCAGGAGCAGACAAAGAAAGTAGAGGGCCCATGGGGAACAATAATATATGTGCCCTATGCAGTCCAATAGTTCATCATGAGACACTACATCTGCCTAACTCTTGAGACCCCTTACACCAATGGTACTATGTCCATTCTTCAGGTGCATCATGATGACACTTTGACTGACAGCTCAGCATTGCATCTGTTTGGCAGTCAAAATACCCAAGTGTGCTTACTGTCACTTCTCACAATGTTGCATGCCTGAAAGCAGGTGCCTCCCAGGAGAAACAAAGTTTTCTCCCAGTACCGCACTTCAGTAATGAGGCCATGCACCTTCATAACTAGAGATGAGCAGACCCATGGAATATCGAGTTCTGGGGGTTCATCAGGACTTTATATAAAGTTTTCTTCTGGACCCAAACTTGACCAGAACCTCATTGGAAGTCACTGATTGGGTAGTACGGCACCTACATACAGCAAGCCAAAAACAAAGTACATTCGGGGAATGGAGGGCAGGGATATGTCATTTTTATTTTTGTACACACTACATCTGATAATGCTGATTTTACCCCCCAGGGTGAACCATTCACACACTGCAAGCGGCTCACACTGGGCCAAGAATCGAATGTACCCGAGAACAACGATGTTCGCTCCAATGGTCTGTGTACATAAAGCACCGGAAATCCGAACCTGAACATTGAAAATGTTTTGTAAAGTCTGTGTTCAGTACAAACTCCAAACTTTAAAGTTCTGTTCACTCATCCCTATTCATAACTTCCAGATTAACCCTATAATTGCAGGTTAATAGCCTTATCTGACATGACAGATTCTGCTTATATCTGTCATAGATATCACAAATATAGATATAGTAGATAGCAAAATGATCCAACAAGCCTCACATCATACCAATATATTCAATAAATGCAGTGTCCAGATGTTCTTGAGCAGTGATTGTTGTAATGGACAATAATGGGGCAATAGTTTCATTAACAAGTCACTTGGTACTAAAATATCATTGTACAAAATGCAGAATAAACTTTTCTCCACACTGTTTTTCTTATTTATAGCATTTTTAAAAGTTTCAGTTTTTTTGCCTTTTCTCTGTGTATAGTCATTTAGGTAAACAGATTGGTTGACATCAGATAGCCGTATATTCGCAAACTGCTTCCATTTTACCCATATCACCTGGATTATTACATTCGCTCACTTATACATTCAGTGCACAATCGATGAAATGGCCTCTAGCTGCAGATAAAGTAAATAATTTATATTCTATCTCATAATCTGGTAGAGAAAATTTAAAGTGACTTAATCTTGAAATATGTGTGACCCATATTTTTCGGAGAGCTAAAAGCCTATGGACATATTCATTTTCTGAAATTCTGAATTTATTTCTGTTTGCCTTCCTGCTAACTTGAGATTTCCAACCGTATAAAATCATTAACATTTCCCATTTATGATATCGACAGAACTGCAATAGGAAAAAATACCATAATGAAGGAGAATATTTATATGCTTATTTCTGACATTTCTTTTTGTAATTTCATCCATTACTTATATGTAAGTGCTAGCCCAGGTGGATGCCATAGGCTGTAGTTTCAATATGGTTTTGAGTCGCCCACCCCGGGGCTGTGAGTTTCTCAGAACCGGGCAACAGTTCTGCTCGGGAGTCACAGCAGTCGTGACCTGGCTTCCGTGACCCCAGGGGAGTCAGTGATCTGGGTTGAACTGGTTCTAGGGATTATTGATTGGGAACGAAGTTTATAGGATAGAAGTTCATGACGCCACCTACGGTTCTCGTTCAAGAGGGACCGACGCTGCCGGTCAGACCTCCGGGGTTGTTGGTATTGCAGCCTGATGTCCTCGCTCCCCATAGGTGGAGCAGTACCCCAGGGCAGATGTGGTTAGTTGCGAGGGTGTGTAAGGTCGTGGTTGCGCTGGGCCTCTATGTCTCATCTGCTGTTGCAGTCGGCGGCTCCACAAGTGAGAGAATAAGTCAGTCTCACACAGCGTTGGAATTTCGTACCCGGTTTACTCACTGAAGTTTCAACTGGTTACCGGGCGCTTCTCTCTATCAAGGCCATTTTGACCTATCCACAAGGATCCGTGATAGCTGGCCCAGGACCCCTGGCCTCTTCATTCTCTGGTCTCTCTCTCCCAGTGCTACTTCTTTACCTCTCCTGTCAGAGACTCCACACGCAGTGCCCTGATCTAGCATCCACGGGCCCTCTTGGATGACTGATTGGGCAGTTTGTCTCTTCACCCACCTACAGCAAGCCATAAACAAAGCACTTCTGGGGGACGGAGGGGGAAGATTTTTCATTTTCCTTTTTTGTACACACGACATCCATTAGTGCTGATTTTACTCTTAGTTCAAGCTGATCAAACACTGCAAGCGGCTCACACTGAGCCAAGCACCGAGTGTACCCAAGCACAGCGATACTTGTTTTAGTGGTTTCTGTACGTATTGCACCCAAACTCTGAACCTAAACACTGAAAAGTCTGTTTTCAGTACCTTGAAGTCCGGTTCGCTCTTACCTAATGGTGTTCTATAATGTTTCTGATGATTCCCATGACTTCATATGAAACGTGAGATGTATGGAGATACAGTAAGGCCACCAGATATCATTATAATGAGTAGCCCTGTCTACTAAGCTATTCACTAGTTTTATTGTGGTGTGTTGACATATACTTGTCTGAATGATGGTAAAATAATGAGTATTGTACTAATGCAGCTCTATGGATGTGCTTAGTGCGTATATCATATTGGAGCATTGCGTATAGGTGTCTATAATACGCTGTCCTAGGGGATCTGTGCACCCAGCACTAAGGCCTACCAAACACAGGTCATAATACAAAAACATACAAAAACTAACATTTCATGCAAAAATGGCATTTACCCATATCTTATTTCTACGTTATTGTGACAGTTCATCTCTGCTGGTTATAGTGAATACACAGCTCTGCTTCACAAAAGAACATCGAAGAATCTATTTCTGTATCTCAGTGGGTAAAAAGGCAGAAAGATAATGAAATCTGTACACTTGGCAGGTCACAACAGAATGATTATTCCTAAACAAATTACTTTTTTCATCATACACCATAAAAATCACCCATTACCATTGATGACAGCCGAGGAGATACGTCAAGGCATCCAAGAGAACATTCTGTACCTCTCCCAGACCGGCATCATCTCCGAAAAGGAACACAGTGCATGAAAGTTTTCGCAAACACTACGGCGTACCTAAATGTCTCACAGCTTTGAGGTCAGTGGTTCAGGCAGTTTTCAGCTTCAGTTTTAAATGAGCAGAACTATACAGAGAGTAGAAAATAATAGATCTGTCTTTATACCAGAAGGGAAATAACATCAGGATTCCAAACCTCTTCTATAAAGAGTGATTTATGGAGGTCAATCCTGAGATTAAAGAAAGGTATCTATTTAATTACATTTTAATTAGCAGTTTTTTTTTGTTTTTCAATTGTCTCATCAATTTTGCCATGGATGGAAGTCATATATAGAGATTGGGACTCCTATATATATATATATATATATATATATATATGAAAATAAAGGGATGGTTCTAATGCAGGCTACGCGGATGACCATTCATTTATATTGGTGCATAAAAATGTGCATTTTTCATTAAAAAAAAAATCGCCCAGGAACGTATCATAAAATGATGTTAAAATCAGCTTAAGTGCTACAATTATTCAGGATCCCGTAGCAGTCAGTTATTTTATATAGGGTATGTGCTCACAATGTTTTTCAGATGCCAATGTACCTGCATTGCTTTTGTGGTAGAAAGACACCTTAATGAAGCACCAGCCGTGATTTCCCTGAAAAATTTTTTAAAGTTATTTTATGGAGGCTTTATTTTTGACATTCTTTATATAAAGTAACCCCCAGGAGAAGGGTCAGGTCACCTCTTCATTAAGCCGCTTTAAAGCGTTCAATGTCAGAAATCGCTTAAATAAGTTACAAAAGTTGAAACATATAAACAACAAGTCTTTTTGACATTGCTGTACATATCTTCATTCTCTTTAATGCTTTTTTAGCACATTTGCAGGCAGATTCCAGACAGAATCCACCTGAAAAAGACATCGTCTGAATTTGGAAGGAAGGAGATTTCTGTGAAACAACCTCATTAAAGCAGTCTTTTTAATACCAAACTGGCTTTTCCTTAAATTTTTTACCATGTTGTTTTACTTATTTGCTTTTCAAACAATATTCGCATTTATAAATGTACTAGCTGTGAGCCCGATGCGATTGCATCGGGATTCTAGAATCTGTGTATAGGGCATTGCTCGGGCTGCTGCAACAACTCCCAACGCCCCCTTTGCGGGCATTGCGAGTGAGTCGCGTGGGCGATGCGCGTCCACGAACAAAGCCACGGAGGTAGTGGCGTGTGCGAGGGAAGTCGCTACAGCAATTATATAATAGATTATGAGTATGTAATATATAATTTCCCTAACGCACTTCCGTAAGTTTTGGCAATGTTTCCGTCGTTGTGGGCGTGGGCGCAGCGCCCACGCGACCTGTGAAGCATTGCCGGCGCCACTGATTCGCAAAGCCTCACTCGCAATGGCCGCCAAGCGGCCGTTGCGAGTCCTTGCAGAATAGGCGCGACTCACTAATGTATACATAACCACATACATAATACTGATAATTCCTATATAATCAAATATATATATATAGATGGCGGGCCGATTCGAAAGAATCGGGTAGTCTAGAATCCATATATAGTATATTTACTAATAGTTAGGGGAGTGGGGTGAAATGAATTGTGTGTATACAGGTGGCTCAGTGGTTAGCAGTGAGTGGGGTGGCTCAGTGGTTAGCAGTGAGTGCGGTGGCTCAGTGGTTAGCAGCGAGTGCGGTGGCTCAGTGGTTAGCAGTGAGTGCGGTGGCTCAGTGGTTAGCAGTGAGTGTGGTGAGATTGGTGAGCACAGTGGCGTGGGCAGAGTGCTGAGTGCAGCGCTGTGGACAGAGTGGTCAGCACACACATACATAGATACACACACACACAGACACTTCGCTATAGTTAGCACCGACCCTACGTCTTCCCTGCCGGCTGGATCCTGAGTTGACGTGTCGACGCTCGCGGACGACTGGATCCAATATGGGGTCCGGCAAGTTTGGCGAGACTTATTGGACGCGATATTTGATCGAGTAGTTCAGGGGCGGCGACATGTCGGTGATGCAGGGCCGGTGGTAAGTATAGCGGAGTATGTGTGTGTGTGTGTGTGTATGTGTGCGGAGAAAGTGAGTGAAGTGCGGAGAAAGTGAGGTGTGGTGATGTGGCCCCTGGCCGGGTGCATCACACGGGTTATCAATGCAGGTCTGTGTTCACATGGGCCGGTTTTCCTGATTGTGTGTGGTGTGTGAAACCTGTCCGATGTACAGGGGGTTAACAGCTGAAGGGTTTTCATGAGCTGAGTAAAACAGCTGATTGTGAGTGCTGAAGATCCGATACATTCATGAGCCTAATGAGCGGCTGAACCTGTGGGGATGAGTGCTTTGCTGTGCGGAGAAAGTGAGGTGTGGTGATGTGGCCCCTGGCGGGGTGCATCAGATGGGTTATCAATGCAGGTCTGTGTTCACATAGGCCTGGTTTTCCTGATTGTGTGTGGTGTGTGAAACTTGTCCGATGTACAGGGGGTTAACAGTTGAAGGGTTTTCATGAGCTGAGTAAAAAAGCTGAGTGTGAGTGCTGAAGATCCGATACATTCATGAGCCTAATGAGCGGCTGAACCTGTGGGGAGTGCAGCTGGGAGTGAGTAGGCTGGATAGGAACCTGCCAGGTGTCTGAGTGAGGAGAGGACGATTCAGAAGTTCAGAGCACTGCCATGTGAAGAGGTGCTGGAAGTGATCCGTCCTCAGTGGGTAAGTGATGGGAGCCTACCAGCTCCATGCTAGTGCACCTGATGTGTGCATGGCAGCCAGTGTCCAAGGGCCAGGCGGTCACAACTGACTTTGGGAAGTAGTAGTAGTAGTAGTAGTAGTAGTAGTAGTAGTAGTAGCAGTAGTAGCAGCAGTAGCAGTAGCAGTAGTAGTAGTAGTAGTAGTAGTAGTAGTATGCTCGCAATGGCCGCTTCGCGGCCAATGCTTCGCGCGTATCCACATGACCACGCTGGAAGTAGCGCCGAAAGGGGCAAAAAAGCGATTCGCGATTATATAATAGATATTAACTGATTAGGTTAATTGACACAATTTTGCAAGTTGTAGGTTCGATGCAACCAAAAACAATACAACCATTAGCACTAGGATTTGCATTTTCCTGATTCATTACTAAGTAGTCAGGCATGTCACTTTCCACAAGGAGAAATGTTACCCCATAGGGCGGCTTCACACCACGGTTTTGGTGATACGGGGCTGTCCGGTGTAAATCAGACAGCCCAAGATCAGATTTCGGCCTCATAGTATTCCTATGTAGCCAGATAATAGCTATTTGCCATCCGGTTCCCACCTGTCTGGGAGGATCCGGGAGAATGCGGGTTTTTCTCCCGGACACAAAATCGCATCTTGCAGCGATTTTCTGTATGGGCCAAAAATCTGCACAAATCGGATCCGGCATGATCCGGCGCCCCCTAACATGGGAGTCTATGGCGCCGGATGGCATCGGGTCCAACATAAAATCGGTCTGGTTCCCGGACACTGCCTGCTGAAATGTAGCGGTGAGCGCTGCTGAACATCAGCAGCTGGAGAGCTCATTTCAGAACCACGGATAGCTTCTTACTACTCGCGATTCTGAAAATTCAGCATTTGTACAGCGGCAGCAGCCACTCTAATGATTCTGGCTGCAAACAGAATCGAAGGGCATATTAACCCTCTGGTTCTGTTTGTCCAGAGTTGTCAGGCTGTGTCCGGTGCCTCCTGTAAAACACCGGACACAGCCTGACAGCTGAACAACTGTAGTGTGAAGCTAGCCTTAAGGCCACTTCACATGCTACGATATCTGTGAACGTTATAGCTGGCTATGTCACGTGACTGTGATCCATCCGACATCGTTAGTGCATTGTCACACGCAAGGATATCGTTAACGATCTTAAATTTGGTAACGCTCCAGCTATTTGGAGAAGAACGTTTGAACGATTTTACAAAGCGGAAGGAATAGGAGAAATATGAACGACATCGTTCAAAAAGGTGTCACACTGAACGATGTTGCTGCTTCACAGATCCTTAATTGGACAAAGAACAATAGATTTGAGGTCCTGCTCTCAAATGTGAGATGTCTGATCCAACGATTTCTCGTTCAGACATCCTGCGTTTACTAGCAACGATACACAAACGAGATAATAAGAACGATCGTTTCAAAACGTGACGTTTCAACGATATCGTTTCAGATATCGGAGTGTGTGAAGTGGCCTTTAGATCACAGTTAAAAGTCTCTCAAACATCCAAATCAGATCTCATACTTGGCACTGTTTAGGGGCGACACCTTGAAACGTGCATGCAAATTGAGATTCTGGTTTGACTTTTATCCTGCTAAGTCATATGGTAAGGCTTGTTAAGCGGTCGATATTGACTTTTATGACTGCTACTTCCATTGCAGGGCTTATAAGCCTCCTCATATTGGAATGACAGGTATATTTCTTCACTTGGAGAAACTTTACCCCTTACAACCCCATTATTAAATACAAAAATAAATATAGCGGAGTCCTAAATCTGTTACTTGATGGACATCATTGGTGTCATCTGGTGTTTGTATTTTGCCAGAAAAAATTGTGGTGTTCTATTACTTTCTGGCTTTTTAAAATGGAGCCTACATCATCAATGTGTGTCAGACATATACCGTATATACTCGTGTATAAGCCGAGTTTTTCAGCCCACAAATTGGGCTGAAAAGTCCCCCCCTCGGCTTATACACGGGTCAATACGGTACTTGGTCCCCCCAAATGCTGGCACTCGCCTCCCCTCTGTTGTAAGGGCCCCCCACTGCTTAACTTACCATCCCCGGTCTTCTGCACCGCCGGTCTTCTGTGCTCCGTCCTCCATGCTCCCGTCCGGCTGCATCTTGGATCCCCGGCTGTCGCAGTAATGATGACGTCATCGTGCGACGGCCGGGGACCCCGGATGCAGCCGGACGGGAGCATGGAGGACGGAGCACAGAAGATTGGCACGGTGCAGAAGACCGGGATGGTAAGTTAAGCAGCGGGGGGGGGGGGGCTTACAACAGAGGGGGGGCGAGTGCCAGCATTTGGGGGCCTGTATACCACTGGGGCTGCTATACACCACTGGGGCTGCTGTATACCACTGGGGCTGCTATATATCACTGGGGCTGCTATATACCACTGGGGCTGCTGTATACCACACCACTGGGGATGCTACATACCACTGGGGCTGCTATATACCACTGGGGCTGCTATATACTACTGGGGCTGCTATATACCACTGTGGCTGCTGTATACCACTGGGGCTGCTATATACCACTGGGGCTGCTGTATACCACACCACTGGGGCTTCTGTATACCACAGGGGCTGCTATATACCACTGGGGCTGCTGTATATACTGCTGGGGTCTGTATATACCACTGGGGAGGCTGCTGTATACTAACTACCACTGGGGAGGCCTGTATACCACTGGAGGGGCCTGTATACCACACTGCTGGGGGCTGTATACCTGTGCTGGGAGCCACCCTCGGCTTATACACGAGTCAATAGGTTTTCCCAGGTTTTGGGGGCAAAAGTACGGGGGTTGGCTTATACACGGGTCGGCTTATACACGAGTATATACAGTACTACAACTGTGACTTGAAATAACATTTCTAAAATGGTTTTTGAACATTATATTAACTGTGTGATAAAAAATGGCACAAAGTTCTCAACCATTCGTTTTTGTAGAAATCCGTCAGTTATTGACAGCCTATTCTGCTTAAGTGTACATTTAGAGATAACTGTCAGTCAATGGTAGATCTACCTAATTGACTCCCAATTCTCAAATGACTGATTTCAATTAATAAAATGCAAGCAATACTGAATCTTTTCCTACAAAAACTGTCTGTTCTCCTCCTTTTTCTATGTTGTGCTTTCTACACTTTAACATGACATTGACAAGTTCCCTCTAATTCCAAGGAATTTTGCTGTGGGTGAGTAGACTTAGGCTCAATATTCTGTTTCCATTGTCCATCTCATACACTCAGGTGGCATATGCCCGACAGTGGCACCAGTCAGGTTGGAAGCCTAGGCATCTGTCCACCATACGTTAATCAAACGGTACACAGAAACATCTGCCAGAAGTAGGCTAATCATTGAACAATACAGCTTCATAAATAGAATATTATCATTCTGTACCAGTAAAAATAAAACCAATAATAGTTGGCCAAGGTCAAAGAGTAGTTGCAGTGTTTTTTTTACATAAATCAATATATTTTTTTAAAATAAGAAACATTATAATATATATTAGAGAATCCTCCTCTTTCTCCTTATCTTCCATTCTCAAAATTCTCAAATTACAGGTAAAAGCTGTCTTCAGTTAATAATACACATTAGTGCAATTTTTGGGAGAGGAAATGATAGTTGGCTTTAAAGGGATTGTCCATTACTTGGAAAACCCCTTCTCATTCCCCATGTTCACCCCCATTAAAATAAAAGAGCTTCTACTCACCTCCGCTTTTTGCGCAGTTCTAGTGATGTCAGAGCCCTGCAACCAATCACCACCGGCTTCCTTCTCTCCACCTTCAGACTCATGTGTACTCAATAGGATGTGAGCAGCAGTCACAGTGTTCACCTCCTGTTAACTACTTAAACATCTGAAGGTGTTAAGCAAACAGCCAGCACTGATAGGTCACAGGGCTCATGTGTCATAACAATGTCACATGGGCTGCAGGAATATCACTAAAACCAGTTTGGCCCAGAGGTGAGTTTAGATTTTTTTTATTTTTCTGGGGGTGAACATTGGAAATGAGAAGGGGTTGTCCAAGTAGTGAACAACCCTTTAAAGACACAGCAGAATGTCTGTGTCTTCCTGTATCTCCTTTCTGCTCCTCACCTTCAATTCCTCATAGAATCTTAAAGGCACCAACTGTCTTCTCCTTTCTCAGTAATGGTAAAATGAGTCTTCTCTCAATAATAGTAAAAGATCAATCCAGGAGGAGAAGGAAGCAGATTTCTCTGAAAAGATTTGTTAGTTGCTTATTTCTGAACCGCCCTCACGGCCAGCTCTACCCTCTCCTAGTGTATCCTCACCCATCACATGTAGACTGTGAACCCTCGTGGTAGGGTCTCCTCTCCTCACCTACTGTACTGTCACCCATCCCTTGTAGGTTGTGAGCCCTCATGGGCAGGGTTCTCTTTCCTCACCTACTGTATCCTCACCCATCCTTGTAACTGTGAACACTCGTGAGCAGGGTCCTCTCCCTTCATTTACTGTATACTCACCCATGCCTTGTAGACTGTGAACCCTCGCAGGCAGGGTCCTCTCTCCTCACCTACTGTATCCTCACCTATCCCTTGTAGACAGGGAGACCTCGTGGGAAGGTCTTCTCTCCTCATCTACTATATCCTCACCCATCCTTTGTAGGTTGTGAGCCCTCATGGGCAGGGACCTCTCTCCTCACCTACTGTATTCTCACCCATCCCTTGTATATTGTGAGCACTTGTGGCAGGGTCCTCTCCCCTCATTTACTGTACCCTCACCCATCCCTTGTAGACTGTGAACACTCGTGAGCAGGGTCCTCTCCCTTCATTTACTGTATACTCACCCATGCCTTGTAGACTGTGAACCCTCGCAGGCAGGGTCCTCTCTCCTCACCTACTGTATCCTCACCTATCCCTTGTAGACAGGGAGACCTCGTGGGAAGGGTCTTCTCTCCTCATCTACTATATCCTCACCCATCCTTTGTAGGTTGTGAGCCCTCATGGGCAGGGACCTCTCTCCTCACCTACTGTATTCTCACCCATCCCTTGTATATTTGAGCACTTGTGGGCAGGGTCCTCTCCCCTCATTTACTGTACCCTCACCCATCCCTTGAAGACTGTGAGCCCTCATGGGTAGGGTCCTTTCTCCCCCTGCACCAGTCTGTGCTTTGTATTGCTCATAATTATTGTACTTGTCTCTGTATGCCCCTTTTCACATGTAAAGCACCATGGAATAAATGGTGCTATAAAATTAAATAAAAATAATTTCTATGTGTACTAATGATTTATGAATAATAATTAAAACGATGGTTACCTGGTAAACCGTATGTATTCTATACTTAGTAAACATATATGAATTTGATGAGTAATGTAAAAAGAAAATTAGGCTTTTGTCTTATTTTTCTGGTACTCCCTCTGGGTAGTTTCATTTGGTTTAATCATTTGTCTAGATTTTGCCTGATCAATATGTAGCATAAATAACTAAATTAGTCAGATAGCAAGTGAATGTCTGAACCGGTAAGATGCAGGATCATGTTCTGTCAAACCCCTGCATGTAGCATCGTGACATGCGATAATTAGAAATGGCTGCCCTGTCCACATACAGTATGCAGAATATTACTTTAAATTAGTTGTTAAGGTTTATTATACAATAAAAGTCTAATTAAAACCTCAAAAAAATCAACAGTCTGTGTTCTGGCAACTAAATTACCCTCATGTTAGCATCTATCAAATTGTTTAAAGTGTTTCCGTGAAAAGTGAGAAGCCTTTATCATTATCCTGTAGTTTAAGGATTCCGCCTCAATGTATTCCCCAGGGCCCAGTCCTTGTTAACCTCAGCTTTAAATTACAAAGCCACAGATGTAGGCATAAGATGTGTAACTGAGAATCATTATCAGCCCAACATTAACTCCTTGTGCAGCAAATACCTCCGAGTTCCAAGCCCAGGCATAATTCATAGTAAGATAAATAGAAATCTATAGAAAAGTATGAAGAAAAAGATTTAAGAAACTAACAGTATACTTTCTCATTGTCCTCCAGGCATCTTATTAGTGTATCGGTTTTGTCTGGTCATTGGTGTGAAAAATCATGCTGGGACTTCCTGCTGCGGGAGGCAGACAAAAAAACTATTCCCTTCTTACTTGAAGATGAAGCCGGCATAATTTGAATGTAAGAAAAAAGTAATATCGAAGCAATTCTAGCAAAAAATATTCATGTAGTGTAAGTGTAATAAAATACTGGATGGTAACATGGAAGGAGAAAATCCAGCATCCACTTATAGACTCGTCAAAGAAAGGGAAAAAGTGTGAAATTCTAAATTTATTCTTCAAATTTAAAAATGATTAGTAAAAAACATTTAAGACACGAAGACATGTTAAAAGCTGATGCGTTTCGAATCAGAATTAGATCCTTAATCATAATTAAGATTGTGTCCCAACCAGATTTGGGGACTCAGAGTATTTTAAGATCAAAAAGAGCACAAGACAAGATTACATCCTCTCAGTGATCATGAGGAAGGTCAACTTGAATGAATCATCAGTTGGCGTGAGGATAAGCAAAAGGTTCATTAACAACCTGACATACGCAACTTGAGATTTTGGCCAAAATGGGAAGGATCTAAGGAAGTTGACTTTAAAGCTCAGTAAAGAAAGCAAGAAGTTTGGTTTGCATCTGAATGTTAAGAAGACCAAGATAATGATTACCGCTAGCGATAAGTACAATTTGAAGATCGACAATGAAGAAATAGAAATGGTAGACAGTTTCATCTTCCTGGGGTCCCTCATTAATTGTAACGGAGGTTCTACAGCTGAAATCAAGTGGCGGTTTGCAATGGGTCGTGCGGCCATAATGACCATAGAGCAACTGTGGAAGTGCAAGGACATATCGATCACCATCAAACGTCGATTGGCAACAGCCATTGCATTCACAATCACATAGAGCAACTGTGGAAGTGCAAGGACATATCGATCACCATCAAACGTCGATTGGCCACAGCCATTGCATTCACAATCACATAGAGCAACTGTGGAAGTGCAAGGACATATCGATCACCATCAAACGTCGATTGGCCACAGCCATTGCATTCACAATCATATAGAGCAACTGTGGAAGTGCAAGGACATATCGATCATCAACAAACGTTGATTGGTCACAGTAATTGCATTCCCAATCACATTGTTCGAGTTCGAGATGTGGACCTTAACAAAGGGTGATCAAAGAAAGATAGATTACTTCAAACTATGGTGCTGGAGAATTGTACGAATCCAATGGAACATATCAATCCAGAGACTCTCTGGTAGGAAAAGTCATAAAACAGAAACTGTCTTACTTCAGCCATGTGATGAGAGCAAATTCCCTTGAGAAGGATGCGATGCTTATGGTCAGTGGCAGTAGAGGTTGCAAAAGACCTAAGACCCCTGGACACCATCATAGCAGACACTGGAATATACATCTGTAAGATGTTGTGACAAACAGAGAAGCTTGGAGGAAAATGGTTCACATGGTATCCAATAGTTGGGCACGACTAAATGGATTAAATTGAAATTGGTAGCATAATTGTCATCGTGTCCAGTTTACAGCAGAGCTCTGATACTTTTCTGGACCATGTGAAATTTCAAATCAGAATGGGTCGCTCATTTGGAATTTATGTATGGACTGTAAATTTTTTCTCAATGTAAGTGTATGGAGCATCATTTTAACACTGAAGTCATGCAACAATATAAAAAAATTGGTCCCATTTTAATCCAGAAAAGTGAGACGATTTTTTTCCTCACTTGTCATCTACGTGCAATCTGTTTTTCACTCAGAAGCTATTAGGCTAGGGTCAGACCGCGTCTGCCCTCAGCCTGACGATTCCGTCAGAAACTTAGACCCTGGCAGTCTCAGCGCATAGCATTTACGGAATGTAACGCTATGCACCGCCTACCTATGCATCTCTATGGCAACGTGATGCTAACCACACCCACCGGCTCCACAGAAAGGACCTGGATATGCGCTATTGTAGAGCGCACAGGAAACACGATTTGCATTGCTTTCCTGTGCGATCTGCAAAAGTGCATATCCGAGAATTCTCTGTGGAACCGGTGGGTGCAGTAAGCATCACGTTGCCATAGCAATGCATAGGCAGGCAGCGCATAGTGTTACGTGCCATAAATGCTATGCGCTGAGCCTGCCAGGGACTAAGTTTTTAAAGGAATCGTCAGACTGAGGGCAGCCGCAGGTCTGACCCTAGACTTAATCATTTACAGAAGCACTGATAGCTTCCATTGTTATGTAGTTGCAATGTATGAGTACAAATTGAATGCTATAATGTGACTCCGCATTCAACGAGATTTTTTTCTCACACTTATAGACTTGAAGGAGTCTAATCCGATTTTGTGCTGTCATTTGTTTCTCAAGCGGAACCAAAAAATGAGAAAACAACCATTTATCAGCACTGCTTCATTGACTAATGTTGGTTCAAGTACAATCCCTTTTTTTTTGGTTTGCACTCTTTTGATTTGTAGGTTGGTGTGAGTGAGCCCTGAGTCTCATAGAATTACATTCGAAAGCAGCTGTCGCTCCACATAGTGAGTGCTGTGTGAATGGGCAACATGTGATCCAGAGGAAAACTGCACTAAAAACTGGAGAAGATAATAATTGGTCATATTGTAATTACACCACACTGCAAGTGCAGGCTTTTAAGCTACTGTAGTCACCTCTTTATTAACAAAGTTGATTTTAGGAAAGAAGTGGATGTCTAAAACCATGGCAGTGTGAACATACAAGATGACTGTTGGCCACAAACCAAAAAAAAATCAGGCGTCTATGTAGTTGTAGGCCCATCATAGGGATAATACTTTATTAGGATATTTACTCTGTGGTTATCTTTCATGTTTTTCTAGCCTGTGGGAGCAAAATGTACTCAATACAGTTTTTCCATATGGGCATAAACATTTTGGACTACATATGTACTGTATCAGTCATTCAGAGCAAATTCAGACTTCAAAGATGGAAAAATCAAGATTTGTGTTTTGCTTTTTTATTGATATATAAAAGAAACAAGAATCCACCATTACCCTTATACATTGATTGATATAATTTTACCTAGAACAAAGCATCTATCCAAACCCATCTAGGCAACTCTACTGTTAGAAAATGAAAGTACTTAAAACATGACTTTATTTCATGATACGTTTCATCTAAGATGTCGGCATTCAAAGTCAGACGCTTCAACTCTTCACTAGTATTGTGCCATTGTAGGGGGGTTATGTTTAATTTTCTCTGTCTTGGAAGCGTACAATACGTACAGTATTTGTGTATTATGTATTCGTGTAGTTGAGTTATCATGTCTGATTATATGTACTGTCATCCATTGGCCAAAGTAAAGACTGCTCCCCAGTTTCGTTTCATAATGGAGTTATTAATAATAATTAGTGATATTCCTGATATTCCTTAAGAGTGGGACTTAGCTACTGCGGGGGGCCTGCAGCATAGTGGGAAGCAGGAGAGTAAAAGAGAGCTAAAACAGGAACTTGTACCAGTAAAGATTTGCCTGGACCATTTTGGTTACCCTGATATTTGGGGCCTATGATCCAGGTTGTAGAGAGGAACGTAAAAATTAGTATGCTCCTCCCGATGTTGGTGCTCCTTACATGCCTTTGGCAGGACACCGGTCATGGGCTGTTTCCTCCAATGCCAGTTTGTGAACCTCAGCATAGACTTGGGTGAACTGGTCGTCACAGTGCAAACTTTGCCTAGCGATGGTCCTAAAAGTTCCTTTAGAAAGGATCCCTGTGCATGGGATAAGGCTGGAGCTGAAACGAGACCACGTGAATTGAGGCAGGCTACATTGCTATTGAGAGACGAGAGTCTGGAAGTACCAGGACCAGGGAGCAGTCTACAACAAACTGTGCAAAAGTAAACATTCCCAGTACAGTAATGTTTAAGCTGTGTGCCCGTGTTTCACGAGAATGTGTAAGTAAAGAGCAGTTTTCAAGTTTTATTGACTGATCTCTGCCTTGATCCTTAACGAGAGAAATACTGAACTGAACTTCTGCATTGAGGAGCCGGCTGGAGCAAGCTCAGTGAAGCCGCTCCGCTGACTCTGCCCTGTCTCGCCCTCAACTACCAGAACCTCGTGTGGCCGGCACCTGAACACCATCTTCCATATTACACTGTTGGCTCATCCTATTAAAGAAACCCTCCTGTTATCTTTTTCCCTAAACCTTTGTGTATATGTATGTAGTGTAACATGTTTTCATATACTACCCTACCGTAGACTTCTCTAGCACAAAATGAGCTGGTGATGCAGCCATGCCTCTGATCTGAACTGTCAATCTTTAGGTGTGAATTGCACTCCACAAACAGAACACTGGGATACATTTTACAGAAATGACTTACTACAGGGCTTAAATACCCAAATGCATGATAATCAACCTGTTAATGGAGTAACTTCTACGTCATAAAAACATCTTCTTGAGATAACCCCTTTAAATATTTGTAAATTTGAGTGTATGAATATTATGTGTTGCAAATCCTCAATAGTGTCTCCTAAATGAACACTTCAAATTAATTTCCTTTTCTTAATTCTTAATTATTCAAATGGCTGGAGGGAATTTTCATCTGTAAAATGTATAAAGAATATTTAATCCTTGTTTACACTAAATGTTAAATTGAGACATTCAACCTGCACGCCAGAAACTTCAAAATGATGATGTCTGATCTAAGTGTTTGACAAATGAGTTTTCTCGTCGGTTTTGAGATGTTTTGATTGAAAGCATCATTTAAAGATCTGTTTGACTGAAAGTGTCAGTGAACGGCTGGGATGAAGGACATACTGCCATGGACGAAAGTGTTGGTACTCTTGATATTGTTCCACAAAGTGGAGTATTGCTCCAAGACAATTATTGCAATTACACATGTTTGTTATACACATGTTTATTTCCTTTGTGTGAATTGGAACACAAAAAAACAGCGAAAAACAGACAATTTGGACATAATTTTACACAAAACCCCGAAATTGTGCAAGACAAAATTGTTGTCACTTTACAAAACCAGTGGTAAATTACTTTGTTTCAAGCATAGGTTGCTTGTTCAAACTCACCTTTGGCAAGTAACAGGTATGGGCAATATGAATATCACACCCGACCAAGATAAGAAGGGCAGAAGTTGACAAGAAGTTAACAAGAAGTTGACGTTGTGTGTCTGTGTGTGCCACATTAAGCATGGAAAACAGGAAGAGGAGAGATGTCTGAGGACATGAGAACCAAAATTGTTGAATAATATCAACAATCTCAAGGTTACAGCAAGTTCATCTTCAGAGTTCTTTTTGATGGTCCTTTGGCCAAGCTTCACAACATACTGTAATCAAGACGTTTACAACCCATTGCACTGTAGCTAATCTCCTGGATGTGAACAGCAGAGAAAAATTGATGAAAGGTTGCAATGGAGGATGATGTGGATGTTGGATAAACACCTCAATCAAGTTTCAAAGAAATTCAACCTGTCCTGCAAGCTCAGGGTGCATCACTATCAGCACAAACTATCCATCAACGTTTGAATAAAATGAAATGCTATGGCAGGAGACTGAGGAGGACTCTCTGCTGACACAGAGACATAAGAAAACTTGACTGCAGTTTGACAAAATGTACGTAAGCCAAACTCTTTCTGGGAAAGCATCTTGTGGACAGATGAGACCAAGATAGATGTTTTTGGAAAAGCACATCATTCTACTGTTTTCCAAAAATGGAATGAGGTCTATAAAGAAAACACAATACCTACAGTCAAGTATAGTGGAGGTTCAAAGATTTGGGGTTGTTTTGCTGCTTCTGGCACTGGGTGCATTAAGTGTGTACAAGGCACCATGATATCTGACGATTACCAAAGGATTTTGGTCACAATATAGAACCCAGTGTGAGAAAGCTGGGTTTGCATCCAAGTTCATGGGTCTTACAGCAGAACAAAAACCCTAAGCATACTTCAAGAAGCCACAGAAATGGATGAAAACAAAGTGCTGGAGAGTTTTGGAGAGCGTCTATTGAGCAAAACCCAGGTGTGCTCATCATCAAAAGGTTATGGGGTAGACAAGCAGATGGCAAATAGTGCAATATGCACCAAAAGGGTCTATCTATCTATCTATCTATCTATCTCTCTCTCTCTCTAGAAATCCTAAAAATTAAGCTGGCAATCTGGAATGCTGCCCCCTACTTTTGAATTTCTATGTGTGCAGAGGTTTTTGATGACAACCTTTAAGACTTTGCATGAGTTTATACTTAGAAGAATGCAGCTTCATTTTTTTTTCATTTTACCTATTATCTATCTATAACACAGGTCAACAAAAAAAAATTTTTTTTCTGGTGCCCAAAATTTTTAATGAATTTGGGGTATTTTTGGGGTGCTGATTCTGAATATGCTATCAGTTTTGCCAGATTGGCTCAAGTTTTTGAGATTTTTGGTATCTTATTTATAGCACTTGTTCGTAAATGCGACGCATCATCTCATTAATTTCTTTGGATTAGTACTTGAACTGAGCAGTTCTCAATATAGTTGTGTTAATTAGTGTTCTAAAAGTTTGTTCATAGCTTGATTTTTTGCACTAACTTTATGTTGTTTTCTGTTGTCCAGTGAAAAGCATGAACTCATCAAGAAGAAGTTGTCTTAACGATCCAGACTCATTCTGTTACATTTGTGGTGAATATACACTGACAAAACATAGAAGAAACATAACAGACTTCGTTAAAAAAGTAGCAAAAAACGTCTTTTTTGTTACACATTTTACGAAAAATCTCAAAAACTTGAGCCAATCTGGCAAAACTGATGACATATTCAGAATCAGCACCCAAAGTTACCCTAAATTCAATGAAATATCTTTGGCACCAAAAATGCTGTTGACCAGTGTAATTATCTATCATCTGTTTACTTTATCTACCTATCATCTATTCTCTATCTGTTTATCTACATATCTAGCAATATTTCTATTATCTATGTATTATATCTACTGTATCTATTTCTATCAATTTATTATCTATCTATAGTCTATTTACTGTATCAATTATCTGTCATCCATCTAAAAAAGAAAAAAGAAAAAGTAGAATCAGCACAAACTTGTAGTACTTTTGGATCTTCTTTCCATCCATCTATCTTTGATAATGGCATTATATACTGTAAGCATGCATGGTAAATAAATAAAAATATTCTATCTATCTATCAGTCTATCAATCTGTCTGTCTGTCTGTCTGTCTGTCTATCTATTTATTATCTATATACCTATTTGTCTGTCTAGGACATCGTTAGGACATCGTTGCGTGTAACACCGAGATTCAACTACGATAAATCGTTGGATCGCTGATCGCAAGTTTGAGAACATGATCTCAAATCACACGATCAACTATCCGCCAACCTGGTATATCGTTGTGTGTGACACCGCGATAACAATGTTGTTTATGACTTTGCCCATTCACAGCAATGAGCAGGGATCATTTGCTGGGTTGTGTGAACAATAGCTGCTCACCACATCGTTGGTGCGTTGTCCACGATATCTAGATGTGTGACATTTCAGCAACGATGTCAAAACGATGTCGGAAACGACCGTGCGCCCACGAGATCATTGCCGACATCGTTCCAACGTCAGGCCGTGTAACGCGACAGTACCTTAACCTAGATTTAAACAAGGCTCCCTGTGTATTAGAGGCTGCTGGCAGTCAGGGTAAACCTGCTGTACGCTGTACAATGGTGTAGCGAGGTCCCCGGGATCCACTGAGACTGTCTCCCATGAGTCCATCTACACCTGGACCTGTCCTGCCTTCTACCTATCTAGATCTTCATACAATACGCTATGACAGATGGATCTGCCTGGATTGAAGTTAAAGTTTTATGTCTCCTTTGTAACATTGGCCAGATACGTCTCGCAGTGTTATTCATTTCATTCGTTTTTGTTTTCACTCCATTATAGAAATCTGCTTATTTGTTGTCATCAGCAGGTCAGAGACCCATTGTAGTGAAGCCATGGTTGTATCTCCCGAGCAGAAAACATGACTCATTCACCGAGAAATAAAGGAACCGTCTCATTTACAACAAAACAACATCTCAAATATTTTATGTTAGCGGAAAACAAAACACCAATGTCATTATAGTAAAAGAAAGCACAGAAGCCATATTTTACAACTTCAGAATACGCTCAAATGGTGTGATAAAAAGATTGAAATGGGAGCTGAGGCTTTATAATAGGACTTGATAATGTCACCCACATGTACTGTTAGTAAGGCAGTGATTATTAGGATGGACATTTTGGAATCCTTGACATAACTCAAGTACAGTACAGTCATCTTTTCCCAGTCTGTGCATTTGTTTTTGGTTTAAAAAAAATCCATTTATATTTAATTACACAATGTGCATTGTTTATGTTGAATAGGCTCAGCATTGCTCTGTCTGTTACTGGCTGCAGAATGAGTGAACTAGGAATCTGTCAGTGAGCTCATTCTAACTGGGAGTTTGTAACTATTCTGTGCTGATTTATGATCACATGAAAACGTCAGAGAGAGAGAGAAGAGAAAAAAGAAGAAAGAAAGAAAGAAAGAAAGAAAAGAAAAGAAAGAAAGAAAAGAAAGAAAGAAAGAAAGAAAGAGAAGGAAGAAAGAAAGGAAGAGAAAGAAAGAAAGGAAAGAAAGAAAGAAAGAAAGAAAGAAAGAAAGAAAGAAAGAAAGAAAGAAAGAAAGAGAAGAGAGAAAGAAAGAAAGAAGAAGAAAGAAAGAAAGAAAGAAGAAAGAAGAGAAAAGAAAGAAAGAAGAAAGAAAGAAAGAAAGAAAGAAAGAAAGAGAAAGAAAGAAAAAGAAAGAAAGAAGAAGAAAGAAAGAAAGAAAAGAAAGAAAGAAAGAAAGAAAGAAAGAAACTGCTGTCAGCTTACTCCACTAGATGTGCTGCCCTGTATTCCTGGAACTGATTCCTGCAGCTTGACAGCCATCAGTAGAAATGCAGGAAAGGAAGAAAACAATCCAGTGGCAGTGCCAAATGGGTTAATAAAATCTTCAATTGTTATTTGTCAGTAATAAAAGATATATATATTAATATTATATCCGTGAGCACAAATAACGCATCAATACAGCATGTAGAGAGCATGGACAAACCTGCGTGTCTCTACTTAGAGTCTTAATCATGGTTTCCTAACCATGAAACAATGATTAAGACAATGAAGTGGAGACATCCCTGTACCGGAAGCCAATTGACCGCCCAACATCTCTCCGATGGGACAGTTTTTATCCAAAACACACAAAAAACTCCATTTTGTACAGCCAGGCCATCAGATACAATTGGATATGTTCCAACCCTACACATAGAGACAATCACCTTGAGGACCTCAGAAAGACCTTTTTGAACCAGGGCTACCATCCAAGAGCAATCGAGAACCAGATTACAAGAGCCACCAGAATATCAAGGAATTATCTCCTACATTACAAAACTAGAGAAGAAAACAACAGAGTTCCTCTTGTAGTCACCTACAATCCAAGTCTGTAGGGGCTAAGAGGAGCCGCACGGAAACTGCAACCACTCCTACAAAAAGATCCCCGACTAAAATCAATATTTGCGGACCCCCCACTTCTGTGTTTTAAGCAGCCCCCGAATGTAAAAAACATCATTGTCGGAAGCGCCCTGTCCTCTCCGGCAGCTACAGGAACCTTTCCCTGTAACCACAACAGATGCAAAACTTCCATCTGTAATGATAACCGACAAGGTAAATATTCCTAGGACAGATCAGGACTACAAGATCCCAGGTAACTTCAGTTACATCACAAGGAATGTGATGTATTTAATTATATGTACCAAATGTCCAACAGGTGGCATGTACATAGGGGAGACTAGACAAAAATTCAAGACGAGAATTAATTCTCATCACCACTCAATAAAATATAGGCATATGGACGTACAGTACCTGTAGTCAACCATTTTTGCAGCTCTGACCACAGGTAACAGACATGAGGCTGCTCATTTTAAAAATCTAGTGATGCAGAAGCATCGTACTGTGCGGCCCAATGCTCAGGCAGCGGAGCGGTTGGGTAGCTTTCAGACACTCTGCATCATATGTATCAGTGTGATTGGTGTCCTATGCAGGCCCAGTATATGCATGGCAGGTCGCCTCCCACATCTTGCTGGTAGAGGTGATTTATCAGCCTGCATCTGGGCTTGCTTCACATTTGGGCTCTGACTGCGTCCTGTAAGTGCACTTGGTTTCTGTTTTTGGCATGGATGGTAAGGTTTTTTGATGCTGCTTTTTTTTTTTTCTAGTAGTTTTTGTACAGTTTTGTTAGGACTGATGAGCATGGGATTCCGTGACATGGATCATCAGCTTAAATGTCTTGGGCCAATACATGAACCAAAATGCCATCTATAAAGGTTTTTTATTTATCATATAAAAAACTTTTGCACTTTTTTATCCATCCAGGGTGCAGTTGGGCCCATAGGGGTGCCATTCATCTAGTGGTGCAGAAGCATCGTACTGTGCGGCCCAATGCTCAGGCAGCGGGGCGGTTGGGTAGCTTTCAGACACTCTGCATCATATGTATCAGTGTGAATGGTGCTCTATGCAGGCCTAGTGTATGCATGGCAGGTCGCCTCCCACATCTTGCTGGTAGAGGTGATTTATCAGCTTGCATCTGGGCTTGCTTCACATTTGGGCTCTGACTGCGTCCTGTAAGTGCACTTGGTTTCTGTTTTTGGCATGGATGGTAAGGTTTTTTAATGCTGCTTTTTTTTTTTTCTAGTAGTTTTTGTACAGTTTTGTTAGGACTGATAAGCATGGGATTCCGTGACATGGATCATCAGCTTAAATGTCTTGGGCCAATACATGAACCAAAATGCCATCTATAAAGGCTTTTTATTTATCATATAAAAAACTTTTGCACTTTTTTATCCATCCAGGGTGCAGTTGGGCCCATAGGGGCGCCATTCATCTAGTGGTGCAGAAGCATCGTACTGTGCGGCCCAATGCTCAGGCAGCGGGGCGGTTGGGTAGCTTTCAGACACTCTGCATCATATGTATCAGTGTGAATGGTGCTCTATGCAGGCCCAGTATATGCATGGCAGGTCGCCTCCCACATCTTGCTGGTAGAGGTGATTTATCAGCCTGCAGCTGGGCTTGCTTCACATTTGGGCTCTGATTGCATCCTGTAAGTGCACTTGGTTTCTGTTTTTGGCATGGATGGTAAGGTTTTTTGATGCTGCTTTTTTTCTAGTAGTTTTTGTTCATTTTAAAAAGTAACTTCAAATCTCAGAGAGAGAGAAGAATTTGGGAATACAAATTGATAATGACCTTTGACACATTCAAAGCTGGAATAAATGTTTCACATATATTCATGTCTTTTTACATCAATTGAAAGGGCATTTGGGGATATCACATCTTTAAACAGACCCTAGCTAGAAGACAATAAACTTTGAAACTTCTTACATGAACTGTTATCACAACCATTTCAACCCCCCACCCCCACCCCATTCCTTTTCTTGGACCAACCACTAATCTAAGGACTATTAAACTGTCTGCTCCTCTTATCTATGAGGTTACTTTTCCAGCTGCTCCTTCACCCTCCCGACTGAGTACTACATGCTTCATGGCACTTGTGTTATGTATTGCATTATCCCACCCTGCATTTGTATATATATATATATATATATATATATATATTTATTTCTACAGAAGTTGTATCATTAAGCTTGATGAAGAGGCCATAGTGTCTCGAAGGCTTGCATTGCTTTTTCTTACCATCTTTACAGTTAGTCATTAAATGGCATCAACCACTAAGGACTCTCAGACAAACATTTTTTACCTTATTTTATATGAAAAGTCATATATGCTCTTCTTTTTTCCCTCTTTTTCCAGTTCTTTCTTTATGCTCATCCTTATTTGTCAAACTACAGCACAAGCAAAATCATTGGAGTCGGAGGTAACTGAATCCAGCTCTTGAGACTAAGGTTGTCGCTCTGTCCACCCCCTTGTTTTAGGCCGCATTGTTCAGTGTGACTCCAGTGTAAAAGTACAAGCTTTCCTAAAGTTCATCAAAATGCCAGTGCATGAAATGCTACATTTCGAGAAGACCTGTCACCGGGTCATAACTGTCCACTTTTGACTTGCTGATAAGTCCTCTTTAAGTGAATCACATGTTAGAAAATGACAATCTGATGATATGTTCCTCTAATGAGCCGACTGAAGAAGAATAAGTCATCACAATAGCCTGCTAAAGCAAATGGACAACTCTGAGGATGGATCCCTCCTGTAAAATCCAGAAAGAAGAGCCATCAAGAAGAGTAGCTCCCTCTTCGGTGTATAGGTTTAGTTATGTATTGATGGCTACCTATTAGGTTTATTAGGGATTACATTATTTTTAAAATTAGTGGACAGATAAGACTTTCCTAGTTATAAAATCTAAGCAACACAACAAATAACTGTCAGATATGTCTCCCGAGTCCCCGCTACAAAAGAATACTCGGCTCGACTGTGGCCAGACTCAATTCTTGGCAGCTTGTAACAAAAGGATTAGCCGGTGGAAATTCAATGTGCTGGTTGTGGAGAAATGAGGGTCATTGGGTGCTTTCGCAAGCAGGTCTGTCTGTAGTTGAAATTCGCCCTGGGCCTGTGCTCATCCCACAGAGTGCCTGCACTCCTTTCCCATGGGCAAAACACTACTCATAAAATGCAGGCGGAGGGTACTCTGCTCTAGTAAGATTTTATTGGCTCACCACCAGTCAACAGCATACAGTTAATTCCCACCAAGGACACAAGATGGTGCAAGTGACAGGGTCTCACCCTTCTGCTGACTTGTTAGGGATTAGAACCTCCACATCTTTGGGGCATCTAGCGCCAACTACCCAAGTCAGTAGCACCACGCTTTTGGTGTCCATCCACTGGGAAGAGGTTGAGGCAAGCTTAGGAAGCTGATCTAGCACAGCGAATTACTTTACTTGGCCAGGTAACCGGATTGCCCCAACCTATGTTCTTCAAATAAATTTGTGCTCTCAGTGTTGGGCCAGTGAAGTAGTTTTATAATCCACCACCTAGAATCATGGGCCCTAGACTGATGTCCTGTAGAATCACAGGTAATAGAGACAGGGCCCTTTTTATGTCCCTCAGCTCCATTTTCAGGACATTGTGTCCCACAGATTGGGGGAAGATAATCATGGCTGTATTCCTCATTGTTTGCTAGATCAATTGTCCTCCAGATGACGGAGACTAGTACATCACAGGAAGCTGATGCAATACACAATCAATAGGCATTCCACAAATTAGCAGGCAAAAGGGGGCTCCAGACACTGTCACATGAAGCAATCGCCCATGTTCCTTGACTCCCCAAACAAAGTAAACAATATGTCTGTCATAATTAAAAGTAGTTAATTCCTTCTTGACGCTACATGATTACACCGATGCCTTGTCTTCCCTGACATAATCTTTTGTGGAGTGTTGGGTGGTCCCATATACATTAGACTGTCACCAAATATTGTGGGGTTAGGTCAACATTAATCTAACGCATATGGTGGCCTTTATGCCCAGATAAGAACTCTCGTAGCTCCACTGGGTCTGTTAGTACTTTATAGGGGTGACTCGAGTTCTCCTGAAAATGATTGTGACATTAGTATTTCTTATACAATAAAAAATCTAAATAACAAAATCAAAACCCACTTTGTTAAAATAAAAGACACTCTGCTAGAAAGAAAAATACATTATCCACCTCGGTGCATTATCATCCATAAGTGATGATAGAGGTATTATGTAATCTTCTATAATATTGTGCATTAACACTGCGTACTCTTAAACTCTAACTACATAATCCAAGTCATGCGCGAAGCAGGTGCAGCTGGAGCAGGTCAAATTCACAACCAGCAACAAGCTCCAGCTAAGCACCAAAGTGTTGCAGCGTATGTGAAAACCAAGAAGGGGATGAGTGCTATGAACCTGCTCTGCAAATGGAACATCACATAGGTATACATGCATGCAAAATAGCCTATGTTACAAAAACAACTGTGCGTGGTGCTATTTCCTTGGGTTAAGGTAAACCCAAGTATTTTATATCAGAATCTACAAGTCGAGGAATCTTACAACATCAATTAGTGGGGCAAAGGAAAAGTTAGGGCAAGGCAGCAACTACAGGATAAAAATGTGTTATTCCAAGAAAGTGGAAGTGTCCTCCCGGTAGCGCCTAATTCATTATAGGAATAACCACTCAGATCTCTCTCTTGGTTCTCTTGGTTTAGTCTCTTTTCTATCTATTTCTACTTAAAAGGCCTTTTATATTGGCATAAATAGCCGGTTAGACAGGTTTCACACATCTGTTTTTTGGAATCCGTGTGAATACGCTGAAACTGGATGACCCCATCCAATTATCAGCCCTATTGACTTTCAATGGCGGCCACAGGACTTGTGGGTGCATCTAGTTCTTTCGTATCCCTGACCAGGTGTCCACTCTTTTTTCACTGAGACTAAATCGCAACAAGTGCGAATTTGAGTCCGTGTCAAAAATTGTGAACACTCGGATCAGCGGCAATACAGGTTAATAAAATGGGGCTCTATGGCACCCGATCCATGGATCCAATACTCACTGGATCTGAACGCCAAATCTGGGTTTTTGACTGCGTATGCCCAGACAGGTAGTTCCAATTACATTTCCCTAGAGAGCAATGTCAATTTCCACTGGTCGTGCGGAAAAAAAGTAATTATGGGCAACATGGATATTAATGGTGGGTGCTCCCAACTACCAGAATTTAACTGTAATCCACTGATCCTCGAAAGTATTGAATAAAACAGATATGTGAAACCAGCCTAACAATTCAAGTTTGCAAGAGAGGAGTATTGAGGCCTCAAGTCTTCTCATTACTAACATGCCAGATTGGAGTGTCAATCTCCACAAGGAGAATAGCTTAACCCTTAGGGTGGGTTCACACTGCGGTCAGGTCGGTCCGGGGCTGTCAGGGGTGAACCTGATGCCCCGGACAGAATCAGCACACAAAAACCGGAGGGCTATTATGCCCTCTGGTCCGGTGTGCATCCTGCTGCAGCTGCCGCTGCTGATTATTCAGGACCACGGCTTGCAGGGAGCTAGCCACGGTCCTGAATTATAACAGTGGCGTACAGCTGCCGGTATCCCGTTTTGGGGCAATCCGGCACCATAGGCTCCCATGTTAAGGGAGTGCCGGATTGCCCCGGAAGGATGCGGGGAATCCGGGAGGGTCCGGGAGACACCAATTAGGTGCAAATCGGACTCCCCGGACCCAAAAACGTTGCATGCAACGTTTTTGGATCCGGGAGGAAAATCCCACTTCTCCCGGATCCTTCCGGCAAGATGGCAGCCGGATGGCAGATAACTGCCATCCGGCTCCATCCGGCCCCATAGGATACTATAAGGCCAAAATCCGTCCGGGGCTGTCACCCCTGACAGCCCCGGACCTGACCGCAGTGTGAACCCACCCTTAGACCCCACTTAGCCTCTCATACAGCCAGAGCAGATCTCATATGAGGGTTAATTACCCGAAAACACCATGACTACAAATTGAGGTTCTGATCTGCTATAATCTAAGACATATGACAAGACATGTTAAAAGGTCATTTTTGACTTTTAGAATTGCCACTTCTAATAGGTGGCACCAGAGTTCAAGTTTACATCTTCTCTGAAAAGACAATTTACAAGATATTTATTGCAACTGTTGTGAGCATTGCTGGCATGGTAATGGGTTGTTTGCATGGGCAGACATATTTATGGTGCAAACAAGAAGTAATGGGGCCAATTACCAGCCACAAATCAGTGCACAGCTACTCTCCAACAGAATTATTGGACTGCCTTAGGCCCATGTATTCTTCTTGCACAGTGGTGGCCCTTTTCTGCCTTTGTCCACCAATGGTTGTTGGTCTCCCCCCTCTAATTTAGCTATTTTGCACATTTCTTGCCTCCATGTGACCAGTTCTGCTGCGAAGAAACAGCTAGAAATTTGCTAAACTAAATATGCAATTCTGGTGCAATATTCCCTAAAAAGCTGCTTTGCCTCACTTGCATCAAATGTCTTATATGTTTAGACACGTTCTGCAGTTTGACAAGAAGGCACAGCCTCCTTAATTATAAAATGACATAAACCATTGTCAGAAATCTGTCACATTTTTAAATTCTCTAGTCTAACTTTACATTCTCAAACAGTAAGACAGAATTAATGATTATATCCCAATGATTAAAAGTGAATCTGCTATGAGATTTTTAGTAAGCAATCTTAGAACTGCATGACGTAGAGGCAGACAGCCTGATTCCAGCGATGTGTCACTTATTGGACTGCTTGGTGTAGTTTTGATACAATCCCTGTTTTCTCTGTTAAGGATTTAGCAGTGCTCAGAATGCTGAACTGTGTATAACCCCACTCACAATACTGATTGGCTCCTTTATGAATAATCTGTGCATTGTCAGCGATCTGCAAACAGTGGTGGGGGTGGGGTTACACAAATTAGCGCTGGACTGGCCTTGCATGTTGAACCTAGGACCTAGACAGACAACAAAAGTCTCCTGCTGATAAAATACTGAGTGTATTGGAACTACAGAACACAGCCTAATAAGTTACACATCCCAGGAATCAGGGTCTCTGACTCTACATTATGCATCTCTCAGATTAGATAGTAAACACCTGCTATCAGATTCCCTTTAAGTAAGCATTTAAATGATGTGAGCAACAACAAGCAAGCAAGCAAACTATCATTTGTTGTTGGTATCTTTATACTGGGCATCTCTAGGGAACGAATGTAGGAATAAATACTCTTTCGGGTCATCCCTGCACGGTGCAATGGGCCCAGTAATTGAAGCATGTGCTATGTGGATTTTTAAGAAAACATCTGGTTCTCAGATAACTTTAGACAACTAGAAACTGACCTTCATCTTGACACATTCATATATTACATAGGCGGCCGTCACACTCATCAATATCGTGAGCGATATTGTTAGCGATCACATGCACGCGCGATCGCTAACGATATCGCTCACATCGCTGGTGAGATGTCACACAGACAGACTCACCAGCGATGTGTAACAGCGAGATCGCTGGTAACTATGGTACACATCGGGTTACTAGGCGCTGCGCGGCGCTTAGTAACCCGACGTTTACCATAGATACCATCTCCCAGCATAGGCTCTGCCGCTGGGAGATCGTTCATCGTGGTGTCATACACCACGATGAAGCAGATTGTTCAAGCGTTTATCGCTAGATATGAGCTCCAGCTCCCATATCTGCGATGTAACGATCAAGCGATGCACGTAGCGATGCACAAACGATATCGCTTAAGCGATCAAAAAGCAGATCGCTTAAACGATATCGTCCAAGAAACTGAACCGTGTGACAGCCGCCTTAGACTGCCTGCTGTTATGGGTAAGAAGGTAATGCATGATTTCTCCTCTGGAGGTGCTGCTAGATAATTGTGCACTTGCTTCCCCACATGGCAATGTGTTCCGAGCACAGGAATAGAGGGACTACTCAAAACAAGTAGAATCTGACTGTCACTGCGTAAAGAACATTGCTTATTGTGCTCCACCATTTACACTCCTCAACACTGAAATTTCAACAATAAAAAAGAAAAGTCATGGGTTTATGAAAATCACAGAATTAATAGACACGGTAATGATATTTATCAACACCACAATGCCAGGTCACATGTTGCTTGTGGGGCTTTGGCTCACACTGTGCTGGCATGGCCTGTAGAATCTCCAATTAAGCACATCTGAGATATTACTGGTCGGCAATAGTAAAAGGAGCTGCCAGCAGTGGACCTTGATGACTTTCCCAAAAGCATTCAGCGTGGCACAACATTTCTCAAATAAACATTATTAACCTTGTTGATTGCATGCCAAGCCGTGTAAGTGGATTTCTGTGTTTGGTGCTCATTGTCAATACTAAATAAATCAAGAAGTGTAGAGAAGGGCATCATCCTTTGCATATCATTAGTATGTTTATTCATCCCGTGAATTCCATAAATCTGCAACTTTTCCCTCATAGTATTGCAATTTAATTGTTGAGTAGTATAAGTCCATGGTCATGGATGTAATTGTCAACTTAATTATCATTGCTACAGTTATTCAGTGAATTCATTATATTCGTATCAATTGTAGAGATCCATTAATATTGCACTTTCAATGTAGAGGAACGTACTGTATATACCTCAGCACATCTCACCGTCACTGGAGCTGACACCTCACCATCACCACCACCGGAGCTGCGGCATTCTACAACCTCTTGTCTATGCCCATTATCCTGTAGGATATAAGCCCGCAAGGGCAATATCCTCTCCTCTTTGTATCAGATTGTCATTATTAATTAATATAGCTATATCTATAATTTTTTAAGGACCCCTTTTCATGTACAGCACAATGGGATCAATGGTGCTATATAAATAACTAAATAATAATAATAATAATAATAATAATAGTTATTATTATTACTTACTCTAGGTAGTCATTAGTTCCAATTATACGTATGAAAAGCATATCTATAAAAATTGTGCATTGTAAAAGGCAAGTCTTTCACAACAATGCACATAATGACAGTCATATATATCTCATCAGCTCTGGTGTTAAATGCATATCTATGCCCCCCACCCCACCCCCACATTATATGTGCTACCATCTTGGCATGTTATGGAGGAGATGCTCGATCAATGAACAGGGGTAAGCAAGATAGGATTACCATATATCTAAACTATTATTCTATTCCCGAAGAAGGAGGCATATTTTAAAGGGACTCTGCCAGGTCATTTTTGAGTATCATACTAATAGTATGCTTGAATAGTGCTTGGGCAGACCTTTCAGTATATGTAAAAATCATTATTGTACCCTCTGTAGTTATCTTGCTATAGGCGTCTTCACCAACTGTCTACATTAGTCTGGTCAATTACTTTCACAGCCGAATATTCTGCAGTATGAAAATATTATTTAAATGTCCACACCCATGGAAGCTGTTATTCTGTCCCTCCCCTCTGTGCTCTGTGTCTCCTTCTAGTGAAGTGTCGCTTTCATTTTCATTTCTGCCTGTCTGACTTCTGAGGGGGAGAGGGAGAGATGGAAGGCACCTATCTAGTTATTAGATAAAGCTGTCTCTTCCTGTGGCACAAGCCGTGCTGTCTGTGAGAGATTCAGTGTGTTTATTTGAAGATTTGTTTTGCTGCAGACAGGAGCCTGGGGCCTCCGGGTCAACAGTTCGTGCATACAGCATCTGCACCGTGTTCAGGGCCGGGTCCCTGTGTCATCCACCAGCCCCTCTGTCTCACCAGATACGGGTATACGGGGATTGATGTCTCTTCTGCATCCCAAGGGGTCTCTCTTCTTCCTTTGCCTGTCGGTCCTTCCCTTTCATGGACGAGCGTGGTCGTGCTCTAACCCACGGGAGTAGACAGCACACCGCCTCTACACTCCAGTCTCTCTCCTCTGACTACTACTGACTACACTTCCCTGTCCCTCTTTTGGAGCCTGGGTCCTCCCTCTGGGTCCACCCACCGTCCCAGGGGCCTACGGGTTGTGTGTTTGTGTGTGTGTTTTGTGCTCAACTGCACCATCCTAGCACCTGGAAAGCAGAGGCGCTACTCCCCTTATCCACAGGAGTGCAGTACCTCTGGAGACAGCCTACTTGGTGGGGGGCCACAAATAGAAAGAGCTTCACCAGAGGAATTAGAAAATGATATCCGTTACATAGGGATTTTGGAGCGGACAGAATCTTTTTAAGTCCCCCATTGAATTATTTGTGTGTGTTGGTTTTACACGTATTTGTCTATTAAAACATTTTTTCACTTGGCAACTATTGATCTAAGAAGCCTGAGCCTACTACACATTAAAGTGATCATCGATTAAGCTCTATGAGATTTAGATGTTGGTAGAGGCATTGAGGTCTGTGCCTACATTCCCTTGGGTGAGTCAATTGGTGTTTTTTGCAACATTATATTACAAAAAAATGTAGTGACCAGTTTGTTCTGCTTTATAGCCTGCATTTAACTTATTATCGAGGTGTTAAAAATTGATTCACCTTGAACACCAGAGTAAAACTAATTTTATTTAGCACCTTAAAAGGAATCTGTCAGCAGGCTTTTGATACCTCATCTGAGAGCAGCATGATGTAGGAAAAGAGACCCTGAATCCAAAGATGTATCTCTTAGTTTACTGGGTGGAGCCGTTCTGACACAAACAGATATTTTAGATTTAGCAATGCAGCAGGGATGAGATATCTGACCCCGCCCACACCCGGCTCTCAATGTACATTGTCTATAGATAGTGAACTGCTTATCACAACAGAAGGCGGAGTCAGCCGACTTGGCACAAGGCAGCTAGTTATCACCAGTTGTTAAAGTCTTCAGTTTAAGTAAACAAAAGCACACAGCTTGATATGTGAAACATTGTTGAATTCTGTGTTTTAACCCTACCTGATGCTGTCCTCATATAACAGCTGAACAAACAACTGCTGACAGATCGCATTAAAACCTTTCCCAGCTGTTAATGAATGAAACTCCAGTGCAATGCATTATGAAAACTTCTGCTCTTCAATGAATGACTTAATATGGATGATACGTCTAAGAAATGATATTATGTCAAGTGAAATTCTTAATTGTTCTCCCTGTATAGTTACCCACTACGTTGTATCTTTATGCTTTGAACACAAAGTGACGTGATTAAATATAGGATAAATAATATATGGGATCTCTATCATTGGGTTATCAACATGAGAAGTGATGAGTTGATTTAGCAGTTTTCTGACATTTTTAATCAGAGGAAGTTCATTGATCTTAATGTTATCAGAGGATTCAATGACTCATACAGATAACAGAATTACATTCGCAGAAGCTTAAAGGGCACTTGATAAAGACGCTCGCTGCGTCGAAACGCGTTGTGGAGACTGGATTCCCATATTGAATAAAGCCTAAAGGTAATTATTAATGGAGTTGTGTCCTGGCATTGCTTCTGAGCGCTGACAAATTATCACATTACTTTTGAACGGCTACTTCTATCCTTCCCATCCGGGAAGCGTGATTAGCAGCCGCTCGACATTCAGGACCTCTCCTACGTCACACCAACACTCCCCCTGCTGTCACGTGGACGGATCACCGGCGGACTACGTGGATTATAACAACTGTCGACACGGAGCTAACGAGGAGACTCCGGGATAAACCACGGCTTTGTAACCTGTTGTGCGGTCAGCACAACAGAACCAGGTGAGAAGGGGGGTGGCAGCACCGGTCCCCCCTGAATAATATTGCACAGGTTGGCGCAACACATCTTTTCTTTTTCATACAGATAACAGAATTACATTCGCAGAAGCTTAAAGGGCACATAAACCAAAAATACAGGTCTATTCGGTATGAAAAGTAAGTCATCATGTATGAAAAGCCGATCCGGTCAGGGGCATGCATCAACTTTATAGTGCACCCTAACATTTAAAATAGGATTCACCCCAAAAAAATAACATATACCAGGCCCTCAATGTAATGGGAATACATCAAAATTCAGCTATCATGGGCTACTAAATGACCTTAGAAGATGATCCACCAAAAAGATATAGGAGTTACAATCCTTAAGCGGAAGCGTACTGACAAAGTCACTTCTTAACTCATTCTACAGCCCACTATGTACTGTCATACCACGAGGCTGCGGAAGCAAAAGATTTTATCAAGAAAAAAAAACTATTTTCTTCTTTTTTTTTGCAAAAAATGCATTAATATACAATTTGTGATGGAAGGTGTCCATATCTATTACCTTTGTAAATTACTATAAAGGGTGTTTTTTAAAAAAAATAAAACAAGCTATGCCCTGCCCAGAAAATAGGAGATAGTTTGCTGATAACTGGATGTCTGACTGTCACAACCCCAAGCAATCTTGAGATTAGCCCACTAGAACCCCAAGAATAATTGTCCATGGTCTTGACCTGGATGGAGTTGGAGTCCACATGCTCGACCTCCTCTTCATTCATCGTTTATGGGACTGTACAGTGCGACTTGACTACTTTGGACACATTAGACAAGGAAATTACTAAAGAAGGACATCATGGTAGGAAGAATAGAAGAGAGAAGGCGAAGAGGAAGACCAGAAACCAATGGCTTCATACAGTCAACATAATGGTGGAGAAGACTCTGGTGATCCTATCTCGGCTTATAGAAGACCTAGGCTCGAGCAAGATCAACCTTCCTACAGAGCATTCATCCATCAAGTCACTATTTCTTAAGAGCAAGGTGAAGGCAGATAAGTAAATAAAATAAGTGTGCAGTGCCCGGCTATTTTTCCCATAGACAATGAATGGAGAGAAGCTTGAGCATACACACCTCTGGTGAGTCAAGAAGAGGCTGAGGATCTACATTATCAGGGTTCCAAAGCCTCCATCATTGGATAGCCACAATCGGACACCCAGCATTCAGCAAATTAATTCCTATCCGAGTAAGGCTGGGGTTACACATAAGCCCTCAGTCCGTTTTTGGCTTCAGTTTTCTCATTTTTTTTTTCTAAGTCCAAAAACTGACAGAAAACGGATTGGATGTAATAAACACCCTGTCCGTTTTTCTCTGGAGCTCCAAACATTGCCCTGTCCGTTTTTGAGTCAAAAACGTTGCTAGCAACGTTTTTGGCATCAGTTAAAAAACGCATGCGTTTTCATGCGTTTTTTTTAACATGGGGCCCTATGGGAAACGCATTCGCGACCGCATGGCATATGCGCACTTGCGTTTGCGCATGCGTTTGCGCATGCGTTTTTTTAATGAAAAGTCCAAAAACGTTCAGGAGTGCAGGAGGCTCAAAAAGCACCCAGAAAAAAAACGGATTGGTGATGAAAATCACTTCCAAAAACGGATTTCTATGTGTGACCACAGCCTAATATAGGAAAATATGTTGAATTTTTATCATCTTTAAAAGCTTTTAATATTACAGTAATAGTGTTTCAGTTCTGCAAGAAGTGAAATATAATGACATACACAGGAGACATATCAAGCATACAATGTGAAGCACCCATCTCTGGAGTAAACACTGTTAGTAGTCCTGGGGACACTCAATATACAGAACAGAGCAGGAAATATTGCATAGAGCAATGAAATATTATCTAGGAGGATCCTAGAGTTGTACAGATGGATGTTCAAGATGTATCATCACATGGTATTCATAGACGTGTTGTCATGTACAAAGGAGTCCAATGCTTTTACGGTATTATACTTCTGTAAGAACGTCCCAAATGTAGACCAGTTGTTTGTATATATCGCATACATTATATATATATATATGTATATATTGCTTAAAATCCTGATGATGCTGCATTTGTAAAATATCTTAATCCAGAATGTGATAATTTGGTGCTAATTATGGTGGACCCATATATCCCAATCAGGTTGGATACTGAGAGCAAATCTCCTAAGGGCTCACTCATGATAGTCTATAAAGAAATCTGTCCCATTTTCATCTAGGAAAGTTGTAGTGTCATGTATATGTCATTCTATATATCATTCCATCACGCCAGTGTGTGATTATTTTCTCGCCTACCTTTCGTATACAGTGCGTTTTTTTCTCAGCATTCTACTATTATTTACAGTATCATTCACAGTATTCTGTGATACAGAAATGGTCATGTATCCATAAAAATCAGAACACATACGGATGTTCCATGTGACGTCTATTTTTTTCTTGCACTTTTTGACTTGCACTGAAAAGTCTCGGACATTTTAAATGACCATATGCAGCATGCTGCAAATTTTTTCCTCAGTTCGATTACAGCTGAGGAGATCAGCACTGACTTATTGTTTCACAGTGGTGCGAGTGCAATGCAATATGTTTATCGGATTATACTCAACCAAATTATACGCCATTGTGATGGCAGTCTAAGGATACTTTAATATCATCAGTTCTCTGCATTCGCGGCAGATCCGGTAGTTTTGCCACATCTGCTAGATGCCGGAAACCTGCAGCAAGACTACGTTCAGCCTAATTCATTCCCTATGGGACTTGCGGACATGTGCAGCATTAGCGGTTTTGCCACGATCCGGATAATCCGGCACTTATGAGAACAGAGAAAAAGAGCAGCGGTATTTTGAATCACCACAAGTGCAAAACCGCAAGAGCTGCAGAAGTCCACAAGTCCCATAGGAAATTTATTAGGCCGAACGCAGTCTTGCCGTAAGTGTTCCATTGTGGCAAATTGCCGGATCTGCTTCAAATGCTGAGCAACACTGATGTGAAAGCAGCCTAAGACTGTGCACACATTCCAGATACACAAGAAGCAGCTTATATTCATCAGAGAGATGTGTCCCCCAAACAGTTCTAATGCCAAGAAGTTAAACACCCTTGGGGCAGAGACACACTATGCTAGATGCATGCGAGATACTCACATGAGTCTTCCATGACTCACCCAGAATGGCCCCTGCCCCTCCGAATGGGAGCGCGTAAGCTGCTTGTGTTTCTATGCAGTTCCACTTTCCCATTCAGAGAAGGGGAGGCCGTGCAGATTGAGTCATGTGGAACTTATGCAAATTTCTCACATGCATCTTTCATAGAGTGTCTCTGCCCTTAGGGTGCGTGCACATGTTAAGTACTTGTGACATTTTTTCGCTTTTTTTCACAGGGTGCGGCTTGGACCCATGTGGCGCCATTCATCCAGTGGTGCAGACATCGTACTGGGCTGCTCATTTGGTCAGCTGGCAGGACCGGTGAGTAGCTATCGGACACTCCGCATCATATGTATCAGTGTGAATGGTGTCCTATGCAAACCTAACCTGTGCATAGCAAGTCATCTCCCACATGTCTTTGTAGGTAGAGGTGATTGTATCTGCTTGCACCTGGGCTTGCTCTACATATTGGGGTCTGATGGCGGGTTTACACGTCGCGATATCGCAGTACAATTTCAATCAAAAGTCACGTGGTTCAATCGTTGGACCCGATATCGTGCCTGCGTTGTATGGTGTGAACGTCCAATGCGATGCAGGAACGATGTCAATGCGATATCGGGGATCGAATGAGCGTGCTATTCAATGCCCCGATATTGCATAGCGATTGAAGCCAGATCGTGCTGTGTAAACACCCAATTACGATGCGATTTGATACGTCACCCATTCACTCCCATGTTAACTATGCGATCCTGGATTGGGAGGCGGAGACATCGCACGGACGTTGTATTACGATATCGCAGCGTCTAAACAGTCAATGCGATGCGGGTGAAACGTGCACTAATTGCGCGCTCCCGCGCCATTGAGTTGCGATATCGAAACGATATCGTGGCGTGTAAACCCACCATGACTGCATCCTGCTAAGTGTAGTGTTGGTTTTTGGCTCCTGATGGTAGGTTTTTCTGTTGCTGCCTTTTTTGAGTAGTTTTTGTACATTTTTTTTTGCTTTTTTCCAGCGCATTTTTGTCACAAAAGTTGAAATTTATCCTAGAACCTGCAAAATGAAAGGGAGTCCTGAAGTCTTTTGCACACATTGCCTATTTTTTGACACATGTAAAATTTCTATCAGAACTTTTCACCGTCTAATGATGGGGGGAAAATTGCATCAAACACACATGCAAAAGACGTGTAACAAGTTGTGATGAGCAAATCTACTTGTCACTATGCATTACTTGCACGCATAGTACAGAATTTCAGATACTCCTTACTCGGTGCTCATGAGTGATGTGTCCATCGTGAAGGATTTGACACAAATCGCCAGCTCCCTTCAGGAAACAATGGGAGTTGGCACCTCAATGAAAGCTGTTTGTATAGAGGGGCTGGAGCGGTGTGTTCTATGCTGTGAAAGCATAAAAGTAAAAGCCCACCTCCCCCTGGAAATGCTCATCTTAATGTTGGCTGTGTGTGTGTGGAGCCCATGACTAACTGACTTTAGGCTCAGTATTCGAGTGAAATACTTGAATAGTAAAATGTATTCAGCTCGAATATTCAGAATATTTCACTATTCGCTCATCTCTAGTCACAAATACTTTTAAAAAGCTCATATTTTATGTTGCATCTTTCCAGCCAACACCTCAGTAATGGAGACGATATAGGCCAGGGTCACACATGGTATCCGTTTTGCCCTGGATTCGTTTTTGGGTTCAGTTTTTGGACTTTTTTTTCTAAGTCCAAAAATGCATATCAGTTAACGGATGGTGCACTTAAGTGTCAGGCTAGGGTCACACATAGAAATCCGTTTTTGGAAGTGATTTCTATGACCAATCCGTTTTTTTTTGGGTGCTCTTTGAGCCTCCTGCACCTCTGAACGTTTTTGGACTTAGTAATTTTTTCACTTTTTTTCATTAAAAACGCATATGCGTTAACGCATGCGTTAACGCAGGTGCCTATATGTGCCATGCGTTAACGCATGCATTTCCCATAGGGCCCCATGTTAAAAAAACGCATGCGTTTTTTAACTGATGCCAAAAACGTTGCTAGCAACGTTTTTGGCTCAAAAACGGACAGAGCAATGTTTTGAGGTCCAGAAAAAAACGGACAGGGTGTTTATTACATCCAATCCATTTTTCTGTCAGTTTTTGGACTTAGAAAAAAAAAATGACAAAAATGAAGCCAAAAACGGACTAAGGGCTTATGTGTGACCCCAGCCTTACTGCGTTTTTCAAAAACACATGCGTTTTTGTTCAGCATCCAAAAAAACACTGCTAGCAGCATTTTTGGGTGCAGTAAAAAAAATGCATGCGTTTTTTTTTTTAACATTGGGCCCTATGGGAAATGCATGCATATATGTACCATGCTTTAAACACATGCGTTATTGCATATGTGTTTTTAAGAAAATATGACAAAGTCCCAAAAACGTCCAGGGACACAGAATGCACAAAATTCAGCCTAGAAAAAACAGATTGGTCATGAAAAACACTTACAAAAACGGATTGGCATGTGTGACGTTAGCCTATGGGGACTCTGGTTGCCACTGACAGCCAGATTTCCCCTCCTGCAGCAACATGATTGCGAATATCAGTGACATTTTATACCACCACCTCAGAATAGCAACCGGACCTCATGGATTTTTAACGCCAGTGGGTGGTCCTGAAGAAGTTAAAGCGTAACCGGCGTTTACATTTTTATATAATAATAAAGTAGAGCAAGTGATTTTAATAAACTTTCAAATATACTTTATAAGAGAATTCTGGTTGAAAACTATTCATAAACCTTCCCCATGGTGTCCCGACTACACTATATCTGAAGCAGACATATGTTCATTGTCAGTCAGATCCGTGTTCACACTGAATACAGGCATGTAACCATGTAAGGTTAAAGGGGGCATGGTCTACACAGCGTCTACACTGCTGACTGAAGCTCATGAGGTGATAATGTATCAGATTACTTCAGGCTAAAGCACAGTTGCTAAGCAATGTCAGGATCAGTGCAAGCGCCACTTTCCTTGGCACAAGCTTCAGGTCTGTCATATGGCTCCACACAGCTCAGTCACAATCTCTGTTAACCCCTTCTCTGCTGGCCCATTGCACTGCTCCCTATCAGGTGCTGGACATGCCCTCACAGCCATAAAATGCAGATTTTAAAAGAGCACAGAAAAATGAAAGAAAATAAGTCATATGGCACAAAAAAGCATTATATTAGCTGCTATGTGACCCATCATTAATAACCAGTGCAGTATTGTTTTTTTTGTTGATGAAATGACATTTACATCTAAAAATCTACATGTAAGATTAAATATAAGTAAAAAATTTTTTTAGAAGTATAACATAAGAGCAGATTTCTTGAAGGATATCAGGACAAGGTCATTTTGGTTTTCTGCCATGTGTGTCTGATCACATCCCGATCTCAATGTGTGCATCTTGAAGGCCAATTACGTCTGATTTGTTTAGCGGAGTAAATATATAGAAATCCCAGACCGTAGGCTTAGGAACACCTGAATGTGCATCTCAGATTGTTGGCTAAACAGATGGGCCTCGGCTCCTTCAAGATTCAGAAATAGGCATTACGCGTTCTTGTCAATGTCTGCATCTCCTCCAGGAAGTTATAAATAGAAGCCTTGACAGGGGTCTATGCTGAGCTGCACATTTAAGGGGACATTTCATTATTATGTATTTTCCTTACTGAATTTGGCCCTGCTGCCGTCTGGTTTGTGTTCTTCTTTTGTATTTAAAATGGAATTCCAATTATTTTGTGCATGCAGAGAAAATGAGCTGTTCACTTATTTATGCAATAATGCTCGTCTTGCAGCAAAATCACCTTACTGTATGGACGTTCTCCGAAAATAAATGAAAGCCTATAATTCAGACTAAAATATCATCGCCGGCTAACTGGAAAATTAGTGGCAGGTATAAGAGCTAATGCGGCCTCTAGGAGCAATTCTCAATGTGTATAAAAATAAAGCGGAATTCATTGGATGGAGTGGTAGTGGGTTCATCTGCTGTAGCAAGTCTATATCACTTAGATTTGGCTGAGTTAAGTTTGCAACTTGACCTGCTTGTGCTATTAAGTTGAGACTCGGGTCAAACTAGCGCATTTTTTCCTCTTCTGAGAAATATCTTCTTTATAAAATGGTAAAATCAATTCCTATATTTATTTTAAATGAGGGCATATTTGTTGGCCTCAAATTAGGAAATTAGGAAATAGTTGAAATAGGGTCAAATTCCAGGCTAAAGAATCAACAGAAGAGATGATTACAATGTTTTAATAGTCACTAAGCTACTGAAGAACTACAAGTTGCAGAATGTCTTTGAAAATTCACTTTTTAACCTATATCCTTGATTTTTTTTCTTGAAAACTTGTTTGCTTTGAGTCTTTGTGCTGCTGTGAGGGAAGGAGCATGCATAACGCTGAAGGACCTTTGGTTGATGGGCAACTGAATCCAACATGTATAGGACCTGCGGTGACGAAGTTCCGGTTAGAGGGATCACGTGACTGCCACATCTGTAAACGCCACAGGAGCGGTGGCTAGGAGCGGACAGCAGAGCCCCGTACAGGAACATCCAAAATCTTCACTTGGGTTGTGCGGGGGCGCACAACACCATAAGGTGAGCGGCCATCTGACCCCTATATATAGCCCAAGATAAAAACCACAGGTGCTCCTCATTGCACCCCTCTTTTTATTTTGCTACATGATGAACAAGGTGAACTCTGCAATGGTGGGTGACTAGTGTTGGTTTCTGTTGAGAGAGACTGATGACCTTACAAAAGAAAATCATTCTCATATTTTCCAAAGGGAATTGACTGTAAACCTTGTAAATACTTGTATTAATATGTTTTAGGTACTTTTAGATTTATTAGAGTTTAGTCAACATATGTAATATATCAACTCTTGGATGAGCATTATTTTGCCTTCTAATAGTCAAAAGAAATGGTTATTTTTGTCAACATGTCATTATTATCTTTGATAATTATAACTGCTGTGTATCTGTTAAATGCCACTTAATAGGAAAAAACTGATTTCACCACTAAATTACCGTATATACTCGTGTATAAGCCGACCCGTGTATAAGCCGACCCCCCTACTTTTGCCCCCAAAACCTGGGAAAATCTATTGACTCGCGTATAAGCCGAGGGTGGACTCCAGCACAGGTATACAACCCCCAGCAGTGAGGTATACAGAAGCCTCCCCAGTGGTAGTATACAGCAGCCTCCCCAGTGGTAGTATACAGCAGCAGCCCCAGTGGTAGTATACAGCAGCCCCAGAGGTATATGCAGCCCCAGAGGTATATGCAGCCCCAGAGGTGTATACAGCAGCCCCAATATACAGCAGCCCCAGTGGTATTGCAGCCCCAGTGGTATTGCAGCCCCTATATACAGCAGCCCCAGTGGTATTGCAGCCCCTATATACAGCAGCCCCAGTGGTATTGCAGCCCCTATATACAGCAGCCCCAGTGGTATTGCAGCCCCAGTAATGCAGGGCCCCTATATACAGCAACCCCAGTGGTATTGCAGCCCCTATATACAGCAGCCCCAGTGGTATTGCAGCCCCAGTGGTATTGCAGCCCCTATATACAGCAGCCCCAGTGGTATTGCAGCCCCAGTGGTGTATACAGCAGCCCCTATATACAGCAGCCCCAGTGGTATTGCAGCCCCAGTGGTACTGCAGCCCCTATATACAGCAGCCCCAGTGGTATTGCAGCCCCAGTGGTATTGCAGCCCCTATATACAGCAGCCCCAGTGGTATTGCAGCCCCAGTGGTATTGCAGCCCCTATATACAGCAGCCCCAGTGGTATTGCAGCCCTATATACAGCAGCCCCAGTGGTATTGCAGCCCCAGTAATGCAGGGCCCCTATATACAGCAGCCCCAGTGGTATTGCAGCCCCTATATACAGCAGCCCCAGTGGTATTGCAGCCCCTATATACAGCAGCCCCAGTGGTATTGCAGCCCCAGTAATGCAGGGCCCCTATATACAGCAGCCCCAGTGGTATTGCAGCCCCAGTGGTATTGCAGCCCCTATATACAGCAGCCCCAGTGGTATTGCAGCCCCAGTAATGCAGGGCCCCTATATACAGCAGTCCCAGTGGTAGTATACAGGCAGCCTCAGTAATGCAGGGCCCCCCCCTCATGCTCCGGTCACCTGTAAAGCAAGTTATACTTATCAGTGCCCGCTGCCGTCCGCGCCGCCGCGTGCCGACATCCCGATCCTCCGTCTTCATGCATCTTCTTCCTGTTTCCTGTGCGCGTCGCCGGTAATGACGTCACTGCCTGCGACGCGCACAGAGCAGGAAGAAGATGAATGAAGATGGAGGATCGCATGTCGGCAGCGGCGGGCGCGGACGGCAGCGGGCACTGATAAGTATAACTTGCTTTACAGGTGACCGGAGCATGAGGGGGGGGGCCCTGCATTACTGGGGATGCGGGGGCTGCTGTATACCGCTGTATACAGCAGCCCCCGCACTGACTCGCGTATAAGCCGAGGGGGGTACTTTTCAGCCCAATTTTTGGGCTGAAAAACTCGGCTTATACGCGAGTATATACGGTAGTTGCATGCACCCATTCTAAACCAGATACAGAAAAATAGATCACATTTGTAGTCCAGTGTTACTATTTTCATGTTTCATGTACTGTAAAGCCCCAAACAATACAATCCTAAATTATTCATTTCATTGGTATAATTATAGGTCAGAGGTCTCCAACCTGTTTAGATCAAGACCTACGTACAGTTATAGCAGATGGTGTTGAGCACATAAAACATCTATAAAAGGCTAAAATCAATTGTACGGTGCAGTTATATGATCTAAGTTACAGTAATATGGTTCCTTTACTGCAGGCCATATGGTCTGGTCTCTAGTGCGTTTCAGCAGTGCTATGAGATCTCTAAAGTGATTGGTACACAGTAATACCTACAGCTGTCAACAGCTAGTGAGCGACACTCAGGGGAACTGAGAACCTCATACTTTATGGTAACCGGGTCTACCAACCATCCAGAAATTCATGGGAAGTCAGTATATGGTGGATAAAGATAGTGTGTGATCTCTATGAAGCAGGAGGAGCTTGTACAGATTATTATGAAGGCTCCAAATGTGTTTATATCAGTAATATTGGCCGTCGACTTACATCACTTAAAATATTAATAATCCATATTGGTTTTCCAATTAGTCTATAAAAATTGTTGGCTGTCCATGTTTTTAGATAATTTTACAGAAAACAATTCAAGTTGTTAACCCTGATGACTCCTTACTTTTAGGTGGGCAACATCAAAGACCATTCCACGTCTAAGAGTAAGTAAAAGAAAGCACAAGAAAAAGAAGGATTAAACGTCAGGGTGGTGGCTCCAGGTAAGGTGCAATCATTGGATTGTAAGTGTTTCAAGCAAATCTGCGTAACATGCAAACCAGAGATTCAGAAGCGTTTCACATCTTCTGCAAATATAATATTCACCAAGGTATTTAAGCTGTTTCTATTCATGGAAACGTTCAACCACCAGTGATATATGCAAAGGAGAAGAGGCAGCATTGAAACTGAACACTGCTGCCCATTTCAGGTTCACCATGCCCCTTACCAGTGTTTCCACTACAAATCCCGCCGTCCTACAGTATTTTTAGGACTCATGTATATTTTTTTACCAGTTTTTTGCTACACCATATAAGAGCAGCATAATGTAGGGACCCTGATTCCAGTGACATGTGACTTACTGGGCTGCTTGTTGCAGTTTTGATAAAATCCCTATTTTATCTGCTGCAGATCTACCAGTTCTCTGAATGCTGAGCTCTGTATAACCCCACCCAAAACACTGATTGGCAACTTTCTGTGTATACTGTGCATAGGGAGAAAGTTGCCAATTAGTGGTGGGGGCAGACTTATACACAGTTTATGCATATTGAGAATTACATGGCAGCAGATTTACTAGTCCTCTAGTGATAATCTGTTCCTGATATAACAATTTTAGCTTTGACTCTGAGCAACTGCATCATAAAGCATCCAAGCATCCTCACCATAACAGACTGCTGTCTGATGGAATGGCGACATCACAGCTTCCTACCTGTGCACAGATTACGGAGCACACAACACCGATACCTAAACTACTGCAATGCCCAGCACATAAAATAAGTAACATAAATAATCCGGAGAATTATAATATTGTGATATCTGTAAGAGGATAGAAGCACAAAAAGGCTATCTCAGACAGACTAGGCAAGGGAGGCTCCGTTAGGCAGAACCCCAAGAAACCCTCACACGCTTTTACCACTATACAGGTATCTGGATGTACAACAGGATGCAGGAGATTGCTTCCTATGGAAGGGCTTCTATCCAGAGACAGGAAATTCCTCAAGAAAAGTCAAAGCTGCGAGATCAAGAAAAGGCCAAAATCAGAAACCATTAGATATGTCAGGGAACCAGGTCAAAACCAAGATAGCAGCAAGGTACAAAATCATGAGGCAGGGGAAGCGTTTAATAAACAGGCTGAGGTAACATAGGAAAACACCAATGCAAGACAGAAGACTAGCCAGGGGAGCCAAAAGCTATTTCTGGCAGCTTCAGCAGGAGGCTGAATGTATTAGTAGGGTGTGGTGCTTTTAATTGTCTGAAGCTTAGGAGTTAATGACTTCAACAGGGCAGCACACACAGTCACATCCATTTTGTCAGACTGTGAAGCACTGCAGGTCCCAGCCACTCTAACCTTAGTGGAAGGGTATAGCCTGCGCTTTCCAGAGATGCTCATCCTGACTTCTCTATCACTAGCACTACCTACAAGGTGAATACGGTGGTGCCTGGTGACAGAAGCAGATGTCACAAGTAGAGATGGGCGAGTATACTCGCTACTATTCGGCACTCGCCGAATAGTAGCGGTATTCGTGTACTCGGTACTCGCCGAGTAAATTAGGATTACTCCGGAGTAGCAAGTACCGAATACTTTTGCAGTGTATCAGTAGATACACTGCAAAAGTCCTGTAAAAGAGAGAAAATGTGGTTAAAAAATAAAAAAATTGGATACTCACCTTAACCGACAGCTGTACCGGGACCGGCCGATGCACATCTATTCATGGAAAAGGACCTTTCCCTCTCTCAGCCAATCAGATGGCTGGGAGAGATCTGGCCAATCAGAGGCCGCCACGTCACAATCACGTGATCGCTAGCGGCCACCTGATTGGCCAGATGGAAAGGTCCTCTCAGGTACACCAAGGACCTTTCCATCTGGCCAATCAGGTGGCCGCTAGCGATTACGTCGGTTAAGGTGAGTATCCGATTTTTTTATTTTTTAACCACTTTTCCTCTCTTTTACAGGACTTTTGCAGTGTATCTACTGATACACTGCAAAAGTATTCGGAATCGCTATACTCGCAACGAGCAGCGAGTACCGCTACCTACTCGTTGCGGGTATAGCGATTCCGGATAGTAAGGTATTCGCCCATCCCTAGTCACAAGAACAGGCTTCGTGGAGATGTGACAACTGCATTTCTAATTGGAGGTATCAGCTTTTAAATTATTATTATTATTATTATTATTATTATTAAACCTTATAGATATTGGGATAAGATTTTGGAGATGGGAACACCCCTTTAAGTCATGTCCAAATTGCTAATGACAGAGGACAGTACTGTAATGATATAATGGGAATCACGAATATTTCACTAGCTTGTCTTTCCAGCATTATTAACTCAATTTTCTAGGTTTTCTAAACCCCCACTATTTTGTTCTCTTATTTTTGAAACTCTGCTTCTTCTGACCATGATCAGCAATTTCTACAGGCTGCAGGCACTAGGAGATTTATTTAATTAAAAACTCTTTTAGAAATGTTCCCTCTTTGGACAGTGTGGACACCCAATCTAGCGGTGTGCTAATTACCGAATGACTTCTGAGCTGAAGGGGCCGACAGAAGCAGCTGGAGGCTAAGACTCGGCAAGAAGAGTGGTGAAAAAAACAAGATATACCGGGAAGGAAAGAGTGAGGGAACTTTTATAGACAATTCTGTTTACTAAGAACACAACATAATACACATAATATACTTTTGTTGGATCCAGAGATGAATCGTGTAATATTCTGTATGGAGAATTTATGGTAAAGAGGAAATCTGTATTATAACCTCAGAATGTTTCCACCTGTTTGTAATATATTTTGGCTGCAATCTGCAATGCATTTAAGATAAAAAAAGGAGTAGAATTGTGTAGTCTGACCCGTAGTTATGTTGTAACATCTCATGCTTCCTGTCCACTCTGTTTCCCTTTTGGACACCGGGCAGCGCCACTACTATGTTGCAAGTGAAATGTGCCAGCAAGAGTCTTGTTTCAATCTTGGGACTTTTGGTGCCACTAAATCAAGGAGCTACAAAGTTAAAGGGAATCTGTCAACACATTTGACCCATCTAAACTATTATTAGGGCATTCGGGTTATAGAATGCTGAAAATTGTCTTCCCTGTGTGCCTCATATCAGATGTCTTGTTGTGATAAATCATCTTTTATCATTTTATGTAAATGAGTTGTTCCAGGCTATGGGGTGGATATAGTCTTGAAGATAACTCCGCTTCAAGAGCGTATTATGAATAAAATGAGGCGTTACCATTACCAGTGTGTTGCGTGATGGCTGCTCTCTGCTCTCCTGATTAGAGATGAGCAAACCTGTTTGTGCTTGGCCCATTGCAAGCTGCTTGCAGTGTTTCATCGACTCACATGTGGTGTAAGATTAGAGTTTTTGGGTGTAGTGTCTTTCTAAAAAAAATCCCCATTCTACCCGGTAGACTTTTGCTCATGACTGGGTGCATTTGGGCGAAGAGCTGAACCGTCGGTATGTGACTTCTGATGAGGTTCAAGTCAAATTTGGGTCCAGAACACATTACAAAGATAGGTCTGACTGCAACACCGGAGCCCGAATTTTCACAGGGTTGTTCATCCATACTCCTAATCACACTACAGAGCTGTACGTGGTAAAATCTGACACATCTGCAGGTTCCCCTTATTGTCAGCTACCATCTCACAGGTAGACAGTTGCAACATTGTTGTAATACAACAGAGCTGCAAAAATGTGTTGGCATAAAGTCAACTCTCCTTTCTCCTATTCTGTCAGTCTCACATTGGTAATGCCCCCTTTTATTTAAAACAAGCTCTGGAGGCGGAGTTATATTCCAGGCAATATTCACCCAATAACTTGGAAGAGATCTTTTATATAAAGTGATAAAAATGATTTGTCCATAACAAATCATCTGATAGGAGTCATACAGATAGAGTTTTTTCAGCAGTCTACAACCTGTATTCCTGCATTTATAATTTAGATAGGTCAAATATGGTGACAGATGACATTTAATTATTGTCTGATTTGATAACTCCTTCCTTAGAGCTTTGGGCAAGGCTGTCTGTTACCACCTGCAGTTTGATGGAGGTGGCTGTTTTCCCACTCAAGGTGTGCCACACTTGCAAGCTGCTTGCTATGGAGCTTGGAAGTGCTGATCTGAAGTATGCTGGATCACTGCATCTAGCTAGCTTTGTGCATACTGCGATTCTTCATTTCTGAAGAAGCAAAGCAGCCTCTGCTTACAGTATGGGAGAGCGCACAGTTCTGACCTGCAGAAATACAAAAGGAGTAGACAGTTGACAAGGCAAATAGAGGGAGATTGAAGGAGAAAAGAGCAGAATTTTGTTCTTTTGGGGCACCTATGCTCTTTGAGAATTGCTGTGTACTCCTATTAATTTGTACAAATTAAAAAAGGACCAGAAAATTGGTCATCATGATAAATAATTTAGCATGGCAGTAGTACAATATTATTTATCATATGTGGCTAATAGAGATGAGCGATGTTCGATTCGAATAGTTCGCCAATCTCAAATTCGAGTTGATTTTGGCGCTATTCGAGTCATTCGCCAAATTTGAACAATTTGGTTCAAATTCGGCGAATTTCGAACATGTTCGATTTTGGTTCGAAAATGCGGCAGATGCGGTCAAAAAAAACGCATCTGCCGCATTTTCAGCCAAAATAAACAGCTAATAAGTGTTAAAAATAAAAAAATAATCAATGCTCACCTGTCCGCGGTCCACCGAAAACATGACGTCACCACAGGTCCTAGAAGCCATAGGACCTTGCCGGAGGCTTCGGTGGACCGCAGACAGGTGAGCATTGATTATTTTTTTATTTTTAACACTTTCTATCACTTTTTTTCACTTCCACAATGTATGTATATACATTGTGGAAGTGAAAATGCCCCACAGGCCCGGTTTGTTCGTTCTCCGGGGTGTTCGACGGTGTTCGTCGAGCATTCGACGAACATTCGTCGAACACCCCGTCGATTCGACGAATCGAATCGAATTCGAACATCGGGGTGGTGGCTCATCTCTAGTGGCTAATCCATTAAGGACGGGGCGATTTTTCATTTTTTTGCTTTGGTTTTTATCTCCTTTTATTGCAAGAGCCATAACTTTTTTATTATTTTTCTGTGAATGTCATATGAGGGCTTGTTTTTTGTAGGATGAGTTGTACTTTTGAATGACAGCATTCCATTTATAGTATGATGGTAAGCAGTAAAATATTACAAGTGCAGCAAAATCACCAAAAAATGAATTTCTGCAATATTTATTTTTATTTTTATTTATTTATAGCACTAATTTTACCTTAAAACTAACCTGGCAGTATGATTCTCCCAGTCAGTAAGAACCTATCACTACCAAATATGTGTATTTTTAATGTTTTTATTTATTAATTTTTAATGTGGTAGTGGTTTAAGGGGAGTAAGTTTAATTTTTATATATTTATTAAAAAAACTTTTTTTTTGAATTTTTACTGTATCTAATAATCGTCTTATGAGACTTGAACCTGCAATGAGCTCACCACATCATTGCTGGATATAGATTAAATCATAGTCTCCAAAGAATGCCAGCCATGGGCTGGTTTTCACAGCAGTTTTCTTCAGCAGACCCCTGGCTGTGATGACAACACATCAACGTTTCATGATCATGTTCTGGGCGCGCCAATGAGTGGTCAAAAGAGCGCTCCCCTTGCCGGTATGTGTTAAATGCTGCCATCAGAAATTGACGGCGACATCTAACAGGTTAATAATTCAGCCTTCATTTACAGGGAAAGATGCGGGCTTGAAATGTGAGCCTGCAACAAAGGGAGGGAGACACATAGTATGTTATAAGTTATTTTAGGGTAAAGTTAATGTGAACAACTATTGTAACATGGCGCAAAGGATGGAGTAATTTAGAACAAAACCATACAGTATTGAGATATTCCTAATATGCCATTACACTTTTTTAAAGTTATTCCTAGATGGAGCTTCAGCAATGCCTCTATCCATTACATATTGAAAGAAGTTAATGGAAGTCTGTCAGCACAAAATGACTGTTCGTATGTGCGTGGTTCACCATTGCTGTAGCCAAGCAGTGCATCACCGTGCACCTTCATACCTACATTTTATGGATTTATCTCTGCCAAGCTTCTTTCTTGATTGAGCTCTGGTTGAACCGAAGTCAGAGGAGGATTGAGATAGAGGGAAAACACGTAGGTCGGAAGGTTCTCAAACTTATTGGCCACGCCAGGGGTGCACTAAGGGACAATTACATGGTAGCATATTCCTATTAAAGGGGTTGCCTACTTTAGAAATCTCTTTTCTTTTAGAAGGACCTACTGATAAGTTGATTGCAGGGTCTTCTACAGTATAACCCCAATGACCACCTGTAATCTGGGAATGTGCAGAACCCCATCGCAGGTGAAATGAAGCCAGGGAGGACAATTAATTGGACCAAAGTGTGCAACTGTACAGGTGTCCAAGAGATAAGGGGGCCGACTTTCACCTTATAAGTACAATGAAATATATTGTACAGCCATATACTGCACTTGAACAGGGGACCTCTTCGATCTGTGCCTGCCACGTCATGGTTCCTACTGAACTCGGATTATCATCTATTGCAGGGCACACAAAATTGTGAAGACCAAGCCAATTTTCCAGCCATCCATCGTATTAGCTAATAAATAAAATGTTTTAAACTGGTAACCCCTCTGTAAACGAATAATTCCGTAATGAGATATTTGCAAATGGACTATTCAAACTAAGCAATACTTTCCAGCAATAAGCCTGGGGATCTTTCTTACCCAAAAAATATTTCCAAGTTGAAATTTCACGCTCTCTTCCAATTTCATGACATTCTTATATGTTGTACAATATTTTTTAAATAATTGACATGTCTATAAAACATTTATAAAGGATCCTTGACGTGAACAATATCATAAATGGCTCATATTACTTTTGAACCTATTTTGTTAAATTATTAATGCCCAATGTAACTACAGACATTCATGTACGTAGATGCATAAAATGACCAGAATTGTATACATAATAACAATGTATCAAAAACAAGAACATATCAATTGATTTTTTTTTGACATGCGCTATCTTAGAGCCTGAGATACCTAAAGTGCATTACAAATGGCTTTTATAACAATGGAAATTACCTATTTATTTCCTTAGCCCTGTTCAGATTCAACTAGAAGTTTGCAGATATTAGTGCTTGCACCTGTCGTAGTTTCCCATTGACACTTCAAACAGGAATAACGTACAATATACTCCCAGGACCCATTAAAGATTTTGTAAATTGTATTATATCCTTATCATCAAAGGGATTCAGGATGTAAGAGCGGTGAAAAGGCTGTATCACACTGTCCTAATTATAATGCTATTAAACTAATTACTCTTCCTTCCCGCACAAGCTATTGCTCTACCAGCCAAGAGGAAAACTATGAACTCCTCCCCATTCCTACACATAGACTGTAGATCTTTTCTATCATGTCTCTCTCTCTAGATCAAGAGTCTCATTTCTTGCCCCGCTGCTGGATTACTGGTGGTAGGTGAATATGAAGAAGAGGATTTGTTTTATTTTTAGCCTCTTCCCAACATCCACTGAACAAGAATATAAGCAGAACCGGCACCATTACCAGTGGATCCTAGCTGTATATCATAGCTGGCAACCTACTGCCCTGCCACCATCAATATTAGCACTTACTGCCACCGTTTAACCCCTTAGACATTGCTATCAATAGTGGCAGCGGTATGTAGTTGGTTATTATAGAGAAGGGTGTCCTTCTTTCACCTAGTTTATGGCCCCAAACCTATCACTTCCTGTCCCTGCAGATTCCTAGTACTTCCCTTAGTATCCCTTTCTGACTTATCTGACCTAATACTGTGCTGTAATAGCTGAAAAAATCATTTTATAACTTACATTCTCATATGGTAATAATGTAGAGTCTTCTGAGTGTAGTCAGTATGGGTGTTCTCTAAGGGTGCATGTCTCCCCTCGTTCCATGCCACAGTGGACATTATAACCTTATTTACAAGCATGGTCCCATGCCCATCTATGGGCTGCTCCTACCTGGTATGACATTCCGGCCATGTAATTTCCAGTCCTGTGCATTGATGGTAAGTAATGAGTGTACTGGCCAGTTTTAAAGAATGCGCACTGTGCATTCTGAAGCCGGCAAGTACTCCCAAATACTCACCCACAATGCACAGCTTGGTGTGATCAGATTCTCTCAGAGGAGAAGATGGAAAACAAAATTTCTCATCTTTTGTATTTTGTGAGTGTCACACTGGGTGTGGGGAGACAACAGGGGGGGAAAGGATACCCTGATGCTAAGGGCAAAAAGGTGGGATGGTGACCCCTAGAACAACTAGCATTGACACCTGGCTCCCCTAACATCCCTATACTGTCTCCGCAACTGTCGCCGCCGGGATACCTATTCCCTGACTGTCCCTGGACTACCACTACACAGGCATCAGAGTGGGTTATCACTAGTCAGTCTGGCTAGCAACTAAAGAAACACTCAAGGGAAACAAAGAGGGAAAAGATACACTTAGCTTGAGCAGATCCAAGCAGCAAACCAACAGACTCCAGGAAACACTGCTTTGAGCTAGGATGCAACCAGGAACACCTGAACAGCTATCACCAGCAATGCATCCTGGGAGTCAAGGGGAATATATAGGCAGCTCAAGGTGAGGGATCAGCTGGGTCCTTGTGACCTCCAGCTTTAACTAAAAGGGGAATGCCTCTTAAAGTGACAGAGACATTTTCTTAGGATTTTGACTGTTTGGCCAAATGCTGAGACCTTCTGCGAGTGGCCTCCACAGTCTCATCCGTGCCTCCTGACACACCCGTGAAAGTGAGACTACAGAACTCAAACTACACTTGGATGTCATCTGACTCCAAACCGATGATTCCTCACACCCATAGACTCGAATGGGTGCACGCCATCAAAGTGGCACTGCAACTTGCAGGAGGGTAGGACTTTTTTTTTGATGCCGAGTTGACACGAGCAAAAAATTCCTGATTGGCCCTGCTCCATAGTATAACACTGGACCCAGTAAAATCCAATAAAACATAGCATGGCCCTCATTCGTTTTATATGCCCTAGTGTAAGCAAGCCCTAATAGATGAGCAAAACTACAATGTAAAGCAATAAACCTACCTCAAGTTAATGTACAATGCCTGATATATGACAACACTCCATAGAATTGAACTTGACCATAAAAAGCTCTGTGCAATCACCAAGTCAACAAATAGTGTTGGGAAGCTTCAACTCTGGAGGCTTCAATATTGTAAATGATGTGCTAGATTATAGCACAGGCTGTGAGTTAGGATCTGTACAAGATCATCAATGGAATTTACTTCTACATGAACATATACAGCAAATTAATTGTACATCACATTCAGATTTAATCATGAATTTCACATTCATTCAAGTCTGAAGATGGTATGGTCACCGTCATACGTAAAAGTGGAGTCAAGCAAAGGCAAAAACAGAGTACAATCCACAAAGTGTCCATGCTTTTCATGATACATGAAAATAATGCAGTAGTAGTAATGAGCGGATAGTTCGGTATCCAGGTTCGGATAAGTCTAACCGAATACTTTTTAGTATTCAGGTATTGGTCCCGAATACTGAACATAAAGCAACTCAATGGGGAAATTGGATATTTATGGAACACAAATATTATTTGTGCATAAGATTCCCGAGACAAATATTCGAGTTCACCATTGACTTGCTCTATGTTCAGTATTCAGGACTAATAGCTAAAAGTATTTGAACCTGAATACCAAACTATTTGCTCATCACTATGCAATAGTTAAATTATGGCAATGAGACCTTTACACCCTTTACCCAGATATATCCAACAGTCCCATGGTCACAATAACCTATTTTTGGATAGTCAATCGACAGCCCAATCCAATGTCAAAAAACTGGATAGGGCAATGGTTCCCCAAGAAAAGACACCTTGCCTCCCTAAGGCTACGCTCCAACAATGAGGTTATGGTGAGTTTTCGATGTTGTTGAATTTCTGCACCTATTAGGTTACTTGTGTTTTATTCATTATGTTTTTATTTGTGTTTTTTATGTTCGATTTTTTCACATCTAATGCAAATCTTGGAGGAAAGTCTGCACATAAAACTCGGCGTACCCACAAGAGACATCGACATGTTGTGGGTTTGAAACACAAGGGTAAGAATGGGTAAGAAAGAAGCACATAGGGCCAAAGATGTCTATAATCCCATCCACTTCGCTGAAACAGTAAGATGCCAAATTTTTGACAAAGCTTAAAACAACCGAGATCTGACTTCTTTCCTAGCTTAACTAAAAGTGTAGACACATGTTATTTCTCTAGACCAACTCTTTAACCCCTTCCTTATTATTATTTTTAGACTCATAACCATCAACTTTTATTATTATATAACATTGAGTGTTAACCCATAAACTACCATATGTATTAACCCATTGCTAATCAGAAACATATTGATAATGTTAAAGTGGTATTCTCGGACTTTATATATTGATAACCTATTTGAGTTCCATCACCTGTACTGATTAGGTGATGAAAGGGGCAGCGCTGCGCTGGATCAGCCTCAGCTCTACACATTGTATTGTGGCTCTCAATGATATCATACTGCAAGTCTTCTGTAGCAGACTTGAATAAGTGTGAACTGCAGTACCATTTATATTGTATTTATCTATCCTACTCATCTATATTAATTCCACAGCATTTTACAAACATCATCATCCCTGTCCCAATTGGGGCTCACAATCTACATTTCCTATCACTATGTCTTTGGAGTGTGGGGAGGAAACTGGAGAGCCCGGAGGAAACCCATCCAAACACAGGGAGAACATACAAACTCCTTGCAGATGTTGTCCTTGGTGGGATTTGAATCCAGGATCCCAGCAAGGCAAGACTGCAGTGGTAACCACTGAGTCACCTTACAGTGCTAACTACTGAGCCACCATACAGTGTTAACCACTGAGCCTGCCACATCACAAATGTCCACAATTATATCAGTTCTGGAGCACTGCACCTTCTTTAGTGGATTTACTGGCAGTCACATCTATCTGATCTTACATTGACAAACTATCCTAAAGATGGATTGCCAAAATTAGAGTTTTTCCTATCTCATAAATGGATAAGATTGCAAAGTGCATATAAAAATGAGCAATTTTGCAATTTTCCTGCTACCAAAAATCTTCTCAAGAAGGGATGAATTTTTAATTTTATTAAGTGTGGCTTGGTGACTATGTTACTGACCACCTCTGCAATTTCTGTGATGGGGTTGGTTTCCTTATCAAGAAGCGAAGAACTTACAATGTCTTTGTAAGGTCACGGCCACACTTGCGTTTGCAATCCAGTTACTGGATCCAGTTTTTGACATGTTGAAATCTTGAAAACCGGATCCGGTAATGCACCCATAGACTCCAATGCAAAAGCCGGATTGCAACAGTGCAATCCGTTTACTGGATTGGGTATTTCAGAAATCGGTTTTAAATAGGATCTGCAAGGGTCTATGGGAAACGCATATGTGGCACCCCAAGGGCTAAATTGCCACAGAAACATCAACACAGGTTTAACCCCCACACAACACTACACTAGAAAGTGGGAGGAGCTTAGGTGGCACTTGCACTAGTGGGAGGAGCTAAGTTGTTTACCACAGAGCAGGAGTGACAGTTAGTTCAGTTCAGTTTGAGTCTGGAGCAGGAGCAGAGCCAAGTAGAAGTGGAGGTCCTGAGAGGTCTGAGGAGAGGAGACAGAGGAACAGAGGAACATACCCGGGATGAAGAGTTACCCCAAAAACTTGACCCCAGGGAGGCGCTTAAGACGGATACCGGATTCGAGGCTGTGCCTGAGACAGACAGGACAGTAAACACCGGCATAGTGAAGGTCCACCATCTTCACAACACCATAGCAAAGCAACACGGAGGGGTCAGTGACACAGATGACCCAAGTTGCCCAGCATATTGGTACCCGTGAGCAGAGACAGGGCCAGCAGTGCAGCTACAAGTGGCAGCAGGGCCACACACAGCGCTTAAGTAGGAAGCCAAGGACCCGGTCAGGGTGGGAGCAACCTGGTACAGACTCCGTGGATGATATTGTGTGATATACCATCTGCAAGTAAAGACTTGGAAAGCAACAGAAACCGTGAGTGTGTGTGATCCTTATACTGAAGCCCCACTTGCCCTCATATACTGCAATTACCTCTACTCTCATCATCTCTACTGCTACCCCTACTCTCCTGCAGCATGAATAACTATCCTCACAGACTTTAACTACTACTACCAGTGCCCCGGGGAACCCAGTTCTGCCCACAGGAACTTTTCTATCCAAGCTTCTATCCCATCAGCCCCAGAGGTTCTGCGAGTACCCCGTCCCAGTGGGCTCCACACATGCGTTAACTGATCTGTTACCGGATCCGGTAAAAATGCCTCAAAACAGACAACATCCAGTAAGCGGATGCATGCTCCCAAGTGTGGCCCTAGCCTTATGGAGCTTGGAAGAGAAAATCTCCAGATAGAAAGCACAATAAGGTCTTAATCCAAGGATACCAGATTGTTGAAAGACTGGCAAACTGCACACTTAGTCAGGCTGAGTGACCCACAACCAGTACAAATCACATTTACAGCCACTGCACAGACCACAAGCAACAAGGGCTAAGATGCAGAATCCAGGGAAAACAGGAAAACATGTGGTTATCTGCGCTGCTGTTGAAAGAATCCAAAATGAAAGTAAAGATGAAAGTAAAAGTTGGTTTATTCAACATCAAATAAACCCCCTTTTACTTTCACCTCTAATTTTATTTTCTACTTTTTCACCTACAGCAGCGCAGGTAACCACAGTTTTTCCTGTTTTCCCTGGATTTTGCACTATAGAGCTTGTAAACACAGTTCTCAAGCTGACCTGATCTCTGGATCTACCCAGCTTCTGTTTCCCTGTGCTCCTTCATTGATGTGGAAGTAAAGTTGCCTCTGCTTGCAGCTCGGGAGAGTGCACAGTTCATTCAGATCAGCAGATCACAATGGCATTGGCCCAAACCGTCCAACATCAGAAGCACTATGGCTCGAGTAAGAAAAAAGCCACGCGGTAGGGGAAAAATTCACTCCCACAGGTCAGTCGTGAGAACATTCCTTTAAAATACAGAAAATGTTTTTTCTCCATGGTAAGCTTAGATGATCAAAAGTAAAGTTCTAATTATTGCTTATTAGATCACTCTGGATCCCAGCAATGTAACAATACTAGCAAAAGCATGTGTGAAATAGTAATAGAAAGTTGACAAAGCAAATGTAAGATAAGTGATTGAGATCAGACAGGAATCTGTAATCTCCTTTTCTCTTTTGGACACCTATGCTCTTTTAGAATTGCTCTGTACCCTGTTAAGCTCCCGTCACACACAACGATGCACCAGCGATCCCGACAACGATAACGATCCTGTAGGGATCGTTGGTGCATCATTATCTGGTCACTGGAGAGCTGTCAAACAGGCATATCTCCCCAGCGACCAGGGACCCAGGAGCCACCTCCACATCGCTGGTAACTATGATAAACACCAGATACCTAGGCAGCGCGCTCTGCCTGGATATGTGGTGTTTATCATAGTAACTAGCGTCCTCCGTGCTTAGCTCAGCCTGTAAGCAGGGAGGAAGCTGGTAACTATGATTAACACCGGGTATCTAGGCAGCGCGCGTTGCCAAGATACCCGGTGTTTACCATTGTTACCAGTGTCCTCCCTGCTTAGTGCTGTCTGTAAGCAGGGAGGACGCTGATAACTATGATAAACACCGCGCATCCAGGCAGAGCACGCTGCCTAGGTACCTGGTGTTTATCATAGTTAAAAGCGTCCTCCCTGCTTAGCTACCAGGTGTTATTATAGTTACCAGCATCCTCCTAGCTTAGCTCTGGCAACCATGATAAGCACCAGGTATCTAGGCAGCGCGCGCTGCCTAGATACCAGGTGTTTACCATGGTTGCCAGCCTATGAGATCGCTGATCGTTGGTCTCTCGCTGTCACACGCAGTATTGCGTGCTGACCAGCGGGAGACCAACGATCAAAAATGACCTAGAGCATTTTGTAACGATCAGCAATCTCACAGCAGGGGCCTGATTGCTGCTAAGTGTCACACTTAGCGAGATCGTTAGCGAGATCGCTGTTATATCACAAAACCTGTGATGTTACAACGATCTCGCTAACGATCTCGCTATGTGTAATGGGGGCTTAAATCTGTACAAATTAAACAAGGAGTAAAAAATTGGTCATCATGATTAATGACAGCTCAGCAGACATACATTGTTATTTATCATACCTGGTTAATATTTACAACAGTTGTAAGATACTCTATGTTCATATTGCTTGCAGTAGTATTCAAAATAATATCAGTCCAATATGACTAACCAGATTATTCACTATTACCACATGTCAATTTACCAGTTGTTGCAGTAGATTCTTAGAAAACCAAGAGACTCCGCATTCATGATCTGCATGCCTTTGAGTCTGTGTATTTGAATAATTAATTAAAAGGAGGTGTGTTCAAAATAATAGCGGTGTGGAGTTCAATTAGTGAGGTCAATCATTCTGTGAAGAAACAGGTGTGAATCAGGTGGCCCTTATATATAAGGGTGAAGCCAGCACATGTACTTGCATTTCTCCTAGAAAGCCTAAGAAATTTGAGACATTATTTAGAAGAACAGTATACCCACCTTGAGTAAAAAGTTGATTGGAGAGGGTAAAATGCATTAAGAAGTGTAGACAATGATAGGCTGTTCTGCTAAAATGATCTCCAATGCTTTAAAATGGAAAGCAAAAGCACAGAGACACAGAAAAAAATGGAGACTATCGTGCAAATGGATGGAAGGAAAGCCAGAATGGTAAAAGCTCAACCAATGATCAGCTCCAGGATGATCAAAGACAGTCTCAAGTTACCTGTTAGGACTGTGACAGTTAGAAGATACCTATGTGAAGCTAATCTAGTAACGAGAAGTCCCCGCAAAGTCCCACTGTTAAAAAAACATATGTACTAAAGCGGTTACAATATGCCAAAGAACACATCAACTGGCCTAAAGAGAAATAGAGAAACATTTCATGGACTGATGAAAGTAAAATTGTTCTTTTTGGGTCCAAGGGCCACAGACAGTTCATCAGATGACCCTCAAACTCTATTTTCAAGCCACAGTCTGAAGACAGTGATGGTGCAGGCATCATAATATGGGCATGTTTCCCTTATTATGGTGCCCTGACTATTTACTCCATCGCAGTGATCATGGACAAGTTTGCGTTTATTGAAACATTTGAAAAGGTCACATTGCCTTACACTGAAAAGGAAATGCCCTTAAAATGGGATCCTTAACAAAATAATGACTTTAAACACAACAGTAAACAAGCAAAATCTTGGTTCCAGTCCAACAAAATTGAGGTTATGGAGTGGCCAACTCAATCCCCGGACCTTAATCTGATAGAGCACTTGTGGAGTGACATCAAAAATGCCATTTCTGAGGCAAAACAAGCAAATGCAAATAAATTGTGGGATGTAGTCAAAGCATCCTGGGCTGGAATAACATTTGATAGGTGCCAGATGTTGGTTGACTCTATGCAAGATAGATGTGAAGCAGTTCTAAAAGACTGTGGTTATACAACTAAATATTAGGTTAGTGATTCACAGGAATGCTAAATCCTAACAAAAAGAGAACATATTCTGAGTTTGTAAAGACAAATGCAAACATTGCTATTTTTTTAATAGCCCAATGTTAATTTTTTGTTATTTTTTGTAAAGTAGTCAAAAATGTATACATTTCTCTTCATGTTTTGATTTAGAAAACAGTGTGCAATGTTCCGAATGCATGGAAATAAAAACTATTATAAAGATTAACTCATGGTTATGAACACACTGCTATTATTTTGAACACAACTGTATATAGAATTACACATAGGAAAACATTAATATCTGAACTAATTACCTCTGCCTTTTACAAATAAACCAATGACAATGAGATGTGTCATTTGGTACAACAGCAACATACTGTAGAAATCTTTATAAACACCACATTGTACAAGCGACACAAAAGACAGGACGGGCCCATAGGCCAGAAACAAACTCCGACTTCATAGTGCAAGAAAAGCTGCTGTAACAATATATGGTCTCCGCATTCCAGCATTGACAGTCATGATAATAAAGGGTCATCAAACCCTGTTCTGACAAATCAAAAATATTGGAGATTCCACTAAAATCAACCATCAGCACATCTCCAAACATGTATTCATTTTGTATGTGATCAAGATGTTCTTGATGGTAATTTGTTTCCATAGTTTCTATTGTATTTTGGGCTCTTCCACATTAGCTCATATTTGGGTTTGGAACATTGTCGTTTTTTACAATGCATTATTAAAATAATTTTGTCTACTCACATGCAAAACGTATATCTATATCCTATATTGTGGTATTCAACTAAGCCGTTACTATGATGAATAGCTTCAGTGTCACATTCACTATCCCTGAAAATGGCTTAAATTCTGTCTAGCCATGTGGTATGAAAACGAGATTGGGAGATAATGTAGATAGATGGCATAGCAGACACGTAGTATGATTGAGATAGACCAACAGATAGATAGATAGATAGATAGATAGATAGATAGATAGACATGTAGATAGATAGATAGATAGATAGATAGATAGATAGATAGATAGATAGATAGATATGGTGCTATATATACTTGTATCCAAGTGGATGAATGTTACTGCTTGAGAAAGGTGCTGTGCCGAAATGTTGGGTCCCTGGGAGAATAAAATCCACATTATTTTTTCTAAAGGAAATGCTGCTGTCCATTTTTTCCAATAGATAGATAGATGACAATGATAGATAGATAGATAGATAGATAAGATAGATAGATAGATAGATAGATAGATAGATAGATAGATAGATATAGATAGATAGAGATAGATAGATAGATAGAATAGATAGATAGATAGATAGATAGATAAGATATATAGAGATAGATAGATAGATAGATAGATAATATAGATAGATAAAGATAGATAGATAGATATAGATATAGATATATAGATAGATAGAATAGATAATAGATATAGATAGATATATAGATAGATAGAGATAGATAATAGATAGATAGATAGATAAGATAGATAATAGATAGATAGATAATAGATAAAATGATAGAATAATAGATAGATAGATAGATAATAGATAGATAGATAGATAGATAGTAGATAGATAGATAGATAGATAATAGATAGAGACTTTCGTAGCCACCACCCTGGATATGCCCCCACTCATCGTTCCTATAGTCCTACCCACCATCGCCTCAGTCCCTATCCCTATTGCATCTCAATGAATTAGAATATCATCAAAAATCAATGTCATATTGCCATGGGAGGCCTGAAACAAGTTGACTAATAAATCAATATTATATTCACCCTTTTATGTATCATGGAATACAGCAGCACAGTATTTAACCCATAATTTTCCCTACTTTAATTTTCTGACATAATGATCTTTGGGTTTTTATTGGCTGTAAGCCATAATCATCAACATTAACCGAAATAAGCATGTGAAATAGATCACTCTGTTTGTAATGACTCTATATAATATGTGTTTCCCTTTTTGTATTAAATTACTGAAATTTACTTTTTGATGATATTCTAATTCATTGAGATTCACTAGTAGATAGATGTATAGATACGAGATAGATAGATAGATAGATAGATAGATAGATAGAAAAAACGGAGCAGCACTGTTACAACTTTAGGGTGCAAATCTATCAAGTTCCAAACCCCTCATACATACGTATCAAAAAAAGGATAGCAGCACTCCAAATAGATGAAAAGACAAACCTTTAATCCGGCCCTGGTTACATCTGGCAACATTTCGGGCACACACGTCCTTTGACTAGCAGTTGGGTAGACTGTTGGCTGGACAAAGGGCGTGTGTGCCTGAAACGTTGCTGCCTATGCCCATGCTGGAATAAAAAGTTCTTTTTGTACATCAGAACTGGAGTGCTGTGACCCCGTTATTTTGGCAGATAGATAGAATTGTCTAGAACATATTTAACCTAAAAACTCATGTTCCTGAAAAATGACATGGGCTCATGATGGGTGTAGAGGGTTTGTGTCTTGTCATTCGAAACCTTTCCAATATTGTTTCCATGTCTAAATCCAGACGGAAGCTCGGCTCGTGTTCAGCAGATCGGGGCCTGTGCTCTGGACTATACAGACCTTTATCATGGCTTTTGTGACATTGCACTCACACATCCCAGACATTGCCCTGGTTTCTACACCTTGCCCTACTGACGACATTGATAAATGTACCCCAGGGCTCTCATGGATGTGCACATACATATATAGGAGACAGAGAAATAGTCAAATTATATCATAAAGGAAAATAACAAAAGCCTCCTGTTCTGTGAACCCTCACCTGCAGAGTCCACTGCACATGTAGAGGATTGGGTTCAGTAACATGTTACATGGGCCACTCTATACATTTAGATAACGGTGCGCGCTCTCCGATCAGATTATCTCTATACATTGCCCTATAGTAATCCCTGGTGCTTTTCCAGTTTTATGTCAGAGGTTTGTACCAATAGCTGATATTGTTTATGGCAATAATTGATCCTTAGTCACCAGCCGTGCACAGAAGACATTGTCAGTACAGATGTGTTCAGAAGTATTGTAGAGTCATTGCATCAAGTGGAATTTAGGATTTGTGTGTATTCTATGGAGATTGCAGTGTATCCATAAAAGCTTGGAGTACTGCAGCACCAGCTCTACTATATGCAGCAAGAACACGACTTCAATTATTGCTGAATATACATACTATCCATACACCTAAATACATCAACATAAATACCATAAACCCAAATAGACTCAACATACATACCATAAACCTAAATATCATCAACATAAATATCCTAAACCTAAATATCAACATAAATATCATAAACCTAAATATCAACATAAATATCATAAACCTAAATATCAACATAAATATCATAAACCTAAATACCATCACATAAATACCGGGTTGGGTTTTAGAGGCAGAAGTTTTACCTTTATTCTACTGTTCACAGGATTTGCATAGAGAATGGTTCATTATCAATAAATTCTGCTTAGTGACCTCCTGTAATAATAACTATCGTCAATAAAGAGAATAGAGTCACACAACTTTTATCATTTAAAAGATGTTTATTTATAATTCTATTAAAACCAACATACATGTATCAACTAACAGACCCAAGTCACTATCAGGGGATCGGATACAACTAGACACATCCATTGACATCCATTGTGACAACCAGACACATGTCCCTTCACTTGTAAAGTACCAAAGTAGCATCAATCACCTGCTGCAATAATAGACCGAATGACAGGATCCAATTCTATATTGATACCGCAATAAATTCATTGGTGTTACAACCTCTATGTGGAATAAGGTGCACTGGTCCAGTCTATCACTGCAACAGAAGATTGAATATAACTTTGATTTTGATCTTTCTATAGATGTGAATGGGCAGTGCTGTGCTGCACCCTAACCCCTGCAGTTTTTCACTCCTCTTATTAGTCCCTATTACCTGATACAGTTAGATTTGTCTTCAAACAACTATAAATAAATGTCTTTTTGTTAGGTTAAATAGTTTGAAATGTTACCTAGTTGCCTGCTCCCGGCCTAATAGATATGGACCAAGTGCATGAAGGAAAGGATAACATTGGACACACAGTCAGATGTAAGCTCTCCTCGGTCAGGCTATGGCACAGCTACAAGTGACCTTTATTTAAACAGGCATGGACTTATATAAACTCTTTAAGGGGCTCGGGTACCCCTAGAATGGGAGTAATTGTTGTCGTTGATGGTTGTGTGACTCTGTTATCTTCATATAAGTTTTCATTTTGATATATATTTGAAAGTTTGTTATCTTGGTCAACAGTCTAGGAATCATCTGTTCGGAAAGGAATCAGCAGTAATGAGCTATCACAGTATCATGGCAGGACAAAAGAAGTTCTGCAGACACAACTTTTTTTGTCTGGCTGAAAGAAGAAAAATCTGAATCCATTTTTTTATTTTTTTACATTGAAGTGTACCAACAATGAAACTAATTAATAGACAGGTGTGTGAGGAAGGAAGGAAGGAAGGAAGGAGAGAGAAAAAAAAAGAAAAACAACACATAGATACTATATACTACATACACAACACACTACATACTATCATATTTTTCTAATAGTTGGTGTCCCTGTTAATAATGAAATAAACAGCAAGATGGATTGGTATAGAGAAGAAAAGTAAGGGAAAAAAAAAGTAAAGAAAGAAAGACGCATTACACTACACTACTGATGTTTTTTCTTTCCCCAAAACTGGCATAGTACACCAGATGACAACATTGATAGATACATAGATAGACTGATAAATAGAAAGACAGATAGTAGATAGATACACACTACATAAATAATAGATAAATACACAGATAAAAACATACATTGATGGTTGGAGACATAGGTAAATGACATAAATACACAGATAAAATAGATAGTTAAATAGAAAGATGGTAAATAGATAGGTAGTCCGATATATACATATATACTTACAGAGATTAAATACATAGGTAGTAGATAGATGGTTATATAGATGAAGGATGGATAATAGATAAATGAAACAGATAGATAGATAGATAGATAGATAGATAGATAGATAGATAGATAGATAGATAGATATTGTCCTGGACTGTGGACACTACTGTGACAACATTGTGAGATCTATTCTAGAAATATATAGGCAACTGTTGAATGCTGATAACTGTTGGAGATGATAAAGTGATGAATAATAATAATACTACTAATGAGTGTCAATGACCAGTGCTCGCCTTGTGTCCTCGTTGTGTTTTGCGCACATGTCACTCATAAACTCATCTGGACGCCTTTGTGAACACTCGGCCCTACACCATCTTGCGTGTGTGTTCAGGAGGCAATGAAGTAACGCAGTGTCGGTGTGCTACACCTCTCCTCCCCACCCCCTCCTGCCCTCCTGTCTCCATGGTAATTGTCACCCAGTATACATCCAGCAGCACAGCCAGTCGATTGCATGGTAATAGTGGGAAACACATCATAGCAAACATCCAATTCTTGCAGAAAGCGCGGCCTTTCTTTGTGGGGAGAGACTTCCTAATGTGACACTGGAAGATTACCATTATTGATTGTGTAGAAGAGCAGCTGATTGCTTCATGTCACCAGGCATTAGGTGCTACATCCAGCTAACGCTCTGTGGCCTCCTGTGCAGTGACATAAGAACACTGCAACATGTGCCAAAGTAGCAGACTCAGGGGCGTAACAACAACAGATGCAGGGGTTGCAATCGCACCCGGGCCCTGGAGCTAAGGGGGCCACAGAAGACCCTTTGACCTATAGAAAAAGACTATTGCTATTAAAGATTTGCAATAATTGGGGGCCCTGTTGGTGCTTTTACATCAGGGTCCATGAGCTTCAAGTTACACCACTGAGCAGACTTCAAGAAAAACGCTGAGAACCACAACATAACTGAAGTGTATGCTCTATGATCAGTTGTTTCCAGTAAATGCCATTCCAGGCCATGGAGAGGTTGATCGTAGAGTCATCAATTGGATTTCCAATAGATAGTCAAAGAAAATGTTGTATACCACCAGAGCTGAGGTTATCTATATATTATTATACATCATATGAGATAAGAATATGGATTGTAGGTTGATTACTTTAGGTTTAATGTCCCATTAAATTCGAGATGTGATGGGTCATGTCCTCTCTTGCTTAGACAGCATAGAGTGCATACAACTTCTAAACACAGGGGCATCTCCAGCATGACCCTTCCCCGACAGGGTCCCTGCAGGCTGGTAGCACAGACATTACAATGCAATGTGGATTTGTTTTGCCTTCCATTACCAACATGAAGGGTTAAAGGTTGCAAAAAAAAAGGTCACCATTTGCTAAATGACTCTTTCCAATTAAGTTTTGCTTACCCTTAGAAGCATCTTTTTCCTCCTTCGGTTTGATCACCTTTCCACTCATAGATCCCAGTTTGCTTGTAAAAATTCCCAAATATGATTAAATTTCGTCTCGGGAAGGATTCAGATGAATACGTCAGACTATCCTTCTTCTTCTTCCCCCCAAAAAATGTCTTTACACCGGTGTTTTCTGTCCCCCTGTGACTACAAGGAGCAAGAAGAAAAAATGATAAATGGTGAATGATTGTCACTTGAGGATCTTACTACAGTCCCCACCATGCAAGAACACAGACAAAGAGACGTGTGGTCCCTTACATTTTTCTGACAGCCCCCACCCCCTATTGCATGCCATCACCACTTAAAGCCATACCAAGAATAGACACCAACGCGAACAAAAGCAAACATCCATAATGATGGATAATGGAACGTGGAGGTGTACGCTGGTGCTGAGAAGCAGGACAAAGACCTTCTGGGGTTTGTCTGCTTTACTGGCACACAATGGGTTAATGTCATGTGTCAAACACCGAGAAGGAGATGGGTTTGTGTCAGGTGTCTGATTGCAGCATCTTACCTTGTCCCCTCTCTCTCTCTCTCTCTCTCTATTTCTCTTTCTCTCTCAACTGAATGGAACTAGCAGAGATGCTCTGGCTTAGACATTGAAACACAAAAGCTGCCTGTTGTAGTAAGCAATGCTCTAACTGGAGCCTGCCGACGTCAGATCAGACAGCCGGGGCTGGAAATGAGCTGGAAATAACCTCCTTGGATACGCCTCCTCCTTCTAGAAATAGAGGGAATTGGACGTCCGCCTCCTGCCACTCTGCTGGACCACACCAGGACAGCATCACCGAGACCCGTCATCAACCAGCCCCTGGTCCACACCGAGACTCACACGACCTGTGGGATCACCGGAATATATACATATACATATACACACAGTGCAACCTGTGGGAGTATAGCAAAATATACATATATATATATATGCATACACACAATGTAACCTGTCAGAGCACCAGAATACACACACACTCACATATATATATATACTCATAATGCAACCTGTGGAAGCACCACAATATATACATATATAATATGCATACACACAGTGCAACCTGTCAGAGCACCAGGATACACACATACACACACACACAAAATCAATATATAATATATATATATTCATAATGCAACCTGTGGGAGCACCACAATATATACACATAAGACATAGGCGGGCGTCACACGCTACAATATATGTAAAGATATCCTTGGAAAGTGCCTGATTTGGCATTGCTCCTACGACATCGTTGCGTGTGACAGGTCGATCTGACTAGCGATAAGTGGTCAGATCGTTATATACAGATATGGGAACCGGACCCCATAACAGACGATGTCGATCATCCAATCTGCTGCATCGTTCTGTGTGAACCCGCCATAACCGATCTCCTGACCGATTTCTCCTATTCACATCATTGACAAGCATCGTTCGCTGGTTGTGTGAACGATACCTGCACGTAACATCGCTGCTGCGTCCTGAACGTTATCTATACATGTGACACCTCACTAACGATGTTGTTCACAAGCCGCACCACTGACATCGTTATTGAGTTCCCTCACAAAGTCGTAGTGTGTGACGCCCACCATACACACAGTGCAACCTGTGGGAGCACCACAATATTTATATATATATGAAATATGTATACACACGTATTGCAACCTGGGGGAGTGCTGCAATATATACATGCATATATGTACACACAATGCAATATGTGGGAGCATCAGCATATTTTCTCCCTCTCTCTCTCTGTTTATATATATATATATATAAAATAAAAAATGGACAGCACTCATAGAGTTTGGTTCAATACTTCACTGTTTACTGGTCCAGACAGAAAGACGTATTGGACCAAATTCTATGAGCGCTTTCCATTTTTGATATTTTTGTAACTTGTACCGCTTGAACACTTCTGTGGGACATTGCACCTAATACATACAATTGTTCCTCAGGATACTTTCACATCAGCGTTTTTTGCTGTTCGCGGCAGATGCGGTGAAAAAAATGCATCTGCCACGATTACCGCATAACCGCTGCACTTGTGGCACAGTTGCGGCAAGCCCCATACAATGTCTATGCGGGCTTGCGGCAGGTGCGGCAAGTGCGATATTGGCACTTGCGGCAGGTGCGGCCGCAAAAAAAACACGGCTGACCGCGGTTTTTTTTGCGGACGCACCTGCCGCAAGTGCCGAAACCGCACTTGCCGCACCTGCCGCACACTTATCGCAAGCCCCATAGACATTGCATGAGGCTTGCTGCAACTGTGCCGCAAGTGCAGCGGTTATGCAGTAATCGCGGCAGATGCGTTTTTTTCACTGAATCTGCTGCGATCGGCAATAACCGCTGATGTGAAAGCAGCTTTAGGGTACCTTTACATGCCGCTATTGGTGGGTGGCTACAACCGGATACATGCGAGAAATGTATCTTGCACCGGCAATTCACCCCGTGGTAGCGGCGTGTGAAGACGGTTGTAGCCACCCGGCAGTAGCGGCACCTGTTTCAGAGCACTGCCCTGAAACAGGTGGCTACCCAGGCGATTGTAGCGACCTGTATCGGCGTGTAAAGAAGCTACGGAAGGGATGTCTGGACACCAGGCTATGTACCTGGTCTGTAGCTGGGGTGTGACACAGGCTCCGGGTTACCGCGCTCCATCAGCGATCATTGGAGGAAGCTCCTGCATTACGATTGGTAGTCGCTGCATAGGGAGGCATATTTAAGGAGCTGACCAGTCACACTACACAATTGCTCGAGCGTCATGTATTAATCAGCCTCCTGCGATGCCTGGCCAATCATGATGTTATTGCTTTGTCCTATCAGCGTACGGACGTCTCGTAATCCACAATTGTGGCACGCCTATGTGTTGTCCCTGCTGCACCAGGTCCGCCCATATTAGCTTGTTGTAGCGGTGTGTAAATGAGGTAAGGTGCTCGGCAGAAGGTAACTTGAGATACCCGGCGATGTATCTAGAGATAGATGTAACCTACTGTAGCGCACCTTGTTGTGGCGTGTAAAGGTGGTGCGGGTACCGTTTGCAACCGTTTGTGCGTGCTCGTGCACGTGAAGTAGCTGGTTGTAGCCACCCGCCAGTAGCGGCGTGTAAAGGTACCCTTAGTGCTCTAGAAGATTTTCTTACACACATATATATATATATATATATATATATATATATATATATATATATATACATACACACAGTATATACATACATGCACAACTGATCAAAATTAGAGAACCACACACAATTTCTGTAATGTTATGGCCATAGTGTTGTCCCATGCGAAAAATATCCTAACATGAGTAAAATAGCAATATTTTAAGATTATCTCATAAATTGACTATATTCTAAAGCACAGAATAAAAATGTAAATGTGGCTGCAGATGGAGTGAAGTCATCTAAAGTAAAGGCCTGGACACTTCCTACTAATTGGGGACTGCTATAACCTTCTCAACATTTAGTGTTAATGTTTCTCAGTCTACAGTCATTGCTGTTCTCCAATTATGATCATCACTAGGGATGAGCGAGTAGAATCATTACTATTCGGTACTCGCCGAATAGTAACGATATTTGGGCTACTCACTACTCCCCGAGTTTCTTGTGATTAGTAGTCCTTTAACTTTCGCAGTGTATCTATATATACACTGCAAATGTGCACTAAAAGTGAATAAAAGTTGTTAAAAAATAAAAAAATATCATATTCACCTATCCGATGCCTGCACCGGACCGGCAAAGAAGACACCCGATCACAAGGACCTGTGAGTCTGACAGCCAATCAGATGGCTAAACGTCACAAACCACCTGATCACTACCAGCCACCAGATTGGTCATATTGCCAGGTCTTGAACGTGCATCAATGACCTGGCAATCTGGCCAATCAGGTGGCTGGTAGCGATCACATGGTTTGTGATGTCTGGCCATCTGATTGGCCAGATCGCTACAAGCCATCTGATTGGCTGTCAGACTCACAGGTCCTTGTCGTTGATCGGATGTCTTCTTTGCCGGTCCCGCTGCAGGCATCGGATAGGTGAGTATGATATTTTTTTATTTTTTAACAACTTTTATTGACTTTTAGTGCACTTTCACAGTGTATATATAGATACACTGCAAATATACTCACCCGGCCCATTCATTAACATTGGACTCGCTATACTCGCAACAAATACCGAGTACCGGGACCTACTCGTTGTGAGTATAGCGAGTCCAATTAGTTCTGTACTCGCTCATCCCTAATCATCACATTTTCTTTAAAATAAAGGTTTTAAGTTGATAAACTTTGGCTATTTTGGGAAACCCTGTTCTAGTGGTATGGTACCCCTTACACAAAAAACACCAAATGTTCATCAATGTAGATTACGTTGTGTCTGAAAAAATTAAGTGATCATACATTGTTCACTATTTTTGATGGCCGGTGTATTTCTGCAGCATTTCTGAATAATGTATACATGACTGTAATAATGCATCTGTATCTGTGCCCTTTCTTCAGGCAGCATAAATCAGATGACAGATTCCCTTTAAATTACTATTAAAATGTCTATGCATGATGTATTTATAAATATTAGTTGATTCTTTTGGTATATTCTTTTGCTTTCTCTTGTAGTATCACATGTAAAGAAACAATTGTACATAAAGAAGTCATCAGATAGCAGAAAATAACACAATAACAGAGTTGGTGTAGAGCTCACGTTGGGTCACATTGTAGAATGTGACCACTAAGCGCTGACCTCGGAGATCGAGAATATGTTGTTTGTTTATATACATATATCCGTATGGATGAGCAATGTACATAGAGATCTGTAGAGGAATCACATGTCTATAGACGTAAACAAACCTTTCTTCCCAAAGCTAAGTGATTGGATTTTAACAGAAGTCGTCATTTCTAAGCAACTTATATATTCCAAGAGATCCTCTTCATGTTACATTCATCTTTCCTGTATCTGCCATCTATCCACTGCATTATATACCTGTGTACCCATAAGGGATAATCACAGTGATGTAACACCTATGACTGAGCTGAACACCCCCTTAGCCCCCTCCTGTGATGTACCAGTGTAAGGTCATTGCAGGCACCACATGACATCTAGGGGTGGGAATATACACATATTCACATCATAGTCTGGGATCAAGCTTCCTAGATTGCTCCAATTTTGGGTTCATTAATGCGTGACACCTGCAGCACATCTGCTTCTCTCTACATGATCAGATTCTGTAATGTCCTCATGCCTTTGTGAATGGACAATGTAACATCATCACACTATTAAGCAGTGCTCTAAGACATCATGGCATGCTCCATTATAGACCTGTCTATGTGTGTTGGGTAAACAATCAAAACTGATGAAGATGAATAGCATGAAATAGAGATATAAATGTAGAAGCAGAGATAGAAATAAAATAACAATGTGTCTTGTCTATTTTACTAAATGCTGTATATATACTTTAATACCACCATCTAAACTCTCAAACATGTGATCTGTGAGCTGTATGGACCCTCAAGTTGCTTCACGCAGCCCCCAGGCACCGCAGCTCACCTGACCTTTGTGGTCGACAATGCCAGTGTTTCACTTCAGTTGAGTATATGTCCCTGCATGCGCATTTGATTGAAATGTATTGTGGTGCAGAGATCAGCTCCATGCACTGCAATACCAATACCAGCTACTGGCCTATCAGAGGCTGGCAATTGATGTCAGCATGCTGGTGTTGGCAGTGTATGATGTCACTGCCATGCACCACCCTAGCTGTGGAAGTGTAGAGGGCACTGTTTGCCAAATTTTTTTTATTGTAATATGTATGGGAAGATCGGGACAATAGGGTTCATTACTACATGATTGGGACCAGAATGGGAACATTATCACAAGCTGGGGAGCAGAATGGATGGGGACATTACTACAAGGTGGGGAGCAGGATGGATGGGGACATTACTACAAGGTGGGGAGCAGGATGGATGGGAACATTACTACAAGGTGGGGAGCAGGATGGATGGGGACATTACTACAAGGTGGGGAACAGGAAGGTGGGAACATTACTCAGGTGGGAGCAGGATGGATGGGGACATTACTACAAGGTGGGGAGCAGGATGGATGGGACATTACTACAAGGTGGGAGCAGAGGATGGGACATTACTACAAGGTGGGGAGCAGGATGGATGGGGACATTACTACAAGGTGGGGAGCAGGATGGATGGGGACATTACTACAAGGTGGGGAGCAGGATGGATGGGGACATTACTACAAGGTGGGGAGCAGGATGGATGGGACATTACTACAAGGTGGGGAGCAGGATGGATGGGAACATTACTACAAGGTGGGGAGCAGGATGGATGGGGACATTACTACAAGGTGGGGAGCAGGATGGATGGGGAATTACTACAAGGTGGGGAGCAGGATGGATGGGGAATATTACTACAAGGTGGGGAGCAGGATGGATGGGGACATTTATACAAGGTGGGAGCAGGATGGATGGGGACATTACTACAAGGTGGGGAGCAGGATGGATGGGGACATTACTACAGGGGGAGCAGATGGATAGGACATTACTACAAGGTGGAGAGCAGATGGGTGGGGACATTATTACAAGTGGGACAGATGGATGGAACATTACACAAGGTGGGAGCAGGATGGATGGGACATTACTACAATGAGAATGAGGACATTATTACAGGTGGGACAGGATATGGGACATTACTACAAGGTGGGGACAGAGATAGGAGACAACTACAAGTGGGGAGCAGGATGGATGGAACATTTGAGACCATACTAAGGATGGGACATACAAGATGGCAATGGATGGAACATTTCACAAGAGGGACCAGCATTAGAACATTACTAAGATAGGACCAGGATAGGGATATTACTACAAGATGAGAACTAGGATTAAGACATTACCACAAGATGAGGACCAGGATTATGACATTACTGCAATAAGGGGAACAGAATGGAGACATTATTATAGGATAGGGAGCAGGAAGGGGACATGTTGGCCAAATTACTAATGGTGCTAATTGTAAGACAATATTGCTGTATGGGGACCATTTAGAGGAGGGATACAAATGGTAAAAATTTCAAAATAGAGCATGAACCTTGCCACTAAAAATGCTGTTTTGTGTATATACTATAGTCAACAAAAAAAGGTGTTTGTTATCACCACATCCAAAGTGACACAGGCTATAAGACTTCACCATAAGCTATACAAGGAAGGCCATTTAAAAAAATAAAAAAAACACTACAATAATGTTAAAAAAAATGGTATGTATTACAAGAAATATCATCTCCTCCTACAAAGAATGTGGCCCTTCAAATTATTTTTTTTTCTATGTGCGGCCCATATACACAGCTAAGACCCGACCTAAGAGACCTGAACCACTCATACAGGATTTAGAATTATTAGACTCACAAAAAAGTAAATAAACATGGAGACATAGAGAACTTCCAGGAAGAAAAAGATCCTACAAGGAAAACTTCTTGTTTTTATTTTGCCTTTACTTTAGGTGTCTTCATTATTTATCTCTGGCAAGTGTTATGTTGCAGGCTTTAAAATTCCTCATTGCAGCCCTATGAAAAAAATTTAGTACTGGTATCAATACCATAAACCAGCTTTTAGGAGGTTTACAGAATACTCAGAGCACACATTGGGTTCTCAAAGACTTACAATGATATTATCGTCATTGTGTGATCAGTCATCCAGTTGTGGGACTGACCCAAGTTATATCAAGAAAAATAGCTGACTGTCAGTGGAATAACTAGAGTACAATAGGCCCTGGTGCAAAATTTAGACCTGGGCCCCCCTCACGCGCTCATGTTGGTCAGATGTACAGGCCCCATGTAACGTTCTAAAAGACTTACGAATTGACGTCTCTCCCCCGTCATTACATATTAATGTCCCTCATTCTGCTATTTTGGCCCTCCTCCTTGAATATGCCCTTATCCTGATATATATGTCTCCCATCCTGGTATATATTGTCCTTCATTATAGTATAATGCAGCCTCATATCCCTCCATATAGTATAATGCAGCCTCATAGCCCTCTCTATAGTAAAATGCAGCCTCATAGCCCTCATATAGTATAATGCAGCCTCATAGCCCTCATATAGTATAATTCAGCCTTATATCCCTCCATGTAGTAAAATGTAGCTTCATAGCCCTCGATATAGTATAATACAGCCTCATATCACTCCATATAGGGTAATGCAGCTTCATATCCCTCCATATAGTATAATGCAGCCGCACAGCCATCCAGATAAAAAAATGTAGCCTCATAGCCCTCTATATATTATAATGCAGCCTCATAGCCCTTCATATAATATAATGCAGCCTCATAGTCCTCCCTATAGCATAATACAGCCTCATAGCCCTTCAGATAGCATAAATTCCCCTTCCACAGACACACTGCCCTCTGTATAACCCCCCAAAACCAAAACAAACACACTGCCCCATGTACAACATTCACACATACACTGCCCCTGTATAAAGTCCCCGACAAAAAGACACACTGTCTCCAGTATAACCCCCCACATACACACTGCCCCCTGTAAAACCACCTCATACAGACACACTGCTACCTGTATAACCATCCCACTAACACTGCCCCTTTGTTATAACCCCTCTACACAAACAGACACACTGCCCCCTGTATAACCCTGCCACAAACACTGCCCCTGTATAACCCCCCACTAAACAGACACACTGCCCCCTGTATTACCCCCCACACAAACAGACACACTGCTCCCTGTATAGCCCTCCCTCGCACACGCACTGCACCCTATATAACCCTCCACACTCACTGTCCCCTGTATAACCCCACATACACACAGACATACTGCCCCCTGTATAACCCCCCACACATAGACATACTGTCCCTTGCACAAACCCCAAACACAGATATACTACCCCTTGTATAACCCCCTCCACACACACATATGCTGTCCCCTGTATAACCCCACACACACTGCCCCCTATATAACCCCCTATACACACTGCCACCTGTATATCTCCCAGCACACACATACTACCCCCTGTATAACCCAGATACAGCGCTGACTGTAATTAGGACACAGTGTGATGACCTCATCACCGTGCTGCATGCCGGGCTGCGAGAGTTTAAACAGCCTCCATGGGAACAACCTCCTTTGGACCGGCCGGCAGACTGCCGTGCAGTGACATGGTTGTTTGTCCTCAGGGATACACATTAGGGATGAGCGAGTCTACTCGCTAGGACTCGTTACTCGGCGATTCTTAAGGGACTCGCTGGACTCGGGAATCGGCGAGTCTTTTAGCGAATACTCGCTCAGTAACGAGTCCAAATCGGGCGTCGCTTTGCGGCCGGCGAGTCGGTTTGCGGCAGGCGGGCTGCTTCGCGGCTGGAGGAGGTAAGGTCAGCTTTGATAGCCCCCCCCCGCTTTTCAAGGCCGCCGGGCCCGACAGCACCCCAACCCCCCCCCCCCGGGTCTCAAGGCTGCCTGGACCCGACAGCACCCCCCCCCCCCCCGGTTCTCAAGGCTGCCTGGACCCGACAGCACCCCCCCCCCCCCCGGTTCTCAAGGCTGCCTGGACCCGACAGCACCCCCCAACCCCCCCCCCCCCCCCCCCCCCTCCTCAACCAGGGCCGGGGATACCTAACTGCCACCCAGGGGAAGAGGCTCCAGCCAGCCCCTGAGTCCAATGCTCCGAATCCTAGCGAGTCTGCGATTCCGAGTCCTGTATTATCTATTCGGGACTCGCGAATCCATATTCCCTATTCTTTAACATTGGACTCGCTAGACTCGCCACGAGTACCGAGTCCTGGGCTCGGACTCGTGCGGGTCTAGCGATTCCGAGTAATTTAGGACTCGCTCATCCCTAATACACATCCATGTGAAGCAGGCATTGAGGTTGGTGGTTGGCAGGTGTTGGGCCTGGTCAAAGTCGCAACCCTTGCAACCCCAGTTGTTATGTCCCTGGTGACTGTTAAGAATTTCTGAAACTGGATGATACAGATGATTACACAATCCCTTTTACAGGGAAGCTTTCAGTAGGTTTTTGCTACCTTATCTGAGAGCAGCATGATGTGGGCCAAGAGACCCTGAAGCCAACGATGTATTACTTAGATGGCTGCGTGCAGCAGTTCTGACACAATCAGAGGTATTAGTATTAGCCATGCAGCAGAGCTGATAAAGCCACCCATGCCCACAAGGCTCTGAATTTGCATTTCTATTGACATTGAGGTGCCGATCAGATGCTGAAATTTCAGATCCGTGGGTAGTGGGGAGCTAGCCGCGGTTCTGAAATTTCAGCTGGGAGCTCACCAGCGGCAGCTGGATCCAATTTTCTGTCGAATCCAGTGTGATCCGGTGCCCATAGACTCCCATGTTAGGGGGCGCCTGATCACACCAGATCCGGGAGGATCCGATTTTGTCAGCTTGCATTGTTTTTGTGTCCGGGGAAAAAAACGAATTCTGCCGGATACTCCCGGACAGCAACAAACCGAATGGCAAATCACTGCCATCCGGCCCTATCCTGCACCATAGGGAAACAATGGGGCCAGAATCGGATCCGGGGCTGTCCGGTTCACACTGGATAGCCCCGGATCCACAGAATCATGGCGTGAAGCCAGCCTAAGGCTGTTCTCTTTTCCCTCTTCTTTTTGGATGCCTGCTTATGATTAGCAGAGCTGGCAGGACTATGGGAGGAGAGCTACTAGAAATGTTTGTAGTGAGACTCAACTGTGCAAGACTGCCCCTTCCCTCACACTGACAGCTGGAGCTGAAGATGAAGCTGTCAGCTAATCACACTCGGGTCTGCTGAGCCCCAGCACATGTCATCACTCAGTATTGTCAATGCTATTGTGGGGGCATATATTTATTTTTAAAATATGTTGCTGCTAGCTTATGATTGGTCAGAGTTAGAAAGAGAAGAAGTACACACCCCTCTGGTAATGCCCAATTGGACTTAAAAAAATTAACTAAATGCTAAAGGCTTTGCTAATATTTTTGCAAAAGAGTGGCAAAATTGAAAGGAAAAACAAAGTGTTTATTCTGCACTGCAATGCCTAATTTGGTGAAAGGTCATCTTTAAAAGGATAACATATTTTTTTTATTCTTAAGTCGGTATCATTTCAAAGTTCTTGTGAACTTTGCAATTTACTTGTTATTAAAATTATTTTTATCAACTATGTATGACTTACTGCCCAGGTTGCCAGCCACTCCTCCAATCTAGCATTGGTAGTCGAACAAGCGCAGGGCTTACAAGCTCTTTCAAATGTAGCTTCTAAGTAAAGTGCTTCTTTGAAGCTGGCCAGGATTGCTGGAGCACACTCATATCTGCTGATCCTGAATTCTGAACTCCAAAGCTGGGTCATACGGTAGCATCAGTTGAAGAGTTTGGTACAACGGCACAACAAAGATTCTGAGCCAAACTGTACATCAATTAGGGGCTCATGAAAAGACATCTTGGGTACATACCCTTTGTATGTTTAGTAATGTAATTTCCCTTATTCAATATAATAGCCAATATACTGGAATACTGATGTAGATGAGTGTAATGGGTTAAACCTAGAATTTAGGGAACCATATAATTGAATTTCCCTGAATGCTATAACCTAAATTAAAACTTTTATCTACCAGTTTCAATAATCATGAATTCCAATGTGTCAAAGATCTTATTTTCCGAAAACAGAAAGAGCGCAAAATAGGGTCTTATCTCACATATATATATAAAAAGATTGTGCTAATGCTTGCATTCAACTCACAGGGTTGTGAGGGTACCTTTACATGTCGCAACATTGCATGCAATTTCACTTGGAACTTACTGGTTGCAGTGAAATCATGGACACATTGTTCTATTTTGTTGCTGTGTACAAATGGAACAATGTGTCCATGATTTCACTGCAACCAGTAAAGGTGGGGTCACACGCGGCGATCTCGCCCACGACATTGCCGCAAAGTGACGTCACAGCGATTGTCGCGGGCGATATTGCAGTTGCGACGCGCTGTGTGACAGCATGACGCAACTGCAAATTATCGCTGGTCGCAGGTTGACAGGTTTATGAACATGTTCATAAACCTGTCAACCTGTGACCAGCGATTAGGCTGGATCGCGCCGTCTGACACTGTTGGCGGCGCGATCCAGCCTATATCGCAGCGTTACTGAGCCATCGCTCGCTGGGCTGAGTCCAGCCCAGCGAGCGATGGCTCCGCCCACATCGCCACCGCCGTCACCGGCAACGTCGTGCCGTGTGACAGCTGGCCTGCGATGTCGGAAGCGAGCGGGCACCCGCGCATCGCTTCCGACATCGCAGGCCAGATCGCTGCGTGTGACCCCACCTTAAGTTTCAAGTGAAATTGCATGCAATGTTGCGACGTGTAAAGGTACCCTATTATAAATCACAACCACTATACCTGTTCAAGCAATGGCTGCTGTACCTGTCCACTTCCAATAGAAAATTCCTCAATATGTAGAGATATGGATTTTCACATGCGCTGCCAATCAATAATGACAATCAGAATCTTTCATGAAGATTAATTGGCCTATGCGTTTCGTAGCTCTCTCTCTACTTCTTCAGGGCACACATCATTAATGTAATTTAATATCTTTACATATTGAGGAAAGTACTTATTTTGGAATATCACCACATGGCAGAAATGATTGAATAAGATTGGTCCATAATTCCATTTATTGTAGTTACATTATTAGTCAATTTAGTAATATACAAGGAGACCTGCAGGTACAAAGCCCGGAGATTAGCTGCAGAAGTTGGTGGGGAGCAACAGAGAGTTCGCACTGCACGAGCAATGAGAAAATAATTCTTAAAAATATTTATTTTAAAATGATTAAGAGTTTGGGCATTTTAAAGGGTTATTACCAGAATAATAAATGAATCCCCATGTACCAGGGTGGCACAGTGGCTCAGTGGTTAGCACTGCAGACTTGTAGCACTGAGGTCCTGGGTTCAATTCCCACCAAGGAGAACATCTGCAAGGCGTTTGTATCTTCTCCCCGTGTTTGTGTGGGTTTCCTCTAGGCACTCCAGTTTTCCTCCCACATTTGAAAGACAGGCCATGTCCACACAGCTGCACCCCAAGTACTTAGCGGTTCTCCACTAAATACTTAGGTTTTTGACAGAGAAGCACATGTGCGTGTGTGTCGGCGCTTACTGGAAACACCGCCCCTGTTACCTGATGTGTATCATGGTAACCAGTTCACAGACAAGGCTGCCTAGTGTCCGCTTAAGGCAAGCGCACAGGAAACGCTGCTAGCAGCGTTTCCCTGTCCGCTCTGGGAAAGCGGACACTAGGCAGCCTTGTTTGTGAACTGGTTACCACGATACATATCGGGTAACCAGGGGGGGGGGGCGTTTGCAGGAACGCTGGCACACATGCACCTGCGCTTCTCTGTCAAAACCTAAGTATTTAGCGGAGAACCACTAAGTACTTGGGGTGCAGCTGTGTGGACATGGCCTGTCTTTCATACTGATAGGATATTTAGATTGTTAGCCGCAATGTGGACAGCATTCCAAATGTATGAAAAGTGCTATGGTATTAATAGTGCTATATAAATAATTATATTATTATTATACCTGTGGCACCCCAGGGGGTCTAGTCACCGAAGAGGAACTGCACCTCTGCCAGAGTTGTAGAGCCGCATTCTAGGGGAAGGAGGGGACACTGACTGGTATTCAGACACCCATAGCCAACACTACACCACTCAAGGTCAGGGTTAGGGCAAAATTGCTTCTTAGGCTGAAGGCACACTGTCGTGGATCAAACACAGAGCGTGTTTTGATGCACGACAGTGATGCGAGTGAAATGCATGTTTTTGGGTGAGTGTGGTGCATGTTGGTTAGTGTGCATGGCTGTATGCATGTGAGTGTGAGGTGTGAGTGGGTGTGTGCTGCGTGTGCTGTGATGCTGTCCACGGTCCTGAAGGACCGCGGACAGCATTTGTCGGGGAAATTTTAACTCTGCGGCTGTCAAAGCCTCGAGTTTGAATTTCCCGCTGGGCAGTACAGTAACCAAACGTCTTGTACCGCTGTGAAAGCAGCAGTACAAGATGTTTAGTTCAAATACTGATGAACAGTTAAATGTTAAGTATCCCGTGGGTTTCTGTGGCTATTGACCCCATCAGCAGCCTCTGCGCGGCATGTCTGCACAGAGGCTGTTGATGCGGCTCATAACCCGGTATGCAAAGGGTTAATAGATTTCTGGTGTGGTAGCAGCATGTGTCTAGAGAGTTTCCTCACTCTCTGGACACATGGTGTCATCACACCATGTGTCTGCAGGGGTTAATTCCTATGTAAAATAATAGCCGCTAATTGTTGGGTTTGTATTTTAACTGTTAAAGCCGGCGGCGGGTTAGTACGCAAATTGCGTACTATGCAGACCCGGCATCGCCTGGCATGAGCTGTCCGAGGTCCTGTAAGCTCATTCATTACAGTATCAGCCGCTATGTTGAATGCAGAGATGTCCCTGCTGCCGTGGTGCTGAACACTTAGTAAGGGTACATCTCCGCATTTATATTCAACATAGCCAGGACATGCCGGTTCTGTACAGTACGCAAATTGCGTACTAACCCTCCGCCGGCTTTAACAGTTAAAATACAAACCCGACAATTAGCGGCTATTATTTACATAGGAATTAACCCCTGCAGACACATGGCGTGAGGAAACTCTCTAGACACATGCTGCTACCACACCAGCATCCTATAAACCCTTCGAACACCGGGTTCTGAGCCGCACTGGCAGCCTCTGTGCAGACATGCCGCACAGAGGCTGCTGATGGGGTTAATAGCCACAGAAACACCAGGATACTTTAAAATTTAACTATTCATCAGTGTTTGAACTAAACATCTTGTACTGCTGCTGTTTACTGCTTGTTGTACTGCTGTAAAATACCTTTATTTAAAAAAAAAGCATCTACCTTGTTAAGGTCCCCTTCACACTATCGTTTTTGTCCGGATCCAGCAGATCTGGACAAAAAAAATGCATCTGCCGCATGTGCCGCCTAACTGCCGCACTTTTAGTCCTCTTGAGGCACAAATGCGGCAAGCCCCATGCATTGTCTATGTCGCTTGCGGCAGGTGTGGCAAGTGCGGTATAGCTGCGGTTCTGGCACTTGCGGCAACTCCGGTCAAAAAAAAAAAAACGCGGTCAGCAGCGCAAGTGCCGAAACCGCGATTATACCGCACTTGCCGCACCTGTTGCAAGCCCCATTAGACAATGCATGGGGCTTGCCGCAAATGTGCTGCAAGTGTACCACAAGTGCGGCGGTTAGGCGGCAGATGCGGTTTTTTGTTTGCATCTGCGTATCCGAACAAAAACACTAGTGTGAAAAGGGCCTTAGATGTAAAATACATGACAAATCTAAGCAAAATGATCGATCATGAAGTTAAAAGCAAAGATAAAAAACAAACAGTTATTCCCATAATCTGCAATAACTATAATCACAGCAGGGCACACAATGTAATTCACATTATTCTTCCTTTTATTATTATGAGTTTTCTCTGCAGCTGAGTGGAACAATTGAGATGACATTACATTAGGAAACTTCTGTAAGTAATCATCTAACAGGGGCAGCGTGTGCGTTGTATCATTGCCTCACACACTATTGTGATCCCGGCAGCCGCCGGTGCAGCTCCTACTTTTGTCTCCACTGCAGAGTGTTGGCGTATTCTGTTTTGTTTTGTTATATAAATATCCCTGCAATAAACACTCCCGCTCCTGCTCTCTTCTTTCTTGCGCCTCTACATATAGAGCAACGTTCATCAGTTGACACTGAATCTATAGGACGTCAGACTGCACTGTTAAAACATTCATGACCAGTGCGAACGATTTGGTGTGATTTTTTTCTTTTTACGAACCCTTGCACTGCTGCCATGGATGACTCCACTGCTGCAATCAACCATAGAGACAACATCGGACCACATTCTCTGTTTTATACTGACCCCCGAACGAATGAATGACGTCTTAATTTCTTTGCTGCCCCTGAATTGAAGGATTGCGGCTTGGATTAATAATTTACATTCAGACTCGGCTGCCTACAGGTTAATCTCATCACATCATGTGTCTGACTACAAACGATCATATTACCAATGAGAGGTAACACTTTGCTCAGATGAAATGGGGGGGTGCATATGCTTAAGCACCCATTCACAACCCAGCCAGACAGCGGATGAATTACGGTATGTCACATCTCGCAGCATCAGCCGACATCATTAACCCATATTGCAATCTCTTTGGAATAGATCATCTGGCAAAATCCTAACTGGTTTACACAGAATAAAAAGATAGGCATATCGTTGATAATTTTTCTGTGCTCACAAAGTGGGTAAAGGCTAGAGAGTGTTTGGTATGTTGTATTCTTAGCAGAGGACCGGCTTTCCAATCCTTAATCTGTTGCAGGACCCCATAGCTATCGCACGTCACAGACGAGACAGCAGGACCTTTTTGGATTCGTTCATATCACACGTAAATTCAGCAGAAAAGAAACACTGCAGCAAAATCTGTGACAAATCCACCCTAAAGGAGCATTTACAAGGGTGAAATTAACAGTGGCATGCTTCACATTCAAAATCCTCACCACAACTCAATTTCCACACAAATTTTGCACTGTTTTTCTTACGCGGCTTGTGGATGAGATTTGTTAGAATCTCAACCTCTAGGATGGTATTATAATGTGCAGTTTTATAGAAAATCTGCAGTATATCCGCCCTGTGTGAACATACCCTTTTGGTCCGCTCACAGTAGGGCTGGATGGAGACAGCACTTAAGGCCACTTTACACACACCAACCTATCTGTCCAACTTCTGAACAACTTACTGGTTGCAGTGAAATCATGGACACATTGCTCCATTTTGTTGCTGTGTACAATGGAACAATGTGTCCATGATTTCACTGCAACCAGTAAGTTGTTCAGAAGTTGGACACAGAAGTTGGTGTGTGTAACGTGGCCTTTAGGGAATTCAAGGCAAGTTCTGAGCCAATGGCTCCAGGGGTTCTTACTGTGCCCAGGTTTTCATTATGTGTACGGCCTGTTTCACATCTATCATGTCCCTGCGCTAGGCTGCACTACCACCTAAATGCCCCTGCGCTTTCATTTGCGCTTGCGCAGGCAGCCAGAGAAGCCTAGTGCAGGGACATGATAGATGTGAAACAGGCCTAAAAGAAAAACAAGCACAATAGGTTTTTAACTGTGATGAAGCATGCGGTTTTAGAGTAGGGTTGTGCTCACCTAGGTGGTTGTGTCACACAACACAAAACACAGCTGCCACAGCCCCAATATTGTAGATACTTCAAACAGTCAGATGGAAAAGGGCTAAACGCCATGCCATGTCCACACACCTCCGCTGTAAGTATTTAGTGATTCTCCGCTAAATACTTAGGTTTTTTCAGAGAAGCGGAGGTGCGTGTGCGCCGGCGCTTTCTGCAGACGCAGCCCATGGTTACCCAATGTGTATCGTGGTAACCATTTCACACAGCAGAATGCCTAGTGTCCGCTTAAGCCGAGCACACAGGGAAACGCTGCTAGCAGCATTTCCCTGCCCGCTCTGGGAAAGCGGACACTAGGTAGCCTTGTCTGTGAAATGGTTACCACGATAAACATCGGGTAACCATGGGCTACGTCTGCAGAAAGCGCCGGCGCACATGCACATCCACTTCTCTGAAAAAACCTAAGTATTTAGCGGAGAATCACTAAATACTTACAGCGGAGGTTTATGGACATGGCCTGTGAGATAAGAATGGAGTTAAAAACCTGGGGCGGTGGCTTTGGAGTGGGTCACCGGAGTCTGAAACAGGCTGCAGCTGTGATCAGTGGTCAGGTGGGCCCGCTGTTTAGGCTAGTGTATATTCACTTCCCCCCACACCCATCAACTCTCAGCAGCAAAGCCGACAGTAATAGGTGGGCAAGATTATGGGCGGGGGGAGAAGTGAATAGTTTATTAACTTATACAGCCGGAACATTTGATCACCGGAGGAAGCTGTTCATGTGTGTGAACATTCCCTGCTTCCCATGCGTCATCTTTGGTCTAAGAACAGTGAATATCCAAGACGCAAGATTGTACTCATCGCCCGTTGTTCCCCTGTAGCGACATCCTCCTGACTTCTTGTGCTGTAATTTGATGTGTTGTGTGGAGAGTGGCGCATGACAGTGATGATATCATCGCTCTGTGATCACACACTAATCAGTTCCTGGCATGAGAACACATACAAGAAAGTTGCAGTGCTGAAGGGGAACAATGGTTAGTGAGTCTAAGGGCCGCTTTACACACACCAACTTCTGTGACCAACTTCTGAACAGATCTCTGGTTGCAGTGAAATCATGGACACATTGTTACATTTGTACACAGCCACAAAATAGAACAATGTGTCCATGATTTCACTGCAACCAGAGATCTGTTCAGAAGTTGGTCACAGAAGTTGGTGTGTGTAAAGCGGCCCTAATAGTTTTTTGTATTTAAGTGTGTGCCATGATGGTAGTCTATGTGCCAGACTGAGGTACAAATATCAGGATATGGGCACATATACCAGAATGGAGGATCATATACCAGGTTATGGGGAACATAACAGGATATGAGCACATATACCAGGATGTGGGGATCATATACCAGGATTTGGGGCACATATCAGGATATGGACACATACATTAGGATGGGTGACACATGGGTGGCACAGTGACTCAAGTGATTAGCACTGCAGCCTTTGCAGCACTGAGGTCCCGAGGTCCTGAGTTCAATTACCACCAAGGACAACGTCTGCAAGGAGTTTGTATGTTTTCCCCATGTTTGTGTGGGTTTACTCCGGGCACTCTGTTTTCCTCCCACATTGCAAAGACATACTGATAGGATGCTTAGATTATGAGCCTCAATAGGGACAGCATTACTGATGTATGTAAAGTGCTATGGAATTAATAGTGCTATATAAATGAATAAATATTTTTATTATTGTTATTATACCTAGATGGGGGAACATATACCATCATGTGGGGCATATACCAGGATATGGGCACATATACTAGGATGGGAGATAATATACCAGGATATGGGGCACATACCAGGATATAGTTACATACATTAGGATGGGTGACATATATATCTGGAAGGGGCCCAGGATGGAGACATTACTACTCAATTTGGGGATATTGACCCCCTAAAGGGGCCATCACACGCGTCAATATCACATGCAATATCGCTGCTGCACGTGACGTTGCAGCGATATTGACGCAAGTGACAGGGCGCACCAACCAGCAATAAATCGCTGGTTGATGGTTGTCAGGTTTTCGGACTGGACTGAAAACCTGGCGATGGTCGCCCGGTGGACACACAGCATCGCTGCGTGTGACACTGGGAGATGCGCGACCAGCCAGTTCCCAGCGTCTCCCAGCAAGCGCTGGGAGCTGGTATCCATGGTAAACTGCAGGTATCTAGGCAGCGCGCGCTGCCCAGATACCCGATGTATACCTTGGTTACCAGCCTTCTCCACTCACCGGCTGGTATCCAAGGTACACAGCGGGTAACTAGGGACCCTAGTTACTCGCTGTGTACCTTGGATACCAGCCAGTGAGTATACATCGGGTATCTAGGCAGCGCGCGTTGCCTAGATACCCGCAGTTTACCTTGGAGACCAGCTTGCTCCCGCTTACTGCAGCCTGGCAGCGGGAGCAAGACATCGTGGAAACGATATTTAAATCATTTCAACGATGTCGCTGGTCCACTGATCCCTGGTGAGTCTGCCTGTGTTACAGCTCACCAGCGATCAGCTGTCATGTCACCAGCGATCAGATCGCTGATGACATTGACATGTGTGACGAGGCCTTAACAGTTTCAGCAGCAGATCTCTCTTCCCATAACAGTACATGATGACTACATTTTTGTTTCAAATTTGTTTTCCTATTTTCCTGCTCTAAAACCTGGATGCGTCTTATTGTCCGGTGTGTCTTATAGTCTTAAAAATACGGTATTCACCAACAGAGGAAACATTTTCAGTTTGCACAACTTTTTTGCCAATGCATTTCTGCAAGATCCGCTCTTCTGGATGATTGCTGGACAAGTAAACTCAGCCTGAGATGGTGATGTTAGGGATAAGAAAAAAACATAGAGACATTCTATGTTTCTCCCAACAACCAGTGTTCATTTTTGGGACATTTTGAAAGAGTTATGACATTTTGCGCTGAAAGGCTCAAAAAGTGAATTAAGATGGAGCTGGATAGAGACTATTTTTGAATTTGCACAAAAGCCATGAACTGCATTTGCCATCTTGATGTGACAAAATAATGATAATAATGTTCTGGGCCAATAATGTCCAAAACCACAAGAGAAAGATACGTTTTGCTTCTGGAATATGATGGATCAACTATCGAGAATTAAATCCTTTTATTAATCCCACATATTGTAATTTTCCTCTAAAATGTATGATTTCACATAAAATACTGGCACAATAATATCTAATAATAATAGTAGTAGAACATGTTTGACCACTTAATCCATTGATGTTTTTCCCAAATGAGCCTTTTTGGCAAATGTGTGCAAATTTATCAAATGAAAAGAATGACAAGTTCTTGAGCTGGTCACACAGCCATTCCCATGTTGTAGTACATGAACTTGATGTACCTCAGGTAGCATCTGCAGAAAGAACACCGGGAACAAATACTGCAGCATGAGGATGAGCAGGGCTGATGATCAGCATAGATTACTATTCCTAGTTGGATTCCAAGCGGTAAGAAAAAGGCTGATTTCCCTCTAATTTTTAGTGCAGGGTTCTCAAACCTGTGACTCAGGGGCCACATGTGGCTCGCAGGTCCTTGATATGTGGTTCGTGGCTGTCTGTCAGCTTGGTACATTAGCATCATGTTTAACTGCTGTGAAGAGCAAGTCTACAGAGGGTGACCTTTGTCAGAGCACTCACAGAATAGAAGATCTGAATGAGTGTATACTGGTACTGGCATAGAATAATACTGCCAGATAGAGAAGGTACTTCTTCTGAATGCAGTGGCAAACTGCGTAGCCACTATGGCTGTATCATACTATGTGTAGGATTAAGTGTGGTCTATTACTATAAGGAGGACTATGGGTCTGTGTCTATGTGGAGCCCACTGGGACGGGGTACTCGGTACCGGACCAGGGTACTGCTGGGGATGTCACGGCGGTCTTGGTCCGGACTGTGTCCCGGGTTCCACAATAAATGGAGGGAATATTTACAGGGGAGTTTGTCATGACGCCACCCACGGGTTGTGGTCAGTGAGGGGACCACCGCTGCTGGAAAACCTTCGGGGATGATGTTTGGCAGCTGGAGGTGTAACGGCTCTCCGCGGGTAGAGCTTGGTTCCCCGGGGCAGTGGTAGTTAGTCTATGATTGAGGCTATGGATGTTGTAGGATAGGGGTAGTAGTAGAGATGATGGTAGTTTGTGAGGGCACGCAGGGTTTGAGCACAAGGATCACACACTCACGGTTTTGAAGTTTTCCAAGGCTTTGCTGCAGATTTTTTAGCACAATACTGTCCATGGAGTCTGTACTGGGGCTGAGTTGCTCCCACCCTGTCTGGGTCCTCAGCTTCCCACTGCTGCGCTGTGTGTATGGCCCTGCTGCCACTTTAGCTAGGCTTCTGGCCCTGTTTCTCCTCACAGGTACCCCCTTTTGCTAGGCAATTTGAGTCTTTCCATGTGCTTCTGACCCCGCCGTGTAGCTTTGCTGAGGTACAGTGTAGATTTACAACCTCCACTATCCAGACGTTTTCTGTGCTGCGTGTTTCAGTCACAAATTCGGATCCAGTATCCGGTCTCTGCGCTCCTCTGGGGCGAGTTATGAGGTAACTCAGTCTCCCAGATATGTTCCTCTGTTTCTTGTACTCCTCTTTTCAGACCCTGGCTTCAGGCCTGAAAGTAGTCAGTGGTCCCTGTCAGGAGCTCAGCACTGCTCCCATTTAAAGGTCCTCCTCCTAGTGCTTACTGCACTCAACTGAACTGTCAACTGTCAACTATCAACTAACTACTTCCTTTAGCTGCTTTAGCTTCCCCTTCTGGCCTAGAGGTGCTAGTGCAGTGTCAGGTGTTGTGTGGGGAGTTAACCCTTGGTGATGTTACTTTGGCACCTTAACCCTGGGGTGCCACATCTATATAGAAGGCTATGAGGGGCCATTATAATATTTGAAGGGTTATGGGAGACCTTTACAATATTTGAAGGTCTATAAGGGATCCTTTGTACTATTGGGAGATCTATTTAAGGGTTTGTGTGGGCTCCATGATACTGTGTAGGGGTCATTATACTATTTTGAGCGATAGTAGGGGCCATTATACAATGTAGGGTGGTGTGAAGACCATTATACTGTATGGAGGCCTATTATATTGCATGGAGGGCTGTGTGGGGATCACAGTTGGGAATCATATTGGGGTCACCATTTATTGCTGGGTAGTTAAGGAGGGTAAAGTAGGGTCATCATACTGTGTGTCAAGGAATTCCCTGTGGGGGATCATACAGTGTATGGGGAGCACTTTTGTTGGCATCATACTTTATGGCAGCAATGAAAGAGCAATCTAGGGGCTTCAATAGGAGGAAAATTACTTTGCAATAGCTGCAAAGTTGTGAGATATGCTCTTATGTAACATAGTAACATAGTTTTTAAGGTTGAAGGAAGACTTTAAGTCCATCTAGTTCAACCCATAGCCTAACATGTTGATCCAGAGGAAGGCAAAAAAAAAACCATGTGGCAACACTAAGCTCCACATTTGGGGGAAAAAATTCCTTCCTGACTCCAGGTACGGCAATCAGACTAGTTCCCTGGATCAACGCCCTATCAAAGAATCTAGTATGTATAACCGGTAATATTATAGTTTTCAAGAAAGGCATCCAGGCCCTTCTTAAATGTTAGTAGTGACTCACTCATTACAACATCATGTGGCAGAGAGTTCCATAGTCTCACTGCTCTTACAGTAAAGAATCCGCGTCTGTGATTACGATTAAACCTTCTTTCCTCCAGACGTAGAGGATGCCCCCTTGTCCCAGTCTCAGGCCTAAGAGTAAAGAGATCATTAGAAAGGTCTCTGTACTGTCCCCTCATATATTTATACATTATTATAAGATCACCCCTAAGCCTTCGTTTTTCCAAGCTAAACAACCCCAAGTTTAATAACCTGTCTTGGTATTGCCGACCCCTTAGTCCTCTAATGACTTTTGTCGCTCTTCTCTGGACCCGCTCTAGTTCAGCTATGTCTTTCTTATACACCGGAGACCAGAATTGTACACAGTATTCTAAGTGTGGTCGCACTAGTGACTTGTATAGAGGTAAAATTATGTTCTCCTCATGAGCATCTATGCCTCTTTTAATGCATCCCATTATTTTATTTGCCTTTGCAGCAGCTGCCTGACACTGGCCACTAAATGTGAGTTTGTCATCTACCCATACACCCAGGTCTTTTTCAGTGATAGTTTTGCCCAGTGTTTTACAATTAAGCACATAATTATACATTTTATTTCCTCTGCCCAAGTGCATGACCTTACATTTATCCCCATTAAAGCTCATTTGCCATTTAGCAGCCCAAGCTTCTAGTTTACATAAATCCTCCTGTAATATAAAATTGTCCTCCTCTGTATTGATTACCCTGCAGAGTTTAGTGTCATCTGCAAATATTGAGATTCTACTCTGTATGCCCCCTACAAGGTCATTAATAAATATATTAAATAGAAGCGGGCCCAACACTGACCCCTGTGGTACTCCACTGTTAACTGTGACCCATTCTGAGTGTGTTCCATTAATAACCACCCTTTGTTTCCTATCACTAAGCCAGTTCTTAACCCACTTACACAAATTTTCCCCTATCCCCATTGCCCTCATTTTATGTATCAACCTTTTGTGTGGCACCGTATCAAAAGCTTTTGAAAAGTCCATATACACCACATCCACTGCATTTCCTTGGTCCAGTCCAGAACTTACCTCTTCATAGAAGCTTATTAGATTAGTTTGACAGGAACAGTCCCTCGTAAAACCATGTTGATAATGGGTCATGAGGTTATTTTTCTTCAGATACTCCAGTATAGCATCTCTTAGAAAACCCTCTAGGATTTTACCCACAGTAGAGGTTAAGCTTACTGGCCTATAATTTCCAAGTTCAGTTTTTGTCCCCTTTTTGAATATTGGCACCACATTTGCTATACGCCAGTCCTGTGGTACAGACCCTGTTATTATGGAATCTTTAAATATTAAAAATAATGGTCTATCTATGACAGTACTTAATTCCTGCAGCACTCTGGGGTGTATCCCATCTGGGCCCGGGGATTTGTCAATTTTAGTGATTTTTAGACGATGCCGTACTTCCTCTTGGGTTAAGCAGGTGACATTTAATTGAGAATTTTTGTTATCACTGATCATATTGTCTGTCATGGGATTTTCTTGTGTAAATACTGTTGAAAAAAAGTAATTTAGCATATTGGCTTTTTCCTCATCCTCATCCACCATTTCACCCAGACTATTTTTAAAGGGGCCAACACCATCAATTTTTAGTTTCTTACTATTTATGTAGTTAAAAAATATTTTGGGATTCTTTTTACTTTCTCTGGCAATGAGTCTCTCTGTCTCAATCTTTGCTGCCTTGATTTGCTTTTTACAAATGTTATTTAATTTTCTGTATTTATTTAATGCCTCATCACTACCTACTTGCTTTAGTTCCCTAAATGCTTTCTTTTTGTCACATATTGCACCTCTTACCGCTTTATTTAGCCATAGTGGTTTCCTTCTATTTCTAGCATGCTTATTCCCATAGTGTATATATTGTGCACAGGTCCTATTCAGGATGCTAATAAACATCTCCCATTTGTGTTGTGTACTTTTATGCCTCAGGACATCGTCCCAGTTTATTGCACTAAGATCATCTCTCAACCGTTGGAAATTTGCCTTCCTGTAGTTTAGTGTCTTTGTAGCCCCTCTACTACACGTCTTAGTAAAGGATAATTGAAAGCCTATTAAGTTATGATCACTATTACCCAAGTGACCTCCAACCCGTATATTTGATATGCGGTCCGGCCTGTTGGTTAATATTAGGTCCAGCAGTGCCCCCCTTCTTGTTGGGTCCTGAACCAGTTGTGAAAGGTAATTGTCTCTCATAGTTTTCAAAAACGTATTACCCTTGCTGGAACTGCAATGTGAGCCAGCAGAATATTTTTTTCGGGGGGAATTTCCATTAAAAATTCGGCTATGGTGCCTTATGATTTCTTGGTAATGTACGCCCCTGGCTGGATGCGATGGTTTGGTAGGATTGCCTGATGTGAGAGTACCACAGGAGGGTAGGATGGGAACCGCTGGATCTAGATATACTGCCTCGGAATGATTTTTATAATTACCACTAATGGGCACTGTTGGTGTTACTACTGTGGTGGGCGGGAGACAAAGATCTGGATGTCACTACTTCGGGTGAGTGAACAGGGATGTAAATTTGGCTTGCGACCCTCTATCAGAGCTGAATGTGGCTCTAATAGTCAGAAAGGTTGGAGACCTCTGGTTTAATGTCTAGCTTACCAACCACTGCTGCAGAATATCAGGGGTGGCCATATGCTTGCAAGCTTTTATCAATACAGCTTGATCACCCAGCCTACTTTAGTGCCCCTGCGGAGACAAACCTGCATTCAGTTGCAGCAGAGGGAAATCGTACATTTCAGTCTGGCAGCACGGCCTTGTCACCTGTCCGAGCTGTCAGTCTTCAGGAGCAGAGCATTCTTTTTTTGCAAATTAATCAACCTCTTTATACAACAGCATCCAGAATCCTCTATATTGTCCACTTGTACATGAGTAGCCCGACAACTAAACAAATGAATGTTGGAATTGCTATGTATGCAGTTTCTTAATGCATGACTTCAAATGTGAAAAGATCAATTGAATGATGTGCGTATAGCATGGAGAGGGAAGCGGCATTTCTTTTTATAAGTCTATACATACACGCCTGGTATGAGATACACCAGGCTGAAAATATTTCTCACATTAGCTCGATGAAAGCTCTGAATACCAAACATAAATGAACACAATATATATAATGGCTGTGCTGAAGTATCGGGAGAAGCAATGTAAGACTTATTATATCATGTCCTAGTGACATGTATAATTGTTAATTATTTTAATGAATTATATCTATCCAAAGCAGATAATAATGCTTTGATAGAAGCTGTCTCGTGCAGTCTATTCTTGTATCCTTGAATGCCTTGTATAATTAGATGTTTACACAGTAGATCTGGATACTCATACTTTTATTTTCCCCATGTTCCACCTATTTAAAATCAATACAAATTAGAATTTTATTCTTAATATATATTTTAAACCCGTAAGGACTGGGTAGTTTTTCATTTTTAGGCTTTTTGCTATCTAATCCCATTTTCCAAGAGCCCTAACAACTTATTTTTTCAGTAAACATAGCAATATTAGCTTGTGTCATTGCGGGATAATTTATAGTTTTGAATGAAATCATTCATTTTACCAATTATCATACTGAAAAACAGGAAATAATAATCCAAATGCAGTGAATCCGTACAATTGGTTTGAATGGCCAATAAAGGTAACATCATCACCTGTGTCCTGTTTGCTTGTAATCAGTGTGTGTGCATAAAAGCTGAGTGAGTTTCTAGGATCCTGACAGACTCTTGCATCTTTCATCCAGCCACTGATGTTTCTGGATTGTGAGTCATGGAAAAAGCAAAAGAATTGTCAACGGATCTACGGGAAAAGATAGTTGAACTGTATAAAACAGGAAAGGGATACAAAAAGATATCCAAGGAATTGATAGTGTTACTCAGCAGTGTCCAAACTGTAGTTCATAAATAGAAAATCAGGGTCTATGTAAAAACCAAACCACGATCAGATAGATCAATAAACATTTCGGCCACAACTGCCAGGAAAATTTTTCGTGATGCAAAGTAAAGCCCACAAATAACATCAGCTAAAATCGGTTGTCATTATGATTTAAAAAGAGAAAACACAGTAGTTTGACCGTAAATGGCTTCACCCAACTACTAACCATGAGGGGAAAAAAGGTTTTGTATCATTCATAGTAGCAAAAAAAATCTGCTGGGTTACGTAAATCTTTGAACACAACTGTAGCATTGGTCTTTTTCTATAGGCCGAAGGGACATTTGGGGCCTCCTAGGCTCCAAGGCCAGGGTGCGATTGCAACCCCTGCACCTATTGTAGTTACACCCCTATCCACTGTATTTTTTTTATTGTATTTTATGTGTGGTGAATACAACCTGTAATATAATTCTCCAGGGCAGTACAATTATGAAAAAAACAAAATTAGGGTATGTACATGCTGCACCTTTTTCCGGCGGGCTCTGTCCAGAAAATGACCAGAGGACATTGTTTAGGTTGTTAATGTTAATTTTATGTTCCATTTTTCAAAATACATTTGTAAAAGCAAAATACAAACACATTACCAAACATAAAAATAACAGGGATCGTCATTTTTTTTTTTCAAAAAGAGCTCCACATTTGTTTAAAGGCTGTTGCTGGTATTGCAGGTAAACAAGACACCAAGAGAATGAGATATTTTATATCTGTCAATAATCTAATACTATCTTCACATTATATTTAGGCAACACATTCTTGGCTCTGTCAGGGCTTCAATTGGTCAACTATGCCTTTGTACTCATCTCAAAATGTTGAGTCCTGCTGAAACGGCGCTGTTATAGTGAATTGGCTTTCATCTGATTTGCAGTTTTAGGATTTCAGAAGGAAGTCACTGGAGACCCTATTGTGTGGCCTGAGTGTAATGTGAACAGAGCTTAAAGGGAACCTGTCAGCTACTTTACACCCCCCAAGCTATCGCTATCTGTCCCTGTAGCTTTCTAGTACGTCTCTAAGCATCCCTGTCTAAGCTAATACTGTCATGTTAAAGTTAATAAAAATCATTTTTTAACTTTCAATTTCTGATGATTATGAGGCCCCGTAAGGCATGATAAACTAATTTACAAGCACTGTCACCTTCTTTGTACATTCTAAAAATCTGTCTGCTGCTTCCAGGTATGACACACCCATGTACATCTATTTCTGGCCCCACACATTGTGGGGGAGTATTGGGTACACTTGCCATCTGCAAAGCATTAACACTATGCATTCTGAAGCCGACAAGAGCACCCAATTACTGGGGCGTGATAATCACAGATGGAAGGCAGGGATGACTATTAGTCAGGGGCGGGCTGGCCCAGGTGGCAGGGGGCAAGTGCCCCCTGGGCTGGTGGTATAGTCCACATCTAGGGCCGCCCCCTACAGAAACGGGCCGGCCGCGGGCGTCGCTTTGCGGCCGGCACATGACGCGGGAGTTGCTCTGTGACGCTGGAAGTCGATCAGGTAAGGGCTGATAGCACCCCCCCCCCCCCGCTTCTCAAGTCAGACCTGACAGCACCCCCCCCCCTCGCTTCTCAATTCAGACCTGACAGCACCCCCCCATCCCCCCCCCCCCTGTCCCCCCCCCCCCGCTTCTCAAGTCAGGGCCGGCAGGGCAAATCTGCCACCCAGGGATGGAGGCTCCAGCCAGCCCCTGCTATTGGTGATGAGAGAGCATGCTCGGAGCTACTCATTACTCGCACAAGTATCCCGGTACTCGATATGCTCGGCGAACACCGAGTATCGCCATGATGCTCGGACTCTTCACTAATAATTATCGCTCTAACACAAATACACAGCTCCCTTCAGTGCACACGGTGAGCTGGCACCTCACAGAGAGCAGATTGATTGTTAGGGTCCCTCTGGGGGGCACAGCAAGGTGTTGTATGCTGCGACAATTTGAAAAAGCCCCTCCTCCCGCCTATTCCCTGAAACACTTGTTCTATAGTCGGAAGTCTGCGGGCAGAGCCTGTCATTAATTGACTTACATTGGGCTCGGTGCTCAGTCGAGCACCCGAGCATCTCGAGATGCTCCATCCGAGCATCGAGCACCCGAGCATTTTAGTGCTCGCTCATCACTAATGGCTATCATATGAACACCCAGAGTGTCTAAATGCTGCCTCATTAACATCCGAAATTGTAAGTTATAAAATTATTTTTATTAACTTTAATATAAACAGTATTAGCTTAGATAGGGATGCTTAAGAATATACTATGCAGCTGCAGGGACAGATAATGATAGTTTGGGGGGGAATAAAGTACAGTTGTGGCCAAAAGTATTGACACCCCTGCAATTCTGTCAGTTAATACTCAGTTTCTTCCTGAAAATGATTGCAATCACAAATTCTTTGGTATTATTATCTTCATTTAATTTGTCTTCAATGAAAAAACACAAAAGAGAATGAAGCAAAAAGAAAAACATTGATCATTCACACAAAACTCCAAAAATGGGCCAGACAAAAGTGTTGGCACCCTCAGCCTAATACTTGGTTACACAACCTTTAGCCAAAATAACTGCGATCAACCACTTCCGGTAACCATCAATGAGTTTCTTACAATGCTCTGCTGGAATTTTAGACCATTCTTCTTTGGCAAACTGCTCCAGGTCCCTGATATTTGAAGGGCGCCTTCTCCAAACTGCCATTTTTAGATCTCTCCACAGGTGTTCTATGGGATTCAGGTCTGGACTCATTGCTGGCCACCTTAGAAGTCTCCAGTACTTTCTCTCAAACCATTTTCTAGCGCTTTTTGAAGTGTGTTTTGGGCCATTGTCCTGCTGGAAGACCCATGACCTCTGAGGGAGACCCAGCTTTCTCACACTGGGCTCTACATTATGCTGCACAATTTGTTGGTAGTCTTCAGACTTCATAATGCCATGCACACGGTCAAGCGGTCCAGTGCCAGAGGCAGCAAAGCAACCCCAAAACATCAGGGAACCTCCGCCATGTTTGACTGTAGGGACCGTGTTCTTTTCTTTGAATGCCTCTTTTTTTCTCCTGTAAACTCCATGTTGATGCCTTTGCCCAAAAAGAGAGAACATTCTTCCAAAACGTTGCAGGCTTTCTCAGGTAAGTTTTGGCAAACTCCAGCCTGGCTTTTTTATGTCTCGGGGTGAGAAGTGGGGTCTTCCTGGGTATCCTACCATACAGCCCCATTTCATTCAGACGCCGACGGATAGTACAGGTTGACACTGTTGTACCCTCGGACTGCAGGGCAGCTTGAACTTGTTTGGATGTTAGTTGAGATTCTTTATCCACCATCCGCACAATCTTGTGTTGAAATCTCTCGTCAATTTTTCTTTTCCGTCCACATCTAGGGAGGTTAGCCACAGTGCCATGGGCTTTAAACTTCTTGATGACACTGCGCACGGTAGACACGAGAACATTTAGATCTTTGGAGATGGACTTGTAGCCTTGAGATTGCTCATGCTTCCTCACAATTTGGTTTCTCAAGTCCTCAGACAGTTCTTTGGTCTTCTTTCTTTTCTCCATGCTCAATGTGGTACACACAAGGACACAGGACAGAGGTTGAGTCAACTTTAATCCATGTCAACTGGCTGCAAGTGTGATTTAGTTATTGCCAACACCTGTTAGGTGCCACAGGTAAGTTACAGGTGCTGTTAATTACACAAATTAGTGAAGCATCACATGATTTTTCTAAGGGTGCCAACACTTTTGTCCACCCCCTTTTTTTATGTTTGGTGTGGAATTATATCCAATTTGGCTTTAGGACAATTCTTTTTGTATTTTTTTTTCATTGAAGACAAATTAAATGAAGATAATAATACCAAAGGAGTTGTAATTGCAATCATTTCAGGAAGAAACTGAGTATTATCTGACAGAATTGCAGGGGTGTCAATACTTTTGGCCACAACTGTAGCTGACAGGTTCCCATCAATATGTACTGGGGATTACTGGTGGTCTTCAACATCCACCAAACGAGACTTAGGTTGGATTTTAAACCTGTTTGAAACTTGTAAGAAATCATTTATAAGACTACTTACACCTTTAACAGATGAACCAGTCAATCCATTTATGATCCCAAAGCCTGCTCCATGAGCTAGAAATAACATTTTTAGGTTTTGTCTGGAAGTGCATGGGGCTGTTATTACGCACTTACAGCTTGTCAGCCTCACACTGTATTTCCTAATGAGCAGCACCCACCCATGGTGGATTGACTGGTTGTTTGCTCTGGTACACTGATCAGTGACCTATCGGTCAGCCAATGGAGGGCACCACTCATTAGGAAATAGAGCATGAGGCTGAGAAGCTATACATGCATTATCATGCCCCAAGGCACTTCCAGGCACAATTTCACTGCTGGATTAGCAGTATAAAGTGATCCATTGGCTCCATTCACTCTTCTGGGCTCTTTGAACCTCCAGCATTGACTAGGCCTCAAAATATCATGAAATCACGGCACAACACATGGCATGATGTTGAGTGGGGTAATTAGTAAACCTAGCAAGAGGCCTCCTGGTGACAAAATTGATCATTAATTTGTTGCCATGATTACTAATGCCTCACGTGGTGTCATAACGGTGATCTCCCTTTGACATCATGACATCTAGTCAGTGCTAGAAGCCTCATAGGGCATGAAAGAGTGACCAGAGCCTAATAGAGATAAGTGAGGGCCCGTGAGAAATAAGTCTTTGGGCCTTTTTACATCTGCATTTGTTTCCCGTTTTGCTTGCAATCCATTTTTGACAGCATGTGTGCCCAAAAACGCATTGCAAATGCATGCATCAACGCACCCATTCAATGGGAAACGCATTGAAAACGCAAGTAAAAACTCATGCCATTTTCTGCAAACGCAGCCCAAAAAGTCTCCAGCCATATTTTGGACTGTGTGTGCAAAAACACATGCGTTCTGTTTGCAGAAAATGACATGCGTTTTTACTTGCGTTTTCAATGCGTTTCCCATTGAAATCAATATGTGCGTTAATGCATGCGTTTGCAATGCGTTTTTGGCCACACATGCTTTCAAAAACGGATTGCAAGCAAAACGGGAAACAAATGCAATTGTGCACTTAGCCTTTTACTTTTCTCTCGTAGCCCTAAACAAAACCTAGCAAAATGTTAGGGTGGATTCAAGCTAAATATATTGAAGTAAAAAATGTGGATTCTACCAAATCCAAAACTTTTTGGGAAATTCAAAGTAAAGTCGACTCACACATCGATAGAACACCCTGTTATAATACAGCTTTCCTTTAAGTGTTAATCTAGTCACATTGGATGATGTCCCCTTTTTGTCCTCATCGTTATTACCGGTCTGTTTTACATCTCCTTTTTCTCTTTTACAGAAGAAACTTCCAACTTTCTCCGTATCTTCGCACAAGATCACAGTGACATGCAGAATTATATAATGTTATTTTGTCACAATGATCACTATAATGCTTGACAGAGCTCAACCTAAATGTCAAGTGTACTTCAGATCCATTCTGAAGGAGGATTTCTGCATAACACAGATGCTATCTGATTGCGGAAGTCTGCCTATAGAGCCCTCTCTCCAGTGTCCATTTCAACCCTTTTTATGTCACTTTTATACTTACATTTCTATCTTACAATATGTGATTCATATACTCGCTCTCATCGTTACTTTCATGCTGAGGAAAAAGCCTCCACGAGTAAAGTAGAGATGAAAGAGGGACAATACGGTGCTACTTAAATGAATTAAGGATCATGGCAAATTTCGGAAAGTGTATTTCTGAAGAGTCGGCAAAAATGGAATACAAGGTCTTGCCTGGAATATAAATGAGAATAATCTTATTTTTGAAGCTCAGTGGATATAAGACTATTCGAGGAATGAATGTACTGGTAATTCCCCAAATAAAAAGACATTTGTGCTTAGCAGAAAAAAACGTAAGATATTAGCCAATCAGAAATAAGATGCATGTTGAAGGAGCATTATATAAGTCTCTACCACTCAGTCCCGTCTCCATCAAGTATATTATACAGATGGATAGTAAAGTGCTGGGCCAAGTAACAATCATGCTGTAAAACCATCCTAAAAGCCTATATCAAAACACACAATGAAATCCGTATGTGTTACCAGCAGATTTCATTGTTCACTTTGGTGCGGTATCTAGGCTGAAATGACTGAAATCCGTAGTGAAAATTCGCTGATGTGGAGTTGAAAGTTTGCAGCACTTCTAGATGTTTCACGCTGAGAGATCATCTAGTTTGCAAAATCCTGTTCACTAACATTATACTCTCTGGTTTTCTTTTTGCAGCAGCAGCATTGGGCAACCAAAATTCCCCAACTAAGTAATGTGTGAATTCGCCCCTTATTTAATTTTAATGAGCAAAACTATTTTAAAATTATGTTCACTTAACTGTATAAAAGGAAGAAAAGAGTAGAACTCACTGGTTTGCTGGCGAACTTATTTATCTCAACATGTTAACCAATGTAAGCACAAAGACCTGCTGACCTTCTCCACCCTCTCCCCCCCATCCCCCCGCCACGCTCCCCCGTCTCCGGAAACTCCCTCACCCCCGAAGATACCTCAAGCTCATTAACTTCCACTCACTCGCCGATTCCCTCCTCCCTCTCTCTGACTTAGCTTCCTCTCATGATGCTAACGCTGCCGCCACCCTTTACAACACCACTCTCGCCACAGCCTTTGACCAGGCCTGCCCCTCTCTCATACAACAAAACCCATGCACACAGACAACCCTGGCTCACCGCCAGCACCAAAAAACTTCGACGGACGTCTAGGGTAGCTGAACGGAGATGGAAGAAATCTAACTCTGCAATGCACCTCGCCTTGTACAAACAGTCCCTCATCAACTTCAAGACAGCACTGACCACCGCAAAACAAGCTTTGTTCTCGTCTCTTATTAGCTCCCTCTCCCACAATCCCAAGCAACCTTTCTTAACCTTTAATGCCCTACTTCGTCCCCCCGCACTCCCTCTCTCTCCCCTCATCACCGCTGATGACTTTGCCAGCTTCTTTAAACAGAAGATCGAGAAGATCAGAGAAAGCTTCGATTCCCAATCCCCTCAGCCCTCCCTCTCTATCACCCAACACCCCCCTCAACCAAAAGTAACTTCTACTCCATGACTGAAGTGCGCCTCTCCTCCCTTCTAGCACGATCACACCTCACCACTTGTGCCCTCAACCCTCTCCCCTCCCATCTCATCCCTAACCTCACCACTGTCCTTATCCCCACCCTAACCCATCTCTTCAACATATCACTTACCACCAGTGTCTTCCCCTCATCCTTCAAACATGCCCTCATCACACCCATCCTCAAAAAACCCTCCCTCGACCCCGCAACAGTCTCCAACTATCGTCCCATGTCTCTCCTCCCCTTTGCCTCAAAATTGCTTGAGCAACATGTCTACTTCGAACTGTCCTCCCATCTCTCCTCGTGCTCCCTTTTTGACCGCCTGCAATCCGGTTTCTGAGTGCACCACTCCACCGAAACAGCCCTAACCAAAGTCACCAACGACCTACTGACCGCCAAGAGCAAGTGACCCTACTCCATCCTTCTCCTCCTCGACCTCTCTGCTACCTTCGACACAGTCGACCACTCCCTCCTGCTTCAAATTCTAGAATCCCTTGGCATCACTGACCTGGCCCTCTCCTGGATCTCCTTGTACCTAACAGACCGGACCTTCAGCGTCACCCACTCCCACACATCCTCCTTTGCCCCACCACATATCTGTTGGAGTCTCCCAAACCTCAGTCCTGGGACCCTTACTCTTCTCCATCTACACCCTCGGCCTAGGCCAACTCATTGAGTCCCACGGCCTCCAATACCACCTCTACGCCGACGACACCCAGCTCTTCTTCTCCGGCCCTGACATCACCTCCCTGCTATCCAAAATCCCACACTGCCTGTCCGCCATCTCATCCTTCTTCTCCACTCGTTTCCTCAAACTCAACATGGATAAAACCGAGTTCATCGTCTTCCCCCCACGTTTCTTTCCCCCCTACCCGACCTAACCATCACGGTCAACGACTGCACACTCTCACCTGTCCCCCACGCCAAGTGCCTCGGTGTAATCCTTGACTTTGCACTCCTCCTTCAAGCCACACATCCAGGCCCTTGCCACCTCCTGCCACCTCCAGCTTAAAAACATCTCATGAATCGCTCCTTCCTTGACCACGACACTGCCAAAACACTTGTCCACGCCTCATTATCTCCCGCCTCTACTACTGCAACCTCTTGTTCACCGGCCTCCCCGCTTCATCCCTTGCACCCCTCCGAACTATCCTCAATTCCGCTGCCCGACTCATCCACCTGTCACCCCGTTACTCCCCCGTCTCCCCTCTCTGACAAGCCCTCCACTGGCTCCCTGCTTCCCAGAGATCTAAGTTCAAAACCCTAACCCTGACATACAAGCCCATACACAACCTATCCCCTCCATACATCTCCTACTTGGTCTCCCGATACCAGCCCTCACGCAATCTGTGCTCCTCTCAAGAACTCCTTCTCTTCTACCCCCAAATCTCCACCTCCCACAAACGCATACAAGACTTCTCTCCTGCATCCGCCATACTCTGGAACTCTCTCCCCCACCACATCAGACACTCCCTACCTGGGTACCTTCAAGAAAGACCTGAAACCCACCTCTTCCTTCAAGCCTATAACCCACACTGAGACTAATCCGCTGCACCATCTCACCTCTCCCCCTCCTACTGTCTCCCACCCATCCCCTATGACTGTGAGCCCTTGTGGACAGGATCTCTGCCCTAATGTACCTGTATGATTTATTCGTCGTTATTTATGTTCTCGTCCTTGTTCTGCCCTTACACATGTAAAGCGCCATGGAACCAATGGCGCTATATAAATAAATAATAATAATAAATAATACCTACTATCACTTCATGAGTGGTTGTAACCATGGATACCTAAGCTGCAAAGACCTGCACATGAGCTATGAGACATTACTAATCAGGAGAACTTAACTGCATTTATAATTGGAGGGATTTGCTAACATTATTTTTATTACACATACTACATATGGGGATTGGAACTTGGACATGGGAATAACCCTTTATAGTATACTATATGGTGGCCCGATTCTAACGCATCGGGTATTCCAGATTATGTATGTAGTTGACATACTGTGACTGACAGAACTTGTTAAGTCAACGTGAGTGAACTACATGTATGTATATAGCAGCGTATATGGTGGTACATTACAGCACATGTATAGCAGCACTATAGTATATGGCGGTACATTATAGTGAATGTATAGCAGCACTATAGTATATGGTGGTACATTACAGTGCATGTATAGCAGCGCTATGGTATATGGCGGTACATTATAGTACTTGTATAACAGCACTATAGTATATGGAGGTACATTATAGTACATGTATAGCAGCGCTATAGTATATGGCGGTACATTATAGCACATATATAAACAGCACTATGTATATAGGGTACATTAAAGTACATGTAAAGTAACACTATAGTATATGGCGGTACAGTATAGCAGATGAGCGAGTCCTAAATTACTCGGAACGCTAAGAACCTCGCACGATTCCGAGCCCCAGACTTGCACTCGTTGCGAGTCTAGCAGTCCAATGTTAATGAATAGGAACCGAGTAATAACAGATAATGCTATTTCCAATCGCGATGTTCATCTGAAAGTGTGCGAGTCCAGAACTCGCAGGTTTTTCTCTTATTGGAGCGATGATGAAGGGGAAGCGATTCTCGACACACACCATGCTGTAAAAGCAAACATTTAAATTTCTGGTGGCTTTCTGGGGGCTTGAAAACAAGTACAGGAACTATTTCGTGAAAGGTACACACTAGGCTTTGGCCCTTTCACATCTGCGTTTTTCGTAATTGCCGCAGATGCGGTGAAAAACCGCATCTGCCGCGTTTACCGCATAACGTTCCACTTGCGGGCGGGGTGCGGTTTTTTCTATGCAAAGTATAGGCATACTTGCGGCAGGTGCGGCAAGTGCGGTTTTGCACTTGCGGCAGGTGCGGCCGCGAAAAAAACCGCAGTAAGCCGCACCTGCCGCAAGTATGCCTATACTTTGCATAGAAAAAACCGCAACCGCGCCGCAAGTGGATCGGTTATGCGGTAAACGCGGCAGATGCGGTTTTTTTCACCGCATCTGCCGCGAATTACGAAAAACGCAGATGTGAAAGCACCCTGCGATATTTAAGACAGATGGATGGTACCGTGCGAGCTGCAGGCAGGACACCGTACAGCAACGCACTGGTACAGGAAAAAATTGTTTAGTACGCAGAACCAGGCACTGTTAGGCTGCGGTGCTGGCTGCGTGCAAGTTTACAAGTACCGTGCGAGCTGCAGGCAGGACACCGTACAGCAACGCACTGGCACAGGAAAAAATTGTTTAGTACGCAGAACCAGGCACTGTTAGGCTGCGGTGCTGGCTGCGTGCAAGTTTACAAGTACCGTGCGAGCTGCAGGCAGGACACCGTACAGCAACGCACTGGCACAGGAAAAAATTGTTTAGTACGCAGAACCAGGCACTGTTAGGCTGCGGTGCTGGCTGCGTGCAAGTTTACAAGTACCGTGCGAGCTGCAGGCAGGACACCGTACAGCAACGCACTGGCACAGGAAAAAATTGTTTAGTACGCAGAACCAGGCACTATTAGGCTGCGGTGCTGGCTGCGTAAAATGTTACAAGTACCGTGCGAGCTGCAGGCAGGACACCGTACAGCAACGCACTGGCACAGGAAATTTTTTGTGGAAAAATGGCACCAAAATTATTTGGTAGACTAGTGCCAAAAATAAGAAAAAGCTTAGGATTACAGCTCTGCGGAAAGGTGGGTGAACTAAGCTCTGAGGATGGTGCTGGTTTCACTGTAAGGCTGCTCCTATCTCCCTTCCTTACAGTCCTGTACAGCAATCCTCCGTCCTGGTAGTTCTGAAAAGAACTTTTGGGTTATGTGTGACTCCTACACTGCCTAACTGTCCCTAGATCTGCTCCAAGTCTCCCTGCACTAGGTCAGCTCTTCTCAGGAATGTGCCCAAAATGGCGGGGGCAAGCCTTATATACTGCCTTGCCTGTCATAGATGACATAGGCATCACGATGGACAGCAGCCAATCATAGTCCTGACACAACCAAAGCTGCTATGGCATTACTGACTATGATTGGCTAAGATGCTTGTCCTTCTTCACAAGTTTTCTGACCTAACACACAATGCTGACTAGTAACATAAAAGATTCTGGATTCGCGAGTCCCGAATAGAGAATACAGGACTCGGAATCGCAGACTCGCTAGGATTCGGACTCGTAGACTCGCTCAGACTCGCTGCTGTTTGGGGAGATTCAAGCTATATAGCGATGTGATAGAGCGAGTCTAGCGAGTCTAGCGAGTGAGATAAAGTAAACTCTGACAAAACTAAGATTGCCATTGACTTGCATTGGACTCGTTACTGAGCGAGTATTCGCTAAAAGACTCGCCGATTACCGAGTCCAGCGAGTCCCTTAAGAATCGCCGAGTAACGAGTCCTAGCGAGTAGACTCGCTCATCCCTAAGTATAGCACATGTATAGCAGCACTATAGTATATGGCAGTATATTACAGTATATGTACAGTTGCACTATAGTATATAGTGGTATTTTATGGCACATGTATAGCAGCACTATAGTATATGGCGGTACATTACAGTACATGTATAGCAGCACTATGGTATATGGGACAGGATGGAGGCGGAGGGGGGCAGGATGGAGGCAGAGGGGGGCAGGATGGAGGCGGGGATCAAGAACAGCGGAGGGCAGGATGGAGCGAGCGGGGCAGGATGGAGTGGGGGCAGGATGGAGCTGGGGGGGGGAAGGATGAACCGTGGGGGGCAGGATGGAGCCGTGGGGGCTAGATGGAGCTGGGGGGGCAGGATGGAGGCGACGGGAGGGCAGGATGGAGCTAGGGGGGCAGGATGCAGCGAGCGGGGCAGGATGGAGCCGGCGGGGGGGCAGGATGGAGCTGGAGGGGGGCAGGATGGAGGCGGAGGAGGGACAGGATGGAGGCGGGGGGGCAGGATGGAGGCAGAGGGGGGCAGGATGGAGGCAGAGGGGGGGCAGGATGGAGGCGGGGATCAAGAACAGCGGAGGGCAGGATGGAGCGAGCGGGGCAGGATGGAGGAGCGGGGCAAGATGGAGGGAGTGGGGCAGGATTGAGCGAGCGGGCAGGATCGAGCGAGCGGGGCAGGATGGAGCAGGATGGAGCCGGAGGAGCAGAATGGAGCTGGAGGAGCAGGATGGTGGCGGGGAAGGCAGGATGGTGGCGAGTGGGGCAGGATGGTGGCGAGGGGGCAGGATGTAGCGAGCGGGGCAGGATGGAGCGAGCGAGGCAGGATGGAGCCAGAGGAGCAGGATGGAGCCGGAGGAGCAGGATGATGGCAGGGTGGAGCAGGATGGAATGAGCGGGGTAGGATGGAGCGAGCGGGCAGGATGGTGGCGGGGGCAGGATTGAGCAAGCAGGGCAGGATGTAGTGAACGGGGCAGGATGGAGAGAGAGGGCAGGATGGAGCGAGCGGGGCAGGATGGAGCGAGAGGGGCAGGATGGAGCCGGAGGAGCAGGATGGAGCCGGAGGAGCAGGATGATGGCAGGGTGGAGCAGGATGGAATGAGCGGGGCAGGATGGAGTGAGCGGTGCAGGATGGTGGCGGGGGCAGGATGGAGCAAGCGGGGCAGGATGTAGTGAACGGGGCAGGATGGAGAGAGAGGGGCAGGATGGAGCGAGCGGGGCAGGATGGAGCCGGAGGAGCAGGATGGAGCCGGAGGAGCAGGATGGTGGTGGGGGGGCAGGATGGGGGGCAGGATGGTGGCGAGTAGGGCAGGATGGAGCCGGCGGGGCAGGATGGTGTAAATGGGGCAGGATGGAGCCGACGGGGCAGGATGGTGCGAACGGGGCAGGATGGAGTGAGCGGGCAGGATGGTGCGAACGGGGCAGGATGGTGCAAGCAGGGCAGGATGGTGCGAGCGGGGCAGGACGGAGCAAGCGGGGTAGGATGGAGGGAGCGGTGCAGGATGGAGCCAGGGGGGGCAGGATAGAGCGATCGTGGCAGGATGGAGCGAGCGTGGTAGGATGGTGGCAGGGGGGCAGGATGGAGCGAGTGGGGCAGGATAGAGCGAGCGAGGCAGGATGGAGCCGGAGGAGCAGGATGGAGCAAGCGGGGCAGGATGGAGCCGGCAGGGTAGGATGGAGCCTGCGGGGCAGGATGGAGGGAGCAGGGCAGGTTGGAGCGAGCGAGGCAGGATGGAGCGAGCAGGGCAGGATGGAGCCAGGGGGGCATGATGGAGTGAGCGGGGCAGGATGGAGCGAGCGGGGCAGGATGGAGCCAGGGGGGAGCAGGATGGAGCGAGCGGGGCAGAATGGAGTGAGAGGGGCAGGATGGTGGCGGGGGGCAGGATGGAGCGAGCGGGGCAGGATGGAGCGAGCGGGGCAGGATGGTGGCGAGCGGGGCAGGATGGTGGTGGGGGGCAGAATGGAGCGAGCGGGGCAGGATGGTGCTGGAGGAGCAGGGTGGAGCCGGAGGAGCAGGATGGTGGCGGGGACGGGCAGGATGGGGTAGCAGGATGGGGGAGGCAGGATGGTGGTGGGGGACAGGGTGGTGGCGGGGGGGCAGAATGGAGCGAGCGGGGCAGGATGGAGCCGGCGGGGCAGGATGCAGCGGTCATGTGACAGGGCAGGCTGTGTGATGTCACATCAGCCCGCTCTGTGTACAGATGGGTGAGAACAGCGGGAGGCGAGGGAGAGGCGAAGTGGGGCGGCGGGTTCCCTGTGTATCCCGGCAACAGCGGCGCGTTAGTGCCTGTTGCCGGGCTTCAGCGACAGTGGCGCTAACGTGCCACTGTCGCCGGGCTGCAAATTGGTGCGCAATTCGAACTTTGAATTTGCGCACCAATTTGCATAGTCTGCGCTCATTGGTGCCCGCCTCTGGCACCAATGAGCGGCCTATGTCTGGCGCGCGATTTCTGTGACCGACAGACGCTTTAGACAATTATATAGTAGAGATCAGAGTGCAGCTGTATAAAAAAATACAGATTTCTTTTATTCCCAGGTCACCATGAATTTGCTGTTGTATGGTAACCACGGCACGTCTGGTAGTGGGTGCATGAACCAGAACCTGTCCTGTAATTCAATAGAACATAAATTTGTCTCTCCATAATGGTGCATTTATGAATGTTAGTGTATAGCGGGGAACACCGCATATGTACCAGGTACCAGAACAGCATATTCCGAGCAATCCTGTAACTGATAAAGGCCTGATCATCAGGGCAAAACGTTTTATTCTAGATTGCTGCTGTACCTTCTAATACATTTCATGATTTCATCATTGTGCAGTGATTACGGTAGTTTATCTACCATGAATTTGCCAGGGTTTGTTTCTAAAAAATCTGAAAATGTTGGACTTTTGCCATTGTAAAAGAAATAGGCTTTACTTCATCCAGGACAGTGTACAATGTACTTTCCCCACTCCAGCTGGGAACAGTGACTTCTTATTGATGCCCCTGACACCAAGCACTGGGAAGGAAGTAATGGCTCGCCTGTCCCTATCCGTGTAAAGCCTTTGGATCACACCTGCAGTTATTTCTGAATCTTCTTAAGTCAATATCAAGTGTGGATCCAAAAAGAAGGAAAAGTACAAAGACTGGTGCTTTATTGCAACACAGTGGAAAAACATGATTATCTTTCATAATAAGAACCAATGTAAAAAAGCCAGGATTATGTAACGGCAATGTAAATATGTAATCACTGGTGTATCTTTCATTGACTAGTTTATCAATCCCAAATATATACGTTGAAGCTCTTGGGTTTGTTGCAGGGCACCCGATATAACACATTTATACCACCAATTTCCTTTGGTACCAGGATACCTCAAGTCCTTAGGACATTAGATTTACAGCAATTCCTATAAGTCATATAAGTCAAAACTATCTACAATTAAACTCTTTACCGCCCATAGCAACCAATGAAAGCTCAGATCTCATTTTTTAAACTGCACTTGTGAAATGAAAGCTGAGCTCTGATTGGTTGTTATGGACAAGAAAGCCAGTTTTCCTATATTTATAGGATTAAAAGGAATGGACCCCTCATTATTTATTTCAATAAATTTGTTGGAAAAATGATTTCTTTGGAATTAAGTGATATAGTAGTATTCCTGGTTTTCCATTGGCCTTTGTTAGTTGCCGCCTTCTTGAGATCAAAACTCTTCTGTTCTCAAAATAGCTGCTGGTGGAGGGGTGTGTGACTAGATCTGTCCATCAGACACCTCCAATTTAAAAACAGCATTCCCATGTGATATTTTTTTCAATTAAAAGAAGCTGGTCCCCCATGCCCCAACCAGTAGCCATTTTGTGAATTGAAATGCTGTGCACTTTATGAGAAAGACGGTGCTAACAAGGGCAGGAAGAGAACAGGTGATTGTTATCTACTTACTATGTCATCAACATCCAGCACCCCGATGCCTTCATATCATGAGACACCGGCAGCCAGGTTGGCACACCCCTCTCACAATACCACCAGAGGTGCCGACAACAACCAGACCCATTGGAATGCAAAACCGACACTTCATTGCTGCTTATCCCCGATGCTCCACACTTCTACCAGACTTCATGCCGCATGACCGAATGCAACTGGACCTATCCATCATGAACAGGTGCATTTAGTCAGACAACCAACATCTTCAGACACTAATTGTGCATGCATGCACCAGGTATGCGCAACGCTTCAAAATAAGTGCTCACAGCAAGGAAGGGGGAGAGAGAGAGACAGCACAAGGGGAGAGACAGCCCAGAGGGCCAAGCACACAGGAGGGAGACAAAGCACAGGGGAGAGACAGCACAGGAAAGGAAAGAGAGCAAGGGGGAGAGACAGCATAGGGGGAGAGAACATAGGGAAAAGACAGCACAGAGGGGAAAGAGCACACTGGGAGAGAGACAGCACAGGAGGGAGAGACAAAGCGCAAAAAGGGGAGAGTGCATATGGAAAGAGACAGCACACAGGGAGCAGAGACCATGCACATGAGGATGAGAGACCACATAAGGGGAGAGACAGCATAAGGGAGGATAGAGAAAACAGTGAAAAGAGACAGCACAAGGGGATAGAGAGCGTGGATGGGGAGAGAATGCACAAGGGGAGAGATAGAGCAAAAAGGGAAGAGAGAGCGCACAGGGTAGAGAGAGCACACAAGGAGAAGAGCACACAGGGGGCCTAGAGACAGTGCACAGGGGCACAGACAAAATTCCCAGTGGATAGACATTGCACAGGGTTAAGAAAAAGCACACAGAGGGAGGAGCAAGTGCACAGGGGAGAAGCTAGGGCACAGGGGGAGGGGTGAATACACAAAGGGAAGAAAAAGAAAATTATAAGTGATACAGCTAAAAGGAGAGAGCACATGAAGGTAGAAGACAGAACAGGGTATGGAAGACAGCACACAGAGGCGAGAGAGACAGGACACAATGGGGGAGACAGGTCAAAGGAGAGAACACAGAGGGGGAGAAGACAGCACATAAGGGCAAGAGAGAGAACAGACAGGGAGAGAGCATACGGGGAGACTGCTCAAAGGGAAGAGCATGGGGAGAAGACAGCATAGGGGCAAGAGAGACAGCCTACAGGAGGGAGAGCATACAGGGGGAAGACAGCTTAAAGGAGAGAGCACATGAGGGGAGAAGACATCACACACGGGGGAGAGAGAACTCATGAGGGAGACAGGTCAAAGGTGAGAGCACAGGGGGGAGGATACAGCACACAGGGAGAGAGAGAGAATGGACAGGGGGGAGAGCACATAGGGGGGGGATGGCCAACTCCCTCCCAATGTGATAGCATCAGGCATCCATCTAGTACATTAGTAAGTTCCACAAAGCCAGGTGCTCAATGCATCAGTTATAATAAAGAAAAAGTGGCCAACTCCTTTAACCCTTCTCCTTATCTTGGGTACCCCGTCCTGCAGATGGGTTGATATGACAAGCGGGTGTCTGCTGAAGACCTCCTGGGTCTATCATGATGGTATGCCTATTAAAATGAGCTTGTGGCTGCTGTTCATAGGAGACAGTGAATTTTACTGTACACTGTAATACTATACTATTTCAGCATATACTCAATCGAGCATTGGGGTGCCCAAGTACACTCGATACTCAACCGAGTATCGCGGGTGCTCAAATGTCATTCATGAATGATCTGATGCAAAGATTCAGTCCCATAAGTGAAAAATGGGATCCTTCACCCCTGTGAGAGTCGCTTGAGTCTCTAAATGGCTGTAACTGGGGTAAAATCACTGTCCCTTGATGCTGTGTAAAAGAAAAAACAAAAAAAACACCCACACTCCCCTTGAATTCCCTGTTTTTGGTTGGCTCTATTTGGGAAAAGAGCCGAACCGTACATCAATAATTAACTTCCATTATTCTTGGTACTCGAGTTGAACCCTTCAGAGTGTCCAACTTGCTCCATTCGAGTATTGAGCACCCAAGCACATTAGGGCTTACCCATCATTAGTATCAATAAAAGCATTGGCTCAACAGGCACAAATCAAGCCAACAGTTCCATCGTTGGAAAAATGAAAACATTACTGGTCTCGAAATATGGCAGCACAAGTGGGTATATTTTTTACAAACTTCCACTTTCTTCGCCACTTAAAACAAACAAAACTATAAAGTGTGGCATCGTTATAAATGCTCTGACCTGATGTATCATATTCACAAATTATTTTCAACAATGCATACCATAAAGATAAAAATTTGCAGAATTGCACTTTGACTTTTTTCTCTATTTTTCCGTACATTGAATGATTAGATGGACGGTGTCATACAGAACTACAGCTCGTAATGCATCATACCTCCATGTCAATGGGAAAATGAAAAAGTTTTGTCTTTAAGAAGAAAAATGAAGGTGCAAAAATGGATAGTCTTGATGGGGGTTAAATAAAGAAATGTACAAATTACACTAATTTACTGAGTACAGATTGATAACCATCGCCCAAAGATTGACAAAAAAATGAAAGCTCATTCTGGAATAGTATACATGCTCTGAACACTTACAACACAGGTTTCGTCAAACATAATCAGCCTTTAACCTGTCGCCTACAATCTAATTTTGGTTCTGTGCACAGGGAGATACAGTGACTTATGTAAGGTCACAAGAAGCCAGATTGGAAATTGAAAACGGAGTCTATTGCTCAGACTCAGTGTCTCGTTCAGTGTGTGTCCGAGGTGTCTGCGGTATTTATATTACCGTACTTATAATAGGAAAACATGCTTTTGGCCTTCGGGATAATAAAAGGGACTTTCCGCTTACCAGTAAACTTTCGGCAATGGCAGAATGCATGATCGTCTATTTCCTACAGTATCTATAAAAAATTCACACCAAAGTGCAGATCGCTATCATATTTTTGCAAAACATGTAACAGCACCAATAGCATGGCGAGGAAACAAGAAATTAAATATAAAAAATGTTTCCATGATATACGAGGGTAGAGAATAACAGTCAGCAAAGAACAGAGCAAGAGCCAGATTATATGTAATATTGCAATGGTGTAATACAACCTTTACGCTTCTTAAGTTGCAGAGCAGCTGTTCATCTCAAGCACCAGAATTGGGGTGTGACTGGTACCCTTTATAGTTTATTACTTGATTGATCTATTCATTCTTCTTTATGTATGGCTAGTAAGAATGTAGCACCATCCAAACTGGGCACAGTCCCTGTTAGGGCCACAGATAATAATGATAGACCTCATGCAATCTCTAAGAAGAGACTGTTGGAGCTAATCTTGGTGCCGCACCCTTAAGTGAGCAGTGATGCCTTTAGTACATCAGCTGCTCAGAGTAAGGAGCCGGGGGGGGGGGGGGGGGGGGGGGGGCAATATACATGTGGTGTAAGATTCCATTGAAGTAAGTACTGGGCATGAGTAAAGCTTGCTACAATAGGTCGGCTGTTCATTTGGTTGACAGCCATCTCAGCCAACAGCCATCTCAGCTAACTCTCCCATACACAGGAAAGCTTACTCACCTGAGTACTCCTATGTTCTCAATGAGTAAGACGTTGACTGACACATTGGCAGGTGGCTTATTTCAAGAAGAGAATGTGGTTGGTAGTCCAATATTAGACATGCATGATCAACATGCCTCCCTGAGTTCCCTAAAACACAGTAGACCATCAGCAGAGCCTGTCAATATCAGGAGGTTCAGGCAACTTTAGTTCAATATGTATTCGGGTGTCTAAAGGCTTCCTCTTTCTAGGGGTAAACCCATGGCCTTTTGCAATTGACCGAAAAGAAGGACCTTGAATCAGTCTAGACTTTACAGAAAGAGGCTCTCCACTTCACATCTTGCAAGAATAGTTGATGGGAGAAGGAATATCAATGGGAGGATTGGTGCAGTAATGAGTAGTAATGAATAGTAAGTTGTGTAACTACTGAGTCTGGAGGAGCATTGAACAAAGAGGTGCTGCAGCAGCCAAATGGCTGCTGAACATTCATTTTCATAGATATTTATTTTCATAGATGAGCCTAGGTATCTCAATGACTTCTTCATACATTAGAGTAGGTGTCTCAAACGCATGGCCCATGGGTCCCTGAGTCTGCTTCATGCCACCTGCAATCACTTTAGACTCCTTGGGGATGGTGGTTTGGTCCCTGGGCCACCGACACCAGTGCTTTAACTTCAGTAACTTGCATTGTCGGCGCCACCAAGGACAAGTGCTGCTCAGTTATACCAATGGCAGCCAACACCCAATCAGAAGCCAACAGATGACATGAGCATATGAGCATCAGCTGCTGGTCTTTGTTTGGCTGACATGGCTGGCATTGGAGTTTTGCAGAGAACTTGTCTCTGCATGTACCGGCAATACAACTAAAGTAAAGCGTGGGTGTCGATGCAGCTATCCTTAAAGGGTTAACGGTGCCTGTCAGCCGCATATGCTGAGGGAACAGAGGACGGGTGAGAAGAATGTGTGTGTGTGTGTGTGTGTGTGTGGGTGTGTGTGTGTGTGTGTGTGTGTGTGTGTGTGTGTGTGTGTGAAAAACAGCACAATAGTGGACATTATTACTAGAAGGGGACAAGGATGGGGACATTTCTACAAAAAGAGGACCAGGATGGTGACAAAATTACAAGAAGGGTCCAGATGGGGACAAAACTACAAGAAGGGGACCAGCATGAGGACACAACCGAAAGAAGGGGACTAGGATGCGGCATTACTACAAGAAATGGACAAGGATGGGGAATACCTACAAAAAGATCATAAGGATGGGGCATTACTGCACAAAGGGGACCAGAGTAAGGCTTTATTACAAGTAAGAGACCAGGATGGGAACATTACTACAAGAAGAAAATCAGGATGGGGCACTAGTACCAGAAAGGGACAAGGATGGGGAATACCTACAAGAAGGGCACAAGGATGGAGCATTACTGCAGAAAGAGGACCAGAGTAAGGCTTTACTACAAGTAAGGAACCAGAATGGGGACATTACTACAAGAAGAAAATCAGGATGGGGCACTGCTACAAGATGAGAAACAGGATAGAGACATTACGACAAGAATGGGACCAGGATGGGGACATTGCCACATGATGAGGACTGGGATGGTGCATTACTACAAGAAGGGGATGAGGATGGAGTCATTATTACAAGAAGGAGACCAGGATCGAGACATTGTTGAAAGAAGGGAACCAGGAAGGGAACATTACTACATGATGGGGACCACAATTGCGGTTATTATAACAAGATGAGGACCAGAATGGGGGAAATTACTTAAAAAAAGGGACCAGAATGGGGACATTACTAAAAGAAGGGGACAAGGATGGGGCATTACTCAAAGAAGGGGACTAGGATGTGGACATTACTACAAGAAGGGCACAAGGATGGGGCATTACTATGCTTGTTTTCCTCCTTTATGATTCTTTACCAGGCCTTTACTGTAGCTAACTTCAATTGATGCTGGTTTGTAGGTCTTTGAACCTTAAAGAGTCTGTCTACTACTTTAGAATTAATGGAATATCCTTAAGATAGCTCATCAATATCTGATTGTCAGTTGTTTGACACCTGGGCAGTCGCACGAGTCAGCTTTTCTCAGTGCCACCACTGGCAGCAGATGGCCAGAAATCTGTTCCTGAGCAGCTACCTCTTCTGATAGTGGATACAGTCAGGAACTGTAGATTGGCCTCCAATTCAAATCAGTAGGGGGCAGATGTGTAGTACCTTACCTCAGCCACTATCAGAACACAGGGCAGCTCCAGAACTGAGCATTAGCAGAATCCAGCTGCTGCCAGCGTCATCAAGAACAGCTGATTGGCAGGGGTGCTTGGTGACATTGATGACCAATCCTAAGGATAGACAATCAATGTTAAAATAATGGACAACCTCTTTAGGTTTTGCCACGTAAAATGCATGCTTGCAATCTGGTGATTGACTCAGCCATTACAGAATCTCCAACTTCTTTGCTTAAATAAATCATGATTTGCTTTTGCAATCTATTTTAATCCAATTTCCATCTTTACTATGAAGCTCCGTCCAATCAACTTTGCTGCATTAATGAATCTGACCAGAAAGTATTGCCCTGTAGACTTTAGAATTCATCTGGCTGCTTGACTACCGTCACATCATCAATAAACATTAGAGTGCCATTAGAAGCCTAGTATACACAGGCATCACACTACCTCAACCATGTTTTCCAGGTGATGTTGTACACTTTGGATCATGAGCCTTTCCAAGCCTACTCCCTGAAAGTCAGACTCCCAAGTCTGTCCAAGAGTTTTGAGCTTGTTGAGTCTGACAGATGTAACAATTCGATATCAAAACATGTAGCCTGCAAGTCTTAAGCTCCCGTCACACACAACGACGCACCAGCGATCCCAACAACGATAACGATCCTGTAGGGATCGTTGGTGCGTCATTACCTGGTCGCTGGGGAGCTGTCAAACAGGCAGATCTTACAAGCTACCAGGGACCAGGGAGCCACCTCCACATCGCTGGTAACTATGATAAACAGCAGTTATCTAGGCAGCGCTTGCTGCCTAGATACCCGGTGTTTATCATGGTTATCAGCATACTCCCTGCTTACAGGCTGCGCTAAGCAGGAAGGACACTGGTAATTATGATAAATAGTATCTAGGCAGCGTGCCCGGCCTAGATACCCAGTGTTTATCATAGTTACCAGTGTCCTCCCTGCTTAGCGCAGCGTGTAAGCAGGGAGGACGCTGGTAACTATGATAAACACTGGGTATCTAGGCAGTGCATGCTGCCTAGATACCCAGTGTTTACCATTGTTACCAGCCTGTGAGATCGCTGATCGTTGGTCTCTCGCTGTCAAACGCAGTGATGCGTTCTGACCAGCAGGAGACCAACGACCTAAAAATGACCCAGAGCACTTTGTAACGATCAGCGGTGTCACAGCAGGGGCCTGACCACTGCTAAGTGTCACACTTAGCGAGATCGTTAGCGAGGTCGCTGTTACGTCACAAAACCTGTGACGTTACAATGATCTCGCTAAAGATCTCGTTATGTGTGATGGAGGCTTTACCAATAAGAGAAACTTGACTGTGTCTCCTATTATTTGGACATCCATTGTGAAAGGGGAGGGGGCTTTTTGACCACAGGCCCGCCCCCTGGCGTCCGGATTTCTGATACAGGCCGAACATATATCAAGCACTCCTGATGAACCCATGGAATAACAGCTACGTGGGGAAAACGCGTTGAGTGTCCAGACATCTGACCCAGATGAGAATATGGGGTCTTATGTGAAGTGAAGTTTACTTTCACCCTGCTTTTTTTCTAGCCACTGGCCAGTGGGTGGCCTGAATAGGAACCAAGTTGTTGAATATCTGTGTAAGGGTCCTTTGTGGATACTGACAAATGTGAATATACTGTGGTGACTGAGGATTGATGTGGAGGGAAAAAAACAGTATATCACTAGTGAGAAGGTTATAACAGAGTTACTAATGATTGTAGACTCATCACTCGGTTTGCTGGCTAATATATATAAATGAATAACAGAAACACCCCATCTAAACATTGCTATCCTCAACTTACACATCGACCATTTGTTGACTATTTTACACATTCACTATTTGTTGACAAAGGTGGTCCACGGAGCACCAAGGAATCCCAGGGATAGACCCAGACTATGAGGATCAAGGCAAATATTTGTTGTCTGCCGATTTGATCCTTTAACTGACACCACTGCTATCTAGGGGGTTCATAATCAGCAACAAGTTGGCCCCATCAGGTTTACACTAGGGCCAGGAGGGCTAGTCGTCATCGAGCGGGGACACCTGGGGATCCATGTTGAAAACTCCGTTATTAGGCAGGGTGAAGCAAGAATAGAATAGGGGCATAGATTTAACCCCCTTACCCCTTCACAGATATCAACTGGTTTTTGTACATAGTAGGACTCATAGTTAGTGATGGGCGAATCCTAAATTACTCGGAATCGCTTGACTCTAGCGAGTCCGAGCTCGGGACTCGCTACTCGTTGCGAGTCTAGGGAGTCCAATGTTAATGAATGGGGAAGCGAGTAATAGCGAGTAGTGTGCGATTTACAAATCACATGTGTCTCGGAAGCTTCAGCCTGAAGCAATCCTAGTTTTGTCAGCGACTCTAAACTAGGATTGCCATTGATTTGCATTGGACTCGTTTACTGTGCAAGTAATCGCTGGGAAACTCGCACAGATAAGAGTCCTGTCTGCTCTGTGTGCAGGCTGCCGCAGCTCCAGGGTCCTGGAGCCCGCCTCCTACCTGATGTAGCAGAGCTGAGATTGTTCTCAGTCTGCTCATTCCCTGTGCATAGACATCTATATCTATGCACAGGGGATGTAGCAGAGAGGACATCGCGTTTTGGACTGCGTCGGACGGAAGAGGATTTTTTTAATTAAAGATGGAGTCCCTAATAGGTTTTTTTTTTATTTCTAATAAAAAATTTTCTCTGTGTTGTGTTTTTTTTAAAACAATTTAATAGAAATTCATGGCGGTCATGTCTAATATTGGCGTGACCGCCATAAATTTCGGGCTTAGGGCCAGCTGATAATACAAAGCTGGCCCTAACCTCTTTATTACCCAGCGTGCCACCACCACCAATGAACGCGCCATCTTCTGGGGTGGCTGCGGGCTGCAATTTGCAGCGGGGGGTGCCCAGAAAGCTTGGGCCTCCCTGCGGATTTCAGCCCCCAGCTGCTTAGCTGTACCTGGCTAGACATAGAAATTGCGCGGAGCCCCACGCATTTTTTTTTTAATTATTTCATGAAATTCATGAAATAATAAAAAAAAAGGGCTCGCCTATATTCTTGTGTCTGGCCAGGTACAAATAGGCACCTGGGGGTTGGGGGCAGCCCGTCGCTGCCTGCTGGATCCAGCTGGTTCCAGAAATACGGCGAAGACCATGTAATTTTTTTTCTGAAAAATCAATAAAACAATCCTAAAAAAGGGACTGCATCTTTATTAACCCCTCGCCCATGGTCCAGGGGTTAATAAAGATGCAGTCCCTGTTATTTACATTGTTTTATGGATTTGTCAGAAAAAAATTTCACGTGGGCTTCGCCGTATTTCTGGAACCAGCCGGATCCAGCAGGCAGCGACGGGCTGCCCCCAACCCCCTGGTGCCTATTTGTACCTGGCCGGACACAAGAATATAGGGGAGCCCTTTTTTTTTAATTATTTCATGAATTTCATGAAATAATAAAAACAAAATGCGTGGGGCTCCGCGCAATTTCTATGTCTAGCCAGGTACAGCTAAGCAGCTGGGGGCTGGAATCCGCAGCACAGGGATGCCCAAGCTTTCTGGGCACCCCCCCGCTGCAAATTGCAGCCCGCAGCCGCCCCAGAAGATGGTGCGTTCATTGAAGCGCCATCCTCTGGCGCTGAACCCCGTTCTTCCAGCGGCCCTGATGGCGGTGGCACGCTGGGTAATAAAGGGTTAATACCAGCTTTGTTATACAAGCTGGTATTAAGCCCGAGATTCTTAATGTCAGGCCACGTTTGACCCAGCCACTAAGAATCTCCAATAAAGGGTTAAAAAAACACAACACAGAGAAAATTTTTTATTAGAAATAAAAAAAAAAAGCCATTAGGGACTCCATCTTTAATTAAAAAAATCCTCTTCCGTCCGACGTAGTCCAAAACGCGATGTCCTCTCTGCTACATCCCCTGTGCATAGATATAGATGTCTATGCACAGGGAATGAGCAGACTGAGAACAATCGCAGCTCTGCTACATCATCTCTGTGAGCAGGTGGGCTCTAGGACCCTGGAGCAGCCTGCACAGAGCAGACAGCTGGACTCGGCTCGCAAACTTTGCGAGTTTTCCTGCTATCACTGGCACAGTAACCGAGTCTAATGCAAGTCAAAGGCAATCCTAGTTTTGTCAGCGTCTCTGACAAAACTAGGATTGATATTGATTTGCATTGGACTCGTTTACTGTGCGAGTAATCACTGGGAAACTCGCAGAGTACCGAGTCCTGCGAGTCCCTTACTACTCGCCGAGTAACGAGTCCTAGCGAGTAGATTCGCCCATCCCTACTCATAGTCCAAGCTTTTAGATTTATCATTAAAAGTTATATTTTAGGTAATACCTTTGCTAGATGATATTAAGTGGATAGGATTACATTCATCTTTATTTCGGTGAGCTATTGTTTGGACGGCCATTATCAGCAGCACCAAGTATTGCTCTTTCTACTGTATCATTGCGTATCCAGCAGTGATGTTTGTCCACCTCCATTCCGGAAAAGAGTAGCTGCTTACAGACCATAAATCTAAAAGCCTGAAGGTGAATCAAAAAGGAAAGAAGACACTTCCAAAAGACTGGTTGCTGCCTTCTAAATTTTAACCTTATAAAGTTTTATTATGTAGCAAATACAGAGACTTCAATAAATCAAATACGATTATTTAATGATGTGCATGTTGCACCAGAGCCACAGTTAGATACAAACCATATTACCAGCATGATAACAATGGAATTGTGTGGCCCACTGGGACGGGGTACTAGGTACGGGACCGGGGTATATGCTGGGGATGTCACGGCGGTCTTGGTCAGGACCGTGTCACGAGCCCAACAAGTAAAAGGGGTATATTTACATGGGATATTGTTGTTGTGAAGGGGACCACCGCTGTAGTGTACTTCTGTCAGGAGGATGGATGGATGCTGCAGCCAGGTGGATGAGCCCCCCGCAGGTCGGGGCTACGCCTGACAGGGTGTAAAGGTGCAGTACAGTTCTGTATACCGGAATAACACACGGAAGCCTGAAGCAGGGTTCTCCGGGTTTTCCTGGCATGTTCTTCAGTACAAACAGTTCCAACAGTACAGTTCTCAACACTGTTCTTATTCACAGTCAACTCCAGACACTCTGAACCCTCTGCAGCCAGGCTTCCTCTCTGAGACCCTTCACTCTCTCTTTAACCTTTCTGGCTTGTTTCTCATCTGCTCTTCCCTGTGGGTTGTATAGCGGCAACTCGGTCCCTTTGTATGACTTCTCCCTGTGTGGACAGCAAGCATGGGTCCTATGGTGTTGCTGTGCCTCCAACCCGTGTAGTAGGAACCCTGACTTGGAATCAGCGTTCCCTGTCGGTTTGTCTGGGGAGCCAGCATATTGCTGCAGTCCCCCTCAGAGCCGACATTCTGGTCCCAGCCTAGCCTTGAGTAACCCTGTCTTGCAAGAGATTACCGGGCTCTTTCCGACCCATGTGACTACCAGATGCCTCAAGGAAAACCTATCCTGCCTGTAAAGAAAAAAGGGGGGGGGGGACAAGAGGCGCAATAGTGCCCTTATCACTAGACACTAAAACAAGTAGGTGAGAAAAGGTTTCACTCACCTATTCCAGTTGTGCCACCCACAACTGGTTAAAAGGCCTGATAGGATAAGTGTCCTGATGGCTGCTGCTGGACTTCCACCGGTCTCCACTCGGGTAGACGAAATTGAAGCTCTGGGAAAGGAAGGTGTGTCACAGTCCGCGCTGCCAAGAAATCCGCTCGTAAATAACGCTAGTAATCGGTATCCAAATTAATCCTTTTTATTCATCCAACGCGTTTCAACGCCCTCCTGGCGTCTTCCTCAGGGATGACATCCCTGAGGAAGACGCCAGGAGGGCGTTGAAACGCGTTGGATGAATAAAAAGGATTAATTTGGATACCGATTACTAGCGTTATTTACGAGCGGATTTCTTGGCAGCGCGGACTGTGACACACCTTCCTTTCCCAGAGCTTCTATCCTGCCTGTAGTCGGTCAATGCTGCCGTACTCCTCAGATACAGTGGCACCGGTCCAGTCTCTGTCCTTCCTTTCCCTTGGGCTGCAGGCTATGGGCCGGCATTGTCTCCATGGAACGGTGTCTCTGTGGATTCTGTGCCTCCAGGGAATCCTATCCCTTCGGGAAAGTGTCTTTCTGTCTGCTTGCTCTTGGCTTTTCGGCACCCACTGGCCTACTAACTCACTCCGCCTACTGTTCCTCCTTTTGTACTAGTCTATCACCTGACCTACCTTCCCACCCACTTTCCTCTAAACCCTACCACCCTTTCCCGCCTAGAGTCCTGGGCTCCGGGTTGGGTGTTGTGCTCTGGTGGGTGTGTGTGCTGAAGGTGTTTGGTGCACAAACTGTCTCCTATCGGTCTGGCTGCAGTTCCTACCTGTGGCCACCCTGGTTGCAGGGGCACCACAGAATCATGAAAGTATAATGAACTTCAAAAATTGGTACAAACACTACATGTAAAGTATTGTGAATTTTTTTTCGAAAGTGAAAAAGGTGCACCTCACTGTTACATAAATATGACTACATAAATAATGTATTGATCTATTCCAAAATGGCTGTTATTATTAACAATAAACCGTACATTTTTCAAAATTTGCATGATCGCTAAGGATATGTTGCACTCTGGGAAATTATTAAGTTCTAAAGCAAAATCTTTTCTGATAATAATACAGTGTTGTGCAAATTAATTGGGACAAATAGGGACAAAGCATTTTTGTAAGTAAAATCGTAAGTTGGGGTTAGCAGTCAGTGATTCAAACCAGTTTTAACTGCTTTGAACAGGTGTGAGTGTACAACCTTGAGTAACAAAATGTGGTTTGACTGGTTTTAGTCAGAAAATAACAGCTAGCTGCCCCCTCAGCTTCAGTTGAGAGCTTGTTTCTGTGAGGAGTGGTTTAGTGTACTTTTTCTCTCAGTGTGATTCTGGCCTGTAAAAATGGATGTTACTCCATGGAAGAGGTCTAGAATTATTACTATTAGAATTATTAATTATTACTGTTAATGAACATACAAGTCTGACTGTAAGAGAAATCGCTTCCACCGTTGTTATTGGAAAATCTACTGTTTCGAGAATAATTCACACACACAATGAAACTGGATCGTTTTCTCCAAAATGAAAAGGGAAATGTGGAAGAAAAAGGAAAACGACACCAAGAACTGATAAAACACTTATCAGAAATAGTAAAATTAATGCAAGAAAAACAAGTAAAGACTTGCATTGTTCCAATTAATTTGCACAGCAATGTACATGCCTACTTATCATAGATATTTTTGCCTAATATTATGAATGCTTATTGGTGGTGGTCATTTTGGAATAAAGCAATATATGCTTGGCCTCATTGAGAACATATTTCAGAAAAAATTGTAGATTGGCACAGGACGGTAGGACAACTTTGGTAGGCTTTAACTCTAAATGCACGGCACACTGCATGACTGGATGTGTGGACTTATGTCTTGTGACCCTTGTGTGCCTTGATCTTACTGGTCCTGTTAGTTCCAGAACAGTCACTGTCCATTTCTGCAGCTCCATGTCTATTTTCCATGTAGAGGAGGGGAATAGGGGTTCTGAACAGAATGGCAAGTGTGATCTGATTCTCATGCACCCAGACATACCTTTGGTATGTCTCTTCTACTCATAGAGGAGGGGGTCCAAGGGTTGCCAACAATGTCATGAGTAGTGACTTGTGGTCTCAGAAGTTTAGGGAGGCTTAGTACGGGAAAATTGACTCCATTTATGGACCAGTCTGCCACTGACCCATTACCTCTTATTCTTGGGGCCTTGTCGCTAAAGTCTAATCCTCTGGGAGCTGCTTTGTCATGAGGTCAGAATTTAACTTCAGCACTATCTCGACTTCTGTGTCTTAGTCACCACTTTAGGATCACGCTATCTCATCCAGTCTACTCTCGCTCTCAGTTGCCACAGGTAACTCACTACATGTGGCATGGATGACATCTCAGACCATAGGTCTGCTCTAGTCACATGCTGGGCCTTATCTGAAGGCCTATAGGAAACAATTACTTTCCCCAGAGACTACCCCTTCAACGTAGACTAGTGTCAACACTTAACTATTGCTTGCCCTGTAATGTGGCAAAACTCCTATATAAAAGTGCTAAACATTATGCATGAAAACATTACAGTGCCTACAAGTAGTATTCAACCCCTGCAGATTTAGGTGGTTTGATAAGATGCAAATAAGTTAGAGCCTTCAAACTGCAAACGAGAGTAGGATTTATTAACAGAAGCATAAATCTTACAAACCAAAAAGTTATGTTGCTCAGTTGAATTTTAATAAATTTTAAACATAAAAGTGTGGGTCAATTATTATTCAACCCCTAGGTTTAATATTTTGTGGAATAACCCGTGTTTGCAATTACAGCTAATAATCGTCTTTTATAAGACTTGATCAGGCCGGCACAGGTCTCTGGAGTTATCTTGGCCCACTCCTCCATGCAGATCTTCTCCAAGTTATCTAGGTTCTTTGGGTGTCTCATGTGGACTTTAATCTTGAGCTCCTTCCACAAGTTTTCAATTGGGTTAAGGTCAGGGGACTGACTAGGCCACTCCATCACCTTGATTTTTTCCCTCTTGAACCAGGCCTTGGTTTTCTTGGCTGTGTGCTTTGGGTCGTTGTCTTGTTGGAAGATGAAATTACGACCCATCTTAAGATCCTTGATGGAGGAGCGGAGGTTCTTGGACAAAATCTCCAGGTAGGCCGTGCTATCCATCTTCCCATGGATGCGGACCAGATGGCCAGGCCCCTTGGCTGAGAAACAGCCCCACAGCATAATGCTGCCACCACCATGCTTGACTGTAGGGATGATATTCTTGGGGTCGTATGCAGTGCCATCCAGTCTCCAAACGTCACGTGTGTGGTTGGCACCATAGATCTCGATCTTGGTCTCATCAGACCATAGAACCTTGAACCAGTCTTTCTCAGAGTCCTCCAAGTGATCATGAGCAAACTGTAGACGAGCCTTGACATGACGCTTTGAAAGTAAAAGTACCTTACGGGCTCGTCTGGAACGGAGATCATTGCGGTGGAGTACGTTACTTATGGTATTGACTGAAACCAATGTCCCCACTGCCATGAGATCTTCCCGGAGCTCCTTCCTTGTTGTCCTTGGGTTAGCCTTGACTCTTTGGACAAGCCTGGTTCCATAAGCCTTCCACTTCCGGATGATGCTCCCAACAGTGGAGACAGGTAGGCCCAACTCCTTGGAAAGGGTTTTGTACCCTTGCCAGCCTTGTGACCTTCAACGATCTTGTCTCTGATGGCCTTGGAATGCTCCTTTGTCTTTCCCATGTTGACCATGTATGAGTGCTGTTCACAAGTTTGGGGAGGGTCTTAAATAGTCAGAAAAGGCTGGCAAAAGAGATAATTAATCCACACATGTGAAGCTCATTGTTCTTTGTGCCTGATCTACTTCTTAATACTTTAGGGGGACCAAACAGAATGCTGGTGGTTTGAGGGGTTGAATAATAAATGACCCTCTGAATTAACTTTTAACGCTTTAAAAAAAAAAAAAAAAAATTAAAAAATCTTTTTGGCTGCAGTGCATTTCCCACTTCCAGGCTGATCTACAGTCCAATTGTCACAATGCCAAGTTAATTCCGCACGTGTCAACCAGCTAAATCTGCAGGGGGTTGAATACTACTTGTAGGCACTGTATATCTTACACTACATTGAACAGATGAACTTCACATTACTAACACTTTACATTACAGGTTAGCACTGCAGCCTTTGCAGCACTGGAGTCTTGAAGTTCTGGGTTCAATTCCCACCAAGGACACTAAGGACAACATCTGCAAGCAGTTTGTATGTTCTCCCTGTGTTTGCATGGGTTTCCTCTGGGCACTCCGGTTTCCTCCCACATTGTAAAGACATACTGATAGGATGTTTAGATTGTGAACTCCAAGAGAGAAAGCATTACTCATGTATGTAAAGTGTTATGGAATTAATAGCACTATATAAAAGAATAAATTATTATTATTATTATTATTTCACATGGCACCATATTTACAAAGATGCTGGACACAATGCAAATTACATTACCACAATGCAATCAGTGTCCACAGACAAGAACACAACTAGAAGTCCAATCACCTACACAATCACCTCAAATTTTGGAATGCTAAGACCAAGAATGGCCAATGTTCATGTAAACCACACTTTATGTTGGTCGTCAATCTCGGTTTTGGTGTTTCTGGGGTTTGCATTGGGAGAGATCTGGTCTGAGGGCTGAACTTGAACTTCCCGTTTTTGCTAAGAGCAATGTTGGCAATGATAGGAGAGGAGAGAGGATATGGGGAATGTCCACTGTGTGGCTATGTTTCCTCTGCTGCATCATACATTGCTTTCTGTAGTTATGGGGTCTTTCACCATTCTGGAGTAGCTGCAGACTGGTGATTTATCTAAATATAACTAGAGATGAGTGGACCCACGGAAGTTCAGGTTCTGAATATCCATTTTAGTCCTCACTCTTGTTAGCTTATTAAAATTCTGCACATCCTCCTAGTTGCTAAGAGCCTTATATATAAGGACACTTTTGAGGACTTGCCTGCAATTTTTTTTTTGCACTAAAAATCATGTTTCCAATTGATTTTTAATAAAACATTGCATGTTCTAGTGTTGCACTGTATATTTCTGGCTGCAGAATAAGTTAACTGAGAATCCATCCGTGAGTTCAGTCTGTCGGAGCGTTTATAACTTTTGTTCTTCTTCTGAGCTCCTCTCTGTTTATTTATGACCGCAGAGTATACAGTATGAACTCACTGACAAATTCTTAGTTAACTCATTCTTGCAGCCAGTACAACATGAGCTATAACGGCATGCATTTAAGTAAAAGAAAAGGTCAGAAAGGTGTCCATGTCTTTTAAGTGCTTCCCATAAACTTTAATAGGGCCCTATAGTGGTTGTCATCATCTACTTATAGGAACCATAATGTTATAGAAAGAGTATGCCAAAATGTCATCCTTTGGATGTGCTGATAAATACTATATTCATTAGTAATCCACTGATTATATGAACAGTTAATAGGCCCCTTCCTCCTTTATAATGATAATAACATTAAACATAAATTGTAATTTGGCGTAATTAAGGTGATTGAAAAGTTTATCCTATGAGAAAAGAATCTACAGTAAATCAATTATTTCCATTGACAAAATCCAGTCTGGTCTCATAAATGCCAAGACACATGGAAACACTTTGCACAATGAAGAGAAAAATAACCTGTAATGTTTCCTTCATCTAATTGTATCATTAAATAATATAGCAGAATGCACAATGTTCCGCCTGCTGATTCCGTCTATGGACTTATAAATAAGACATCCAGTATATACCTACAGCATCAAAGCAAGAACAAGCAGTTCTGTTTTTCTAAAGTACATTTTCTGGAAGACAGAACAGTCGGGAAGATGTTTTCATTATTAGCAGAATTAGTATTTGGGTTTACAGGACAGCAGAGCGATGAAAGCCGGGGTTCTTCTATTGCTGTAGAACTACAAATCCCAGAGTTGTCGTCCTATTGATTACTATCTGTTTAAATATGAAAACCATCTACAAGACTAATAATTATTGTTAGGCTGGGGCCACACTTGCGTCTGCAATCTTGCATCCTGTTTTTTTCTTTTTGAAATGTTGAACAATGCATGGGATAACGCACCCATAGACTCCAATGCATTGCGAAAGTGTGCCAAAAGTACAATCCGTTTAACGCATTGCATTTTTGAGAATACCATTTTTAATAGGGTCTGCAATGTTTTTTGGTGCATTTTCAAAAATGGGCAATGCATGCGTTAACGCATGGTACACTTATGTACCATGCGTTAATGCATGCGTTAATGTTAGGTACATAAATGTACCTAGCGTTTACACACATGTTATCTGAGGCAAAAATGACATGACGTTGGCAACTTAAAAAACTGGATCCAGTAACACATCCAGTAGACGGATGCAGGCTCCAAAGTGTGGCCCTAGCCTTACCAACCATTTTTCTAATCATAGTTCTTTGAACTAGAAATGCAGTTGCGGGCTATGTTCACACAATGTGTTTTTGCTGTGGATTTGGGCTCAGGTTTTGCCTTGGTATATACTTATCTAAGGCTAGGGTCACACTTAGAAGGCATAATCCGGTAGCCGCATCCATTACCGGATGTGGTATTGGACTGTGCCTTCATATTTCTTAAAAGTTGTCAAAATGCAATCCTCATTCCGGATCTGGATGCATTAATGCATCCGGTTTTGGAATGAGGATTCTTGCAATTTTTCAAAACCGGATCCGGAATCAGATCCGGTACCGCATGCGGTGCTTGAAGCCTATAGAGCGACAACTCATTTTTTGGAATAATTATAGGAGTGCCAACACTTTCAGCCATGACTATATCAGGTCATTGGATTCTGCCCTCTGTATAAATCCGCCCACACTAATGTTGCCTGTTTTCTGTGTACATTGTGCATAGGCAAAAAGCTGCCTATTAGTGGTGGGATGGGTTTATACAGAGATCATAAATATGGAGGACTACATGGCAGCTGGTTTACTAGCCCTCTAGTGATAATCTGTTGCTGAAAAAGTGTTTTTTATCAAAACTACATCAAGGAGTCTAGTAAATGAGTATGGTTAGGGTCACACTTGGAGGGTGAGCCATGTTTCCCAATTCCGCTAACACTTAGCCCAGTCTGCTGTAATGGCTAGCGTTAACATGGCTCACTTCCCGGCAACACTGCTCCATAGTAACCTGTAATTTACCTTTGATGAGGCCACACACAGAGCCCAAGGAAGTGCGCTTTAGCTAAGCGCACAGGAAAATGTTGCAGACGCACCTTGGGCTCTGTGTGTGGCCGCATCCAGGGTAAACTACGGGTGACTATGGAGCAGCGTTGCGGGCAGTGAGCAACATTAACACTAGCCGTTACAGCAGGCTTCGCTATGCGTTTAGCAGATTTGGGACATGTGGGTCACACTCCAAGTGTGACCCTAGCCTGAGGGACGTATAGATATCGTGGACGACGTACCAACAATGTGGCAAACAGCTATCGTTCGCACAAACCAACGAACAATACTTGTTCACTGATATGAATGGTGGAAGTCGTTAATGACATCGTTATCGCGGTGTCACACACAACAATGCAGCAGGTTGGCTGATCGAAGATCGTTTGATTTGAGAACATGTTCTCAAATATGCGATCAACGTTCCAACGATTTATCGTAGTCGTATCTCGGTGTCACACAAAACGACGTCCTAATGATGTCGTTTCAACAACTCCAAAACTGTGAGGTTTGAGGAATATTGTTCACGATCTCGTACTGTGTAACTGTCTCAACATCATACTGCTCTCACATGAGGTAGCAAAAACCTGGTGACTAACTCCCTTCAATCTCCACATATGAACTGCAGCACTGCATAGAGCCTGAATTACTTTTTATCATGGTCCTATAAAGTCACCATGCACAGCACTGCTGAACAGAGAATGTTAGACTCACTTCAGAGGGAAACATACCTCTGACCACACAGAGTCAGATGGAGCATATCAACAGTTAGGGTCAGGAATATTTGGACAGTGAGACCAGTTAGGGCCAATTTAGCCTTTTATCAAAACATAACCAAGGTACAGTTGTATGATGAATATGGGCTTAAAGTGCAAACTCTCAGCTTTAGGGTTCATTCACATCTGCTTATAAATACTACAAGTGCAATCTGATAAAAAAAATCACTTTGCACTCGCACCAATCTTAAACAAAAAAGATACAGAAAACCAGTCTCATGCCAACACACGTTTTTTATTCTACACATACAAATAAATAAATAAAAACAACGCGTTTCAGCTTGAAAAGAGCAAAAACCTTCAACAGGTAATTATACATCCATAGATGTTTAATTTACCTAATGAAGGCTTTTGCTCTTTTTATACATCCATAGATGTATAATTAAACCTGATGAAGGCCTTTGCTCTTTTTATACATCCATAGATGTTTAATTTACCTAATGAAGGCCTTTGCTCTTTTTATGCATCCATATATGTATAATTACCTGATGAAGGCTTTTGCTCTTTTCAAGCCGAGATGCATTGTTTTTACTTTATATGTGTAAAATAAAAAATTTTTTAATAAGCTAATATAGCACATTATATAATTTTTGGGAGTGCTGGCATTAGACTGGTTTTCTGCATCTATACCGTTTGACCTGCAGACGATTGAAGATCAATTTGTGGACCATGAGCCATGCAGCAGACCAAGAAACTAGGACCTTGGTTGGGATCTTCCCCAATGGCCAATACGCTGTTTCTGATGCGTTCCCTGTGCGTGGTGAAAATCGCACTCCCCACAGCCCGCTGTGTACCTGGTATCCATAATACACAGCGGGTTGCTAGGGGCCACCGTTCTCTGCTCTGCAGCCTGCGTGAAGGCTGTGGAGGGAGAAAAAAACTCTAAGTTCACTGCAAAACACGCAGGGAACTTAGAATTTGGCAAGTGTGACCCTAGCCTAAGTCTGGTGAATGCACCAGTTCTGCACACACAATTTGTGATTATTTTTAGATCCTGTGTGGTGCTGTCTCTTTTGTATTCCCTATCCTCAAGGTATCATATGAAAATTAAACAATAAGGCAATGATGATCTGTAGTTTTCTCTTCAGCTGATTTTGTCCTGAGGAAATAGAGTGGAGGAAAGAACACTTAGAGAGAGACACCCGGCAGTCTAGTCAACTGAGACACCAGGCAGGAAGAACCCGAGCCAGGTGGCCTTTGCCATCAATGGCTAGCCCGGGTCCCAGACTGCATACTGAGGGAAGAAGAAGGGGTCCAAGGTGTTCTCTAGTCAGTGGGGACACCGAGGGACTGTGTTGGAACCATGGTGCCGGCTCTGTTGAAGTGGCAGGTAAGCTGCTTGCCCTAACCACGAACTCCGGCGGGGTGCGGGGGTCTTTATGTCCCAGACCCAGCCCCGTGCACAACGAAGGGAACGCTGTTGAACTAGGGCTAGGAGGTACAGAAGGGTGCCAACGAAAAGCCTGTGACCACTGGACCGTAGTTAGTGCACGGGACCAAGAGTAGAGGCCCGAGAGGAATGTGAGAGGGGGTGCTGCTGGCATGTCGTCCCTGCTGCTAATCCGTGACCAGAGCCAATAGTGAACTCACTGTGTACTGTAAGAACTGCGGAGCAGAAAGTAAAAACCCGGTAAAAGCTCAGAACTGCGTGTTGCTCTTAATTGCGAGCCCGGCATGGGGCTAATTACTACTGTGAGCTGGCAGCCAGAGGCTGCTCGAGTGTATTGACAATTTTCTTTCTTTGCCTCTGCACCATCTACACGGAAGCCCTGTGACCAACCCTACCCGTGGTGGGCACATCATCCTGGCTGCAGACCCCATCATCACCAGAGGACTTGACTGCAGCAGTGGCTACAGCTGGCCACAAACCACGGGTGGCGTCACGATCATCTACTAAAAAAAACTTTATTCCCTGTACACACATCCCCCATTATTGACTCGACAGGGACCACAGAGCCGGGTCGCGTCACCGCGACATCCTGCAGCCCCAGGCGACGACCAGAGGGCGAGACACAACCTTAAAGTCCACACTTCAATTGCATCTCAGTAATTTTATTTTAAATAAAAAAATAGTGGCATACCAAGCCCAAATCACAAAGAATTAGTCACTGTCCCAATAGTTTTGGATCTATCTGTATATAGGGTCTGATAGAGAATGGTTTGAATGGCCCCACAGACCTGGTGTTGCCTTATTACTGCTCAGAGTCAAACAAAGCCATTAATATGTTAGTGCATCTGCATGTAAGGCAGCTTGATATCTCCTCAGCCTCAGTTTGTAGGTGTTGCTTGATAGTCCTGTGAAATGTTAAGGGCAGTAAGCTAACAATCTTATCAGACACAAATTAATAGAAGTGTTTTTCATCCTGAGACACTTGCGGCTGGCACATGAGTCGCTGAAAGTACCTGCAACCCATGCAGATCTATTTACAGGGACCGTTTTGTGAGGCTGATGTTCATGAACTATAAGGTTACCTAAGAAAAATGTTAATGGCTGCCTGTGGCAAAACCAATGTACATGTCTTCTTTTATTAGATAGCAATAAAATTGTGCCGTTTCCAAGTACCATAATAAAACAGTGGTGGAGATAAACAGGCGGGGGGCGCCGGTGAGCGTTCAATCATAGAGCTCTTTATTATGTTTCCCTATCCAATACTTCATCTTATGACTCAAAATTAGTGATGAGCGAGTAGTGAGATATTCATGTTCGGATAGCTCTAACTGAACACTTTGAACAAGTAACAAATACAAAGCAAGTCAATGGGGAACTCACATCCAAACACTGAAACAGTTCAAAGTATTCGGTTAGAGCTATCCAAACCCGAATATAGTAATACTTGCTTATTACTGCTCAGAATCCTACAGTAAGTATAAGCCAAGAGGGCCTTGGTGGGATGACCTCATTTTCTTACTAATGTTGTATCAAGCCCACATTGCCTAAAGGACATTTGTGCAGTGGTAGTCAAAAGTGCAGAAGCTACCTACGATCACCAATCACTTTCCAGTTTTCATTTTTAGGAAGCCATTTTAGTGATAAATTAAAGCTACACCTTGATTAATAATATTTTCACAATTAAGGTAGGTCACACATGCCTAATTTTTTTTTAGGTGTTTTTTGGCCACTTGCGTTTTTGCCTGCATTTTTGCTGTTAGGTGTGGGGCCCCCTTAAATAGCCCTTAAAAACACATGCCTTTTGTTAAAAAACGCATGCGTAATCGCATGCAAAAACGTATGTCCATTTTGACACTTTTAAAAACGCATGCGTTTCCCATAGGGCCCCATGTTACAAAAACGCATGCGTTTTTGAAAAAGCACCAAGCGTTTTTGGGTGCTTTTTTCAAGAAATGGTGCATCATGCAGTATTTTTTGGTGCTGAGCCAGAAACGCACCCAAAAATGCATGGTACCTTCAGACATGCGTTTTTGCTATTGGGGCATACGTTTTCTACATGGGGGCCTATGGGTGCATTTTTACATGCGTTTTCAGAAAGCACAGGTCTCCAAAAACTAGGAAAATCTGCATGTGTGACCCTAGCCTAACTCAGGATAAATAACTATTTGTTCTCAGTTTGTTACCCAAGACTACAGGGATGGTATCTATATTAGATTAGTTCACTTGGTATTGGGGTATGTGGCAGACACTCTAGCAGTGGTGCTGTGCCTATGATGTGGTGTGACCCCAAGCCGTGGGGGCTCTGCCAGGAAGCATGGGTGTTTTTTGGTCACATGAGTCTCTACTCCTGCTGGTAGTGTGGTGTGACATTGATAGTTACAGTGCAGGACTTCACCTAATAGAACAGGGACCTGCTATTGAGACTCATTGTGGTGGAGCAGTGGGCTCATACACTTTGATAAAGATATTAACTAAGAACCTCAACTTTAGTTTGCTTTGGATTAATGTATAATATTTGGATGTGTAGTCCATGGTTTCTTCATCTGATGTTTACATCAGTGTGTACTGTGAACTTTATGAAGGCATTGAACATGCGTCACTAAACAAACTACCCCTTCAGCATGCTTTCCCTATCAGTTGGTTACTCAAGACAAAGTTGAATATACAACTCAACAGCATAAATGTATTTCACATTGTACTTGGTTATCTTGCCACTATCTATTATATCTTACTTAGAGTATAAAATCTCAATGTCAACCCCTAAAAAGAAGAGATCAACAGCCCCAAGGGAGCAGCTAAAATGAAGCTGTTAACTGTATAATACAACGTAATTTAACGATCAATAGAAAGATAGGAGATGGACATAAGATAGATAAATAGATTGATTCAAAGGCCATGGCAGAGAAAAATGAAGTTCGTAAACAGATAAACATTTGACCTACCCGAGTGTGATCCGTCAATATTTCCAAGCAGAATACACCATGTAGCCAGTAATGCACAATGGATCCAATCTTGGTATTAATATTGTCCACAAAAGTAAGTTGATTAAATGTGGGATAAATGTCAAGAGCAATTACTGGGGTCATCAGCTGTACGCAGTTCACCCCAGAGTAATGTGAAAAGTGACAAGTCACAGGCTGTATATTGATTCTATTTTTAGGGAAACTGAATTCCTCTTACTGGCCTTTTTCTTTCCAAGTTGCTCTAACTAAGTGCAGAAGACAGCTGTGTGGAGATCATCTTACAAGACTAAGGATTCACCAGGTTAAAGAAACACACATAAAATGCAAGGTTTTTCATATTTATGTAGTGTTGCGCATACATATACTCATCATGTTTTCCCATAATTGTACTGTACGCCCACAGACCGGCTCATACTTGTAGAAGCACTTGATGGATCTCTGCTACCTTGGCTTGTGTTCCACAGTCAGAAACTATGGAGAGGAGCCATTGGGTCTGGAGCGAGGCTGCGCCTGTGCTGCTGTAGAGTAACATTACCCCCTGATGATGTAATGCATAATGCACTGACATGCGTGGTCTCCTCTTGTTTACGTGTGGAGAGATCATGACACCTACAATGCAAATTACAATAAGCTGATCAACCACTTAGCCCGGCTTTGATGTGAAGATAGGAATTCCACTGATATAGATATCAATAAGACGGGAGGCTCGGGAAAATTGTGTTTCCAGATGCCTTACGTTGTTAGTGTGATATTCATTTAACTTGTTCATCTAATTAACCTTGCCCCCAGGTCTAAACTCATTTTATGTGTACCCCTGGGTGAGTTCAAGTGGCACCATTTCACTCTTGTGTTTCCTCCTCTTCTTCCAAGAGCTGATTGGTAAATGTTTATTAGAGTTCGACTTGGAATTTTGGCATCCATACAACTTTCTGATTTATTTTTATTCCTTTTTTGGGAGGCAAAGAGACCATAAAACAGTTATTCTGAGGGTTTTATTTTCTATATTTTGATGTGTACCATATAGAAAAATATTAAAATAGAAGGTAAAAAATGTTTGTACCGTTAGCCAGTAGATAGAAAAATATTATAATCTTAGAGTCTCAGTGGTTGATACCTTTTAATGGCTACCTTTAAAAGATGATAAACATAGCAAGCTTTCGGGACACTGTGGCCCCTTCCTCAGGCACATAATGACACCAATTCTGAAGACACATACATTATATACATAAGCAAGTGAAACAACAAAAAAGAAATAAACAGTCTTAGATGTTATAGTAAATGTGACAGGTGACGTAAAACAGAGTCAGGCTAGGGAGGAAGAGATGGGCTGGGGAATTGAAACTCTAAGTCTAAGATAAGTGGAACAAATTGTATAATGGTTATATGGTAGTGATCTGTGGAGAACTGAAAATACTATATTGATTTGAGGAATAAAGCAATAAAAGGAAGTGAGGATGTTCACATAAGAAGTGTCAAAAGTTCATTGTCCTCAAAATGGAGTCTGTTGGAGATGTGTTATCACCAAATGTCTTTTCAGTTCTCCACAGACCACTACCATATAACAATTATACAATTTGTTCCGCTTATCTTAGACTTTTAGTTTCAATATCCCAGCCCCTCTCTTCCTCCCTAGCCTCACTCTGTTTTACATCACCTGTCATATTTACTACAGCATCTAAGACTTTTTTTTTTTTTTTGTTTCATTTGCTTATGTACACTGTGTGCAAAATTATTAGGCAAGTTGTATTGTAGAGGATTATTTTTATTATTGATCAACAACTATGTTGTCAATCAACCCAAAAGACTCAAGTATCAAAGCTTAATATTTTTGGAAGTTGGAGTGTTTTTTTTTTTTTAGATTTGGCTATCTTAGGAGGATATCTTTTTGTGCAGGTAACTACTACTGTGCAAATTATTAGGCAACTTAATAAAAAACCAAATATATTCCCACCTCACTTGTTTATTTTCACCAGGTAAACTAATATAACTGCACAAAATTTAGAAATAAACATTTCTGACCTGCAAAAACAAAACCCCAAAAAATTAGTGAGCAATATAGCCCCCTTTCTTTATGATGACACTCAACAGCCTTCTATCCATAGATTCTGTCAGTTGCTTGATCTGTTTACGATCAACATTGCGTGCAGCAGCACCACAGCCTCCCAGACACTGTTCCCAGAGGTGTACTGCTTTCCCTCCCTGTAGATCTCACATTTTATGAGGGACAACAGGTTCTCTATGGGGTACAGATCAGGTGAACAAGGGGGCCATGTCATTATTTTTTCTTCTTTTAGATCTTTACTGGCCAGCCACGCTGTGGAGTAGTTGGATGCATGTGATGGAGCATTGTCCTGCATGAAAATTATGTTTTTCTTGAACGGTACCGACTTCTTCCTGTACCATTGCTTAATGAAGTAGTCTTCCAGAAACTGGCAGTAGGTCTGGGAGTTGAGCTTCACTCCATCCTCAACCTGAAAAGGTCCCACAAGTTCATCTTTAATGATACCAGCCCATACTGGTACCCCACCTCCACCTTACTGGCGTCTGAGTCAGAGTGGAACTCTCTGCCCTTTACTGATCCAGCCTCTTGCCCATCCATCTGGCCCATCAAGAGTCACTCTCATTTCATCAGCCCATAAAATCTTTGAAAAATCAGTCTTAAGATATTTCTTGGCCCAGTCTTGACATTTTATCTTATGATTCTTGTTCAAAGGTGGTTGTTTTTCAGCCTTCCTTACTTTGGCCATGTCCCTGAGTATAGCACACCTTGTGCTTTTTGATACTCCAGTAATGTTGCAGCTCTGAAATATGGCAAAACTGGTGACAAATGGCATCTTGGCAGCTTCATGCTTGATTTTCCTCAATTTATGGGCAGTTATTTTGCGCCTTTTTTGCCCAACACGCTTCTTGTGACTCTGTTGGCTATTTGCCATGAAACACTTGATTGTTCGGTGATCACGCTTCAAAGATTTGGCAATTTCAAGACTGCTGCATCTCTCTGCAAGACATCTCACAATTTTGTACTTTTCAGAGCCCTTCAAATCTCTCTTCTGACCCATTTTTACAAAGGAAAGGAAGTTACCTAATAATTAAGCACACCTTATATAGGGTGTTGATGTCATTAGACCACACCCCTCCTCATTACAGAGATGCACATCATCTGATTTACTTAATTGGTAGTTGGCTCTCAAGCCTATACAGCTTGGAGTAGGACAACATGTATAAAAAGTATCGTGATCAAAATACTCATTTGCCTAGTAATTCTGCACACAGTGTATATATGTATGTGTCTTCAGAATCTGTGTCATTATCTGCCTGATGAAGGGGCCACAGTGTCCCGAAAGCTTGCTATCTTTTCAGTTAGCCATTAAAATTTATCAACCACTGTGAACTCTCAGATTTTAATATTTCTTCTATTAAAATATAGTTTTTCAATAGTCAGAGCTCCTCCCACAGCAAAACAAATATGTGTGGCACCCTGGCACCTTGTTGGGCACCACAGAAATCCTTAGGGCATGAATGAAGTTAACAGCAAAGCAATACTCACAAAACATCTAACAACACTACAACACCTTAGTACACCTGGTTTCACCCCGAGCCTCTAGGGGGAGCTCCACTGGTCACTTTGAGCCAGTTCCCCCTATAAATAGAGTCTTGGAGGGAGAAACTCCAGAGTGTGGTAGACGCTACAAGAGCTGCCAGCCTGTGTGAAACCTCCATCTTATGAGGAACACACTAGGCCCCACCAGCCAGCTAGCAAGTGAGGAGACCCTTGCAATTAGGGTTAGAGGAAGAAGGAGAACACCTCTCAAGGAACACAGAGTTATTCTGACTCTTTCCTTACAAACCGGTTACTGGAACCGAAGCTGTGAGAGCTACCCAGCCACCACAGAGAACCAGCCCGTCTAACAGGAGGTTTAGCCACCTGTTCCACCTGAAGCACCTACCTACGAGAGCCCAGGGAAGAGTACTGATCCTGCTCAGACCCTTTTACAGTGCCCTCAATGCTGTTAACCAGGTGAAGCAAGTTCCATTGAACACACTGTTCGGTCCGGCTGGATTCCACATCCACCCGACCTTAGAGAGAGAGATAGAGAAAGGAAGCCTACTACAACTGCTTGCTGTGAACCTCCAGGAGTGCTAACTTCACTAACCCGGTCTGGCGTACTTGAATACCACCAGTAAAGGTACTTAAAAGACTTTGGCGTGTCTGTGTTTAACTCCTGGGCCTAACAGCAGTGCTACCGCAGCTGCCTCACAACATCTTGCGCAGCTCCCGGCTCCGAGGACTCCCGCTCATCCTGTGGGGAGCATTCCATCTTGGTGCCTAACATCCCCCGGAGGCCCAGCAGCGTCGGTACCGTTACCGAACACCCGCAGGTGGCGTCACGAAGACAATTCATCCCTTACTGTTCAGCCATCCCCCCTTTTGATCTGGACCACCGGGCCTCACAGCCGCAGGCGCGGTTCCGTGACAAGAGGAGAGTCAACGCCTGTGACGTGAACACCCCGGCTACGGTGAGTCAGAATTTGGCGTCACGAACAGGATACGAGCAGGCCCGTTATCACGGGTATTGTGTGCTATTTAATGACTGTAAATATCGAACTGTAAATTTGATCCGCCATTGCTGCGTGAAAGGCGGGAAAAGGAGGGGTGTGACTGTGCAAAGGGCGCGAAGATTAGCCTCGCCCCCACGCTCTGACGACTTCCCCTGTACGCAGCAGGAACCGGAAACTCCCGTGGTGCCTCACTCCTCACCGCGAGGCTGACACTTCCGTTTGAAACCGAGGGAAAGGCTACGCTTAACTAAGGGGGAGCGACCATGAGTAACCCGGCTCCCAACAACGCGGTACCCCCGCTAAACCAAGCGGCACCTCAAAACATACCTCTTGATGGACAGCAACAAGCCGGCGGTATGCCACAGCAACCCACTCCGATTATGCCGATATTCTGCCTTACGTTCCGAGTGCGAACTGGTTACCTAAGTACAGCGGTGTACCCAGCACCTTGGAGACCTTCCAGAGGAAGATATGCCAGACGCTGGACATGTACGCTATGACAGGTAAGCAGAGAGCTTCAGTTGTTATGGGTCAGTTAACGGGCGCAGCCGAGCTGCAGAGCCGCAGCTGGCCTGTAGAAACTCAGGAATCTGTGGAGCAGATATTTGCTAAATTAACCCGGGTTTTTGAATGCCATACCGAAGCTGAATTAAGACTGTCATTCTATCGTTGTAACCAAGGGGCAAAAGAAAGTGTCCTAGATTATTCACTGCGATTGCAAGAAGCATTAAGACTGTTAAAACAAGTTGATCCTGATGGTGTCAGAGATGAGAACAAAGCGTTAATTGGACAATTTATTGTGGGCCTTAGACTATCCGAGGATAGAAAACAAGCAAGCTGGTGGTCCATACAAAATCCTGGCGCAGAGTTTGATACCTTGAGAGACTTAACAGTATGGGGACAACGGCTCGCCGAAGTGCCCGATCCCGCTTCACAGCAGCAGCAGTATGCTGACACCCCTTTCGTGCTGGCAGCAGCACCTCCAATCCCTGCGGTTCAGTCCAGTGCACAGACTGTAACACCTGACCGGTTTGAACAACTGTGTGCTAATGTCAACAGCTGATGAAAGACGTGGCCAAGCTACAAGCTGGGAGAAGACCCAAGACAGATGCAAGGTCATCGGACAAGATTCAACTCGCCGACAGCCCTAATGACGTTCCGTGGATGAGGAGAAAGACACAGCCGCCGCGAGGAAAACCTGCAGACCGCCGCAGTCCTGACAGACGCCGCACCAGTCAGCAGAATGACTTAGGAAGATGTACTCAACAGTCCCGTCTTTAAACGGGCAACACCTGGGTGAGAAGGGCCAACCCCAGGAGTAGACTGTCCAGGACCAATGTCCAGCTGGGAACACAAGTATGTAGGAGACTGTCCATATCTACCAATCGTCATCGATGGCATCGCTATATCCGCCTTGATAGACACTGGATCCCAGGTGACATCCATCCCGAGTATCCTTTACAAGCGGTTCTGGCCAGATGTTAAGCTGGACCCCCAAATCCCGATATGAACCTTGAAGCCACTAATGGTATACCGGTTACAATTGAGGGACAATGGGAAGCTACAGTAAGGGTGGGGAGGGTGCAGCTGAAGAGCCAGGGAATCTTAGTAGTGCAGGATAAACCAAACAACGATCCCTACGTAATACTGGGTACTAATGTTATGGTTAAATGCATCGATGAAGTGTTGTTTTTACTCCAACAGAGTGTTGAAGCTGGTAGACCCAGAGAGAGGAGAGCCATCCAAAAGCAGATCCGAGCTCTGGTTTATCAACAACAGGTAACATTGTCTAATGGTGAAATTGGCAGAGTACGGGTCACAGATCCCATTCCAATTGTGGTACCACCCAGAAGTGAAATGATGATCTGGTGTCGAGCAGCCATAGGCCTCAGAGGGCAGGACTACCAAGCTGTAGTAGAACCTGTAATGTCCGATAGTAGTCCTACACTCTTGACAGCCAGAGGGTTGGTCGATGTGAGAAAAGGGAGAGTCCCCGTACGCATATTGAATTATGGTGATGACGAAGTCAGACTGCCAAGATATGCAACTGTCGCAAAATTGTACCAAGTTAAAGATGATGCTGTAATTGATGTAAAATCCTCTGCACAAACAGTCACTGATGAACCCCCCCACTCCAAAGATCAGTTAGAGAAATGGTGTCAAGAGCTCAGTGTAGGAACTGACAACACACCCTCTCACCAGAAAAATGGAGTATACCGGGTAGTTCGGGAGTATGAGCAAGTGTTCAGCAAACACCCACTTGACTTCGGGAGGATTAAAGGGGTACAACACCATATCCCCACAGGCAACCATGCACCTATCAAAGAAAGGTACAGGCCTATACCACCCACACACTACCAAAAAGCAAAAGAAATGCTTCAGGACATGAAAAACGCTGGAGTCATAAGGGAGAGCTGTAGTCCCTGGGCAGCACCACTAGTCCTGGTTATAAAGAAAGATGGTAGTATGAGGATGTGCGTAGACTATAGGCAAATCAACAAAGTCACACACAAGGATGCATACCCGTTGCCCCGCATAGAAGAGTCACTAGCTGCACTCAAATCTGCCAACTACTTCTCCACATTAGATCTTACTAGTGGGTACTGGCGGGTTGCCGTTGCAGAGGAGGACCGTGAGAAAACAGCCTTCACTACTCCTATGGGCTTATGCGAGTTCAACAGTATGCCATTCGGGTTGTGCAATGCCCCAGGAACATTTCAGAGACTAATGGAGTGTTGTTTGGGTCACAAGAACTTTGAGACTGTCCTGTTATACCTTGATGATGTCATTGTATACTCTCAGACCTATGAAGATCACCTCCAGCACCTGAGTGAAGTGTTCGAGTCACTGTCCAAGTACAGGATGAAACTGAAAGCGTCCAAGTGCCACCTGCTGAAACCCAAGGTCCAATACCTAGGACACGTGGTAAGCGCTGAAGGCGTAGCACCGGATCCGGATAAAGTCACCGTCATCAAGGACTGGCCAGCACCAACTTCTCACAAAGAGGTACTTCAATTTCTAGGACTGGTCGGGTCCTACCGACGATTCATCAAAGGCTATACCAAGATAGCAGCACCTATGCAAGATCTCCTAGTAGGTCAATCCAAAAACGGCAAGATCAGGGGACTTCCGTTCCACTGGGGCCCAGAACAGGAACAATCCTTCCAGAAGCTGAAAGACGCTCTCACTGGAGAAGAAATCCTGACCTATCTTGATTACAATCTCCCATTTTTATTGTACACTGATGCAAGCAATGAAGGCCTAGGAGCCGTCCTAGCTCAACGCCAGCAGGGCAAGGAGAAGGTGATAGCCTACGCCAGCAGAAAGCTCCGTCCCACGGAAAGGAACCCGGAAAACTACAGCTCTTTCAAGTTAGAGTTCCTTGCCCTGGTCTGGGCAATCACAGAGCGTTTCAAGCATTACCTGGCATCCGCCCCATTCACAGCTTTCACAGATAACAATCCTCTAACTCATTTAGAGACTGCAAAGCTGGGAGCCCTAGAACAGCGTTGGATAGCAAGACTCTCAAACTATGATTTCACTGTAAAGTACCGGGCAGGTCACAAGAACTGCAATACTGATCCCTGTCCAGAATGCCTAACCTTCCTGAAGAGGAAGAAGACATAGATGACCTGGAAGAGATTGAACTACCTGCTTTCCACCGTACGGGTACAGCAACGTGTCATCAGAGGGACCAGAAACGTGTAGAGAGGACCGTGAACCCTTTACCTCACCATGACTGGAAGGAGGTTCAAGCCAACGATCCAGATGTCAGCCTGATAAGGGATCTGATCACTCAAGAACACGCCAACATGGACCCTGATGCCTCACAAACTGCTAAACGCCTATGGAAAGAGAAAGGAAGGTTGTTTGTCTACCAAGGTAAACTATGCAGAAGATACCTCAACCCAAGAACCCACGAACTAATCTGGCAGATTGTAGTTCCAAGACTGAAGTCCAAATGATCCTTGAAGCATACCATGATGATGCCGGACACTTTGGATGGAAGAAGCTGGAGAGACTCCTGAAGGATCGGTTCTACTGGGTCGTATGCAGGCTCAATTGACAAGTGGTGTAAAAACTGTGGACCATGTCACCTTCGAAGGAAAGACCATCTGACTCAGAAAGCTCCGTTGCAGCCAATTGTTACCACCAAACCTCTTGAAATAGTTGCTCTCGACCATGTGAAGCTTACCCCAAGTCGCACCGGGTACACTTACGCTCTCACCATTGTTGACCACTATTCAAGATTCCTGGTAGTAGTTCCAGTTAAGGACTTAACTGCGGAGGTAGCAGCCAAAGCGTTCCAGAGTTACTTCTGTCGCCCCCATGGGTATCCAGATCAAGTCTTGACTGACCAAGGGCCAGCCTTGAATCAGCTCTGTTCCAAGAATTCTTAGGGCTATATGGGTGTAAGAAGATCCGCACAACACCTTATCATCCCCAGACGAACGGTTTATGTGAGAAGATGAACCACATAGTCATTGACATGCTCAAGACCTTACCAGTTGATGAGAGAAATCAATGGCCTGAGAAACTTCCAGATCTCGTAGACATCTACAACCACATACCTGTCAGTTCAACCAACTACACACCTGCTTACTTGACGCGAGCAAGACCAGGTAAACTGCCTATTGATTTACAGATGGGAACCATCGAACCCACAGAAGACTCCTCTGATGATGATTGGGTCAGCCAACGCCAAGAACAGTACAGAAAAGTACAAGAAAGTGTTGAAAGAAACCTAGAAATCAGCAGAACCAAGCAAGAAAAAGACTTTAACAAGCACGCCTCAGCTGAACCTCTAGCTACAGGAGACTTAGTGCTAAAAAGAAAAAGAAAAACCAACAAATTGGATAACAGTTGGGAATCTGTACCCTACACCGTTATGCCGTCACACTATGACAACTCAAAAACTTGCGTTATCAGTAAAGATAATGGGAATACTATTGCAACTGTTTCAAGGGACCATTTAAAGAAATGTCCGCCACAGTTAATCCCACAAGCAACCAGTTACCCTACTGTAACTACAGATGAAGAAACTAAAGAAAACCTAGTCCTTACAGACATTGGATATCTACAAGCTGACTGGCCACAATGCGATGGAGCATACATCATACCAGGTATGCATTTCTACCAGCCTGTAGAAAACCAACCAATCCAACAAGTCCAACAACAACAAGTTCAAGTGCAAGATTTGCAGCCTGTTATTATGGAACCTGAGATTCCTGTAATCGGTGAACCTGCTAGTCTCACAGTAAGACATAGTACTCGTAGACTACCTACACTACCACCAAAAACCACTTCGTACACTACACCAACAGCTTTGGAAACACCCACACTACGCAGATCCACACGTAGTACAAGCACCCAAACAAACTTGGAGAATGGGTTTAAGATGTAGTGGAACCATATTACCTGTAAGTGTTTGTAAATAGTACCCTGTTTTCAAAACCTGTAATAGTGTACAGAAGGGTGGAGGAACTGGGCTCTGTCCCAAGTATATCAAGTTGGGGACAGAAAGCGCCTGGTAAGGTATAGAAGGTTAGTACCGGCCTCCCAAGCAGAGACACCCGTAGGGAATGTATAAAGTTTCAAATATATGTGGACTTTACCTTTTCCCTTTTCATAAACTTTGGACAATTGTCACAGGACTTGTGTGACCTAATACTTTACCTTTTCCAGCCTGCGGCAGATGGACTAGTGCCGTTGGACTGCTTTTCACCTTTTTCATATTTTTCCCTTCCTTTTTAGTGATTTTGTGTTTTCTTTAAGACTCTGTAACTAACTGTTATAAAATGTATAGTGTTAAGTTGTAAAAAGAACTTTTTGCTCAGCCGGGAGAACTGAGGTTAACTAAGGGGGAATGTGGCACCCTGGCACCTTGTTGGGCACCACAGAAATCCTTAGGGCATGAATGGAGTTAACAGCAAAGCAATACTCACAAAACATCTAACAACACTACAACACCTTAGTGCACCTGGTTTCACCCCGAGCTTCTAGGGGGAGCTCCACTGGTCACTTTGAGCCAGTTCCCCCTATAAATAGAGTCTTGGAGGGAGAAACTTCAGAGTGTGTGCAGTCGCTACAAGAGCTGCCAGCCTGTGTGAAACCTCCATCCTATGAGGGACACACTAGGCCCCACCAGCCAGCTAGCAAGTGAGGAGACCCTTGCAATTAGGGTCAGAGGAAGAAGGAGAACACCTGCAGGTGGCATCACGAAGACAATTCATCCCTTACTGTTCAGCCATCCCCCCTATTGATCTGGACCACCGGGCCTCACAGCCGCAGGTGACAAGAGGAGAGTCAACGCCTGCGACGTGAACACCCCGGCTACGGTGAGTCATATGTTTTATATTTGATTTTTAAGATTTAAAACTCTTGTGAGAAGTTTTATTTTTAAAATATCTGGATTTATTTTTCTTTCCCAACAGTCGACTTGAACTTACAATCACATGTGCAAGATTCTGCAATATTGTAAAGTTATCAATCTCGTAAGGAACCACACAGCTACAGGTGTACATACATGGTAGGCTGGGGGGCAGGGGGTACTTGGTTGCAATGATAATGCCATCAGTAATCTATTTAAAACCTGCTTATCACACATGTAATGTGCACAAAAATAAGTGCACCCCTTGATGCAGTGTGGATAAACATACTAGATGCACTAGAAGACACTGGCATTATGCTACCATGTATCCCCAATTATAAGAACTACCCCCCAAATAAGCCCTAGCATTATTTACAGGATTTTTGGAGTATGCATGCAACACAAGCCCTACTCCAAAAATAGGCCCTATTTACAGTTAGGGTCAATGTTAGAGGGAGTCAAACTTCACAATTTCTTGAGGTCCTAATTCTCGTAGGGACCCTAGCGTTTGTATTTCGATGATAAAATCATTTAAGTCGCTTTGGTGACTTCACAGTTACTGTATGTGACCAACATGTATCCAAACGTCTCTTAAATGCAGGAGTCTAACGCTGAAGAGGAGAAAGATTGGCATGCGTGACTGGCATTAGGAGGAAGGGACAGCAAACTGGGAAATTTCACAGGGCTCCCATTGTCCTTGGGCCCCTAGAATTTTTATCTTGATGCTTAAGGATTTTTGTGACATCACGGTCATGTAACTCTGTTGTCACCAAAGGTCTCGTAAGTGCAAGAGTCTGAAGCTGTGGAGAGTGGTGCTGTTTATATTTTTATAGTTAGACTGTGTTTTTCATCTAGGTACCTGTTCACATCTGTTGGATGTGTCGGTCAGTCTTTATTGATAAAGTCGATGAGGAGACAGAGTGGTATGTATGTGCAGTGTGCGTGTGCATGTAAATTCACATATATACACTTGTGTTACCCATAGGATTTGGAGCGTTATGTTGATGTTTTAGAATGTGGTATGATAATATTTGAATGAATGTTTATTTTTTTTGTAAAAAATAAATTTGGATTGTTGTTCATGGAAAAAAATAAGAAATCCCCTGAAAATAAGCCCTAACCCACCTTTTGGAGCATAAACTAATATAAGGCTGGATTCACATCTAAGGGAAGTGGCGTTTTGCATGCATCGCGTTTGCATTGCATTAGCGCATGCAAACGAAATTCAAACGCAATTGAAACGCATGCATTCATGCACCCATTATATCCTATGGGCGAACACAGTGAAACACACCACCAAGTGCAAGTGAAAAGTGGGGTTGCGTTTGAACGCATGCGTTTGCTGTAGCGCACAGAAAATATCTCTAGAGACATTTTTTAATAGGACCCATTGAAGAGGTAACCCCGCAAAACGGCGAGCCTTCGTCCGCCGACTCCTCACTCCCTCTCCCCGCATTGATCATCCTGCAGTGACGCTAGCAGGATAGATCCAATAAAAGGAACTTTCTTGAAATGGTGAGTGCTGCTTCTTTTCTTCTACTGTCAAAGAGCATTATATAGCTAAATATAAGAAGGACTTCCAAGATTTCTACACAATCACAACAGCCCATTTAAATCAAATTTTTATGTCAAACATATTTTTTAAATATATTTGGAAACATTGTTTTTTTTTTCTTCACATCACTATATGAAAAAAGACTAAAATCTTTTTTTTTGTATACAGTGGCCACAACCCTTAATATAAGTGAAATCCAAGAATCGGAAGAAAATTGTGCATGTTAAACGGTCCAAGTGTGCCACAGGACCCACCGGTGCAGGGGATGATTTACACCTTGGCACACACAGCACACAACACCTTCGACCCCAGACCTGGAGGGGGAGCCCCATTGGCTGTCCTTAAGCCAGGTCCCCTGTAAAGATCCAAGCCTGAGGGAAGGAGTCAGTTAGTTCCAGTTAGAAGTCAGTCCAGTCAGTCTGCAGTGAGCAGAGGAGAGAGCAGCAGTGAAGAAGGTGGTTTCTGGGGCCAAGACAGGCCCATAACTAAGGACCCTGACCCAGCTGTGCTGAGCCTTAGGGAAAAGGACGGAGGCCAGTGGGAGAAGTAAGAAGAAGTAAGAAGGGAACAGATTTGAGAAACCTTTAGCTACTGTGAGGCACCGCCGACATGATCCCCATGGCCGGGGCGCATCACATGCAGGATCAGGGTATGATCTTGTTCACACTGGCCGGTTTGGTAGTAGATGACGCTGTGTGAACCTGTTTCTGAACACAATGAGTTTAAAGTGACTAGTGAGTGGCTCATGAAATCGAGGAGGCCATGAGGAATGGGATGTAATGAGTGATTGCTGACAGCCCAGGTGGGTGTGTCAGGTGGGTGTGTCCGGAGGAATTGCAGCCCAGCTGGTTGAGTCAGAGTGGGTGTGGCAGGGACGATAAGAGCCTGCCAGCTGAGTGATTGGAGATTCAGATGGAAGCTGAGACTCATGCTGAGAGATGATTACCAGCCAGAGAGCAGAGCCATCCAGTCCAGAGCTCTGTGTGCCTGGAATAATGGGAGCATGCTAGCTCCATGCCGGTGCCTAGGTCCAGGGTTGTAGCAGCACCTGGAAGGGGAAGCTATGGCTGAACCTGGTGGATACTGGTCCGGGCGTGGGGTGAAACACGCCCGGGAAAGGAGCCCGGAGGGATGCCTGGTGGATCCTGTGATACAGGTAGCGAGACCCGGATCCGTGCCCGGTAAGAAAGCAGTTCTCAAATGCTTGTGTGAACTGTGCACCTGGTGTGTGAGATGTGCCAGGCGGGCATAGCCGCCCGATGTCCGACTAGAAAGTCAGTGAGGGACCTGTGTTAACTATGTGTATGAGGGCTTAGGTAATTGCCCTGAATGAGAGACGATGGCCTATATGTAAGAGCCATGTATAATGATGTGGAGAGAGAGTGACCCAGCTAGTGTGGATGATATTGGAGGATTTCCGTCCCTGTGGGACGAGAGGGAGGCTTTCCCTACTGCTTGCAGTGGGTACCCATCCCTCAACCATGGCCTCTAATGGTGTGGGTGTGCCTGTGGTGCCAGACACAGGGGTAATAGGGCTCCTAGAAGGGTAGCCATGGCTGATCCGTTAGGGTGCTACTCAGACGCAGGGTACAGTCGTCGACCGGGAGACCTGCCATGAGATGAGATGGAGGTTTGCTGGCGACTGGTGGCCCGTACCGTGATGAGTAGGCCATGGTGACGCATGGTTAGCCCGGGTACTAAGGTTTGCCAATCCTTGTAATGGACCATGGAGGAGCCACAGTCCATGGGTGTATTATGATGGGCTGTGAGCGGATGTGTGGATGCATGTGATCCATGGATAGTGTATGATGGATCACATGTGGTATGTAAGGTCCCGGTCAGGCAGGAATCCTGACTACGGGATATATATATGGAGTCATCAGGCTGGGTGACAAAAGCCAGGCGGCAGGTACCGCCATTGGGACCCATATCTCTGTTATGAACCCGGAGGGGTCATCGTTGAAATGTAACTTGTGTATTTATGTGTAAAGTGTATATAGGCCGGAGGCCGTAGCTACCACGGGAGCAAGTGTTAGAGCTCCAATGGGGAGATAGGTGGTTAACGGTCCTGGTTTACAATAATGGTATATGTGCAATGTTATATGTAATATCAATGTATTATTTGACGTGTATGTGTTAAATGTTAAATGTACTAACCCGGTTATTGATGCTGTTGAGAAATAAACGGGTAGTAACGTGAAAAATTATACACATGTGTTGGTGTCATTACGCAGTAAGCGAGTTCCCCGCCTCGCTACCTCACACTACCCAGACACCGGAGTCCGCAACTGCTAATAATCTAGTGTAGCAGGAAAAACCTGGACAGACCTGGAGGATCTAGTCCCCCTGAAGTATCAAAGTAGAAGACTACAAATCTGACTAAGCATAGGACCGGGGACCTAAGCAGAGAATTGGGATCCTACAGAAAGGTCCTCATTGTTGGTTGTGGAACAGCACCCTGAGCGGGAGAAAGAGCGGAAGGTTCAGCTACAGGCAGGACTTACCCCAAACGACGCACACACTAACAGAGGAGGCCTCACAACTCTCCAAGGTGAACGTCCCAAGCTTCACCGAAACCTGGTTACTCTCCTGGATCGTACCTGTTACCGGACATTAGTAAAAAGGTACCGAAACAAAGACAATTGTATGTGTGAGTATGCTTCCCCGCCACCGCCTGCAGCATTCATAGAAGAACCGCAACTACTACTCCCCTCATCCACCCCGCTGCCCTGAGGTAAAGCTCCACCTTTGGGGAGCTGTACTACCAAAGCTGCATTCCTATCACCTCGGAGGCCGGCCGCAGCACTGGTAACCCCATTACCAGGTACCACAGGCGGCGTCACGTTATCATTCCCCATCATTATCACCCCCATCCCTGCCAATGAGGGTTCAGGGCATGGAACCGGGAACCGACCAGCCATGATCCCCTACTGAAGTAACCCCTGTCCCGATATCCGAGTACCCTCTACCCTGTTGACCGAATAACAAAGGTAAAGTCAAACATTTGCAAGGCCCCATATACTATCATGGGAAAAAATAATATCCATCAAAAGGACAGCACTTATCTATTTTTATAGTCATGTGCATGAGCACTAAGGCCTTGTGCCCACGGTCAGAAAGTGATGCAGAATTTTCTGCATCAAATCTGCATCCACTTTTGGTAGAAATTACCTAGCAAAAACTTTGCACTTTCGCTAATTAATGGCTGCTTTTTTGATGCAGAAAGTTCTGCATCTGTCCCTGTGAGATCTGTGCCCACCCTGCTCAGTCTGCCTGACAATTATAGTAGGGCACTTACCTTCCAAACTACATGCACTTTCTGGTTTCGGCTGTGTCACACCCCAAGTAGGTCACACACACCCTACCCATGTGGGATGTGATGCTGCCAAAACCAGGAAGTGCCTGGAGTACAGTAGAGAAAACACGAACAATAATCGACATGCTACAGGTTTCTATGGATTAAGGACCTGGAAAAATCTAAAACACTGCACTAAAAAGTGCGGAAGTGAGCACAGCACAGCCAAAGTCACATTGGCTTTGCTGACTGGCCGATATACCATGCGCATCTTTTTAATACATTGTAAAAATGCACAGCAAAAGCGTCAGCATGGGCTCAGGGCTTAAGTGTATGTGATTCACCGTAGCCGGGGTGTGCACGTCTCGGGCTGTCGCTGCTCCCTGTCACGGTTCCGCGCCCGAGGCTGTGTGGCCGGGTGGTCCAGATGAATAACGATGGCTGAACAGATAAGGGGTTAATTCTTGTCGTGACGCCACCTGCGGGAGTTCCGGTGATTTCACTGGCGCTGCTTGGGCCTCCGGGGGATGTGATGCAGCAAGATGGGACGCTCCCCACAGGACGAGCGGGAGTCTCCGGAGCCAGAAGCTGCACTTGATGTTGTGAGGCAGCTCAGTTACTCTAGTATGCAGAGTGAGGTAGTTCTGAAGAAACACGGACACCAATAGTCTCTGTAACGGGTCTTTTACTGTAACCAGCAGGTGATACATGGTATACAGGTAACGGGTAACGGACTGGGTGGACTTAGCAATGACCGGTGTTGTCTCAGAGCTCCGCAGTGTTCCTCCATTCTAAACTTGTTCTAGGTGAGTTGCCGATGTCGCCTTAGTGTGCCAAGTTCGGGTACAAGGGGCTACTTAAATTTCCCTGCCGGTGTGTACGTTCCGGTGTGAGGGGTAACCTGGGTCCTTTTGGTGGGTACTCCGCTGGCAAGACGGCTCTGTTTGCGGCGGCGGTGGGGTACTCCTGTAGAGCGGTCCCTCCACTCCTGGTTTGCTAAGCAGTGCTGAACAACTTGCTTGCTTCGGAACCAATGATCCGGTTGTAGATTGGTGTGGGTGTATTTTTGACCCGTAGATGTTCGCCCAGAGTCCGGTTGTTAAGGCACCGGGTAATGGCACCAACCGGTAGGTGGTCTAGGGGCTGCACGGGACTGTGCAGAGCCCCCTCTCCTATGTTCCTCCCAACCACTTCCTTCTCCTTCCTCCTTCTCCTACATTCTCCTTCAACACTCTACTCCTACTCTCCGCCCACCAGGACCTTATTGGCCCTCTATTCTGATGTGCATGTAGGGTATGGAGCTCTGAGTTTTAACCATGTCATTACTTTGTGAGAGAATATTGCATCTGCAGTCAGGGATGCAATAGACTCCTGTGACGCACTCGTTGCGGGGTGCCACATATGTCAGGAGTGTGTCATGGATTTATGAGACCTTGTAGGGATCTGGGATTAGAATGTCAAAGCATTTAGTTGATTGCAGATCCTCTTTAGAGCCTGCTCGTCATTTATCTTGAGTAGGTGTTTATTTAAAGGGACACTATCAGGACATTATTCAGTATTATACTAATATTACCCTTGAATAGAGCCTGGGCAAACCTTTTAAAAACATGTAAAATCATTAGTGTGCACTTTCTAGTTTCCATGTTATCAGCGTCTTCATACCCTGCAAGGAGCTGGTGCATTAGTTCTCTCCATTATATTTCCAACCGAATAATCCAGTTGCTGTATAAGTGTTATTTAAATATTCACACTCACCCAGGCTTGTGTTCACTCCCACCCCTCTGTGCTCTGGGCTGGGAGGTGTTTTGTGCTACAGTCTGTAAGATTTCTGTGAGTATATATGAACTCTGGTTTTCCTGCAGACATGCAGTGTGTGTATTTGCTGAGGAAATTATCAAATCTACTATATAATCGCCTTTTCGCGTCTTTCTTTCAGTAACAGAAATCAGCGACGCGGGATTTCCATTACAGAGAGACAGACAGGCGCAGTCCGGCCCAACTCCACCCGGTTTCCCGCCCATACTGCCCACACTGCCCCCATTGAACCCACACTGCCTCCTCTCATCCCACACTGCCCCGACTGAACCCACACTGCCACCACTGAACCCACACTGCCCCCACTGAAATCACACGGTCCGGACCAAGGACTGCCATGAAAATTCCCGTGATACCCTAGTCCGGTACCGAGTACCCTGTCCCAGTGGGCTCCACGCACTCACTCGCCCCTGCTCAACCCCCACTCACCCCCGCTTACTAATTTTAAAAACATGTAAAACCATTATTGCACCCTTTGTAGTTTCCATGTTATCAGCATTGTCAGACCCTGCTGGGAGCTCCTCGATTAGTCCTCTCCATTATACTACTTTTACTGACTTATAGGTTCTGTGGTTGGAGACAATAGAAATGGCGGGCGCAGATCTAAGTGCAGAAACGCTATTAGTTAGCGGTAGTGGTGGTGTATATTAGAACTGCGTACCTTTATGGAGTCTTGGGAGACAGCTTATGATAAAGGATCTCCTTTGGTGTGCAGCACACTAAGCTGGAGGAATCAGGTCTCTAGGAGGAGGATCTTGTTTGCAGAATGTGCCAGAAAAGGAATTCCAGTTTGATGTCAGCGGCACCTCCAAATGGAGCCAGGGATATTTCTTCAATCATAGTTTTATTAAAAGTACAGTAGTGGAAATAGTACAGAGGAGGAAATTTCTGGTACCCTCTCCATTGTAAGCAAACAGGAATAGTCCGGCTGTTGTATAATCTGTCATGTAATTATGCACTCCCTCTCAGCAGCTGTCTCCTTCCTCCTCCCTCATCCCTCCTCCCTTTGCTCCAAGTGCAGAGTGGTTTCAGTTCCATTAGAGCTTCTGTGCTGTTGAGTACATGGAGGGAGAGAGCTATTGCAGGTCTGCCTTATCTAGACTCCATTTGCTTCTCTAAGCAGGTATCCTTGCTGTGACAGTTTCTGTTTTATATTTGACCTCTTGTGATGCTGCAGACACAGAGAGCAGAGAGGAGAATACAGACCCCCTTTGTGATCTTTTGTGCAGTGATGTGGTGTGAATATGTAACATGCATATTCAACCTATGGAGAGTGGATAGCAGGGAACTGAGTGGATCATTCACTGTGAGTGGAATTAATCTCTTTATTTAAAGTTTTACAGAGGATAGGAGGGGAATATAAATAAAAGAAATAGAGCCTTTTCACATTCCTTTTCTGTTTGGGTTGCAATGCATTTTTGACAGCATGTGTGCCAAAAACAGATTGCAAACACATCCTAAAATGCACCCATTGATTTCAATGGAAAACACAATGAAAAACGCAAAAACATGCCTTTTTGCAAACTCAGCCCAAAATGTGTCCTGCAACGTTTTGGGCTGTGTTTCAAAAATACATGCGTTTTGCGCTTTCTGAAGATGACATGGGTTTTTACACGCATTTTCATTGCGTTTTCCATTTAAATCAATGGGTGCATTTTTGGATGCGTCTCTTTGCATTTCTATGCATTTTTGCAGTGCAAAAACGCATAGAAATGCAAATGCAAACCCTTAAATGTGAACTTAACCATACATACTGTAAATAGAGTGAGCTTAGAGCGAGGAATTAGAAAATGATAGTAGTCCCATATGGATTTTTGACCTTCCTTTAAGTCTATGGGTTTGAGAAAAAAACATACCATGGTATATTATCAGATTTTACTGATATAATGCAATTCTGTAACATAGGAAACTTTAAATTGTGCTGTAAATCATTAATAGCTGCTAAAAAAAGGGATGACAAATGAGAAAAAAATGATCTCACTTTTCTGGATGAAGATTGGACCGATATTTTAGACGCTCATACCGTAAGGGTCACTATGCAGTCGTGTCTTTTTATAAATGGGCAAGAACAGATTTCTGTATATTTCTATGGGACTTTATTGCTCAGCTGCACTCGGTGACAAGTAACAAGAACAGCAATAAGAAGCTTTCACATCTTGAGGCTATTGGAGAGAAGATCATGTGCGAACGCCTGTGTTTCTGTGTGAGAACTGATGGCAGTGAAAATTCCTATTGGGCTGGTTCACTGGTAGATTATAATGCACTGGTAGAGATCAGAAGTGCATCTGCATCTGCTGGCACATCATTTCAGGTTCAGTGGAGATGGAGTAAGTACGTCATTCCCATTACCCAGTTGAATGCTATCGTGCAGTTATGATCTCGTAGGCCTTCATCTCACACATTCAGCTCAGCCTGCTACAAATGAACCAGCGGGAGGCATAGACCTTACATGATACGGGGAGAGCTTACAGGACACCAATACCATAGTATTCACTGTCTTGAAGGAATAGAAAAAATCCCAAAGGATCATGAATGTAGCATCAGAAATGTCAAGTAGTGGAGCAAGCTGCAGTGTTCTGGTTGGAGATTTATGGCACTGAAATCAACAGAGCAGCTGTCCTTGTAGTGCTCCCAAATCTCTACACAGCTGTATAATGTACAGGCGGAAAGGGAAGAAGAAGAAGAATCTTTAGTTCGGTATATAGCGCCAACATATCCCGCAACGTTTTACAATGCAGAGTTTCCTGTACAGTCATAGGTAACATAGTTCTAAAAATTACAATAACTAAAGTAAAAATAATGACGACCCTGCTCGTAAGAGCTTACAATCTACAATGACGTTGGGGTAACACAAAGTACAAGTATTTATTTACAATGATGATCCAGCCATATTGAAGAAATGGAGGATAGATAACAACTGCACGAGCCGTCACCAATCTGTATAGTGCTTTTGGGTTTGGTGGAGTTTGACGTAGATTTACAGTGTATTCAGAAAAATAGTGAATGGGCTATATATAAAGGACTCATTCCCTGCTCCCAGCAGTGCAGCCATGACCGTGGGGTACTGAACGACAGCCAGGGGTCAGCTAAAGACCCCCGTGTCTGTCATCATGATCCGCCTGTGAGCTGGCATTTGTATGAGGATGTGGTCTCTTCTATATAGAGAAAAAATGGTATCAATAAAAACATCAGCTCAGGGTGCAAAAAATGAGCCTCAAATCCCCAAAAATAGATACTTTATGGTTTTCGGAAAATGAAAACAAAGTTTTTAACAAATTGTTACATTTTTTTTCACCACTTAAATGATAAAAAAAAAACATACAACCATACATGTTTGGTATCTACACACTCATACTTACCAGGTCAATTTTACTAGATACTCAACTCAGTAACAAAAAAACCCAAAACATTGTGGACTTGCACCTTTTTTGCAATTTCCCCCCCATTTTAGATGGTAAAATAAATCACTCAAAAGTACAACTCGTCCCACAAAAAACAAGCTATGGCCATGTCCACACACCTCCGCTGTAAGTATTTAGCAGTTCTCTGCTAAATACTTAGGTTTTTTCAGAGAAGCGCAGGTGCGTGTCTGCCGCCGCTTTCTGTGGACGCAGCCCATGGTTACCCGATGTTGATCGTGGTAACCACTTCACACAGCAGGCTGCCTGCGGAGAACTGCTAAATACTTACAGCAGAGGTGTGTGGACATGGCCTATGGCATACCTTTATCAACAGAAAAATACAGAAAGAAGTTATGGCTCTTGGAAGAGGTGGAGGAAGAACTGAGAAAAAAATTAAAATAAAAACAGAATATGGTCATGGCATGAAGTACAAGAACTTTTTATTTTCCTATGTGAAAAAGTGGAAAAGTTTCGGCTCAAAAAAATGTCATTTTTTTGCCAAGCTTGAATGCCACATTTTTTTTTTACATTTTATAGCCAGGTTGTTTTTATTTTAACCTGAAGGCTTGGATTGTCAATGGGAAGGCTTGTGCTGCTACATTCATTCTTTTTTTTCGATCAATAGAAAGCTGGATAATTGTCATCAAAAGATGTAGTAATCATCTTGAAGAAGGACCCTTGAATCATTCACTTTCTTTCATCTTTTATTGTGGACATATAACTAAGTTTCCAGTCATTATTATAAAGAAGAAAATGTATTTGCAGCATCCTTCCTTGCACAGGCAGCTTTCAGCTCATGAAGGAAGATAAAAAAAGCAGATTAATGCTATTTTCAAAGCTTAATGGCCCTTATTCACAGGTCAATAAAAATGGTTAGAGAATGGATAGAGTGGATGCATAACAGGTCTCTACAAACAAACATCGCCCTCTGCTGGCCAGAGAGAATAAAGAAGAGAGAACTGTATCAACAGGAACTGGATGGCTAGGTGTAAGTTCCAGATAGGAAGAGATAGTAAGAGACACCATGGCAGGTGACAGCTGTGTCACAACTAAGAATTTTAAAAGGTCCAGGACACTGAACGGTCAACACCTGGACCTGTATCAGGGCAGATGAGTGAAGGTAACTGAGTTGAACATAACCAGAGGCATGTGAATAGAGCAAAAGTCAGAGAGCAAGAGAAGAGACTAGACAGAAGATGGGGACTGGAGCCGATCTTCAGATGGTAGAGGCGGCCAGCGTAACACGACATTGAAGAGATTCATCAATAAGGGACTTGCGGCCTAACGGTGTAGTACCATTGAATGGCGTCAGGGCCTCTATGATGATTATTATTGCCAACTGAGTGACAGAGTGATGACAGCGATGGACAGAAGGTTGACTGTGGATACAGTCTATGTTACAATCTGCATACTGTAAGATGGTGCTCAGGAAAATTATATATAATCTTCAAAAAATATCCGGCACTCAAATATATGCTATAAAAAAAAGCCTTTATTTTTGTGTTACATGCAGCCAATACATATTCTGTGTATTTTCGACGCGTTTCGGTCTTCATTGACCTTTTTCAAGAAACAGAATATTTCTGCGAGAAAATAGTGCATAAATTAACATAATGTCTCAACATAAGAAGAGTTACATTGTAATGATATGAGTGAACAATAACATTTGTCCAACATACATATTTTACAGAAAATATTACATAAGTAATAATTTATTGTTATGCAGGAATCACGTATAGACCTATATTAATGCTACAATAATAAACATCATATCGTCTTAATGAATACATGGTAATATAAATGATCAAATATAGATGGCCACACTATGTGATATATAGGCTAGTGAGTAACAATGTATAAAAAAATGTATATATATAAAAAAAAAAAAAAAAAAAATATATATATATATATATATATATATATATATATATATAATATATATATACAGTTGTAATACCTTTATTTATCATAAGTCTGATATAGTCTCCTACTGTTGACTCAGTTACAGGTTAATTCAGAAATATCCCCTTTATCATGAAACAAAGAAAATATCTTTCACTAACAAAGTCCATCTACATACAGTGCAAAAAAAGGAATAAATTAAATCCATTCAGCTATTTATTCATTAATGTCCATATATGATCATCATGGTGAATGCAGTATTACACCTCTACAGATCTATAATAAAATATATCTCACTCAAAATACAATACAGAAATTGAAGCAGATTCTGCGATAAACCTTTATGTGTAAAAAAACCTATGTGTGTGTTATTGCTACCTGTATGGTCGGACTGTAGGTGGGGAATTGTTTATACTCTTCTTCTCCATATATCACTCATGTGGAATCTATCCAAAAGAAAATTATACATGTATACCATCTTGGATAATAATATTGCTAATTAGCTTCCAAAAGATGACATAAAGGTTATAATACCTGATAATGATAGGTTCAGGAGACCTATACTGCGCCTGTCTGTGATAACTATTAGAAATGAACAAAAGCGTGATAAGTGTGCAGAAAGAAGCGCTGAAGGTGTTCATAATCATATGAGACACCTATTACCTGTGAAGCACGGGTGAGGCAGCAGGACCGTATTATGTGGCACCGACGGTGCTTATTGCTACAGTTGTGGCCAAAAGTATTGACACCCCTGCAATTCTGTCAGATAATACTCAGTTTCCTCCTGAAAATGATTGAAATCATAAATTCTTTCGCATTATTATCTTCATTTAATTTGTCTTCAATGAAAAAACATAAAAGAGAATGAAGCAAAAAGCAAAACATTGATCATTTCACACAAAACTCCAAAAATGGGCCGGACAAAAGTATTGGCACCCTCTGCCTGATACTTGGTTGCACAACCTTTAGCCAAAATAACTGCGATCAACCGCTTCCGGTAGCCATCAATGACTTTCTTACAATGCTCTGCTGGAATTTTAGACCATTCTTCTTTGGCAAACTGCTCTAGGTCCCTGATATTTGAAGGGTGCCTTCTCCAAACTGCCATTTTTAGATCTCTCCACAGGTGTTCTATGGGATTCAGGTCTGGACTCATTGCTGGCCACCTTAGAAGTCTCCAGTGCTTTCTCTCAAATCATTTTCTAGTGCTTTTTGAAGTGTGTTGTGGGTCATTGTCCTGTTGGAAGACCCATGACCTCTGAGGGAGACCAAGCTTTCTCACACTGGGCCTTACATTATGCTGCAAAACTTGTTGGTAGTCTTCAGACTTCATAATGCCATGCACACGGTCAAGCAGTCCAGTGCCAGAGGCAGCAAAGCAACCCCAAAATATCAGGGAACCTCCGCCATGTTTTATTGTAGGGACCGTGTTCTTTTTTTTGAATGCCTCTTTTTTTCTCCTGTAAACTCTATCTTGATGCCTTTGCCCAAAAAGCTCTACTTTTGTCTCATCTGACCAGAGAACATTCTTCCAAAACGTTTTAGGTAGGGATGGGCGAATCTACACGCCAAGACTCGTTACTCAGCGAGTAGTAAGGGACTCGCAGGACTTGGTACTCTGCGAGTTTCCCAGCGATTACTCGCACAGCAACGAGTCCAATGCAAATCAATATCAATCCTAGTTTTGTCAGAGACGCTGACAAAACTAGGATTGCCTTTGACTTGCATTGGTCTGATTACTGTGCAAGTAATCGCTGGGAAACTCGCAAAGTAACTGCTGTTACTTTGCGAGCCAAGTCCCGCTGTCTGCTCTGTACAGGCTGCCGCAGCTCCAGGGTCCTAGAGCCCGCCTGCTCACAGAGATGATGTAGCAGAGCTGCGATTGTTCTCAGTCTGCTCATTCCCTGTGCATCTATATCTATGCACAGGGGATGTAGCAGAGAGGACATCGCGTTTTGGACTACGTCGGACGGAAGAAGATTTTTTTAATTAAAGATGGAGTCCCTAATGGCTTTTTTTTTTTATTTCTAATAAAAAAATTTCTCTGTGTTGTGTTTTTTTAACCCTTTATTGGAGATTCTTAGTGGCTGGGTCAAACGTGGCCTGACATTAAGAATCTCGGGCTTAATACCAGCTTGTATAACAAAGCTGGTATTAACCCCTTTATTACCCAGCATGCCACCGCCACCAGGGCCGCTGGAAGAGCGGGGTTCAGCGCCAGAGAAGGGCGCTTCAATGAACTCGCCATCTTCTGGGGCGGCTGCGGGCTGCAATTTGCAGCGGGGGGTGCCCAGAAAGCTTGGGCCTCCCTGCGCTGTGGATTCCAGCCCCCAGCTGTTTAGCTGTACCTGGCTAGACATAGAGCACCATGCATTTTTTTTTTATTATTTCATGAAATTCATGAAATAATTAAAAAAAAAGGGCTCCCCTATATTCTTGTGTCCGGCCAGATACAAATAGGCACCTGGGGGTTGGGGGCAGCCTGTCGCTGCCTGCTGGATCCGGCTGGTTCCAGAAACACGGCGAAGCCCACGCGAAATTTTTTTCTGACAAATCCATAAAACAATGTAAATAAAAGGGACTGCATCTTTATTAACCCCTGGACCATGGGCGAGGGGTTAATAAAGATGCAGTCCCTTTTTTAGGATTGTTTTATTGATTTTTCAGAAAAAAAATTACATGGGCTTCGCCGTATTTCTGGAACCAGCCGGATCCAGCAGGCAGCGACGGGCTGCCCCCAACCCCCAGGTGCCTATTTGTACCTGGCCAGACAAAAGAATATAGGGGATCCCTTTTTTTTATTATTTCATGAATTTCATGAAATAATTAAAAAAAAATGCGTGGGGCTCCGCACAATTTCTATGTCTAGCCAGGTACAGCTAAGCAGCTGGGGGCTGGAATCCGCAGCGCAGGGATGCCCAAGCTTTCTGGGCACCTCCCGCTGCAAATTGCAGCCCGCAGCTGCCCCAGAAGATGGCGCGTTCATTGAAGCGCCATCCTCTGGCGCTGAACCCCGCTCTTCCAGCGGCCCTGGTGGCGGTGGCACGCTGGGTAATAAAGAGGTTAGGGCCAGCTTTGTATTATCAGCTGGCCCTAAGCCCGAAATTTATGGCGGTCACTCCAATATTAGACATGACCGCCATGAATTTCTATTAAATTGTTTTAAAAAAAACAACACAGAGAAAATTTTTTATTAGAAATAAAAAAAAAAAGCCATTAGGGACTTCATCTTTAATTAAAAAAATCCTCTTCCGTCCGACGCAGTCCAAAACGCGATGTCCTCTCTGCTACATCCCCTGTGCATAGATATAGATGTCTATGCACAGGGAATGAGCAGACTGAGAACAATCTCAGCTCTGCTACATCAGGCAGCAGGCGGGCTCTAGGACCCTGGAGCTGCGGCAGCCAGCACAAAGGAGACAGCCGGACTCTTATCTGTGCGAGTTTCCCAGCGATTACTTGCACAGTAAACGAGTCCAATGCAAATAAATGGCAGGCTGAAGCTTCCGAGAGACATCTGTGATTTGTAAATCGCACACTACTCGCTATTACTCGCTTCCCCATTCATTAACATTGGACTCGCTAGACTCGCAACGAGTAGCGAGTCCTGGGCTCGGACTCGCTGGAGTCAAGCGATTCCGAGTAATTTAGGATTCGCCCATCACTAGTTTTAGGCTTTCTCAGGTAAGTTTTGGCAAACTCCGTGCCTCAGCGTGCTGGATACCATGCCCATTCCATATCATACCATGTGATGATTGGTGGGGCTACTGTGTTTCCATTGGCTGTCCCTTCACAGGGTGCTATATTTAAAGAGCTGTCCATACACACTACACAATTGCAATGGCGTCACGTATTAGCCAGCCTTCCTGCGCAGGCTGGCCAATCATGACGCTATTGCGTTGTCTAATCAGCGTGTTTGGGGCGTGGAATACACAACTCTGTCACGCCTATGTTCTTGCGGCGCTGGACATGCACACCCACATTCCTTTGTGGATTGCGGCGTGTGAAGTGGCGTTGGGAGGCAACCGGATGTGTCCCGCAGGTTCTATGGCAACTTCCGGGGAGCCACGTTCCCTTAGGTTGAGGGCGCAATTGCGGCGTGTAGATGTGGCATCGGCGTTCCGTAGCAACTGTCAAAAATGTGCACGCGCACGTTTGGTTGCCACTGATCGCCGGTGATAGTTGCGGCATGTACCTTTAGAGACATTGGAGCTCTGTGCACAAGTGAGGCATGGAAAAGGAGATTGACAGTCACATACTGTCATACTGTAGATTAAGGTATTAGGACCACTGTGTATAATAGAATTTCAATGCCGTGATAGAACAAAAGTGTGTGGTTGAAATTGATATCCTGTTAAGTCAGAATTGCTTTATTTATATTGTAGTTTTCTGTATTTCCACTATTGTCTTGTACCCTAGAAATGCTATCCGGTGGTGTTAATTGAACAAATTATTAGGTCAAGCTACCACTGTGTCTACCTTCTCTGCATCATTGCATCTGCCTACCTGTTTCAACTGTATGAATCCGATCGCAATGATAGGGAATCAGTGATTTGATGTAATGTGAAAATGATAAAGTTGAGTCCAAGAATAGTCAATCTCCGCTCACCCTGCTTGACTGACATCTGCAGCTTGTAATGAGAATTGTGAGTTTTCTACAGCATGGACAATGAGGAGATGTCCATCACTTTAGCTGGATAGAGCTTGACTTTACATTTTAAAAAATAATGATTTGGACATTCTTACAAGGATTTTCAAAATATTCATCATCATCTGGTTCAAGTCAACTATTTAATTATATGTGCAATTTGTAAATTGAAATCAGATGGCAGATCTGCTTTAAATGGGAACTGCACTTTCAGCAAACTTTGAATAAATCAATAGTTCAGTAGATAAGAAACTTTGTTAAACATCTTATAATAGAATTCTGCTTCTTTCTCCACTTATGAGTCACTTTTTCACTCCCTGTGTCTCCTGAATTCACAGCCCTATCTGCATAAACAGCTCAACTCTATCTTGCCTAAGGGGTACTTGACACACTGCAACATCGCTAGCAATGTCGCTGAAACGTCACAGGTTTTGTGACGTAACAGCGACCTCTCCAGTGATGTGGCAGTGTGTGACACGCATCAGTGACCTGGCCCCTGCTGTGAGGTCGCTGATCGCTGCACATCGTTCAGGACCATTTTTTGGTCCTTCTCCCGCTGGTCAGCACGCATCGTTGCGTGTGACAGCGAGAGACCAACAACCAGCGACCTCACAGCCAGTGCCCAGCGCCGCACATTAGATGCTAGCTAGGCATTGATAACCAGAGTAAACATCGGGTAACTAAGCAGCGAGCGCTGCTCAGTTACCCGGTGTGTACCTTGGTTACCAGCGATGTCTCTGCTGGCTGGTTGCTGGTGAGTCTGCCTGTTTGACAGCTCACCAGAGACTGCAGAGAGACTTTCCAGCGATCCCGGCCAGGTCGGATCGCTGGTGGGATCATTGGAAAGTCTCAGTGTGTAAAGGGGCCCTAAGAATGGATTGACCATCAGCAAAATAAGGTGTCAGTTTACACCTAATAATATATTGAATGGAAAGGAGTTTCAGAAGAAGTTAGTAGAATAGTTAGTAAATAAGCTTCTCATGCCTCAGGATTTGATCCAGTGTCCCTGTGCAATTGTCTTCATTGGCCACTGAGTCACAGCAGGTTCAGACTCTGACTGCTGATTATCTTTTACTTTTGTTTCTTTATGGCCAGGGTCACATTTGCGATGTGCCCCTAGCCTGCCGGATTCCGGTATTATCTTAGAACTTTTTCCAGCGCCGCATAGCGTTTCCGCTATGCGGTGCTGGAAACCGCTGCCCTTAGTTACCCGCTGTTTACCTGCACGACCTGTCACACAGGCAGCGGCTCGGAGGGCGTTTTACAGCGCCGCACAGGAAACCGTTGCAGACACGATTTCCTGTGCGGCGCTGTAAAACGCCCTCCGAGCCGCTGCCTGTGTGACAGGTCGTGCAGGTAAACAGCGGGTAACTAAGGGCAGCGGTTTCCAGCACCGCATAGCGGAAACGCTATGCGGCGCTGGAAAAAGTTCTAAGATAATACCGGAATCCGGCAGGCTAGGGGCACATCGCAAATGTGACCCTAGCCTATATTTTTGGTCAGCAGGTGTTTTCATTTGTCATTTAATCAGCCCTATTACACTGCAGATGCAGCTATTTTTACATTCCCCTTGCTGGTCTTCTCTGCTGGCTGTATTGGTATTCCAGCCACACTGCCAAAGATTTATGCCATTCAGATAAAGACCAGCTAAGTTTGGCTAGGGTCACACATCCGTTTTTGAGCTTTTAAAAAGCTTAAAACTGGAGCAGGAGTCGCTCCTCACAGGAGCCTATTATAAAAACTGGATTGCTTTACAAGCAATCCCGTTACCACCTCCGGCTCTGCAGCCTGCTTGAAAAATCATGCAGGCTGCAGTTTTCAGAGTGGTTCTGTGCCCTGCATTGCAATAACCGGATTGCTCAGGATGTGTAAACCTGAGCAATCCGGTTCCCGTATACTTTGCTTATCCCGGCTGCCGCCGGGATAAGTAAAGTGCTTGAACTGTTAAAAAAGCTGTAATGTTAATATTAATTTTGGCTATCATTTCTCTAGGGGGTGCCTCCCCCCCCTAGAGACATGCTACCCACTCAGGTGGGCATGTCAGGGGTTAATTCCTCATGTACAGTATTGCCGAGTCCTGTCGGCTCTGTACAACTTTTATCAATGAACCCGGCGGCTCCCCTGACAGCTGCGCATACTATACATATTGTAGGTATAGTATGTGCGCTTTCCAGGGTCCTGAAGGCTTATACAATAAGATCTATGGGCAGCGCTCCCCATAGATCTTACTGTATAAGCCTTCAGGACCTCGGACAGCGCACATACTATACTTACAATTGGTAAAGTATGCGCAGCTGTCAGGGGAGCCGCCAGGTTCATTGATAAAAGCCGACAGGACTCAGCAATACTGTACATGAGGATTAACCCCTGACATGCCCACCTGAGTGGGTAGCATGTCTCTAGAGGGGGTGGGCACCCCCAAGAGACATAATGGCCAAAATTAATATTACCATTACAGCTTTTTTAACAGTTTAAGCACTTTGCTTATCTCGGCAGCAGCCAGTATAAGCAAAGTATACGGGAACCGGATTGCTCAGGATTACACATCCTGAGCAATCCGGTAATCGCATTGCGGTTCCCTCCACACATTTTTCATAAAAAATGTGTGGGACCGCAATTGCGTTCACCGCATCCGGATCTGGATTCGGTGAACGCAATTCAAGTTTTAAGTGTGACCCTAGCCTTTATTATCTTTTTTGTCACTTCTATCTATCCTACTCCTTTCTCCTGTGAATAGCTAGACAATAGAAGGCTATTCTTTCTTGCAGTAAGTATGTTTGTTTTCCACTTAGAATTTGTGTTTTACATTTTCCCACTTTGGGATTTCTTTTATCTCTCCACACCATGCTCATTTAGGGTTATAGTGCCCTGCATTTTTCCCCGTTCCTAAGGAGAATGAGGAACAATCGACAGCCTTTTAGGCAGATAGGTTCAATTTGTCATCTTCTAGCTTTGCAGTTAGGGCTGTCCCAGCCCACACTGGTGCCACCAGGGACTGTGCAGCTAGAACCTTTAGACTGTACAAGAACTGATTGGATTGGGTGCAGTAGTTAACAGGGAGGTCCTAATTTATTTAGTTACCATGAGTTCATAAAAAAGTTTAGGTGAATAGAGAAAAATCAAACTCTTAAGCTTTTTGCCTCATGCCATAGGCATATGACCCGCACAGGGGTCTATGGGAACTCGGTACCCGGGCGTTGATATGGGGGTGCTGCCTCGGTGGCTGGTGCCCGTAGCCCTGGGGGTCAGCTGAATAAAGGGGATAAAATAATAAAAGTCTCGTGACACCACCTGCAGTTTCTGGTGATCTCACCAGCGCCACTGTCAGACCGCCGGGGATGGTGGTATTGCAGCCAATTGATAACGCTCCCTGCAGGTGGAGTGGGATCCCCGGGGCAGTGTTCCTGGTGCTGAGCTGGTCAATGTGGCAACAGCTGCTTCTTAACTTAAGAGAATAATACACCGGAGGCTTGCTGACTCTGTACGGGTACTTTACTGGCAACAGTTCTTCAGCAGTTCAGGTACACAGTTACACAGTCTTTAGCGGGTAGCTGGTCGGGTAGTCACTGAGGAGAATAAAGTCTCTCTTAGGCTCCCAGCTCCCAGAGTGTTCCTTCAATTACTTTGCTATCCCTTGTTCCTGCATCTCCTTACTTTCCTTGTGCTGTCCTGCACAACCCACTTGCCAGGCCCATTGGGTGCTATGAGGTTACCCTTTTTCTCTAAGGGGCTCAACCCGGTATAGTGCTGCTGGTGGGGCTGCACGTTCTGAACGAGATCGGGGCTGCTTGGCAGACCGGCGGCTCACCGGTATTGATGGCTCAGGATTAGACTCACCTGCACCATGACTCAGAGCCGGTACCCCGTTGTGGACTAGGATTCCCCCGGACCGTGGTAAGATCCAGCACTGGGTCTCCTCCTTCCGTCTGGGTAGCCGCTCCTTTCGGACGCCCTCCCTGTGGTGTCCCTTTAAGACTTGTTCCTTGCTACGTCCCTCACACTAGAATTTCCTCTGACTGACTCGCTGTCTGTGTCTTTTTCCCACTTCTTCTACCCTAACGCTCCTCCTACTGGGACCGGTTACCCTAGTAACGGGTGGCCAATTGGTCCCTTAAGTTAAGTGTAGGGATGCTGGGAAAAGAGTCTCAGGTTGACTTTACACTGCCCAATGACAGGAATACCGCACACTCAGTTATGGGTGCAGTACCCCTACTGTGGTGCACTGACCACTTGGGCGCCACACATATTAACCTAGAAATGATCAACACTACTGTAGAACGTCTTCCATGCTACTACTGTTTCTTTGTGCTAATAGCTGGAAAACATCCTTTTATGTTTAGTGTATGTGAGAAATCAGAGCTGCTAATCTCCTCCTGAAGCTCAGAGTCAAATGCAAATTGAGACAGAGAAAAGAGGGGAGAGCGCACATGAGAGGAACCCGGTGGTCAAGTGGGAGCTTTAAAACCGGTGTAACAAGGTGCCGCTCACCTGAGAAGGTTGTGCAACCCCTGCAGAACCTCAGTAATGCGTCTAGGAGCAGTGTTAATGGCGAGAACCGCGCCGCAGGCTTCTTCCTGGTCCTGGTCACTCCAACTGAGGAAGTCAGAGGGTCGCTGTAGAAACGCATATTGGTGTTTTAGAATAAAATAGGTTTGTGATCTAACAATCTCTACAGTCCTTTTCTTCCCAATCTGAGCACTCCTACAAACTGACCACAATCTTCTTTTCACTAAATGCAAATTGAGAGACAGAGCATGCAAATAGGAAAATATTTGAGCGTGCAAAGTACAAGTAATATAATGGCCAGAAATAATATTATTCCTTGTGTATGCACACAGGACAGCTTAATCTTAAAACGTACATGAAAGCACAGTTACACTTTGAAGTGACTGTGTGTCAACTAATGAGAGCTGTATCACACATACCTCAGTTAAAGCCTCTCATATGTGGCAATGTTCTCACCCATTCTGTGCTCCTCCATCTTCATCCTCCTCAGTTTTATAGAAATGCATGGAGACTGAATGAGCTCAACTGGAAAACAAATAAACGTTGAGAAGGATGAACCTCGAGTAACCCCATTGTGCTCTACAAAGACAAGATACAGTATATTCCTTTACACATGATAGCATATACTCAGGGCCAGGTTTTGTCAATTAACATACAGGTCTTGGTAACTATATATCTCCAGTCTGCAGCCTTTAATGACACATGGGTAGGATGGGCTGCAGTTTGAATTATACCCGGGAAAAATTTAATCTAATCTCAGAGAAACCCTATAAGGTACTGTTCATGTCTATGCTCTTTAAGGCTAGGGTCACAACTTGGAAGGCTAATTGCGGTTACCGCATCCAGATCCGGATGTGGTAATCGCAAGTGCCTTCAGACACATTTTGCCTACAAAATGTGTTCCTAAATCCGCATGCAGCATCTGGATTGCACCTTAATGTTGATTCCCTGACTTTCCTGGATGGGTTTTGAGGCGGGGAATGAATTTGGCTAAAACAGATTCTTTCGGATTCACCCGGATCCGGCTCAAACCGGTGCTCATTGACTCCTATGTTTTTGTGTGCCGGATTGTGCTGGATCCAACACAATCCGGGACAATCCGATTTTGTCTGTGTTGTATGCTGTGGTTTACGATCCGGTGCCGCAAACCGGCTCCACTCACATTTGCGGTTTACATTTCAAAGCTAGAATACGGATGAGAAAACTGTGTGAAAACCGTTGCCTGCATGATTTTTACCGCAGGCAACGAAACCGGATTCGTACAGAATTGCATGTAGTGCAATCCTGTTTTATAATGGGCTCCTATGGGCTGCGGATCCTGATCCGGTTTGAGCTTTTTGATAGCTCAAAACCGGATCAGGATCTGCATTTGCTAACACAAATGTGGCCCTAGCCAAATTATACTGTTTTCCTCTGTTATGTGAAAAGAGCAATGAACGTGACAAAAAGCTGGCAGTATCTTATGTATCCAGGCATCAAAGTTAATCCAAATAAGTATATATCTGTGGCCAACGTGGAGAATTATTTAACTCTGCATTGAGATATATAAATTGATTAAGATTATGCATAGAAGTGTATTTCTACATCAATTTGCCTATAATATTAGTTTAACTTTTTAATATTTTATATTTAAGATATATACATACATATTAGCATGTGGTGTAAATCGATATTTAGATGAAATTTTTAATATCAATATTATTTATTAGGGATGGGCGAATCTACTCGCTAGGACTCGTTACTCGGCGAGTAGTAAGGGACTCGCAGGACTCGGTACTCTGCGAGTTTCCCAGTGATTACTCGCACGAGTCCAATGCAAATCAATATCAATCCTAGTTTTGTCAGAAACGCTGACAAAACTCGGATTGCCATTGTTTGCATTAGACTCGGTACTGTGCCAGTGATAGCAGGGAAACTCGCAAAGTAACTGCTGTTTCTTTGCGAGCCGAGTCCAGCTGTCTTCTCTGTGCAGCTCCAGGGTCCTAGAGCCCGCGTGCTCACAGAGATGATGTAGCAGTGCTGAGATTGTTCTCAGTCTGCTCATTCCCTGTGCATAGACATCTATATTTATGCACAGGGATGTAGCAGAGAGGACACCGCGTTTTGGACTACGTTGGACGGAAGAGGATTTTTTTAATTAAAGATGGAGTCCCTAATGGCTTTTTTTTTTATTTCAAATAAAAATTTTCTCTGTGTTGTGTTTTTTTAACCCTTTATTGGAGATTCTTAGTGGCTGGGTCAAACGTGGCCTGACATTAAGAATCTCGGGCTTAATACCAGCTTGTATTTCTATTTCTAGCCAGGTACAGCTAAGCAGCTGGGGGCTGGAATCCGCAGCGCAGGGATGCCCAACTTTCTGGGCACCCCCCGCTGCAAATTGCAGCCCGCAGCCCCCCCAGAAGATGGCGCGTTCATTGAAGCGCCATCCTCTGGGCTGAACCCCGCTCTTCCAGCGGCCCTGGTAGCGGTAGCACGCTGGGTAATAGAGGTTAGGGCCAGCTTTGTATTATCAGCTGGCCCTAAGCCCGAAATTTATGGCGGTCACGCCAATATTAGACATGACCGCCATGAATTTCTATTAAATTGTTTTAAAAACACAACACAGAGACATTTTTTTATTAGAAATAAAAAAAAAAGCCATTAGGACTCCATCTTTAATTAAAAAATCCTCTTCCGTCCGACGTAGTCCAAAACGCGATGTCCTCTCTGCTACATCCCTGTGTATAGATATAGATGTCTATGCACAGGGAATGAGCAGACTGAGAACAATCTCAGCTCTGCTACATCATCTTGTGCACAGACATTCATGTCTGTACACAGGAATGAGCAGACTGAGAACAATCTCAGCACTGCTACATCAGGCAGCAGGCGGGCTCTAGGACCTGGAGCTGCACAGAGCAGACAGAACTCTTCCTCTTATCTGTGCGAGTTTACCAGCGATTACAGTTGCAAAGTAAACAAGTCCAATGCAAATAAATGACAAAACTAGGATTGCTTCAGGCTGAAGCTTCCGAGACACATCTGCGATTTGTAAATCTCACACTACTCGCTATTACTCGCTTCCCCATTCATTAACATTGGACTCGCTAGACTCGCAACGAGTAGCAAGTCCTGTGCTCGGACTCGCTAGAGTCAAGCGATTCCGAGTAATTTAGGATTCGCCCATCACTATTATTTATTCATTGGTGCTGTACATGTAAAAAGGGGTTTACTTCTAATATATAAAGCTGAGTGTGTGTATGTGCATTGCCACATGGGCCGTGGGTTACTTGGGATAGGTCCCTGCTGTCTGGTCACAGGGGAACGTCACGGTATCAGCCGCGGACCAGTTTCATGGCCCCGGAGGGTTCGCAACAAATTTAAAAATGGAAAAATATAAAAAGGGTAAAAAGGAAAAAATAATAAGTTTGTCACTCTGACGCCACCCGTGGTATGCGGCCCAATGTGACCGCCGTTGCTTGTCTCAACTCCGAGGGATGATATTGTGACGCAGCAAGGTGATGAGCCCTCCATGGGCAGGACTGGTTTATCCCCTGGGCCAGTGATTAAAGTTTATAGTGAGATGGTTGTAAGGTGACCGTGGGGTTGCAACTTACTCCTGACAGCTGTGTTTCTGATTTCTTCAGCCTCACAACTTCTCAGACGCCATAGTTTGTAATAACCAAGGATGCTCAATAAAACTCTCACGCAAGTCTCAAATTCAACCCGGTACTTTACTCACTGCTGTTGCTCTTATTTTTACACAGTCTCGGTTCTGCAGTGAGCGGTACCGGTAGCTAGTCAGCGGCTGAGATCGATCACCAAAACAGCCCCTTTCTTAATGCCTTTTGGGTCTATTCAGGACTGCTCTCAACCTCCGGGCTAACAGTCGCAGACTTTCCGGGGTATCCTCCATTTGGATCCCTAGTCCTATCCGAGGCCTTTCCTTCAGTGTGACGGTCAATAGGTTCCGGGCATAGAGACCCTTCATCTCACCGGTTAATCTGTGGCCGGTGCTTATACCAGCCAACCACTATTACAGGGCTGGTTCCCTGTCCGTCGACCCAGTCCCTTAGTGTCTATGTACATCGAATCTTCCACCTTGGACTTCTTCTCTTCTACACCTGGGTCAGTAGCCTCGGACCCAGCCAGCCGTAAGATGACACCAGCCCACGGGTCCCAGTTTTCTCTCCGGTTGTTACAGTCTTTTAACTATGTCAGGGGTTTTAGCTAGGAGACCGGTTCCTCCTCTCACTCTAACTGACACTCCCTCAGGTCACTCCTGTTGCTCCTCCCTCTTACACAGGTGTCTCTCCTGAGCTCCACCCACCACTCAGCCTTCCCCCACCTCTCTCCTGCCTGGCATAAAGTTCTAGATCTAGGAATTTGTGTTGGGTGTTTGATTTGGGGTGGATGGCTCACCATCCCAGTTGCAGAACTACTCTGTGGCCACCGGTCCACAGGGGCGCCACATATGTATGCACATGTATCATAGCCCTGCCCACTACACATAGCCCTTCCCTGGGACTAAGTGAAAGGGAGGAGCTATGAGTGAGTGTAAGCCTCACCCTTCCATATAACCATGCCCATTCCATATAGCTGCACCCTCCACATAGTCATGCCCACTCAGTGTATTTCTGCCCCTCCACATAGCCATGGGAGGGACTATACATAGGGGCAGAGCTATGAAAAGGAATTTGCTACCAGGGTGAGTGGAGTTATAAAGTGGAAGAGCTATATGTAAGGGCGGACCTGTGAAGTGGTGGAGCTATGATACATATATACACACATACATGCATTGGCATTACAACTGGGCAATGCCGGGCTCTATACCTAGTACAAAATATAAATTACAAAGAACAAACTAATATTGACAGACTGGAATAGACAGCAGAGGGCCCTGCCCCTGTGAGTTTACAGTCTACAGGATAATGGAGAAAGAGACAGTAGATTGGGGTTTTGCGGCAGCTCCGATGGTGGTGAAATGGCAGCGGCATCATTAAAGGCTGTACACTTTCTTCAAGAAATAGATATTTATGATCTGTCTGAAAATTCTGAATGTGATGGATAACTGGATGTTTTGGGGCTTGGAATTCAAGAGGATTGGGGACAATCAGGAGAGGTTTTATAGGAGATTGGATGAGGAAAATGCAAGTGTGGAGGAATAAAGGAGGTCTTGGACAGAAAGGAGATTATGTATGTGAAGATATCAGTACGGTAGCTTACTTCAGCGACATATGGAGGAGACAGATTATGGGCAGCTTTGTAGGTCAATATTAGTAGTTTGAACTGGATACATTGAAAAACTGGGAGCCAATGAAGGGATCTGAGGAAGAGGAGGAGTAGCAAGTAGGGATGGGCGAATCCTGAAATACTCGGACTCGCTGGACTCTAACAAGTCCGGGTCCGAGACTCGGTACTCGTTGCGAGTCCAGCGAGTCCGAGTAGTAACCTATACTTTTGCAGTGTATCTATACAGATACACTACAAAAGTACCCTAAAAGTTAATGTAAGGGGTTAAAAACAATAAACATTAATACTCACCTCCTGTACTCCTGCACCGGGACCGGTACCGAAGACCTCTGGCTGTTACAGGACCTCCGAGACCACCGGGAGAAGATGGGGAAAAAGACCTTGCAGTTCAGCCAATCAGCATTCGGCTAGCGGTCACATGGGTTGTGACGCGGCTGCACTGCGGTCACATGACAAACCCATGTGACCGCTAGCCGAATGCTGATTGGCTGAACTGCAAGGTCCTTTTCCCCATCTTCTCCCGGTGGTCTCGGAGGTCCTGTAACAGCCAGAGGTCTTCGGTACCGGTCCCGGTGCAGGAGTACAGGAGGTGAGTATTAATGTTTATTGTTTTTAACCCCTTACATTAACTTTTAGGGTACTTTTGTAGTGTATCTGTATAGATACACTGCAAAAGTACAGGGACTCGCTACCCCCGAGTAATTCCTAAGGAAACTCGGCGAGTAGCGAGTCCCCCGAGTCCGCTACTATTCGGGCGAGTCCCGAATAGTAGCGAGGAATTCGCCCATCCCTAGTAGCAAGTAGAAAGGTGAATTAGGCTGGGATTAGCATGGTGGTAAGGTTGGAGAGGAGGTGGGATGGAAGTGGTTCAAGTGCTATATTTGCTGATGCCAATTTATGTGGACAGCTATTCTTCAGTACCATCTGATTACCAGATACCATTTTTACTTATATTTTCATTATTGTCTATACTTATAACTTATTTTTTCGGATGAGATTCCCAGTTTGTGGCACACTATTTATCTGATTTTCCTGGCATTGAAAAATTACATTTATTGCATTATTATTTGAAAAGGATATAGCCATAAAGCATACATGGGATACTCTCAATTTCTTGCTAGCCGGATTTAATGGTATTGTTACATTATAATAACTGAACTTAATATTCAATAAATGATCTTAATATTCTTGCCTTGGGCTGACCACTTGATTGGATTGTGTTTTTAAATTTTTTTTTAACTGTTCCATGATGGTTTATTGCTTGAACTAATACAGCTGTAGATAAATATTTTGGCTGTGCACACTTTTCCAATTGTTACCTTCCATTTTTATGTTCGTACTCATGATGATAAAACAGCCTTTGCTATATCTGTTTGTAGATTAACAGATTATTAGTAATTCCTGTAGGTGATGATATACTGTCATTTGCACATATTTTTCCCTCATGTACTTGATAATGACCCACCCCAGGGCCATGGGGTACTCTCTTCTGGGTGTTGATTCACGGGGGATGTCATGGGAGCCTATGCCCAGTCCCGTGGCCCTGGAGCTCGCTAAGTCAGTAAAAAATTAAAAATAAAAGTAGTTTGTGATGCCACCTACAGTTCTGGTATGGTTACCGGAGCTGCGGGTCAGACCTCCGGGGTGATGGTAGGTCAGCCAGATGGTTACGCTCCCCGTAGGTGGAGCAGAATCCCCGGAGCAGTTGTAGAAGTTTGGAAGTTGCAGGACAGTCAATGAAGGGAGCAGGATCAGGGGCCGCAATAACAGTCACACACAGGGTTGATGTTTCCGTACTGTTACTGGTGTTGCAGGTATAGTCCATGGTACTGTCTCTGATGTTACAAGCCCGGGTGGTCTGGAAGCAGTTCGGGATCTCCACACTCGCCAAGTTGTGAGGCCTCCCTGTGGTGCTGTATTTGTGTTGGTCCTAGGCTACCTTAAGCTAGGCCCTGACCCTCTCCTGCTGTCTTTCACCTGTATGGCAGTCGGCGGCAGCCCTGTTGCTGGGCACTGCTGTATCAGGCGCTGCTGTGGCCAGGAGATCTGGAGTCTCCCTGGCCACCAGTCTTTACTGCTGGGCGGTTAGTTTCCTCACGGTCTCGGAAGCCGGTGTCCGGATTTAACACTGTTCCTCTGGGGTAAACCGGTATGGCTCCACTCCCCTGGCAACTACTACTATTTGCTTCTGACCCTCGCTCTTGGGTCCCTCACACTGTCTAACAGCTTTCACTGGTATGGGTTTAGCGCTGCTCCGTCACCAGGACGTCTTCACAGTCCTCTCTGGAACTGAACTCCTGACTCCATCTCCAGGCCTGAATTTTAGAGGGGACCTCGCCTGAACTCGGCTTGTAGAGCTACCCCTTTAGGTCTGGAGTGAAAGGTGTTGTGTGGGCTTACCTGATGTGGAGATCCTTCTCTGCCTCAGGTGTATCTGTGGCTACCGAAATCTGGGGTGCCACAATAACAGAGCTTAACATTTAATGATAATCTCATTTGTTTGTCTAGTAAAATTAATCATTTTACATTTACCTTATTTTTCGGACTCTAGGATGCACCCAGGTTTTAGAGAAGGAAAACAGGGGTAAAAAATGTGAAGCAAAAAATGTGGTCGTGACGCACTGTTACAGGGGGGAACTGCTGCTGACACTGTTAATTCTGTAATGTCTCCATATCCTGTACTAATGTCCCCCATCTTGGTATATGATGGAGGGGCGGATGCAGTATTAAAGTATCTTAAACAGCAAACACATGTGGTCACCGACAGGTGCTCCTACACCATGCTCCAGCCTCTGATGTCCTGATCCTGCCTCTGGTGACCCGCTCCTGCCTCCAGGTTAACCCGCCCCACAACCACAGCCAGATACTGTACATCCAGACTAAAATACACACCTCCACTTTCCTTGAAAAAATTTGGAGAAGAATGGTGTGTCTTTTAGTCCAAAAAATATGGTATTTAATTGACATTGGCAGCATAATAGGACATTGGGGCCTTGCAGTACTTTAGTGCTTGGTTAGATCTTCGGGCAGCATCCTCATGGAGTTACGTGTTCCTGTGGGATGCACCTATACTTTGTTATCCTACCAAAGATAATTAATCCCTACTATACATTCTTGTGACAAGAGTATTACTTTTAATACCTCTGTAAGTATATGAACACGTGGAATAGTTCAAGCAGCAGAAACATAACATAGATACAATCTGCAATTCACTGCATTCCTAAAATATTTTGCTCTGAGAAATGCAAATTGCAGGCAGAATGGATTTTTTATAAGCAATTATATAGATGGTTACAGTTATATATTGCGTATATCTTTCTTATTCACTTGTATAAGTATAAATGTTTTCTGTAAACCGTGATGACATTTGTATAGCATTTTAGGAATAATGTATTAGTAAACAGTATGTATCTTATTGCAGAGCCTTCATCAGAGGTGTAACTGCAATAGGTATAGGGGTTGCAATCGCACCCAGACCCTGGAGACTAAGGGCCCCCCAAAGTCTTTTTAGCCCACAGAAAGAGACTAATGCTATTAAATATTTGCAATAATTGGGGTCGTTGGAACTTTTACATTGGAGTCCATGAGCTTCAAGTTACACCATTGACCTTCATCATATATCACAGTAAGGGATGGAATCTTACCGAACGATACCAGACTTATTTTTTTCTTCAGTTTATGTCCTTGACCGTTGTTTCCACCAGTACCAGCTTAATTGTCTTAATGATTTTAATTAGTTTCGTAATCCCTGAACTAGAGGTGGAACATTGTTTCACACACTATCTCTAGAGGTTTTACTTGCATTTGAAAACAAGGAGATGCTTTTAAATCCCGCTTTATTAACTCCTTCCCAACCCATGATGTTGTACAATGTTATGGGTTGGGTCCTGGTGTTTGATGTGAGCTCCAGTGCGGCGCTCACATCAAACACCCGACATCTCAGCTGCTTTCATCAGCTGAGATGTCAGGTTTCCAGCACTGATCGGATCCAGGATCCAATCGGTGATGTTAACCCCATGGATCCCGCTGTCATTCACTAACAGCTGGATCCAAAACCGACGTGGCGGGGATCGTGCTGTTCACCGCATGCACCGGAGTTCCCATGATAATATCGCGAGATCTCCGGTGCTCATGTGATAGCCTGGGGTCCTGCCGAGACCCCGGAAGTTATCACTGATTGCTTCCTGTAAGTGGTTGGCAAGCGCTGCCAACCACTCACAGTGCGCATCTGTGACAGATCCCGATGTGCTGCAGCTCATTGGGATCTATCACAAGCGATCAGCCTGTGCAGAAGTGTACCTCCCTATGGGGTGTGTAAAATGAAGAATGAATTAATAATATAAGTTTTTACAAACATGGAAAAAAAAACATAATAGTTTAAATCACCCTCCTTTTCCCCCATTCAAAATAAAAGTCTTAAAAATATACACATGATTGTATCGTCGAGTTCAAAAATGCCTGATCTGTCAAGATATAAAATCAATTAATGAGAACCATAAACTGCCTAACGGAAAAAAAGGTCCAAACACTAAAATTAAGGTTTTTTTGGTCGCCACAACATTGCTATAAAATGCAACGAGTGATCAAAACATCACAACCACCCAAATATGGTATCATTAGAAATGTCAGCTCAAGCCGCAAAAAATACACTGTCACACAGCCCCAGATCCTGAAAAATGAGGACACTACGGGTCACAGAACATGGCGCCAAAAGTGTGATTCATTTTTTTTTTTCAAACCTCTGAATTTTTTTTCACCATTTACATACCTGTAAAAGTATACATGTTTGGTCCCTACAAACTCATACCGACCCAAGGCATCACACCGTCATGTCAGTTTTACCATATTTTGAACATGGAGACTAAAAAAAACAAAAAAACAAATGTGTATTTGTACTTTTTTTGCAATTTCACTGCACTTGGAGTTTTTTCCCATTTCCCTGTAACTATATGGTAAAATAAAAGATAGCATCTGAAACTACAACTTGTCCCACAAAAAAGAAGCCATCATATGTCTATATTGACAGAAAAATAAAAAAGTTATGGCTCTTGGAAGCAGGGGAGCAAAAAATGAAAAATCGCCGGATGGTGAAGGGGTAAAGAAAAACTGTATTTAGGCTGCCTTCAGACTTGCAGATGCATCTGCAGCGTTTTGCAGATGCATCTGCAAGCATCTGCATGCAGACCGTGGCCCCTATGTTTATAATGGAGCGCACGGCGGTCTGCAGATGCTTGCGGACCGCCGTGCGCACCCATTCACTCCTATATGTGATCTGTGCGCACGCGGATGCCTGCGTACAGATCACACACTCTCGTCCGCACCAGGGACGCGACATCTCGCGTCCATGGTGCGGGCGGGAGTGTGTGATTTGTGCGCAGGCATCCGCGTGCGCACAGATCACATATAGGAGTGAATGGGTGCGCACGGCGGTCCGCAAGCATCTGCAGACCGCCGTGCGCTCCATTATAAACATAGGGGCCGCGGTCTGCATGCAGATGCTTGCAGATGCATCTGCAAAACGCTGCAGATGCATCTGCAAGTCTGAAGTCAGCCTAAGCCAACCATACTGCCTTCATTTAATCCCATATTGGTGAAGATTCAAAGGTTGCAAACCCAAGAGGAAGTAAAGCAGAAAGACAAAATAGGCTAAAAACTCATTTATTTGAAAATATAAAAAAAAGCAATCATAGTAAAAGGTACGAGATTTGACCTCACGCGCTTCGGACATATAATGGTCTTGATTTATTAAGACTGGTATTGTGCATGCCAGTCCTAATGAAGGAAGTAAAATCTCCCAAACTCTTTAACATAAATTAGGCGCATCATACATCTGTCAGAAATGTTACTCCAGCCAGGAGCTAGTGTACACTTCCAGTGGAAATTATGCTGAACTAGCTGTAGTACCCGGCTACGCCCGGGTTAATAAATAACTGCTGTTAGCTATAACAAAATAGAATTTGAATATGTCATATTAATGACCTGTAGGAAAATAGAAGCTGAGCTGTGATTGGTTGCTATAGGCAGCCTAATAAATCTCCAGCCAATAGGAAACCCTCCCCCCAGCCGGGCAGTATATGTTACCTCACACATACACATAATAGACAGCTCATGTGACTCACATCTGCCTTAATTCCCTATATGGCACATGTGTTGCACATTGGCTGTTTTTAATCAGATATTTATGTTTGGAAAATAAAGATAGCACACGTATGAGGCGAGTTGTGTGAGGTGATTTGTGCACATCTGTGTCTGTCTGTATAGTGTGTGTGTCCCTGGGGTGTGTATGTGTGTGTCCCTGTGGGGGGGGAGTCTGTGTGGTGTGTGTCCCAGTGGTGTGTGTCTCTTTGTGGTGTGTGTGTGTGTGTCCCTGTGGGGTGAGTGCATGTGCCCCTATAGGGTGTGTATGTGTGTGTCCCTGTGGGGGGTGTCTGTGTGGTGTGTGTCTCTGTTGTTTGTGTCTCTTTGTGGTGTGTGTGTGTGTCCCTGTGGGGTGAGTGCATGTGTCCCTATAGGGTGTGTATGTGTGTGTGTCCCTGTGGGGGGGTCTGTGTGGTGTGTGTGTGTGTATCTGTGTTGTGTGTGTCTCTTTGTGGTGTGTGTCTGTGTGTCCCTGTGGAGTGAGCGCATGTGTCCCTATAGGGTGTGTATGTGTGTGTCCCTGTGGGGGGGTATCTGTGTGGGGTGTGTGTCCCTGAGGGTAAGTGCATGTGTCCCTATAGGGTGGCTATGTGTGTGTCCCTGTGGGGGGGGGTCTGTGTAGTGTATGTGTGTCTTTTTGTGGTGTGTATCCCTGTGGGGTGAGTGCATGTGTCCCTATAGGGTGGCTATGTGTGTGTGTCCCTGTGGGGGGGGTCTGTGTGGTGTGTGTGTCTGTGTTATGTGTGTCTCTTTGTAGTGTGTGTGTGTCCCTGTGGGGTGGGTGCATGTGTCGCTATAGAGTGTGTGTGTGTGTGTCCCTTTGGGGGGTGTGTGTGTCTCTGTGTTGTGTGTGTCTCTTTGTGGTGTGTGTGTGTTTGTTCGGGTGCGTGGTGAATATCCAATGTTGGGGCTGCACTTTAGCTACTATACACTTGCTGTTACTCTTTGTGTGCGTGTGGTGTGTATACATGTCCCCGTGTGTGGTGAATATCTCATGTTGGGGCCCCACCTTAGTGACTATATGCTGGTATGTGCTGTTAGTCTTTGGTGCTATCATTAAGCCCCTCTCATTCACAACTGTCAACTGATAACTGTCACTTTTTCCCCATTATGTAGATAGGGGCAAAATTTTTGGTGAATTGGAATGGGTGGGGTTAAAATTTCGCCTCACAACATAGCCTATGACGCTCTCGGGGTCCAGACGTGTAACTGTGCAAATTTTTGTAGCTGTAGCTGGCAGCTGTCGATTTTCCTCCCACATGTTTCCTTTCCCTTTTTCCCCATTATGTAGATAGGGCCAAAATTGTTTGGTGAACTGAAACGCGCAGGTTTAAAATTTCGCCTCACAACATAGCCTATGACGCTCTCGGGGTCCAGACGTGTGACTGTGCAAAATTTAGTGGCTGTAGTTGCGGCGGTGTAGATGCCAATCCCGGATATACATACATACATACATACACACACACACATTCAGCTTTATATATTAGGCTAGCTGTAGTACCCGGCTACGCCCGGGTTAATAAATAACTGCTGTTAGCTATAACAAAATAGAATTTGAATATGCCATATTAATGACCTGTAGGAAAATAGAAGCTGAGCTGTGATTGATTGCTATAGGCAGCCTAATAAATCTCCAGCCAACAGTAAACCCTCCCCCTGGTAGTAGATGTTACCTCACACATACACATAATAGACAGCTCATGTGACTGACATCTGCCTTAATTCCCTATATGGCACATGTGTTGCACATTGGCTGTTTTTAATCAGATGTTTATGTTTGGAAATTAAAGATGGCACACGTATGAGGTGAGTTGTGTGAGGTGATTTGTGCACATCTGTGTCTGTCTGTGTGGTGTGTGTGTCCCTGGGGTGTGTATGTGTGTGTCCCTGTGGGATGGGGTCTGTGTGGTGTGTGTCTCTGTTATGTGTGTCTCTTTGTGGTGTGTGTGTCCCTGTGGGGTAAGTGCATGTGCCCCTATAGGGTGTGTATGTGTGTGTGCCCCTGTGTGGGGGTCTGTGGTGTGTGTGTATCTGTGTTGTATGTGTCTCTTTGTGGTGTGTGTGTGTGTCCCAGTGGGGTGAGTGCATGTGTCCCTATAGGGTGTGTATGTGTGTATGTGTCCCTGTGGGTGGGTGTCTGTGTGGGGTGTGTGTGTCTCTGTGTTGTGTGTGTCCCTTTGTGGTGTGTGTGTGTCCCTGAGGGGTGAGTGCATGTGTCCCTATAGGGTGTGTATGTGTGTGTGTGTCCCTGTGTGTCCCTGTGTGTGTGTCCCTGAGGGGTGAGTGCATGTGTCCCTATAGGGTGTGTATGTGTGTGTGTCCCTGTGGGGGGGTCTGTGTGGTGTGTGTTTGTCTCTTTGTGGTGTGTGTGTCCCTGTGGGGTAAGTGCATGTGCCCCTATAGGGTGTGTATGTGTGTGTGCTCCTGTGTGGGGGTCTGTGGTGTGTGTGTGTGTATCTGTGTTGTGTGTGTCTCTTTGTGGTGTGTGTGTGTGTCCCTGTGGGGTGAGTGCATGTGTCCCTATAGGGTGTGTATGTGTGTCCCTGTGGGGGGGTGTCTGTGTGGGGTGTGTGTGTCTCTGTGTTGTATGTGTCCCTTTGTGGTGTGTGTGTGTCCCTGAGGGGTGAGTGCATGTGTCCCTATAGGGTGTGTATGTGTGTGTGTCCCTGTGGGGGGGTTTGTGTGGTGTGTGTGTGTCTCTTTGTGGTGTGTGTCCCTGTGGGGTGAGTGCATGTGTCCCTATAGGGTGGCTATGGGTGTGTGTCCCTGTGGGGGGGGGGGGTCTGTGTGGTGTGTGTGTGTCTCTTTGTGGTGTGTGCGTCCCTGTGTGGTGAGTGCATGTGTCGCTATAGAGTGTGTGTGTGTCCCCTTGGGGGTGTGTGTGTGTCTTTGTGGTGTGTGTTTGTTCGGGTGTGTGGTGAGTATCCAATGTTGGGGCTGCACCTTAGCGACTATACACTTGCTGTTACGCTTTGTGTGCGTGTGGAGTGTATACATGTCCCTGTGTGTGGTGAATATCTCATGTTGGGGCCCCACCTTAGTGACTATATGCTGGTATGTGCTGTTAATCTTTGGCACTATCATTAAGTCCCTCACATTCACAACTGTCAACTGGTAACTGTCACTTTTTCCCCATTATGTAGATAGGAGCAAAATTGTTTGGTGAATTGGAATGCGCGGGGTTAAAATTTCGCCTCACAACATAGCCTATGACGCTCCCGGGGTCCAGACGTGTGACTGTGCAAAATTTTGTCTCTATATATGACAGCTGTCGATTTTCCTCCCACACGTTTCCTTTCCCTTTTTTCCCATTATGTAGGTAGGGGCAAAATTGTTTGGTGAACTAGAACGCGCAGGGTTAAAATTTCACCTCACAACATAGCCTATGACGCTCCCGGGGTCCAGACGTGTGACTCTGCAAAATTTTGCGGCTGTAGCTGCGACGGTGTAGATGCCAATCCCGGATATACACACATACACACACACATACATACACACATTCAGCTTTATATATTAGATTTCCCTAGTGGGCTAGATCACGCCCCTTTCTACTCAACCTCATCCCACTATAGTGGAGTTGGCAAGGCAAAAAGCCAAGAGCCACAAAACATTTTGCACAACCGCAAAGATTTGGCAACATTTCAAGGTGTTTTACACAGCAAAAACTCCTTGATATAATATGCAATACACTTCAGATATAACACACTGCCTTGCTGAAGAATTAAATGGTTGCCTGATGTCACAAGCTTAAAGGCAATAATATCTGTAGTAAATGTCAATTTTCAAGTTCAGTCTTCCATAGAGAGATGTGACAAGAAGATGAAAAGCGGTAAGGATGACACGGGTAAGAGAACTATAGACTTGATAGAAAGTGGTATAAATTGGAATTTAGACTGTACAATAATTTCAATATAATATTAGATTAATAAACAACACATATAACATTGTGTGTGTAGATATAGAAGTAATGGTTGATTGAGGATAAATGAATAAAGGTGCTTGGTAAGTTATTCATACAATCCATGTGGTGGTTAAGAAGCACGAATGTTGAGGTTAAGAGGAACCAACCACCAGGATTTAATCTGTGCAGCAGGTGAGTGATGTGTGCAGCATGACATCACTATTTAGCCCCCATCACATGGGGCGACATTGCCGCCCCCATTGCAGAGGCGACGTGGGGGCGAGGCCTATCGGCGGCGTCATCGCCCCTTTGTCACCCCATATAAAGGGGCGATGTCGCCGATGCGGGGCGGTCGCCTTTTTTCAGAGCAGTGCTTTGAAACCAGGCGACCATCATGGGGCGATGTGTAGACATCGCCCCATGTAACCGGGTGCCGGCGACCTGTCAGGCGATGGGAGCCATAGGCTCCTATTGTCCTGCATCGTCGCTGGGGCTTCTAGACACCCCGGCGGCGATGCCGCCTGACAGCGCGCCGGCGCGGGGCTGGTGGTGTCGCCCCATGTAAACGGGGGACGGCGACGCTGGCGGGGCACCAAAAACATGCGCGCACCCGCAAGTCGCCGCCGACATCCCCAGTCCCGTCGCCTGGTGTGACGGGGGCTTTTGGGCTTTTGTACCTCCTCCCCTGTGGGCTTGTATTCTGCTGTAAGCCAAACCCCATCCTGGATGAGTCTGGAGGACAGGGAGGAGGTTCAACTTACAGCAGAAAGACAAGCCAACAGGAGAGGAGGTACAAAAACCCCAATAGTGATGTCATGCTGCACACATCACTCACCTGCTGCAATGATTTACAGCTGGTTAAATCCTACTGGTTGGTTCCCTTTAAGATGGATTGTGTTTTATTTTATCTTCATTACAAATAGGACTTCATTTTGTATCCACCAATGCTACCAAGAAGACAAGTGTATTTACATGCAAATACTGCTTACCTGTTGTATGCACTTTTATAAAACGTCTCAAGATCAGAGCAAAATCCACAGCTTTCCACTGTTCATAAGAGGATAAACTTTATTCAAAACCCTCATAATTGACTCTAATATACCTTATGTTTTTCATTGTACATTTTTGTCAAGGTCTGCGAGACTTTGGCATCTGTTCACCCCCCCCACACTATTATTTTCTATATGGTGCTTAGAGGGGCTCTATAACAAAACTTTGCCAATGATAGCAAATCTACTCTGCAAATAAAAATATTATTATTAGTGATGAGCAGACCAGTGGGTGTCCGTCTTCGCCAAGTTTGACTTTAAAAAAAAGTTTGTTCGGGAACTTTATTTGACCTGAACTTGACTCCAAACTCAGAAGCCCATGCAAATCAACGGGTATCCAAATGTATGTGCTGAAAAATGCAGATAAAATGGTCATAGTGAGGGCTAGAAGGCTACAAAAGGTGGGAAAATGGGGGCAGTTGTGGGAATAGCCAACCAACCATGGCCCTTCCCATCCTGATTATCTCAGCCCCCAGCTGTCTGTTTTACCTTGGCTGATTATCAAAAATTGATTGAAGCCCATGCTATTTTTTTACATTATTTATTTAAATAATTAAAAACAACAGCATAGAATCCCTTCTATTTCTGATAAGACCCAAGGTAACCTCAAACAATTAGTTTGTAGTCAATTTTGGAGCGCTACAAGCAGTGAACAGCATCCAGAGTATACACAAACCTTTTTATTAATAAATTATTAGCCACTACGCGTTTCAACAGCGTACCGCCGTCATCCTCAGGTGAAGTTCAATTAAGGTAGTAGGAGTGACATTATATACATATATGGGCCAATTACATAAAAGCAATTCAATGATGTCATTTAAACCTATATTAGCTAACATAATATGTATAGACAGAATATATACTGTACTCATTTCTTCATTAAACCTTATACCTGAATATCGCCTTAATATTTAGGAGCCAACAAATATGTGTATGTAAAAAGATTCAACATATTAAAAGCATGATCATTTCAAATAAAACCTACTAAAGAAATTTTTTATATTTAAAAAAAAAATAATAATAATAATAATAATAATAAAAATAAAATTATAATTAACAGGATTTTAAATATACCGGTAGTTATTTTCCACTAACCTTAAATATTTTATCAAGAATATTATTACTGAGGGTCACAATTTGGAAGCACCCAACTATGATATTTCACCAAAAATTCTAAATAAAATAATAACAATAATATTAATATTAAAAATTATTAAATAATTAGACATAGCAACATCAAATAAAAACAATAATTAATCTTACTCATACCATTAATAAAATTAATGATCTTACTCATAAAATACCTCTAATAAAATCATTATGCATCCCCCCAAAAAAAAGATTGGATAAAATATATATTTATATAAATTTTTTTTATCTAGCTATATTCTCAATATTGAGGTTGAGACCCTCTGGATTTAAGGTGCCCAATTTAAAAATCCAGTAGCTCTCTTTCTTTATCAACGAACTATACCGATTTACAATATTTGTGGGTATATAATCAATTATGATCAGTTTCAGACCCGCAGGATTTTTTAAATGGCACATACTGTAATGTCTCGATACACTATGTTGCAAAAAAACATCTTTTATATTTTTCCGATGCTTAGTCAATCGTGCATGCATCATCTGGATTGTTCGTCCAACATACTGTAATCCACACGGACATTCTAATAAAAAGATCACATATGTGGATCGGCAGTCAAACATATTATTAATTATAAAGCGTTCTCCAGTTGTTTGTGATTGGAACATTAAAGCTCCATCCACTATTGTATTACAGCACAAACGTCTTGGGGTTGTACAAGCATAACATCCCTTATTATTTGATGCATTTATTATTTTATTACTTGATCCACCTAAATCGGTATTGCTCAGTGCAATTAAGTTCCGTAAATTCTGATTTCTTCTATAGATAACCCAAGGTCTATCTGGCAGTCACTTTTTTAAAGGCTTGGCCAGTAAATCATCCCAACCCCCACCACCACTTTGGTGACCTTGATTTAAATATTCATCTTTCTTTGGGGTTATCCAATGAGGATGCATGAGCTGTAGATCACTGAAAGCAAATGCTTCCAGAAGAAGCAATATATTAATCCCCACTTATGGTACATAATCTGTTAAATCGACAGTTAAATGTTCACTGGCTCAACCTCCGGACACATTTAGACTTGAGCAAGACCCAGAGGATATATATCGAGAGAAAATAACACATTTTGGCCCAAATTCACCAAGACTGCTGATTTTCTCACCGGTTTTGATAAGTGGGAGGGATGAAGTCAGATGCTCTCGATTCATGAAGATAAGCACCTCTTCATGTATTTTGGAATATCTGACAAAGGTAATATATCTCCAGGAGTAATTTCAGAAATCTTACCCAAATCCATGACTGGAGAAAGGTTTGACATTGGGAATATCACAACTAGTCATGAATTAGACAATGTGTGCTATCATGCTCCAGGGGTGCCCCAATTCACCCCAGCTCTGCCCATTTAGGTAGATCTGGTAGAAACTGCTATATAAATGTAAAAAGTCACAAAATGTTTGTGTTTTGCTTTGTGTTGTACCAAAAAGTTTCTGCTTTGTAAATCCCTCTACACCAGAAGTCTGTCAAAATTGCTTTGTTGAATCAGGGCCGTTCTCTATTCTGCTAGCCACGTCTTGGCATCTTTTCAAAGGTATTGTAAGTTTGGTAAAATATACTGACTGGATCACTTTAATTTAGGACAAGGTGTCTAAGAAATGACATGTACAAAGAATTTCACCATGCTTGACATATAAAGGTATGGTTCAATAAAAACACAAACCACTCTAATATTGTATGTTGGATAACAAAACAAAAGCAATGGTCAAAAATATCTTTTACATAAATTTGCTTTAAACTTGTGCACATTTGCATATGATATGATCATAAGTAATAATGAGCAAAGCCTGGATGTTTGGGTACTGCCTGTTCGGGACCTGCACATGACCCTATACATACTCGGAAGTCACTGATTGGCTGTTCGGCTCTCCGCCCACATACAGCCACCCACAAGCAAAAGACTTTTAGAGGCGGGAGGGCTGGGTATTTAACTTTTTTTAATTTCCCAAACACATTACAGACAGTAATGCAGAATTTAACCCCAGTGTGAACTGATCACACTCTGACAGCGGCTCACAGTGACCCAACCACCCACCGTACCGGAGTACAGCTATCCTGGCTCCAGCACTTATAAGATAGAATTCCCCCAAACTCCAGCCCCAAAAAGGCCACAAACAGGTTGCTCATCTCTAATTATAACACGTGTATTATCAAAATTCCACAACTGTTCATACTAAGGTCCTGTATTTGAAAGGAGGATTTAAAGTGAACCTGTTAGGTCCCTTAAGCACTGCAAGCAATCCCTGTTTCAAGAAATTCTGCAAATCTAGTGTTTAAAAAAAACAACAATTTATAAATCTCCTTTTCCCAATGCTAATGAGGTCAGCAACTAGTCACAAGGGCATTAGTTCACCTGCCTAGTCTGCCCTGTTTCTGTGTTATCAATCAGCCAACGTCACCTTGATCTCCTGGCCATCTCGCTCAGCTTCTGTATTTGGGTGTATGCGTCACCCACTTCAGGGGTGAACTGCGTATGCTCTGCAGGCCCCTACACTACCGACTATGCACAGTGCGGCTCCCAGGCTGGGACCTACAGTACACCCAATACAGAGCCACACAGCACATAGTTGAAAGTGAAGGAGCCTTCTGAGTATGTGCAGTGCGCCTCTGAAGCAGGGGACGCGTACACCCGGATGTAGAGGCACAGTGAGATGTCAGGGGAGCTCAGGGTGACATCGCCTTTCGATAACTATGTTATCACACCCACAGTAGTGATGGGCGAATCCTAAATTACTCGGAATCGCTTTATTCTAGCGGGTCCGAGCCCAGGGCTCGCTACTCGTTGCGAGTCCAGCGAGTCCAATGTTAATGAATGGGGAAGCGAGTAATAGCGAGTAGTGTGAGATTTACAAATCACAGATGTGTCTCGGAAGCTTCAGCCTGAAGCAATCCTAGTTTTGCCATTGATTTGCATTGGACTCGTTTACTGTGCAAGTAATCGCTGGGAAACTCACACAGATAAGAGTCCTGTCTGCTCTGTGTGCTGGCTGCCTCAGCTCCAGGGTCCTAGAGCCCGCCTGCTGCCTGATGTAGCAGAGCTGAGATTGTTCTCAGTCTGCTCATTCCCTGTGCATAGACATCTATATCTATGCACAGGGGATGTAGCAAGAGGACATCGCGTTTTGGACTACGTCAGACGGAAGAGGATTTTTTTAATTAAAGATGGAGTCCCTAATGGCTTTTTTTTTATTTCTAATAAAAAAATTTCTCTGTGTTGTGTTTTTTTTAAAACAATTTAATAGAAATTCATGGCGGTCATGTCTAATATTGGCGTGACCGCCATAAATTTCGGGCTTAGGGCCAGCTGATAATACAAAGCTGGCCCTAAACTCTTTATTACCCAGTGTGCCACCGCCACCAGGGCCGCTGGAAGAGCAGGGTTCAGCGCCAGAGGATGGCGCTTCAATGAACGCGCCATCTTCTGGGGCGGCTGCGGGCTGCAATTTGCAGCGGGGGGTGCCCAGAAAGCATCCCTGCGCTGCGGATTCCAGCCCCCAGCTGCTTAGCTGTACCTGGCTAGACATAGAAATTGCGCGGAGCCCCACACATTTTTTTTTAATTATTTCATGAAATTCATGAAATAATAAAAAAAAAGGGCTCCCCTATATTCTTGTGTCTGGCCAGGTACAAATAGGGACCTGGGGGTTGGGGGCAGCCCGTCGCTGCCTGCTGGATCCGGCTGGTTCCAGAAATACGGCGAAGCCCATGTAATTTTTTCTCTGAAAAATCAGTAAAACAATCCTAAAAAAGGGACTGCATCTTTATTAACCCCTCGCTCATGGTCCAGGGGTTAATAAAGATGCAGTCCCTTTTATTTACATTGTTTTATGGATTTGTCAGAAAAAAATTTCATGTGGGCTTCGCCGTATTTCTGGAACCAGCCGGATCCAGCAGGCAGCGACGGGCTGCCCCCAACCCCCAGGTGCCTATTTGTACCTGGCCGGACACAAGAATATAGGGGAGCCCTTTTTTTTAATTATTTCATGAATTTCATGAAATAATAAAAAAAAAATGTGTGGAGCTCCGCGCAATTTCTATGTCTAGCCAGGTACAGCTAAGCAGCTTGGGGCTGGAATCCGCAGCGCAGAGATGCCCAAGCTTTCTGGGCACCCCCCGCTGCAAATTGCAGCCGCTGAACCCCGCTCTTCCAGCGGCCCTGGTGGCTGTGGCACGCTGGGTAATAAAGGGGTTAATACCAGCTTTGTTATACAAGCTGGTATTAAGCCCGAGATTCTTAATGTCAGGCCACGTTTGATCCAGCCACTAAGAATCTCCAATAAAGGGTTAAAAAACACAACACAGAGAAAATTTTTTATTTGAAATTTTAAAAAAAGCCATTAGGGACTCCATCTTTAATTAAAAAAATCCTCTTCTGTCCGACGCAGTCCAAAACGCAATGTCCTCTCTTCTACATCCCCTGTGCATAGATATAGATGTCTATGCACAGGGAATGAGCAGACTGAGAACAATCTCAGCTCTGCTATATCATCTCTGTGAGCAGGCGGGCTCTAGGACCCTGGAGCTGCGGCAGCCTGCACAGAGAAGACAGCTGGACTCGGCTCGCAAAGTAACAGCAGTTACTTTGCGAGTTTCCCTGCTATCACTGGCACAGTAGCCGAGTCTAATGCAAGACAATGGCAATCCTAGTTTTGTCAGCGTTTGCCATTGATTTGCATTGGACTCGTGCGAGTAAACGCTGGGAAACTCGCAGAGTACCGAGTCCTGCGAGTCCCTTACTACTCGCCGAGTAACGAGTCCTAGCGAGTAGATTCGCCCATCCCTAACCCACAGGAGCTTGGAAAGATGGAAACAGGACAGGTTAGACAGGTGAACTAACACCCTTGCCACTAGTTGCTGACCTCATTAGTATAGGGAAAAAGAGCTTAATAAATTTTATTTTTAAACACTGGATTTGCAGAATATCATTAGACAGGTATAGCCAACAAGGAATTTTGACCCATTATTGTCTTGTGCCTGCTGATAGGTTAGAGGGCTTAAGGAACCTGACGGGTTTGCTTTAAGTGCACTTCTAATTTGATGCTTGTAGTTTAAAGGTGTGGTCCAGTCACAAGATTGATGGCCTATAGGATAAGCAATCAATATCAGGCCAGTGGGTGTCCATCACCACTTATCAGCTTCACTGGTAGCTACAGTAGATGTAAATACATTGAATAGAGAATAAGAACCTTTGAAGATTAGAGGAACTGATCTGCAGCACTCAGCAGCTGCCACTAAACAATACGTGGTCCCGATCTGACCCCCTTAGACGTTTATCTTTGGGGTCATCTGAAGGCAATTGTCTTTGCTGTGAAGATACGAGATGTGCAGCATCTGAAACAACGGATACTGGAAGCCTGTGCTGGCATTTCTTGAGTGGTGTTGCTATCAGTGTGTCAAGAGTGGCAGAATAGGGTTGCATTGACAATCCAACACAATGGGCAGCAATTTGAACACATTTTATAAGTGGTCATAAACTTGTAAATAACTCATGAAAGAATAAAGTTACTTTAAAACCAAGCAAACCATTGTTTTTCTTATGAAATTCTCAATACGTTTGATGTGTCACATGACTCTTCCCATTGAAAAAAATAAAGTTGGATCCAAAATGGCTGACTTCAGAATGGCCACCATGGTCACCACCCACCTGGAAAACTAATGTGCCACAAACAGGAAGGTGATATCACCGACCATTCCCATTTTATTTAGTTGTATATATATAAATGTCCCACCCTTTATATATATACAGTACAGACCAAACTTTTGGACATACCTTCTCATTCAAAGAGTTTTCGTATTTTCATGACTACGAAAATTGTAGATTCACACTGAAGGCATCAAAACTATGAATTAACACATGTGGAATTATATATGGTACTTAACAAAAAAGTGTGAAACAACTGCAAATATGTCTTACATTCTAGGTTTCTTCAAAGTAGCCACCTTTTGCTTTGATTACTGCTTTGCAAACTCTTGGCATTCTCTTGATGAGCTTCAAGAGGTAGTCACCGGAAGTGGTCTTCCAACAGACTTGAAGGAGTTCCTAGAGATGCTTAGCACTTGTTGGCCCTTTTGCCTTCACTCTGCGGTCCAGCTCACCCCAAATCATCTCGATTGTGTTCAGGTCTGGTGACTGTGGAGGCCAGGTCATCTGGTGTAGCACCCCATCACCATCACACCTCCTCCTCAATGCTTCACGGTGGGAACCAGGCATGCAGAGTCCATCCGTTCACCTTTTCTACGTCGCACAAAGACACGGTGGTTGGAACCAAAGATCTCAAATTTGGACTCATCAGACCAAAGCACAGATTTCCACTGGTCTAATGTCCATTCCTTGTGTCCTTTAGCCCAAACAAGTCTCTTCTGCTTGTTGCCTGTCCTTAGCAGTGGTTTCCTAGCAACTATTTTTCCATGAAGGCCTGCTGCACAAAGTCTCCTCTTAACAGTTGTTGTAGAGATGTGTCTGCTTCTAGAACTCTGTGTGGTATTGACCAGGTCTCTAATCTGAGCTGCTGGTAACCGCAATTTCTAGGCTGGTTACTCGGATGAAACTTATCCTCCGCAGCAGAGGTGACTCTTGGCCTTCCTTTCCTGTGGCGGTCCTCATGTGAGCCAGTTTCTTTGTAGCGTTGATGGTTTTTGCAACTGTACTTGGGGACACTTTCAAAGTTTTCCCATCTTTTTGGACTGACTGACCTTCATTTCTTAAAGTAATGATGGCCACTTGTCTTTCTTTACTTAGCTGCTTTTTTCTTGCAAATTCTAACAGTCTATTCAGAAAGACTATCGGTTGTGTATCCACCAGACTTCTGCACAACACAACTGATGGTCCCAACCTCATTTAAAAGGCAAGAAATCCCACTTATTAAACCTGACAGGGCACACCTGTGAAGGGAAAACCATTTCCAGTAACTACCTCTTGAAGCTCATCAAGAGAATGCCAAGAGTGTACAAAGCAGTAATCAAAGCAAAAGGTGGCTACTTTGAAGAACCTAGAATATAAGACATATTTTCCTTTTTCACACTTTTTTGTTAAGTATATAATTCTACATGTGTTAATTCATAGTTTTGATGCCTTCAGTGTGAATCTACAATTTTCATAGTCATGAAAATAAAGAAAACTCTTTGAAGAGAAGGTGTGTCCAAACTTTTGGTCTGTACTGTTTATACATACAGTATATTACATATCCTGAGGATACGCCTTCAATCTTTGTGGGGTAAACTCCTTTAATTGTATCATTTTTTCATATAAATACAATAAATGTAATAAAACAGGGAATGTGTAAATTTTAGCCTCCTTCATTACACCCAGATCCTCCAGAAGCTTTGTTAGATATTGAAGACAGCAGAAAAATCTGCTGACACTTTTGTTATGTGAGATGAACGGTTTCGACAAGATTAGTTTTTCAAAATGAGAACTCAGGATTTTTTCAATAAAACGGTCACATCTATTACGTGCTCTGAGCTGGAGGCAGGACCTGGAGCTTTCTTACAAGGGTCAGAGAAATTAAAATCAAATGAAAGTCTTATTTTTTTCCTAACAACATTTATTATCTGTCAGTATAAAGTGAAGGATCTAGAAGAAAAGAAGTGAAATATTTATAAAATGTTGTATACACAGCAATGCCCTCAGATAAGATTGAAGTAATATAGTTATCAAGTGCTTAAAGAGAACCTGCAACCTCCTTCTAAAACTTTATGACGTAACAAAATCAATCTGTCAACCTTTCGGAAGCATATATAATTAGGAAAATAAACAAAATAATTCTCTAATACTAAAAGCTTATTTTAGGTAGACTGTAGGCAGAAGTTAGTTTACATTAGGATCAACACTGTCTCATTATATTGACTAGCTGTGGAGCCTTCCTGCACCTGAACTGAGAGATTTCATATGTGTGTGTGGTTGACTGTGCAGCATGTATACACAGGAGAGATCTGTGCAGCTATATCTATTTAAATGTAGCGATATATGAAGCAATGATAGTTCTTGCGTATGATGTATTTCTCAGATGTTAGGCTATGTTCACACACAGCGTTGGTACATTTTGTGAGGATCTGTTTTTGGTGCAAAACTGCACCAAGAACAGATCATCACAAAGCACAGTGTTCTCTGTGTGAACGCCGCTGCGCTTACTCACCTCCTTGCACTCCCCCGGTGACCGCCGGTAGTGTCCTGTCATCTCTGGAGGTTGCAGTGTCCTGCCTCTAGGACCCTACCACCTGCCATGTACCAGGTGACGTCGTTCGGTCACATGTGCAGTCCAAGGTCCTCCACAGGTGCTGCAGCATCGGTATGAGGGGAGATCACCTAGGAAGTGCAGCGAGATGAGTAAAAAGCGTAGCAAAATAATGCCAGGAAATTAAGGCTAGGGTCACATTTACGTTTTGACCCTAGCCTACCGGATTGCACCTTTAAACTTAGTACTTTTCCCAGCACCGCATAGCGTTACCGCTGTGCGGTGCTGGATAATGATGCCCCTAGTTACCCGATAATTACCTTCCCAACCAGTCAGCGTTTCCTGTGCGGTGCTGTAAAGCGCACTCCCAGCAGCTTCCTGTGTGACTGGTTGGGAAGATAAATATCGGGTAACTAGGGGCAGCGTTATCCAGCACCACATAGCGGTAACGCTATGCGGTACTGGGAAAAGTACTAAGTTTAAAGTGCAATCCGGTAGGCTAGGGTCAAAACGTAAATGTGACCCTAGCCTAACATGTGACTTCTTTTTATGGATCTGCTTTTCTGCCTGAAAGCGGGTCCATAAAAAGCGCACCGTGTCAATAGTCAAATAGTGAAATGCATTGACTTGGCTTGGACGACTATGAGTTTGGCTAGGGTCACACATGCCATGCGTTTTTTTAGTGCCTTAAAAAAAACGCATGCGTTTTTCCATGCTTTTTTACATTTCTGCATGTATTTTTTAAGGTGTTTTTTAACACCCTGCATTTTTCCATGCGTTTTTGAATCAGCACCAAAACATACTACAAGCTGCGTTTTCTCTTTTTAAAAACGCATGTATTTTTTTAACATGGGCCCCTATGGGAAACGCATGCATTTTTGCATGGTACTAAATGATACCATGCGTTTTTGCATGCGTTTTTGAAGGCAGCTCCTCACTTAAGTGCAAAAACGCATGCCAAAAATGCATGCCACTTTAGGCATGCGTTTTTGCTATTGGGGCATGCATTTTTGCTATTGGGGCATGCGTTTTTTGTTTTTTGCATGGGGTCTATGGGTGCGTTTTCACAGGTCTCAAAAAAAAGCAAGTGAAATATGCATGTGTGACCTTAGCCTTTGGCCATGTTCACACATCCTAATGCGCTTTTTAAGCCCTTAGAAAAACGGATTCGTTTTTTTAAGGGTGCCAATTGTGTCCCCTGAGGTCCAGGACGTTTTTGGCAAGTTTTGGGACATAGTCATTTTTTCATCAAAAACGCATATGCGTTAATGCATGTGTTAACGCAGGTGCCTATATGTGCCATGCGTTAACGCATGCGTTTCCCAAAGGGCTCCATGTTAAAAAAACGCATGCATTTTTTAAAAAACGCACATGCACATGCATTAACGCATATGCGTTTTTGGACTTTGAAAAAAAAATTGTCCAAAATATTCCCAATAACGGATTTAAGGCAAAAATGGATGGTATGTGTGAACAAGGCCTTTCACTGCTTTCCACTGCAATAGCGGATCCGTACAAAGGGGACCAATAGCACAGCAATAGTACAGTGTGTAAACATAGCCTTATTATGTGATCTTTAAAGGTAATTCTCCAGGAATAGAAAAAAAATAGAAAAATGTTCTTATCAATTTGCATCTGTTTTGTATTGCAAACTATGCACTATGTACTACAAGTACATCTTGTTACTATCACAGAAACCTATCCTAAAATGTTAGGCACTTGTGATTATATGCAGCTCAGTTGCTGTCATCTTAGTATAGTATGATACTATGTACAGTAGTGTTTATTTCTAGGTTACTTCTGCCACTTCTCTTTTAAGAAGGTATGGTTTATGTGGCACCCCACTGGTCAGTCGTCACAAGTGGGGTACTGCACCCAAAGATGAGCGTATGGTTATCCCTGTCGCAAGTAGAATGCAGAACACTGTGGGAGGATTTGATCCTAAAGCACACCCATCGATGCAACCGGGGGGAGGTACCAAAAAGAGTTGGAGTGGGGGAAAAAGTGTGAGAGGAGCAAGGTAGAACGCACGGGGAGTCTTCAGGAGTGTCTTCTCCTGAGGAAAGACGGAGATGGGAGCTTACCCGAGAGAGAAAAGGGGGCTTCAAAAGAGGGCTAGAGAGAGAAGTAGCCCAGACAGAAAAGTCCTGACTTGTTCAACCAGAGTGCAGGGTCTGACAACGCGGCCTGGAGTGTTCACCCTCCGTCCGTACTCGTCCCGGCTTCGCAGACGTCCTCAGGATCTTTATTCCCTGGGACGTACTACTGCTCGCGAAGCAGGCATCGAGAAGAAAGGGGGCAGGACAAGAGTAGATCCAAGAAGGTACCACCAGAGGCTTCCACAGATTCTGCATTCTACTGCGACTACCCGGCCGGCCGTCCTGCTGGAGTACTGTGAGTTGTATCACCATCTTGATCAGTTTCTTTGCAAGTAAAGTACCTGGATGAGTGAACTGCCTCTGTGTCTCTGTCCTGCTTCATTATCAGGGACCAAGTGTCATTCGGTCTGCGCCGCTGCTCCAATGAGTATCAAAAAACACTGGAGTGCTTTGAAACAAGATATCTTCAATTTTATTTTCCTTTTCCAACGCGTTTCGGAGCTAACACCCAGCTCCTTCCTGGGCTTCACAACTAAATCAGGTGAGCAGTTTTCATACTGTATGGGATTTGATTCCTATTGAGGATAAGACCCTATGCGCATTCTCATTTTATAGATGTCCTGCTTCATTGACTATTCAATGGTCTGCACTGTCCTGGCAACAGGTAATACTGCCCCGGAGGCTTATCTCTACCTGTGGGGAGCTGCTCAACCCTAGCCGCAATACCACCACCCTCCAGAGAATTGTGGCGGTGCTAGTGTCTAGTCACCAGGTACTACAGGTGGCGTCATGAGACAAAGACTTAAAATCCCTTGTAAATACCAACAACACCCTCTTCTTTCAGGGCTGTCCCCTGGGGCCATGGATCTGGGCAGGCCACCTGCGACATTCCCATTTGGAGAGAAAGAGGCCCAGGCATCCAAGTTCCCATACCCTCGGGGTGCTACAGATCCCTTTCTGGCACTCACGAACAGGATCGCGTGCCCGGTGCAAACGAGAACTGTGTGCCTTTGGACTCTGAACTTTTTGACTGAAAAGAACTTCCACTGCCGCGGTACGGCACTGAAAACTGGTTCCCGCCATTTTACCGGGAACCCCAAGATGGCGATTTGACTATGTAGAGGACCATGTGCAGGCCCGGGGGTGTTCCTCATCCCCTTGATGAAGGAGGGCCTAGACGGAGGCGCAAAAATGTTTGGCCGCCCCTATGGCCATCAATCAATCAAGGGGGTGGCCCAACGGAAGTGGCCCCTGGGAAGCCATTACACGCCCATAAAGGGATAGCCGGAAGAAAAGGACACATTAAAAAGTACGACATACCCGGCAACATGGCAACCAGGTGGACGGACATTCTCCAACAGGTGGAACAGGAGGCCTGTGCTGCCCGTGGCGATTCGGAAGCCCAGTCCCTGCTGACGGATGAGGGCAATGCCAAGTTTTGGATAGTCGCATTCCGGGGCTTGCAGAGCCGACTATCCAAGACGCTAGAGTGTGTAGTACGGCAATGGAGTGCGGAGCAGACCACGAGGCTCAAGGTTCGAGCCATGGATAGAAGAGCGAGAGAGGCCGCAGCCGCTGCACAGTCTGTAACAGATCTCTTGGCCGCCATCTCACCTTTTCAGACTCAAGAGGCAGGAGTCTAAACTGACTTTCCAGAGGACCTGCCCACTGCTCCCACTAACACCCCGGTGATAGAGACCCGAGCCCTGGAGGAAGAACCGCATGTCGTTGTGGAGGAGGCCTGGATAACATCACCAACCTAGCCGAGGATGACTCCGCGGAGGACGAAGAGGACCTGTTTTACCATCCTGGAGCCGCTGTAGATCGTACCCTGGAGCTGGCATGGTGGACTGTCCAGCGGAGGCTACCTGTTGCTGCGTCACAGATGTTACCGCCGTTCTGGAGACCCCCTTACACCGCATTTCACCACCGGAGTATACCCCACCGGCTAGAGAGTCTGACCTTGAGGCCCGGAAAAGACGTCCTGTGGAGTACTACCAACGGGAGATTGAAAGCCGTAGGGTAAGGGAAGAAGCCCGCAGACACCCCCCACTGCCAAAGGAACTGCGAAAGTCTGGCACCATAGTGTAATTTAACTACGCGGATGGCTGGGGATTCATACGCGAGCCAGGACTGCGTGATGAAATCTTTGTGGTGCATGGAGACATTGAGTCACACCTGCATTGTGGCCAACCTAATCGGAATGTGTACCGCGGAGACGAGGTAACTTATGAAAGAAATGTGGGGCCACATTGGTGGTTCGCTATTCGTGCGTCCCACCATTAAGTACCTGTTATCGCCACAGACTTGAGATGTGAATAGTTTCTTCTGCTGGAGTGTGAACTTCTTGTTTTTCTTTTCCCTTGAGTTAAAGAAGTATGTGAACTTCCCTGATTTAAGTGGAGACTCATAGACTTCCATGAGAACTCTTCCCTCCCATGAGTGTATAATGTTGTTTTGAGCCTGGACTATTAACCCGTTTTAGCCAAAGACTCTCGTGTGATATCATGTAGTTATTCGAAGTGGCCTGGCGGTGATAAAGCACCCTGAACTGTGAAGGACAATGATTACTGTCGGGCCCGTGCAGTTACTGGTCCCCGTATGGCCGATGGAAAGTTATATATTGTTGTTTAAAGTGAATTGTGTATAAAGAAAGATGCTATGAACCGGAGAGCAATATCTTGGCTAAAAGGTGACCCGGCCGGCCGTCCTGCTGGAGTACTGTGAGCTGCGTCACCATCTTGATCAGTTTCTTTGCAAGTAAGAGTGAACTGCCTCTGTGTTTCTGTCCTGCTTGATTGACTTTTCTCAATGGTCTGCACTGTCCTGGCAACAGGTAATACTGCCCTGGAGGCTTAGCTCTACCTGTAGGGAGCTGCTCAACCCTAGCCACAATACCACTACCCTCCAGTGGACTGTGGCAGCGCTGGTGTCTAGTCACTAGGTACTACAGGTGACGTCACGAGACAAAGACTTAAAGGGAACCTGACCTCAAAAAATGTGCCCCCAGCCTCTATATACCTGTCCCTGCACCATGCTAATAGATTTCTAGCCATCCCTTTGTGTTTTTAAATCAATATAGTAAAGTTTAGAAAAGTTGTTTTTATAGCTTATGATGTGCGGCTTCTCATTATTTGAGAAGCCGCAAAAGGCATTCCTTTCTTGTCCTCCCCGCCGCCTGCTTGTTATTTATTCACACCCCTATGGGCTTGCTACAGAGCAGGGAGACTGTGCGTGTCATGTAAGGGGCGGTAAAGCCGCTATGACGCAAATCGCAGTCTCCCTGCTCTGTAGCACGCCCATAGGGACGTGAATAAATAACAAGCAGGCGTCGGGGAGGACAAGAAAGGAACGCCCTTTGCGGCTTCTCAAATAATGAGAAGCCGCACATCATAAGGTATAAAAACAACTTTTCTAAACTTTACTATATCGATTTAAAAACACAAAGGGATGGCTAGAAATCTATTAGCATGGTGCACGGACAGGTATATAGAGGCTGGGGGCACATTTTTCGAGGTCAGTTTCCCTTTAAAATCCCTTGTAAATACCAACAACACCCCCTTCTTTCAGGGCTGTCCCCTGGGCCACGGATCTGGGCAGGCCACCTGCGACATTCCATGTTTGGAGAGAAAGAGGCCCAGACATCCGAGTTCCCATACCCTCATGGGTGCTACATTTACAGCAGTGTCAGCACCCAGTCTTCCTACCTTTCAGCACCTCTCTTATCTCTGGTATTAGCTCCTATAGAAGTGGACAGAAATGTGAGTGGCCTCTTCTTTCCTCAGCACCACTGGTAGCACCAGTAGCAGATCAAAACTATATGTTGAACAGTGTGAGCAGCCTCTTCTTATCTGATCACCCCCGGTATCTTCAGTATAAAAATTGGATAGAAATGGTGAACAACAGTGTGAGCAACCACTTCTTACCTCAGCACACACCTAGTATCCCCAGTATTAGATAAGATAGATTGGGCAGAAGGTTGAGTAGCCTCTTCTTACTTCAGCACTCATAATATCTCCAGTATTAGGCTAGGGTCACACTTGCGGGGTGGATGCAGGTTTCGATGCGTTTTTCACACTTGGATTGTGCATCCATAGACCCCAATACAAAAAACGCATGCTTCAATGCCAAAAACGCATGGCTAAAGTGCAATGCGTTTTTTGGATGCATTTTTGGCTCAGCACCAAAAACATCTCTTGAGACGTTTTTTGGTCCTTTTTCAAAAATGCATGTAACATGGGGCCGTATGGGTCATGCATGCGAAAACGCATCGCACTAAATGGTGCCATGCGTTTTCGCATGCGTTTTCGCATGCAAATTTTAAGGCTGCTCCTGTCCTAACTGCAATAACGCAGCCCAAAATCGCAGGCTGTCAGGAACAACCTTAAAAAATGCATGCAAGTGTGACCCTAGCCTTACATCTAGCACACCTTCCTTGAATCCCCAGTATTAAAGCAGAAGATGGTGAACAGCAGTGTGAAGAGCCTCTTCTTACCTTAGCACCCCTGGTATGTCCAGTACATTATCAGAATATCCACACATACATAGCACATCTTCCTCCATACTAAGGAAGGGGGAGATTTATATTGTACATTCTCGGAGGCACTAATCTAATTATTGAAAATGGAAGGGCTACTGTGTTACAAAATATCAGATATTTTGATTTCCTATAGTAATTAGCTCCCTAGACAAAATGAGCATTATTATATCTTAAATATAATTAGCAATTTATTTGCAATAACATTTTTTTTCTCTTTGATTCTGGAAACAACACTTTATGATAATTATCGTATAAGGCTGTGTGTACATAGCGTATGGCGATAGGCTCCGTGGCTCCATTGGGCGGAGTTCAAATCCTATAAAGTGGGATAAAGACAGTGTTGGGGGCGGAATTATTTAGAACTCATGACTATGGAGGACTACATGCCTGTAGGTTTACTATTCCTCAAATAAAAACTTTTTGGTCATTAGTTATTTTATCAAAATTACACCAAGAAGACAACAGTGATGCATCGGTCACAAGGGCGAGGGTACTCGACCATCCGGGGACAGTCTGATGGATGTTAAGGTGGCAGTCTCAGAGGTTGTGGCCTTGACCGAGTGTATTAAAAGGGGAATTAAGAGTTATTTGTTTATTGTGATGCAATCTGTGGTTTCTAGTAAAGGATAAAAGGATTACCAGTGCTGCTTGTAAGAGCTCCTAGGGGATAGATGGATAGGCAGCTTGATGGAGCACTCCCCACACACGGAGCGAACCCCTGGGGTTTAATGTGCGAGAGTTTGTAAATTATGCTGGTTGTAGTGGAAAGTGTAGAAGGGCACTAGAAGAAGTAGATGGACATAGGGTTTGCAGTTCTTACCGGCTCCTTTACTGAAGTTCTTTAGCAGTCATTGCCCACTCGGGGTACTGTGTCCTTCAAGATTGCAGCTTGGTAATCCCACAGTTAATCCAGGTTAATCCCACTGAGACACTAGGTATATGTCTTTCCATGCTGCCCTTTCCTGACACTCTATTCCATTTCCTCCCTGTGTCCTTACGCTACTAGTTTCAAAGCAAGTGACTGTGCGCCCTTCTGAGCAACTGCCTGGCAAGTCCTCTCGACCCTCTGCAGTCCCGTATCTTGGGAGAGCCCATGGTGGTGGTCACTGCACATGCAGTTCAGTGGCCTCCGGTTTCTTGGCTGGTCCTGCAGATTCCAGACCAAATTGGGGCCAGCACCCCTTTGCAGCTCCTTCCTATATCCAATCTGGATGGACGGCTGTAGATGTGGGGTCTTAAGATTTGGGTGATTCGCAGCTACCCCAACACAGAAGGTCCCACTAGCCCCCAGCCCCATATTCACCTAGAACTCAATCTTGCTTCCTCCTCTCTCTCCAACTACTCACTAACTCTCCCACCCCCTAAACCTACTCCTCCCTTCAGCCAGCAGATGGGGTTTGCTCTCTCGGCGAGCCTCTTCTGCCCAACATCTCCCTGTCCTGGAGTTGCTAACGTAAAGAAATGTGATTTAGTTTTGCTTAATTTGCACAACACAGGTTATTCTATATCAATTCAGAGGCTGTCCATCTGTTATTTTATCTTGAGGGTAATTATTCAGTAGTGTGGAATATTTATATGCAATGCTAAAGCGTAAAAGTGGTTGGTAGATGTGTTTTCAGGGTACAAATCATTCTATCTTGCTTAGAAAACATAACTTAACCACAGTTACCGTATTTTCTGTACTATAAGACATACCCAGCTTTTAGAGAGGAAAAATAGAAAATAAAAATTGAAGCAAGAAATGTGGTCGTGAACTGTTATGGGAGAAGTCTGCTGATAACACTTATGGGGTAATGTCCAATTCTGTACTAAGGTTGCCCATCCTGGACAACTTCAAGGTATATTTGTCCCCCATCCTGGTGTATATGTCCTCCATCATTGTCCGATCCTGGTATATATAATCCCCATCCTTGTATATATGGCCATCATACTTATATATATGGCCCCATCTTAATATATATGACCCTCCTCCTGTGCCCATCCTGGTATACATGGCCCTATCCTGGTATATATGGCCGTCCTCCTGGTTCCATCCTGGTATGTTGTGCCCCATCCTGATATAGATGGCCCTCATCTTGAGGCCATCGTGGTATATATAGCCCCCATTCCGGGCCCACCCTCATCTATATGGCCACATCTTTTTTATATATATACTAGCTGTACTACCCGGCTACGCCCGGGTTAATAAATAACTGCTGTTAGCTATAACAAAATAGAATTTGAATATGTCATATTAATGACCTGTAAGAAAATAGAAGCTGAGCTGTGATTGATTGCTATAGGGAGCCTAATAAATCTCCAGCCAACAGTAAACCCTCTCCCTGGCCGGGCAGTATATGTTACCTCACACATACACATAATAGACAGCTCATGTGACTGACATCTGCCTTAATTCCCTATATGGCACATGTGTTGCACATTGGCTGTTTTTAATCAGATGTTTATGTTTGGAAATTAAAGATAGCACACGTATGAGGCGAGTTGTGTGAGGTGATTAGTGCACATCTGTGTCTGTCTATGTGGTTTTGTGTGTCCCTGTGGGGTGAGTGCATGTGTCCCTATAGGGTGTGTATGTGTGTGTGTGTCCCTGTGGGGGGGGGGTCTGTGTGGTGTGTGTCTCTGTTGTGTGTGTCTCTTTGTGGTGTGTGGGTGCCCATTTGGGGTGAGTGCATGTGTCCCAATAGGGTGTGTATGTGTGTGTGTCCCTGTGGGGGGGTCTGTGTGGTGTGTGTGTCTCTTTGTGGTGTGTGTGTGTGTGTCCCTGTGGGGGGAGTGCATGTGTCCCTATAGGGTGGCTATGTGTGTGTGTCCCTGTGGGGGGGTCTCTGTGGTGTGTGTGTCTGTGTGCGTCTCTTTGTGGAGTGTGTGTGTCCCTGTGGGGTGAGTGCATGTGTCGCTATAGGGTGTGTGTGTGTCCCCGTGGGGGTGGGGGTGTCTCTGTGTTGTGTGTGTCTTGTTGTGGTGTGTGTGTGTTTGTTCGGGTGCGTGGTGAGTATCCAATGTTGGGGCTGCACCTTAGCGACTATACCCTTGCTGTTACTCTTTGTGTGTGTGTGGTGTGTATACATGTCCCCGTGCGTGGTGAATATCCCATGTTGGGGCCCCACCTTAGTGACTATATGCTGGTATGTGCTGTTAGTCTTTGGCGCTATCATTAAGTCCCTCTCATTCACAACTGTCAACTGGTAACTGTCTCTTTTTCCCCATTATGTAGATAGGGGCAAAATTGTTTGGTGAATTGGAATGCGCGGGGTTAAAATTTCACCTCACAACATAGCCTATGACGCTCCCGGGGTCCAGGCGTGTGACTGTGCAAAATTTTGTGGCTGTAGCTGACAGCTGTTGATTTTCCTCCAACGCTTTTCCATTCACTTTTTCCCCATTATGTAGATAGGGGCAAAATTGTTTGGTGAACTGGAACGCGCAGGGTTAAAATTTCGCCTCACAACATAGCCTATGACGCTCTCGGGGTCCAAACGTGTGACTGTGCAAAATTTTGTGGCTGTAGTTGCGACGGTGTAGATGCCAATCCCGGATATTCACACATACATACACATACACATTCAGCTTTATATATCTACTATATAATTGCCTAAGACGTTTTCGTGTCGGACCCCGACAACGTGCCGTGGATATGTCACACTCTGTGACGTCATCACGGCGAAGCATTGGCCGCGTAGCGGCCATTGCGAGCCGCTGACGTCACCACGCACGAGCAATGGCCGCGAAGCGGCCATTGCGAGTCGGTGGCCGAAAATAGAACCACAGGCTCGGCCACAAATTTAGCGATGTACCGCTGAGGTAGCGCGAGCAATGGCCGCGAGGCCATTGCGAGTCGCTACCTCAGCCGCCCTGTGCCCCTGTGCCCCTGTGCCTCAGTGCCTCAGTGTGCCCCTCTGCCTCCCGCTCCGAACCTGTGCCCCTGTGCCCCAATGCCCCTGTGCCCAAGTGCCCCTGTGCCCCTGTCACCCCCGCCATCCCCTGTGCCTCAGTGCCCCTGTGCCTCCCGCTCCGAAGCAGCTGCTGTCAGCACATGCTGATACAGTGCTCCGGAGCCTGTGCCCTGTGCCTCTGTGCCCCTGTGCCCCAGTGCCCCTGTGCCCCTGTGCCTCTGTGCCCCTGTGCCTCTGTGCCCCTGTGCCCCTGTGCCCCTGTGCCCCAGTGCCCCTGTGCCCCAGTGCCCCTGTGCCCCTGTGCCTCTGTGCCCCTGTGCCTCTGTGCCCCTGTGCCCCTGTGCCCCTGTGCCCCAGTGCCCCTGTGCCTCTGTGCCCCTGTGCCCCATTGCCCTGTGGATTACCGCAACCGCGCCGCATATTAACTCGCTGGCTCAGTGCGAGCACTTGCGGCGCGGTTGCGGTAAAACCCATAAGGATTACCGCAACCGCGCCGCATTGCGAGTCGCTGGCTGAGTGCGAGCACTTGCGGCGCGGTTGCGGTAAAACCCATAAGGATTACCGCAACCGCGCCGCATTGCGAGTCGCTGGCTGAGTGCGAGCACTTGCGGCGCGGTTGCGGTCAAACCCATAAGGATTACCGCAATTGCGCCGCAAGTGCCAGTTGCGGCGCGGTTGCGGTAATCCCCATAGAAAGTATAGGGGGACTTGCGGCAGGTGCGGCAAGTGCGGTTTTGCCGCACCTGCCGCAAGTCCCCCTATACTTTCTATGGGGATAACCGCACCGCAGATGCGCTTTTTTAATAAAATAACAATTTGAATACAAAAAAAGTCACTTAATACAAAATAATAAATAAATTTAATAATAATAATCGTAAAAAAAATTATAAAAATAAATAATAAAATAAAAAATAATAATAAAAAAAAAAAAAAAAAAAAAAATTACATTAAGATATTAATTACATTAATTTATTTAAATATAAGTATTGGACCCCCCCAAAAGTATTGGACCCCCCCAAAAAAATTATGTGACCCCCCCAAAAAAAGTATGTGACCCCCCAAAAAAAGTATCTGACACCCACAAAAAAGTATCTGACCCCCCCCAAAAAAATATGTCACCCCCCAAAAAAATGATGTGACCCCCCAAAAAAAGTATCTCACCCCCCAAAAAAAGTATTGGACCCCCCCAAAAAAGTATGTCACCCCCCCAAAAAAGTATGTGACCCACCCAAAAAAGTATGTGACCCCCCAAAAACTATTCACACCCCCCCGAAAAGTCCTCACACCAGCTATAACTACTATAATCAAATTAATGCACACTGTGTCCAAGTGTCCCTGTGCCCCTGTCACCCCCGCCATCCCCTGTGCCCCTGTGCCTCAGTGCCCCTGTGCCTCCCGCTCCGAAGCAGCTGCTGTCAGCACATGCTGACACAGTGCTTTGGAGACTGTGTGCCTGTGCCCCAGTGCCCCTGTGCCAAAGTGCCCCTGTGCCCCTGTGACTCTGTGCCCCAGTGTCCCTGTGGATTACCGCAATCGCGCCGCATATTGACTCGCTGGCTCAGTGCGAGCACTTGCGGCGCGCCTGCGGTAATTCCCATAAGGATTACCGCAATCGCGCCGCATATTGACTCGCTGGCTCAGTGCGAGCACTTGCGGCGCGCTTGCGGTAATCCCCATAGAAAGTATAGAACGACTTGCGGCAGGTGCGGCAAGTGCGGTTTTGCACTTGCGGTAAGGTTTGCCCGCGAAAAAACCTGTGGCAGATTGCGCTGTTGCTGGGTAGCAACCCATTTTGCCTACCAATCACCATACTCCCCTTTGCCTACCAATCACTATGCTGTCACCTGAAGCAATTTTATAGTGTTTTCTATAACTTTTCCTCACAAATTATTCCTGCCTTGGTGATCCTGTGGACGGACGTCGGAAAACCAGTGCTGGAATCTCATCCCTACAAGACATCTTTTTGGCCAATATAATCGATTATTAATGATTATTAATTATTAATATTAATATTAGTATTAATATTAATTATTATTATTAATCGATTATGGCTTGGTGATCCTGTGGGACGGACGTCAGAGAACCAGTGCTGGAATCTCATCTCTACAGGATCAGCTAAGATATCTTTTTTTGCTCAATTTAATCGATTAGTTATTGTATATTCATAATTATATATATATATATATATATATAATTATGAATATACAATAACTAATCGATTATCTCTATATATCTATCTGTATATATATCTATAGCTCTCTCTCTCTCTCTCTATATATATATATAATTATGAATATACAATAACTAATCGATTATCTCTATATATCTATCTGTGTATATATATCTATAGCTCTCTCTCTCTCTCTCTCTCTGTCTATATATATATATATATATATATATAGAGAGAGAGACAGAGAGAGAGAGAGCTATAGATATAGATATATATACAGATAGATATATAGAGATAATCGATTAGTTGTTGTATATTCATAATTATATATATATACATATATATATATAGAGAGAGAGAGAGAGAGAGCTATACATATAGATATATATACAGATAGATATATAGACATAATTGATTAGTTATTGTATATTCATAATTATATATATATATAGAGAGAGAGAGAGCTATAGATATAGATATATATACAGATAGATATATAGAGATCATTGATTAGTTATTGTATATTCATAATTTAATATATATATAGAGAGAGAGAGAGCTATACATATAGATATATATACAGATAGATATATAGAGATAATTGATTAGTTTTTGTATTGCTACTTTGTGTTCTAAGACCCTTACAACATAATAGTTCAATTTTCCTTAAATGATATCAACCATACTAATATATGTAGTTGGTGTAAAGATGTCATTGGAATAATTGGATTATTATTTGAAAATCTAAAAAAAACATTAAAAATATTCTAGACACCCGATGCATTTGCATCGGGCTCACAGCTAGTTATATATATATATATATATATATATATATATACACACATATAAATATGGCCCCATCCTGATATATATAAGACCTTATCCTGGGCCATTCTGTTACATATGGCCCCCATCCTGGTATATATGACCCGCCACAATGGGGCCATCCTAGTGTATATGGATGCCATCACGCCACAGATATAAAAAAATAAACAATTATACTCACTGTTTTTCCTCTCCCCAGCGTGAGGTGTCCTCTTCTGATGCCAGCAACTGACACCGATATCAGCTGATAGGATATTTGCTGTTCGCTGTCCAGGATTATAGGGGTAGGGAGCAGTAAATAAGCTTTGTCTTCTCCGGTCTGTTCTCTATAAAATAGCGCCTGGGGAGGCACATGCGTAGACCACAATCTCCAGCACTATTATATTGAAGACAGTGCGTAGATCCTAAAATTGCGCCAGCAACAGGAAATGCATGGTTCCATCTTAAAGTCTAACTAGACTAGACGTTAAGGTTTAATCATGCATGCGCTACCACTGGTGCCATGTTGCTAAAGACCTGTGGATTCTACATATTATCTTCAATGAGATGGCACTGGAAATCTTGGTCTGCTCATGCACCTTCACCCAGCACCATTTTGTTGAAAACAAACCCCAGAAGCACAGTGCCACTGCTGCCACCTCCCAACTACCCGAGCAGCAGCCAGATACATCCGGACTATAAACTGCACCCCCCACTTTAATCCAAAAATTATTTTTGGGGAAAATGTGTTTTATAGTCTGAAAAATATGGTATTTATCGGCTTTTTTATAGGAGGGTAGCCACCGTTATTCTAAACTTCCCTGGTTGTCATATCCCCAGAGTCTGCTCCTGAAATCTCTGTGTCTGCCGCCAGGTACCACTGTGTTCACTCCAAAGGTGGGACTGATGATATAGTAGTCTTTTGGATGTGTTGTATGGCTGCTCAGTTGCAGTCATTAACTTTGACTTCAGCCTAATAGGAAATACTGCAGTCTATTTGAATCCTCAGTGTGCTCTTGCTGGTTGGCAGAAATATTCCCTGGTTCTTGGTATTATTGCTTTGTATTATTGATTTTCCAGATTGACCTCTGCCTGATTTTGTACTATTCTCCAGCCTAATGATTTTGTAATTTTATGACCTCTCGGCTTTGACCCGACTTTGCGACTTTTCTATTCCTAGACTGCAACCTATCTATTGGCAGCAAGCCCTTGGACCTTGCAGTAAAGTCAGATCCCTCTATAGGGGTTAAAGGGTGTCTGCGTATCTTGGCGTTCTGCCTGACGGTTTGCATTTAATCTGGGATTTCCCTTTCTTTCTATGACTTGGACAGACAATACATTGGTTATTCACAGCTTCAGGCCAGTCTTCTACTCTGAAGTAAATGGATTAAAATATATGAGTAAAGTCATACAATATTAGAAATATAGTAGTGGCTATAGGAGCAAAAACAGAACTACATTTCCAAAGTTTCAATCAATTGTATTAAATCAGATGTTTTATGAGTCCTTTCTTCAACATTCAAGTGGTCTAGTATTGCACATAGTCATGGAATGGCTTCATGACACAAACCCTTATCCCCTCAGGACTTGGCCAATTTCCATTTTTAATTTTTGCTTTTTTGCTCCCCAGCTTTCCTTACTAACACCATATGAAAATACCAAAGAACTACATGATACAGCAGACCTCCATGGTAAAGGTGGGAGCACAGCTGCAAAATACTGATGAAACAGCCACTCACAACCTAATAACTAAGGCTAGGCTCACATTTGCAGTGAAAATTTCAGAACCTGATCCGGTTTTGAGCTGTTAAAAAGCTCAAAACCGGATCAGGAACCGCAGCCCATAGGAGCCCATTATGAAATTCGGATTGCACTACATGCAATTCGGATACCGCTTGCGGATTTGCAGCCTGCGGTAAAAATCCTGCAGGCTGCAGTTTTCGCAGCGGTTTGCAAACCACAGCAGGCTTTCTATAATGAGCTCCTGTGGGAGCCCATGCGTCTGCCACAAGGCACATGTGAATGCATGCGGAAGCTGCCGCAAGGATGAACAAAGGGTTAAATGTTAATAATAGATGTGGGCAACATGTCTCTAAGGAGTGCCCACCCTCCCTAGAGATATGCTGTCCACTCAGGTGGGCATGTGAGGGGTTAATCTGGGCATTTATAGCATTGCCGGCTAATGTCGACATTTTCAATTTTATAAATGAACCTGGCGTCTCCTCGCTGTGTAGTAGATACAGTGCATAATGTACAGACTGTATGAGCCGCTAGCCTTGGTCCTGAAAGCATTAACATTAGGTCTATGGCAGTGCGCTGCCCAATTTTACTGACAATGTGGCTAGGGTCACACTTAAAACCTGAATTGCGTTCCCCGCATCCAGATCCGGATGCGGTGAACGCAATTGGCTTCAGTCAAGCCGCAATTCCTTAACCGGATTGCTGAAGCCGCAATCCGGTAACTGGATTGCTCTGGATGTGTAATCCGGAGCAATCCGGTTACCGGATAATTTGCTCATCCCTGCCGCAGGGATGAGCAAACTGTTCTCAGTGCTTTAAAAGATGCAATTTTATTAATAAATGTGTCTATAATGTCTCTAGTGGGTGCCCACCCCCCCTAGAGACATACCACCCACTCAGGTGGGCATATAATGATGTAATATCTTATGTACAGTAGCCGGCTTCTGTTAGCTGCTGTACATTTTTATGAATGAAGCCGCCGGCTCCTCTGTGCGCAGCGCTCATACTATAGCTATTGTAGGTATAGTATGTGCCCTGTCCGAGGTCCTGAAGGCTTATACAGTAAGATCTATGGGCAGCGCTGCTCATTACAATAACTAGACCTGTCTCCTCCTCTGGGCAGAATACCCTTACAACAATCACTCTAGTGAGTCGTCAGCTAAATCTCCTTCGTCGTGGTATTCGGGCAACATCCTAGTTTGCCTCTTCCGATCTCCTCAGCATCCGGCAACCCGGCGGCTGATGCAGTGTCCGTGGACTTCTCCAAGATCTGGAGAAAGACCAGAGAAGCTCTTACAAAAGCCTCCGGCAGGATGAAGAGGCATGCCGATAAAAGATGTCTGGATTCGCCATCTTTCCTCCCGGGCGATAAAGTGTGGCTTTCTTCCAGATATATCAGGCTGAACAGGGGCGTATCTAGGGGGGGGCAGCCGGATACTTTGCCCCGGGCGCAAGTCAGAGGAGGGCGCCGGCGGCACCCCCGCTCCTCAAACAAGGCCCGCCCCGCGCCGGTATTATTTACTATCTCTTACCGGCACGGTATGGTATGGTGCACACTTATTGTCGGCCGCAGGCTGCCAGCCCCCGCTCCGCCCCCGCTTCCAGGCTGTCACTTCCACTGCCTGTGGGCGTTCCACTCTGTGGACCGCATAGAAGAGGGTCCCCGTTCCGCCCCCTCACTTCCTCTTCCTGCGGGCGGTGTGTGTGTGGAACGCACAGAAGAGACTCGTAACCCATCCTCATCTCCTCTCCTGTGTTCCACAGCCAGACCAGCGCATACACCGGAGCCCAGCACCGCTTCAGAGGTCAGTGTGTGGAGATGGTGCAGGCTGCAGGCAGCCAGAGCCTGGGGCATAAAATAGCACCATGTGTCAGTATGATGGCACTCTGTGGGCACAATATAATAGTAATGTTACAGCCTGTTATACATATAAATATATATACTGTATTATATATATAGCCAGCATGTGTTAAGTGGGCCCACTGAGACTGACAGCACAATCCCCCCCCCCCCCCCCCCCCGCTCCTCAACCAAGGCTGCAGGGTCTGCGGGGCTGAAAGCTGATGGCTGACCCACTCTGGTGGGGAGGGGGGTGGGGGGGGCGCCGGAATAGATCTTTGCCCCGGGCGCCATGAAATCTAGTTACACCGCTGAGGCTGAAGGTGCCATCCTACAAGTTAGAAAAAAAAATTTTTTTTTGGTCAGTGTGGAGCACTACATATAGTGACCAGTAATCCAATGAGTTTTACAAACCTTTTTATTATTAGGGTATTTTCCACTATGCGTTTCAACAGCGTCCCGCTGTCTTCCTCAGGTGGAGTTTATACAAGAAAGTAGGAGTGACATTATATACATATAAGGACCAATTACATGCAAGTTTTACAGTAATGTCATTTAACCCTATATCTAACTACCATAACAATATATGTTGAGCACTCCCCTTGACCAATAGCTGTCCGTCCTCTGGTATATCAGGCCACCTCCACTGCTGGGAGGTGCCTGATTATTGTGTTAATATGCTTCTGCTTCTCTGACTAGTAGTCAGGCCCACCTTGTGCTATCCTGTGGTAGAACCCGTTCCAGCTCTCATGACCCCGGGCTTTGGTGCCTCCTTCCCTGTTTGGCCTCACCATAGTATAGGCTAAACCTAAGAGCTGCCCCCTGGTACTAGCAGCTGTGGTGTTTAGACCCCCAGGCTTGCCCCTGACAATCCCTGTATAGGGGTTGGTTAAACTAGGACCAGCTCACCCACGGCCCAGTGGGTCGACTCTAGGACGCCTTTCCCTGGAAGTGTGACACAATGCACAAACCTAGCAATCCAACACTTACACATACAGGATTAGAGTTTTTGCACTAAACATATTCCAGCAGATGTCCATAATATTAGATCAGGTGGGCTGCCTAGGACTATATAAGTACACCCCACAGGACACACATTCCAATATACCCAACCAACACTATAAGCCCCGGTGGCTGCATGCAGTATAAAAAAATGTTCAATAAAACTAGACAATAATACAGAATATTAAGAATGGCTGGTTCAAAACATATTGACTTTATGCTATTCACCAACTGAGAGAACGACTTATGCCTCCATATAATGTAAGACTAATGCAAGTCAGCTAATATACATATGTAAAAGTTGAATTTGTCCTATTTGAACCTTTAAATATATTGCAGGCTTTGGTGACACATTCAAAAGGTTCAGTTCCCGGGGACTTTGAAAAGCAGTAGAGAAACATCCAGCTTCTGACAACGGAAACCTCTCAATTAGACAAAGCACATGCTAGGTAGACTGGCTTGTTCTTCAATAAATCCATTTTATCTGTCAGACCATGCTGTGAAGCGTTATGACTTACAATGTTGCCTTACTCTCGGCTACAACCGAAATTGGTGAGTTTATTCTGTAACTCATTGGTTCCTTTCATCAGGAAAGTGAAATATGTGCAGTGGAAATCTGGAGCATAGGAACAGTCGCCATTAAACCACCCCTAGGAGCGAATGATTAAAAAAACGAAATTGTTGTTTGTATGTGATCTATCCTCGTCCTTAATTTATGTACTCTGAGTTATATTATGAAATAGAATTCAAGGGTTTTTTACAGAAACAAATTTAAAATAGTATTTGATTGATTTATTTATTTGTAGAGGTTGTTTCTTCAGTCTTTAAGTGGTATAAGGGATCATAGATTATGCTGCTGTGTGGTTTCAATGCCAAGTTCAAGCTTCTTTGGAAGCCCCTTTCAACTACTGCTTAAAAAGACCGTCAGTAGCTTTACAAGCAAGAGAGAGGATCCCTCTAACTATAAGTGCTTACCCTCTATATGGGAGAGAGAAGAGTCGATTAACCATTACACTCAATATTGGAGGAAGAAGACTCCATCAACTACTGTATGAGAGCGTACACTTTCTATTGGAGAAAGAACACTCTATTAACTATAACCTAACAATAAAGAGCTTGCACTCTACAGGAGAGACCCAGTAAAGCAGCTCTGCTGTACAAACTGTGCTCCACTGGAAACTACTTATATGTGATAGCCCCGGTACTGCCAACACTATGAAAGGCATGATAATCCATACATGTAATAACAGCAAGTCACTATGGAGAGGCTCATGCGGCAATGCAACATGATATCTCTGAAAACATATGGTGGATTTTAAAGAGTTTAAACCTAAATAGTAAGGGAAGCAATTGGAGTAAAATAGCAAAAACTGACCACTTTGACCTAATGATAGGTCCTCTATTATCCTCCTGAGTCACCCACCGGGGCCATGAGGTACTCGGAACCGGGCCCTCTCGTCGGTCGTCTGGGGCTGCAGGATGTCACAGTGTCGTGACTCGGCTCCGTGGCCCCAGGCGAGTCAATAAAAAGGGGGAACACAGTTCTTTAATGAATTATCGTGAAGCCACCTGTGGTTTGAGGCTAGAGGCAGCCATCACTGCAGTCTGGACCTCTGGAGATGATGGGGGTTTGCAGCGGAGATGTTATGCCTCCACGGATAGGGCAGGTCTTCAGGGCTACCACGTAGGAAGTGTAAGTGTAGTGCAAAGCTCTCAGTGCCTTCAGGCAGTCTCGTGCTACCGGCTCGCAGAATCAGTCTGCCACCTCTCAAGCGCACAAAGTCTCACACAATTCTGAGCTTTGCCAGGTTTACTTCCTTGCTTGTCAGATGTTACAACACACACAGTTCAGGAAAACAGCGGCTCCAGTGTGGTCTTAGCAGCTAGGATGGCTTGTTTGGTTCCTCTCAGGCCTATTCAGTATATTCAACACAGTAGCTATGGTCCAGCAGTCATGAGCTTTCATTGGGCACCCTTCTGGTTTTCCTAGCTCTAGTTCGACGGCCTTCCTTTCACTGTGCCGAAGGTTGGGTCTCGGGACATAAAGACCCCGCACCCCGCTGGAGTTCGTGGTTGCGGCATGCAGCTTCCTTGCCACTTCAGCAAAGAAGGCACTCTGGTTCCGGCCAGTCTCTCGGTGTCTCCTCTGACTCGTTTACACCTTAGACTCCCTCCATCTTCCCTCGGTTCTCAGCCTGGGACCTAGGGTAGCCATACAGTGGCACAGGTCACCGGGTCTGGATTCTTTCTGTCTGGTGTCTCTGATTACTTAGCTGACGGGTCTCTCTGCTGTTCTCTCACTACTTCTCCCTAAAAACTCCTCTACTCCTCTCTCTCCCTTAACTCTCTTAGTGTTGTGTGTTTGTCCTTTTTGTTGTTGTGTTCCCACCTCTAACCCGGTTCTGTCTTAACATTCCACCCTCCACCTGGCTCCTCCTGCTATCCCGTTGCTAGACATAGAGTAACTTAGACTTGGGATCGGGGTATGTGTTGTGTGTGAGTGTGGGGTGACCGACTTATCAATCCCAGCTGCTGCGCCATCAAGTGGCAATCGGTCCGCAGGAGCGCCACACTACCCCTGAGCAAAGATTAGCACATCCTCGTGCTAGGACCTGATACGGTGTTACACAAGCTCACACATTTTTTTGTACAGTCAACAATAACGAAACCATTAACAAGTTACAAGAATATTTTATTTCTTTCCGAAATGGGAGGCGTGTGGCTTAACTGTTACTGTAACAAAAAAACATGTTATCTATAAGAAAGGGGCGAGGACATGGAAATAGAAAAAGTTAGAAAAACTAGAAAAAGTGAACAGTTCCGTGATTGTCTCTTTACTCAACGTCTCTGGGTCCTGGTCTTCGGGAACCCACCACAAACAAAACCCTTTTACTTGCCCTGGGCGTGGCAACAGAGACTCAACTGACCGGTTCTTTGGCCATGCAAGTGGGTTTTTGAGCGTTGCGATCACAAGTGCAAATGTTCATTTAAGTGCAAAACATTCATGCAAGCAGTTCAATCGCGCATTATAAAAGCATACATTATCATAAAACACGCAATAAAACCAGTAGGGAGCACACCGTGGTGGGCTAACAATATACAAAAAAGTTCTGATCAAGCCTAGTCCTTCATCAAAAGTTCATGTTAACAGGGGTCACACACACTATCAGGGAAAGCTTAGGTGAAACAAGGGAAAAACAAAGTTCAACTCACAAGTTCGTGGTCTGTAGCGTGTCCCGGGCTTATGGCTTCCACCACACGATCTGAGCAGGTGCAGGGCAGGACCGGGCAATATGCTCTGCCCGGTCACAAAGACGAAAAATCGGCTGTCCAGAGGCATCAACATGATCTGTGTCCCTTTCTCTTCTTTGGGGGACCTCTTGGCAGGGCAGCTCTGGGGTGAAGGGCTCAGCAAGGCCCGAAATGGGGTCAGTGTCTTCTTCCCAGGCTAGTCTGGCGTCTGCTGGTGCGGGGTTAAGGGGGCTAGGAAAGTCTATAGGGACAAGGGTACCTTCTTCGGTACTGTTCTCCATCTCGTCCCCCTCAATCAGCAAGTAGGCCTTCTCCAGCCAGTGGCTCAGCTCCTCCACCTCCAGCAAGACAACAGCTTCCTCCTGTAGTCGGCTAGCCTCTGGGGAATCGGGGGAGTCCTCTCGTTGCACCCCACACTCTGCCATCACAGGGCTCTCGCTCGTTCTCCTTCTGCAGCCACCGTCTTGGCTCCTCGTGGCGTCGTTCTTTCTGCCTCCCTCCCTTCATGGGTGTCACCATTCTCAGTCGTCGTCGACGGCCGTCACACGCACCGGCGGAATTACACAGTCTCTCGAGCCACCCTCCTAACTGTTGGGGAATGGAAGGGGTGTGGGCAACTTTTCGCACCCAGTGCTGGCCTGACCCAGGATGAGGAGCTGCGGCACACCCCTCTGCCAGCACATGGTCTCAGTCTTCCAGCGCCACCAATGCTTTGGACCCAAAAACAGTCTTTTGGCACACAAGACCCAGTTTTACCGGATCGGTAGATCCTGTTCATGACGCCAAGTTGAGTCGCCTACCGGGGCACCCTTCCAGGTTTCCTAGCCCTAGTTCGATGGCCTTCCTTTCACTGTGCTGGAGGTTGGATCTCGGGGCATAAAGACCCCGCACCCCACTGGAGTTCGTGGTTGGGGCATGCAGCTTCCTTGCCACTTCAGCAGAGAAGGCACTCTGGTTCCGGCCCAGTCTCTCAGTGTCTCCGCTGACTCATTTACACCTTAGACTCCCTCCATCTTCCTCGGTTCTCAGCCTGAGACCCAGGCTAGCCATACAGTGGCACAGGCCGCCAGGTTGGGGTTCTTTCAGTCTGGTCTCTCTGATTACTTAGCTGATGGGTCTCTCTGCTGTTCTCTCACTACTTCTCCCTAAAAACTCCTCTACTCCTCTCTCTCCCTTAACTCTCTTGGTGTTATGTGTTTGTTATTGTCCTTTTTGTTGTTGTGTTCCCACCTCTAACCGGGTTCTGTCCCAACATTCCACCCTCCACCTGGCTCCTCCCGCTATCCCGTTGCTAGACATAGAGTAACTTAGACTTGGGATTGGGGTATGTGTTGGCTGTGTGTGTGGGGTGACAGACTTATCAATCCCAGCTGCTGCGCCATCTAGTGGCAATCGGTCCACAGGAGCGCCACACTACCCCTGAGCAAAGATTAGCACGTCCTCGTGTAAGGACCTGGTACGGTGTTACACAAGCTCACATATTTTTTTATACAGTCAACAATAACAAAACCATTAACAAGTTACAAGAATATTTTTTTTCTTTCCGAAACAGGAGGCGTGTGGCTTAACCATTACTGTAACAAAAAAAACATGTTATCTATAAGAAAGGGGCGAGGGCATGGAAATAGAAAAAGTTAGAAAAACGTAGAAAAAGTGAACAGTTCCATGATTGTCTCTTTACTCAACGTCTCTGGGTCCTGGTCTTCGGGAACCCACCACAAAGAAAACCCTTTTACTTGCCCTGGGCGTGGCGACAGAGACTCAACTGACCGGTTCTTTGGCCATGCAAGTGGGTTTTTGAGCGTTGCGGTCACAAGTCCAAATGTTCATTTAAATGCAATACATTCATGAAGCAGTTCAATCGCGCATTATAAAGGCATACATTATCATAAAACACGCAATAAAACCAATAATAAAAACCAATAGAGAGCACACCGTGGTGGTCTAACAATATACAACAAAGTTCTGATCAAGCCTAGTCCTTCATCAAAAGTTCATGTTAACGGGGGTCACACACACTATCAGGGAAAGCTTAGGTGAAACAAGGAAAAAACAAAGTTCAACTCACAAGTTCGTGGTCTGTAGCCTGTCTGGGGCTTATGGCTTCCACCACACGATCTGATCAGGTGCAGGGCAGACCAAGCCATATGCCCTGCCCCGTCACAACGACGCAAAATCGGCTGTCCAGACACATCAACATGATCTGTGTCCCTTCCTCTTCTTTGGGGTACCTCTTGGCAGGGCAGCTCTGGGGTGAGGGGCTCAGCAAGGCCCGAAATGGGGTCAGTGTCTTCTTCCCAGGCTGGGCTGGCGTCTGCTGGAGCGGGGTTAAGGGGGCTAGGAAAGTCTATAGGGACGAGGGTACCTTCTCCAGTACTGTTCTCCATCTCGTCCCCCTCAATCAGCAAGTGGGCCTGTTCCAACCAGTGGCTCAGCTCCTCCACATCCAGCAAGACAACAGCTTCCTCCTGTGGTCTTGGGCCTCTGGGGAATCAGGGGAGTCCTCTCGTCCACCCCACACTCTGCCATCACCGGGCTCTCACTCTTTCTCCTTCTGCAGCCACCGTCTTGGCTCCTCGCGGCGTCGTTCTTTCTGCCTCCCTCCCTTCATGGGTGTCACCATTCTCAGTTATTGTCGTCGGCCGTCACACCCATGGGCAGAATTACACAGTCTCTCGAGCCACCCTTTAATGGTTGGGGAATGGAAGGGGTGTGGGCAACTATTCGTACCCAGTGCTGGCCTGGCCCAGGATGAGGAGCTGCAGCACACCCCTCTGCCAGCACATGGTCTCAGTCTTTCAGCGCCACCAATGCTTTGGACTCAAAAACAGTCTTTTGGCACACAAGACCCAGTTTTACCGGATCGGTAGATCCTGTTCATGACGCCAAGTTGAGTCGCCCACCGGGGCACCCTTCCGGGTTTCCAAGCTCTAGTTCGATGGCCTTCCTTTCACTGTCCCAGAGGTTGGCTCTCGAGACATAAAGACCCTGCACCTTGCCGGAGTTCGTGGTTGGGGCACGCAGCTTCCTGCCACTTCAGCAGAACCGGCACTCTGGTTCCGGCCCAGTCCCTCGGTGTCCCCACTGACTTGGGTACACCTTAGACTCCTTCTATCTTCCCTCGGCTCTCAGTATGGGACACGGGCTATCCATAGGGTGGCACAGGCCGCCGGGTCCAGGTTCTTTCAGTCTGGTCTCTCTGACTACTTGGCTGATGGGTCTCTCTGCTGTTCTCTCTCTACTTCTCCCTAAAAACTCCTCTACTCCTCTCTCTTCCTTAACTCTCTTGGTGTTATGTGTCTGTCCTTTTTATTGTTTTGTTCCCACTCCTAACCGGGTTCTGTTCTAACGTTCCACCCTCCACCTGGCTCCTCCCACTGTCCCATTGCTAGACATAGAGTAACTTAGACTTGGGATCGGAGGATGTGTTGGGTGTGTGTGTGGGGTCACCGACTTACCAATCCTAGCTGCTATGCCATCTAGTGGCGACCACTCCTTAGGGGCACCACACTCCATCTGGATACATGTTGGATTTTTACAAGTACAGTGGCAAGCAAAAGTGTGGGCACCTTTGGTAAAAATTACTGTTATTCAACAATTAAAGTTGAAGATGAAATGATCTCTAAAACACATAAAGTTAAAGATGGCACATTTCTTTTGTATTTCAGGCAAAAAGGAAAATTATATTTATCTTTGACATTATAAAAATTACAAAAAAGAAAATGGGTCATTGCAAGAGTTTGGGCACTCTTGGAGATTTGTGTGCTTAGATAACTTTGACCAAGGTTTCAGACCTTAATTAACCCCTTCATGACCCATGTATTTTTCGTTTTTAATTTTCGTTTTTTGCTCCTCTCCTTCCAAGTGCTATAACTTTTTTATTTTTCTCTCAATATAGACATATGATGGCTTGATTTTTGCGGGATGAGTTGTACTTTCATATGCAATAATTTATTTTACCATATACTGTACAGGGAAATTGCAAAAAAATTAAAAATGCTGTGAAATTGCTAAAAAAGTGCAATGACACGTTTGTTTTTTGGGTATTTTAGTTGCAATGTTCACTATATGGTAAAACCGACATGTCAAAGTGATGCCTCACTTCGGTACGGGTTCGTAGACACCCAACATGTATACCTTTATTGGTATTTAGGTGGTAAAAAAAAATTCAGAAGTTTGAAAAAAAACAAAACAGACTTTTTGCCCCATGTTCTGCGACCCATAGCGTCCTCATTTTTCGGGATCTGGGGCTGAGTGACAGCTTACTGTTTGCGTCTTGAGCTAACGTTTCTAATGATACCATGTTTGGAGTGATCCACAGTTTTGATCGCCCGTTATTGCATTTTATAGCAATAACGCGGCGACCAAAAAAACGGAATTTTGGTGTTTGCACCATTTTTTCCGTTACAGAGTTTACGGCTCTCATTAACCTATTTAATATGATGATAGAGCGGGCGATTCTGAACGCGCCGATGCCAAACATGTATTTTTTTTTTTATACCGTATTTTTCGCTTTATAAGACGCACCGGATTATAAGACGCACCCCCACATTTGATGAAGAAAAAGGGAAAAAATAATTTTTAATGTTAAATGAGGTTCACCTTATAATGCCAGTGTCTGTCTTATATGTATGTACTCCAACCTGGTGTATATATATATATATATATATATATATAAAAAGAGAAAATGGAACAGCACAATAATATACTCATCCGCGGTGCAAGTCCTGTGTATTAGTGTCCAAACCAATTCAAATAAATCAAGGAAAACAGGCAGCACTCCAGTTCAGGTGAATAAAGGGTCTGTTTTTTATTCAGAGCCCATGTGGCACGACGTTTCGGTGCACTAGGCACCTTTCTCAAGTACTTGAGAAAGGTGCCTAGTGCACCGAAACGTCGTGCCACATGGGCTCTGAATAAAAAACAGACCCTTTATTCACCTGAACTGGAGTGCTGCCTGTTTTCCTTGATTTATATATATATATATATTAGCTGTGAGCCCGATGCGATTGCATCGGGATTCTAGAATCTGTGTATAGGGCATTGCTCGGGCTGCTGCAACGACTCGCAACGCCCCCTTCGCGGGCATTGCGAGTGAGTCGCGTAGGCGATGCGCGTCCACGAACAAAGCCACGGAGGTAGCGGCGTGTGCGAGGGAAGTCGCTACAGCAATTATATAATAGATTATCAGTATGTAATATATAATTTCCCTAACGCACTTCCGTATGTTTCGGCGCTGTTTCCGTCGTTGTGGGCGTGGGCGCAGTGCCCACGCGACCTGTGAAGCATTGCCGGCGCCACTGATTCGCAAAGCCTCACTCGCAATGGTCGCCAAGCGGCCGTTGCGAGTCCTTGCAGAATAGGCGCGACTCACTAATTTATACATAATCACAAAGATAATACTGATAATTCCTATATAATCACATATACATATATAGATGGCGGGCCGATTCTAAAGAATCGGGTAGTCTAGAATCCATATATAGTATATTTACTAATAGTTAGGGGGGTGGGGTGAAATGAATTGTGTGTATACAGGTGGCTCAGTGGTTAGCAGTGAGTGGGGTGGCTCAGTGGTTAGCAGTGAGTGCGGTGGCTCAGTGGTTAGCAGCGAGTGCGGTGGCTCAGTGGTTAGCAGTGAGTGCGGTGGCTCAGTGGTTAGCAGTGAGTGCGGTGAGATTGGTGAGCACAGTGGTGTGGGCAGAGTGCTGAGTGCAGCGCTGTGGGCAGAGTGGTGAGCACACACATGCATACATACACACACACAGACACTTCGCTATAGTTAGCACCGACCCTGCGTCTTCCCTGCCGGCTGGATCCTGAGTTGACATGTCGGCGCCCGCGGACGACTGGATCCAATATGGCGTCCGGGAAGTTTGGCGAGACTTTTTGGACGTGATATTTGATCGAGTAGTTCGGGGGCGGCGACATGTCGGTGATGCAGGGCCGGTGGTAAGTATAGCAGAGTATGTGTGTGTGTGTGTGTGTGTATGTGTGCGGACAAAGTGAGTGAAGTGCGGAGAAAGTGAGGTGTGGTGATGTGGCCCCTGGCCGGGTGCATCACACGGGTTATCAATGCAGGTCTGTGTTCACATGGGCCGGTTTTCCTGATTGTGTGTGGTGTGTGAAACCTGTCCGATGTACAGGGGGTTAACAGCTGAAGGGTTTTCATAAGCTGAGTAAAACAGCTGAGTGTGAGTGCTGAAGATCCGATACATTCATGAGCCTAATGAGCGGCTGAACCTGTGGGGATGAGTGCTTTGCTGGGCTAAACCTGAATGGTGCACAGGGGGTTAATCACATCTCAGGTCTGTGTGTGAGTGAAGATGTGCTGATTGACTCACTGGGTTGCAGCTGTGAGTGAGCAGGCTGGATAGGAACCTGCCAGGTGTCTGAGTGAGGAGAGGACGATGGGATTCAGAAGTCCATACCACTGCCATGTGAGGAGGTGCTGGAAGTGATCCGTCCCCAGTGGGTAAGTGATGGGAGCCTGCCAGCTCCATGCTAGTGCACCTGATGTGTGCATGGCAGCCAGTGTCCAAGGGCCAGGCGGTCAGATGTGCGGTGTGAGAGACCGAGTACGGCTCCAGGGCCAGGTGGTCACAGCTGACTTTGAGACTGACTGTGTTCTTGTAACTATGTGATGTCTTATGTAAAAATGCCATGTGTGATGACTCATGTGCGTGGTGGTGGTGGTTTACTGCTCGCAATGCCCGCTTTGCGGGCATTGCTTCGCGAGTCCGGACAGAGTCCTGGAGAAAGTTCCGAGCTACGCGAACAAAGCCACAGGAAGTAGCGCCGGTCGCGACGGAAGTCGCTACGGCAATTATATAATAGATATGAAACAGAAAAAAAACTGCACAGCACTCACAGATTAATGTGAACCGGTGCCAGCAGTGCTGCTGGATCAAATAACTAGAAAAAAATACTCTGCAGCACTCGGCTACTACCAATGATGTACATATGCTAACAAGCTATATGTATATGAGAAAAAAGTTTAAAAACTTACGTTTTTTTCAAAAAACTCAAAATCTTATCTTTTTATTTTTGAAGTTCCTGGTACATACATTGGCCAATGTCTGTCTGCTCATCGACTGCGACAAAGTGACTTCAGGTCCGATGAGTCCTAACGCTGACATCCCTGTCCTCCTTGTCCACCCCCCACCTCTCAGTGGGCAGACTCCATCTCGACCCTAGACCACCTGCAGTCAATAAGGGTGCAAATTGCAGCATGGAGCCAGCAACTCCATAAGATACAAAACAGAAAAAAAAACTGCACAGCGCTCACAGACTAATGTGTCGCAGTCGATGAGCAAACAGACATTGGCCAATGTGTGTACCAAGAACTTCAGAAATAAAAAGATAAGATTTTGAGTTTTTTGAAAAAAACGTAAGTTTTTAAACTTTTTTCTCAAATATATATAGCTTGTTAGGATATGTACATCATTGGTAGTAGCCGAGTGCTGCAGAGTATTTTTTTCTAGTTATATATATATCCCCCCACATAGCCTTCATTTTGGCACACTGTCCCCCCTATAATGGTGGCACACAGTCCCCCCTATGATGCTGGCACACAGTTCCCCTATGATGCTGGCACACAGTCCCCCCTATGATGCTGGCACATAGCCCCCCCTATGTTGCTGGCACACAGTCCCCCCTATGATGCTGGCACACTGTCCCCCTATGATGCTGGCACACTGTCCCCCTTTGATGCTGGCACACTGTCCCCCTTTGATGCTGGCACACTGTCCCCCTTTGATGCTGGCACACTGACCCCCATTGATGCTGGCACACTGTCCCCCTATGATGCTGGCACTGTCCCCCATAAGGCTGGCGCACATTTAAAATAATAAATAATTCATACTCACCCCTCTCCTTGCTCCCTCGCCGTCCGCACTATCACCGCTCTCTGTGCTGTGGCGGCATCCGGGTACTGTGAGCAGCGCGCAGGTGATGACGTCACTCTGCAGCGACGCTCACAGGACCCGGATGCCGGCAAAGACAGCGGGGATGGCACGGACGGCAGGGAGCAAGGAGAGGGGTGAGTATGATCGTGCTCCCAGAGATAGTCAGTGTCTTCCACGCTTTCATTGCGTGGAAAGCACTGACTATCCACACGGGACCGCAGCCTCTGGGCTGCGGTCCCGCTCCTGTAGTATGGGCTGCTCCCGTTGGTGATTGACAGCGGGAAGCAGTGCATATTACAGGAGATAATGAGCGGCCCCACGTGACTAGGGGGCCGCTGCTGCAGCCTCCTACAGCCTCCTGAGAGCCCCTGGACACCGCTCCACAGCCCCTCCCCCACCACACAAGTATTGTTTCACATTATAAGACGCACCCCCCACTTTCCCTCAAAATTTTGGGGAACAAAAGTGCGTCTTATAATGCGAAAAATACGGTATATACTTTTATTGTGTTTGGGGGAAAAGGGGGGCGATTTGAACTTTTTTTTTTTTTCTTTTTTACAGGTTATTAAAAACTTTATTTTTTCATTCATTCATATTTTTACACTGCCTCTTTAAGAGGCACCTTACTACACAGTTCGATCGCTTCTGGGAGATACAGATGAGCTGCAGCTCATCTGTATCTCCCAGAATCGCTGACCTGCTGTGGTTGGCAGCGCCTGCCAACCACAGCAGGAGACTGCGCTGTGACAGCATCCGGGGTCTAGCCAAGACCCCGGGATGTCATGTGAGTGCCGGATCCGATCTGTTACCCTGACATCTCAGCTGATCAGATCAGCTGATGTCGGGGCTTTGATGTGAGCTCCGCGTCGGAGATAACATCAAACCCTTTACGTCATAGGTCGGGAAGCGGTTAACCTGTTAGGCATATGGCTTTTTCACTATCATTGTCAGGAAAGGTCAGGTGATGCAAATTTCACACCTTTATAAAAACCCAGTCTTCTCTAACCTGTGCCAAAAAAAACAGCAGCCATGGGTTCTTCTTAATAGCTGTCTAGGACTCTGAAAATTAAAATGGTGAAGTCCCACAAAGAAAGGAGCTATTTTTTGAATTGCCCTTTCCTCAGTTTAAAATGTAATTAAGAACTGCCATTTAACAGCAACAGTGGAGGTCAAGATAAGGTCTGTAAGACCAAGCAAAATTTCAGTGAGAACTGCTTGGACGATTGCTAGGTAGGTAAATCAGAACCCCACTTGACTGCAAATTCCTGTCATTCAGGAAGATTTAGCAGACCTGGAGTTGTCGGCCGGACCACACGTCTCCTTTCAACTCCATTGCTGCTCACATGTTCCTGTGCTGTCTCTGGTTCCTGAAGCCTGTGCACGCTGCACAGGTTTCCCGGGACTGTGCTTAAGGTGTGCACCCATGCTCTTTCCCTGCTCTTAAAGGGCCAATACTGCATTAACCAGAAGTACCCCTCAGCCTATGACTGAGAGGCACTAGGTATTTAAGGAATCCTCCCACTGGGGGATGTGCCTGGGCAATGTGTTTAGTTTATTCAGTATTCTGTCTGCTGCCTAGTAAGTTGTCAGGTCTTGTTTTCCTGTGTCCATTACCTGTACCTATGCCTACCTTACCATACCTGTCAGTATCTGCCGTGCCCTCCATGTTTGCCTGCATATCTCCTCTGCGGTGTCCTCTCTTCTGCAGCTGCATTAGGGTGGTCGAATTGTCGGGACAGCATGCAGTTTTATTCCGTACACTTTCCCCTTACTAGGCTGGAATAATTTGGTGCTGGTGGATGCCTTTTATGAAGGGTTAAAGATGAACAGGCAGACCGTGACATTCCCGTTACACTGGCTAACCTGATTTCCTTGGCTACCTAGATCAACCTCAGGTTCCCGGAGAGTTCTATAGGGGGACACATTATATGGTACCTATATATCTGGTTCCATCTCTCCGGAGGCACTGGTGTCCTAGTTTCCAGTTGCCTCTCTTGCTCCTGAACCTATAGAGGTGAATGTCGGAGCAATATTGAGACCACCATTGAGCCAACGTTTTTTGTTTCTAATGTGGAGATGCAGTACACTTCATACATTCGATGTCCTATGAGACTGGAACTTTCTTGCCTGGTGTCTGTAGGAGGTGCTACCTTAGGTGAGAACAAATCCTATTCTTCATTACCATTTCCATATCCATATTGTATGGAGGTATTCAGTTTTCTGAGATGGCACACCTAGATTCTGCATCTGCTGGGAACTGCATTAAACAGGCTGTCGTGCAACGGTACTAGATTCCTATCTGATGTCTCCAGAGCCCCTAGACTGTCATCTGTCCATGGAGAATATGGATTGAGCTGACATGCTTTGTGTCCAAACCAGTGGAGTTACGGTGGGAGCTTTGCATTCAGACGAGATTTCTTTCTTGGTGTTTTTGAACTTATAGGTTTGCCTTGGCTTCATACCCATGAGCCTGACCTCCACTGAAAATCAGAAGAGGTGCTCCATTGGAGGCAGAATTGCCATAAGAGATGTCTAGTTCCTGAATTCCAGAAGATAGCTATTCTGAAAGTCAGTTCTATATGCCACTCTGGGGCAAGGAAGATGCCTCCCAAGCAACAGCCATCCAGCCTTCCCCTATCAACAGCCAGTGCTACTACTACCAACTCTGAGGACATCCTGTTGGAGAGAAGCTTTGTTTGGCCTATTGAAGAGGGGCATAAGTTTGGGGGGGGAGGTTACTGTAATGCCAGCATCCCTGTGGAGAAGCCGGCATACTCACCACGGTCAGCATCTGCTGTACCCTCTATGTCTGTCTCTGCTGACCTATCTGCAACAGCCATCCTAGCTGCACCCACCTGCACTAGAGACTGTACTTGCCAGTACCTGAGTCCATCCTAGCACCCCTTGCCTGGGGATGCCTTGGGGGGTAAGCTTCAACAGTTTCCCCGTGGTCCAGTGGGTTCACTCCTGCTTGCCATCACACCTTCATGTGTAAAAGGTACATTGTTCTACTGTTCAAAGACACCTGCACAAATGTGGCCTTTATGGAAGAGTCGACAGAAGAAAATTTCTCCTGTGTCCTCCATGCAAAATAACATTTAAACAAGCCTGATGCATTTTGGAAACGTCCTATGGACCGATGAGGTATAAAATAAAACTATTTGGCCACAATAATCAAATGTATGTGTGGAGAAAAAAGGGTGACAAAATTAGTGTGGAAAGAAAAGGGTTTTCAGACCGTGCTCTCACCTGGACGTATAATCTCAACTCGCAGAGATATATTTTTTTATAGTTTTAGGATTAACCCTTCATCAGGAAAAAAATCACAAGGTTAACAGATGTACATCACAACCATTATAAGGTGAGCAGTGTTCACACAAAGTTATTAATTTACACACAGGTATACCCTATGTGCGCTTTTTTCTTTTCAGACATATTTTATATGGAGAAAAAAGGGAACAGAATTTCAAGAACAGAACACCTTGTCAACCATTAAGCATGGAGGTGGATCAATCATGCTTTGGCTCGAGAACATTTCAAAGGAAGAGGCAAGAATAGATTCAATGAAATTTCAACAAATTCTTGATGCAACCATAAAACGATATGCTCAAAATCTGAATTTGAAAATAAGATGGTTTCTACGAATGAATAATGATTAGGCGCAGGATGAAGGTTTTACAATGGCCCTCAAAGTCTCCTGGTCTAAACATCATTGAACATGTGTGGCTAGATCTCAAAACAGCAGTGCATGCCAAATAACCCAGGAATCTCACAGAACTGGAAGACTTTTTCAAGGAAGAAAGTTGAATAATTTCAAGACTTTTGGCCGCTACAAAAAGCATTTACAAGCTGTGATACTTGCAAAAAGGGGGTATTACTAGGTACTAACCATGTTGGAAGACCAATTTTTGCATCGGCCCATTTTACTTTCTGTAATTTTTATAATGTTAAAGATGAAAATATTTTATATATTAACTTAATGCTATGTAGAGATCATTTTCATCTTCAACTTGAACTTAATCTTCAACATTTTACATAAAACGTTATTGTGGAAAGAGCTTTAGATAATACTTTTTACATCTCTTTTTTTTCTTAGTTCTGGATATTAATCCGCATGCATGTTTGTCAATAATTGTGGTCTTCCTGACCATTATAGCCCCTGATGTACCCTGAAAATGAAAGGGGAAATGCGTTGGGCGGATTCCTCTTCTCGTGAGACTAACCCACTGGGAGAGTGATGTATGAAGTAATGGACTTATGAGACTAATTAAGTCTAGTGTCAATTAATTTGTCGTTTCATTATCATCAATGTTCCTATGGACTGGGACTATATGAATGTATTTAGAGGGGATACTGTATTGCTATTAGGAGACTTCCCCGGTCTCTGATCTATGTGATGAGTGGATATATACTTCAGCTTACTTTGATATAACATTGGTTATTGGCGTTGTAGCTGACTATTTCAGTATTTGAGACATAATGACTATCTGATGGTATAGGAATCCCCACATCAACATTTTACTACTATGTTGTTTATTAATAAAATATTTCTGTAGGTATTTGGCTGTTTTGGTTTATGCATACTTACCTACTTTTGGTCATCATTATGCTGTATACCGTATTTTTCGCTTTATAAGACGCACTTTTCTTTCCCCCAAATTGGGGGAAAATGGGGATGCATCTTACAAAGCGAATAGTGAAAAAAACTGTGAAAAAAGTGCAAAAAATCAGTGTTACTGGGCTTGGAGTGGCGGCGGCAGAGCAGACAGGTGCAAAGCAGGGTTGGCAGTGGGGCAAAGCAGCAGGCCTGGAGCTGGGGGTCTCAGTGCGGTGATCAGCAGTGATCTGCAGTGTTCGGCGGTATGCGGGCGGCATAGTGCAGGCCAGTGTCATTGCACTTCTGGGATCGGCCGCGCATTTCCAGTTTGGAGAGGGAAACACTGAATTGCCTCTTGTGTCTCCCGCACAGGACTTCAGGAAAATGGCCGTCAACCCAGCTCATGCGCAGATGGAGCTCTCGGTCACTGAGTTCTCGATCTTCACATGCGCTGCACTTGTTATGGTGAAATAGCCGGAGGCAGGCAGGATTCTGGGCTCCGCTGCACACAGAGACCCAAAGCAGACGAGGGAGAGAAGAGTGATTCTCCTCCTCCTCTGCAGGAATGGATATTAATTGGTGGAGGGAACTGTTGCAGAGCTGCCTCCACCAATTAGATATCTATCCCTGCACATTGTATAGTGAAACACTTCTTATTTACACTAGTCCAAGAGATCCTTGGGAGAGAACTACAGATCTTAAATAACAGAGCATTACCACAGATTCACCATAACAGTGCATCATTTGCAGATCTCCCCATAACAGAGCATTACCACAGATCCCATATAACAGAGCATCACCACAGATCCCAAATAACAGTGCATCACCACAGATCTAACATAAAAGTGCGTCATCGGCAGATCCCCCAATAAGTGTGCACCTTGCAGATCCCCCATAACAGTGTGTCACCACATATCCCCATAACAGTGCATCACCACAGATCCCCCATAACAGTGTGTCACTTCAGATCCCCATAACAGTGTGTTATCTGCAGATCCACCCAATATGAGTGCACCATGCAGATCCCCCATACCAGTGAGTCACCACAGATCCCCATAACAATCAATCACTACAGATCCCCACAATAAGTGTACACCATGTAGATCCCCCATAACAGTGCATTACCACAGATCTCCCATAACAGTGCATCACCCAGATCACCCATAACAGTGTGTCATCTGCCGATCCCCCCAATAAGTGTGTCACCACATATCCCCATAACAGTGCATCACCACAGATACCCCATAACAGTGTGTCACCACAGATCCTCCATTACAGTGCATCACCTCAGATCCCAATAACTGTGTACCATGCAGATCCCCCATATTAGTGCGTCACCACAGATCCCCATAACAGTGCATCACCACTGATACCCCCAATAAGGGTACGCCATGCAGATCCCCCATAACAGTGCATCATCACAGATCCCGCATAAAGGTGTATCACCACAGATCCTTCATAACAGTGCATCACCACAGATCCCAAGGGCCACACATCTACAGTTGTGGCCAAAAGTATTGACACCCCTGCAATTCTGTCATATAATACTCAGTTTCTTTCCGAAAATGATTGCAATCACAAATTCTTTGGTATTAAAAGAGAATGAAGCAAAAAGCAAAATATTGATCATTTCACACAAAACTCCAAAAATGGGCCAGACAAAAGTATTGGCACCCTCAGCCTAATAATTGGTTGCACAACCTTTTGCCAAAATAACTGCGATCAACCGCTTCCGGTAACCATCAATGAGTTTCTTACAATGCTCTGCTGGAATTTTAGACCATTCTTCTTTGGCAAACTGCTCCGGTCCCTGATATTTGAAGGGTGCCTTCTCCAAACTGCCATTTTTAGATCTCTCCACAGGTGTTCTATGGGATTCAGGTCTGGACTCATTGCTGGCCACCTTAGAAGTCTCCAGTGCTTTCTCTCAAACCATTTTCTAGTGCTTTTTGAAGTGTGTTTTGGGTCATTGTCCTGCTGGAAGACCCATGACCTCTGAGGGTGACCCAGCTTTCTCACACTGGGCCCTACATTATGCTGCAAAATTTGTTGGTAGTCTTCAGACTTCATAATGCCATGCACACGGTCAAGCAGTCCAGTGCCAGAGGCAGCAAAGCAACCCCAAAACATCAGGGAACCTCCACCATGTTTGACTGTAGGGACCGTGTTCTTTTCTTTGAATGCCTCTTTTTTTCTCCTGTAAACTCTATGTTGATGCCTTTGCCCAAAAAGCTCTACTTTTGTCTCATCTGACCAGAGAACATTCTTCCAAAACGTTGTAGGCTTTCTCAGGTAAGTTTTGGCAAACTCCAGCCTGGCTTTTTTATGCCTCGGGGTAAGAAGTGGGGTCTTCCTGGGTACCCTACCATACAGTCCCTTTTCATTCAGACGCCGACGGATAGTACGGGTTGACACTATTGTACCCTCGGACTGTAGGGCAGCTTGAACTTGTTTGGATGTTAGTCGAGGATCTTTATCCACCATCCGCACAATCTTGCGTTGAAATCTCTCTTCAATTTTTCTTTTCTGTCCACATCTAGGGAGGTTAGCCACAGTGCCATGGGTTTTAAACTTCTTGATGACACTGCGCACGGTAGGCACAGGAACATTCAGGTCTTTGGAGATGGACTTGTAGCCTTGAGATTGCTCATGCTTACTCACAATTTGGTTTCTCAAGTCCTCAGACAGTTCTTTGGTCTTCTTTGTTTTCTCCATACTCAATGTGGTACACACAAGGACACAGGACAGAGGTTGAGTCAACTTTAATCCATGTCAACTGGCTGCAAGTGTGATTTAGTTATTGCCAACACCTGTTCGGTGCCACAGGTAAGTTACAGGTGCTGTTAATTACACAAATTATAGAAGTATCACATGATTTTTCTAGTAGTGCCAATACTTTTGTCCACCCCTTTTTTATGTTTGGTGTGGAATTATATCCAGTTTGGCTTTAGGACAATTCTTTTTGTGTTTTTTCATTGAAGACAAATTAAATGAAGATAATAATACCAAAGAATTTGTGATTGCAATTATTTTCAGGAAAAAACTGAGTATTATCTGATAGAATTGCAAGGGTGTCAATAGTTTTGGCCACAACTGTAAAATAATAAGTTGATCTAATATCACTAGGCAAAATAAAACTGAACATGAGGTTCTTAGTGTAACATTCTGATTAGACTGTATGAAGCCGCTACAACGTCACGGCAAATCTCTTAGTGAGCAAAAATAGACAGGAACCCCTCTTACAGTCTCCAGCCTTGCAGCATGGGTTCTGTGGGGCACCAGAAACTCACCCTGCTGGTTCATTGTCGCTGTGGTGGTGGTTGGCGCATGACTCCACACCTTTTAAGGCCACAGTATTTAAAGTTATGGACATGCTGAAATTCGCCGTGACTTGGCATTAGGCTTCATAAGTCTGATCATAATGTTAAACTACCGTAAAAACTTCTTGCTCAGTTGAATACAGTACATTTTTGCCTACCACCGGTAGATCAACTTGTTGTGATTTTTGAATGTTCAGCCCATGTCTTTTCTACAGTAATAGTATTCATTCATGTTCTCATTTGCAATGCCCCCATAACTATGAAGGACAGAGCTGCCAGTTGTTTCAATACTGTATTTCAGTTGACTGCTGCATATTGTGCATTTTTCAAGACTGTCAAAGCAGATAAGTCTTGCATATAAAATTCCCGTTAAACTGGAGGTTATAAAATATTCTAAAGTGCATGAGAAGAGAGCAGTAGAGAGACATTTTGGACTACCTCCAACTGAAAAAATGATAAGAGAGCGCAAAAAAAGTGTGAAAAAGCAAATCTGGTCTTCGTGGGCATGGTGCAAAGTGACCAGGGTTAGACGTGGACATAAAAGAGTGGATTACATTCCACAGAAATAATGGCCTTTCGGTGTCAACAAATATGATAATATGCAAAGCCAAGTGGATTGCTGCTGAGAAAGGCATCGATGACTTTACTGGATCACCATCATAGTGCTTCAGATTTATGAAGAGATGTGGTCTTGCTATGCGCACCAAAACTAGAGTTTCACAACAAATGCCAAAAGAATATGAAGCCAAGACTCTATCTTTCCACAAGCTTGTGACAGTAGAAAGAAAAATGAATTTGAATTAGGCCAGATTGGAAGTATGGATGAAGTCCCTCTAACTTTTGATGTGCCATCCAACAGGACTGTTGATGCAAGGGGTGCCAAAAGTGTAACGGTAAAAAACTGCAGGACATGAAAAAAAACATTATACAGTTGTGTTGTCCTGCTGTGCCGATGGCACGAAACTGCTGCCAATGTTAATTTTTAAAAGAAAGAACATGCCCAAAGAAGCTATCCTACAAGGAGTTGTTGTGCATGTACACGAGAAAGGATGGATGGACAAGAATGGAATGAGATTGTGGGTCGGCTAAGTGTGGTCAAAACATCCTGGAGAGCTTCTAAAAAAAAACAGCCCTGTTTAGTGCTAGACCAATTCAGAGCACTTATCAGTGGAAACACAAAAAAGGTGTTTAAAGAAGTGAAGACCCATCTCGCGGTAATTCCAGGGGGGCTTACCAGCCAGCTGCAACCTCTCGATGTTTCTATAAACAAGACGTTCAAAGTCTACATGTGAAAAGAGTGGAACAAATGGATGGCTGCTAGCAATCATGACCGGACACCAACTGGATGTATGAAGAGGCTCACTATCACTCAAGTTTATGAGTGGGTGAAAACATCATGGCAATCTGTGAAGGATGAAATGGTTATACGTTCATTCAAAAAATGTGGGATTAGCAATGCCTTAGATGGCACTGAGAATGGTTTTCTTTATGAGGACAGTTGAGAAAGTGACATTAAGAGGACTTGATCTTTCTAGACTCTGACAGCAGTGATGAGGAATTCCTGGGATCCCCTGAATAGAAGACTTCTGTGCCTGAGGACTAAAGTTTCTCCTCACTTGTTATCCTGAACATGGTTCTTGCTGTTACTTACGGTACATGGGACTGTTCTTACATGTTACCCACAATGCTGCTGTTGACTCCTGTTGAGTCTACTATGTTAAAATAATATTTTTTTATTTAATTAAAGGTTTTTGCACATTATTTGGCTCAGAATATTTTTTTTATTATTTTGCTCCTCTAATACCTAGGTACTTCTTATAATCAGGTGCGTCTTATAAAGCAAAATATACTGTCACTATACTTCATTATAGGTTAGGCTGTTTTCTTAGGTCCACACCCATCTACTTTTTATATAACATGATAGCATGTAACTCTTTTTCACCCTTTTATTGAGATCTTCTGTTATTGCTCATGTATGGATTTGCCTTATATCTTGCATGTGACAATCATATATGTGACAATCACATGCACTGGTCTTGCATATTTTTGTGTATTCTACTTTGTCCTTACTTAGATAATAATCAGTCATTTTCGATGTATGTAGTAGCCACCATTCTACCCCCCACCTTATTTTTTGCCATAGTAAAGTATTTACTATTTTTTTTATTTCTCTTTGACTTTTGATTCAGTTACTTTTCCTCTCCAATTTTATTTTAAATATTTTTACCGATTTGTCCTGTGTGGTTAGCTAGTCAACTTTTATCCATACACCACAATATTTCTTCTAACATACCATACAGTCAGGCCCGACGCCAGCACCCGGTATACCTGGGCAGATGCTGGGGCCCTGAAGAAGTAAGAGCGCCCACTCGCTGTCTGTGAGGGAAGCAGTAAGGAGACCCGATCAGAGACAGCTGTCCTCTCTCCATCTCTTCTCTCCTGCTCCGCACTGATCTAGGTGATCGGTACACAGCAGGAGAATAAGCTTACCGGGAGCTACATGGAGGATAAAGGACCTTCCACTTCCAGTCATGTGAATGATCACATGACTGAAATTAAGACCCTTGAAGTTACTGCTGCTGCTCAAGTTCTGCAGCCTCCTGCAGCTCCCAGTGGCTCGTCTCCTGCACTGCACTGATGTGGTAATGTATAGATTGTGTGTGTATGTCTGTATGTGCCTGCACTGTCCATGTAGAAGAGCTGTGTGTATATGTGTGTGTGTTTCTATATACATGCATTGTCCATGTAGCAAAGCTGTGTGTGTTTGTATGTGCATGTATTAGAGCTGTGTGTGTATCTGTGTATGTACGTGTAGTGTCTATGTAGCAGAGCTGTGTGTGTCTGTATATGCATGTAAGCAGAACTGTGTGTATCTGAATGTTCATGTAGCAGAGCTGTGTGTGTTAATGTGCAAGTACTGTGTATGTAGCAAGCTGTGTGTGTAGTGTAAATGTAGCAGAGCTGTATGTGTATGTATTAGGCATGTAATAGAGCTTTGTGTGTAGTGTGAATGTATTGGGCATGTAGCAGAGCTGTGTGTATCTGTATGTTCATATAGTAGAGCTCTGTGTGTAGTGTGCATGTATTGGACATGTAGCAGAGCTGTGTGTGTGTAACTGTATGTTCATGTAGCAGAGCTGTGTGTGTCTGTATGTGTATGTATTGGGCATGTAATAGAGCTTTGTGTGTAGTGTGAATGTATTGGTCTTGTAGCAGAGCTGTGAGTATCTGTATGTTCATATAGCAGAGCTCTGTGTGTAGTGTGCATGTATTGGGAATGTAGCTGTGTGTGTAGTGTGGATATATTGGCATTTAGTTGAGCCGTGAGTGTAGTGTGAATGTAGCAGAGCTGTGTGTGTGTGTATCTGTATGTTCATGTAGCAGAGCTATGGGTGAAGTGTGCATGTATTGGGCATGTAGCAGAGCTGTGTGTGTGCATCTGAATGTTCATGTAGCAGTGCTGCGAGTATGTACCTGTATGTTCATGTAGCAGAGCTGTGTGTGTTGTGTGGATGTATTGGCCATGTAGCAGAGCTGTGTGTGTAGTGTGAATGTAGCAGATCTGTGTGTGCCTGTATGTGTATGTATTGGGCATGTAATAGAGCTTTGTGTAGTGTGAATGTATTGGTCATGTAGCAGAGCTGTGTGTATCTGTATTTTCATATAGCAGAGCTCTGTGTGTAGTGTGCATGTATTGAGCTTGTAGCATAGCTGTGTGTGTGTAACTGTATGTTCATGTAGCAGAGCTGTGTGTATAGTGTGCATGTATTGGGAATGTAGCTGTGTGTGTAGCGTCGATATATTGACATTTTTTTTCAAGCTGTGTGTGTAGTGTGAATGTAGCAGAGCTATGTGTGTGCATCTGTATGTTCATGTAGCAGACCTATGTGTGAAGTGTGCATGTATTGGGCATGTAGCAGAGCTGTGTGTGTGTATCCGTATGTTCATGTAGCAGAGCTGTGTGTGTAGTGTGGATGTATTGGCCATGTAGTAGAGATGTGCGTGTCTGTATGTGCATGTATTGGGCATGGAGTACAGTTGTGTGTGTGTGTGGTGTGCAAGTCGCAGAGCTGTGAATCTGGTGTGCATGTGGCAGAGCTGTGTGTGTGTCAAGTGTACCTGTAGCAGATCTGTGTGTGTGGTTTCCAAGTCACAGAGCTGTGTGTCTACATGTGCATGTAGTAGAGCCATCCTAGGTCTATGGGTATATAACAGACCTGCATGTGTGTAATATAGTTTTCAGAAAGATGCTATAGATTTATCTCCTCCAGATTCTACCCTAGTACATTAAAATTAGCGTTAATGACACCCTCCTCTTACACCACCAGGGAAGCTTTAATCAATAGGAAAAATGTTTTCTTATTTACATCTGTCTAAACCTGGGGTGCGATTAGTATAGAAGAGCTACAGCACAAGGGTCACAGATTGGATTACCTTTATTATACCACGATGCCGTATTCATCAGGTGGATTTTCTTTTTTTTTTTTTAAATCCACCTGATGAAGACGGCGGTCCGCTGTAGAAATGCATCATGGTATAATAAAGGTAATCCAATCTGTGACCCTTGTGCTGTAGCGCTCCTATACTAATCAGTTCCTACTATAATATCATATCCCCATCCGAGGGTTAAGGAGCAGCTTCTGCCGGGATCACCACTCACTAACTGAAGGATCTGCGGTGATGTAGCACGTCGTCAGCAGTCACATGATGAACCCCCATTGAATCACCTGACCGGAAGAAGGTGAGCAACAAGGATGCTAACACACCGGCGGTGCCTGCGGATTGCTTACAACGAGGTTGTGCAGGGTTGGCACAACCTCACAAGGTGAGAACAAACCTATATTAAATTGAGAGACCCCCACTAGACCACCAGGTATTGCTCATAGATGCGCTTTCTCCAAACCAGTGGCGGAACTACTGTGGTGCAGCTGGTGCAGCTGCACCAGGGCCCCGACCGGCTAGGGGCCCCTTCAAGCCTGCAGGGGGGCCCCCAGCTGACCCCCGCAAGCCGCTGTCAGATGAGAGGAGGGTCAGGCAAGGGAAGCAGAAAGCTTCCTGCTTCCCCTGCCTGATCCCGCCCCCCCCCTCTCCTCTGTCCCTCCGGCTCCCAGGAGCGCACTCGCGCAGGTAGGAGAGCCGCCGCAAACGCCAGCACCACATCGACCCCCCGGGTCAGCGCCGACGCCACCAGTACACCCCCCGCTCCTCAACGTGGCTGCTGGCTGCATCAGGGCTCCCTGGGGTAAAGGTCCGCCACTGCTCCAAACAATTATATTTTGCATAAACCTGGGGTGTGGCTTATGGTGCAGATGTACAGCAGTGCAAACAGAGTGCTAACGGGACCCATGGAGACTCTTTCACCCGGGACCCACAAATATCTGGAGCCAACCCTGGACATAGGCCCACTATTTGGTGATATGTTACTGGGGTATCACTGTTATATCACTGTTTCAGTGTTAGCTATAAGTCCATAGTATGCTGGTCCTAAGTAGGAGCCAAAATAATTAAAAAAATTCCACATGTATCTTTTCATGTTTTTGAAGAATCTACTTTACAAAAAACTTATGATAGAGAAGTAATGCAGCCCGGTCACCTACCCTCCCCTGTAAAATCTCAGATGAATGATACCATCTGCCAGCAACAACCATAAAGCCTGAATCCACAGTAGAAGCGTAACAAATCTTATTATAGAAAGGCATTCATGAAGGAACACTTTGAGATCTCATTCTGCACAAACCAGCTTGAAAAGTGTATTTCCGTTTCTTTAGCTACAATGCTCATTAGTGCTCATTTTGTAGTCTTTCTTTTGCTAATCACAAAAGCGCTCATTATGTGGAGACAAGTGGTTTCAACTTTTCAATACGGAAATTGTTGCCATATGAAAAAATTATTGATGTGAATGTGACTGCTGAGTCAAATAAGCAATTTAAAAGTATAAATCCTTAGGGATGCGAAAAAGTGTTAGCTATAGGATTACAGAAGATTTAATAGTAACTTTGCAATGTACTGTGATCTTGGCTGTACCTTGAAAAGAGTTTTAAATACTAAATCCTTTAATTGGGATTCCAATGCTATGCAGAAAACTCACCCTAGAAAAGCTACCCCTGGTAAATGGGTAATAAATAATAACAAAAATAATTTTTATTTCTATAGTACTGACAAATTGCGTAAAGCTGCTGGGCGTGGACCCACTGCACCACGGGCTTGACTTCACGGTTGAAGGTCATAGTTGCAGTTAGGCATGTGCTAAAGATTACCAGTTACCAATCTAGGGAATTTCTTGGCTCCATGCAGCTGACCACAGTGGTCAGGAGTGCAGGCACGGATTCAGGTCTTGGCAGCGGGATTGAAACAGGGAGGCAGGTTGGTACATGCTTGACAACCGGTATTGAAAGACAGGCTGGTAATAGTGTTCAGGTAGATGCTGACTGATACAGAAGGAACAGACACAGACAGGTTCAGCAGGGACTGGTAGGTACGAAAGGTATTGGCAGGTGTGACAGGAACTTGCAGGGGCGACAGGTACTGCCAGGAGCAGCAGGTTCAGGCAGGTACAGCAGGTACTGGCAGGTATGGCCAAGTAAAGTAACACAGGACTATTAGTGGATCACAAGTTTAGGTTATTGGACACAGGATACAGGTACATGTTTTTTGGGGCACTGACAACCAGTAAACATGCAGACAGAACAAACATGTTGCATAAGCACCTATCAAAGGGGAAGGGTGCCAGAAGTACCTAGTGTCCTCCAGCCATTGGCTGGGGACACATACAGAGTGCACACGATACCCCTTTAAGAGGCAGGGAGTGGGCATGCTCGCACTCATACCATGCTCCCAAGAGACCTGTATGAAGTGTTCAGAACCTGAAAGCAGAGACACGCAGCAGGGACCAAAGTGAAAGCCACTAGATGACCGGGAAGGTGCCTGCATCGACATCCTTGCCACAGGGATGCCAGTGCCAGCATTACAGTACCCCCCTCTTTACACCCCTTTTTTCCAGGCCTAAAAGGAATCTCTTCAGGAATAGAGGAGATAAATAATTTTCTTCAGGCTTCCCCGACCTTACCCCAGGACCACAAACTTTCCAATCTATTACCAAAAGAGCTTTACCTCTCACACTCTGCATGGAAATAATTTTCCTTACATAAAATATGTCCTCCAAGCAGACAGTCATAGGAGCAGGTGGTGGCAGGAGAGAGCCAGACTGATGTTGCTTGAAAGCCTTGTTCCAAGCACATGAAGGACAAGGGAAACACACTCCAGAATATCTTTTTTCACATAGGGCTAATAGTGTGGAAGAGTGACCCCACAACAAGACTTAATTCCTGTTGGATACCTACTTGAAAGTCCTTCCTGGTGACACCTAGGACAAATTCATTGGATCCACCACATCCTCCCTGGAGAACTCAACATGTCGGGGATTCTCCTTCTTCTTATTAAAGAAAATAGCATCAGATCGATAATAAAGGATTGAAATGAATGTGACACACCCACTCCAGGGTCTGGGGAAGACTCGGGAACTGGGCAGTTACTCGTTGTTCTCTTCACTTTTTGGTTCTTTTCACAGGGACAGATGGGGCCGAGACCTGGTCCCGTGACCCTGGCGGTGTCATTTTAATAAACGGGGAATAGATGACAGGGGAAGTCAAAGGGGAAGGGGTATTCATAACGTCACCTGCGTTATAAGGCCAGGGCTGCTTCGGGACCCCTGGGGTCGATGACCAGCAGCTTGGATGGTTCTGCTCCCTGCAGGTGGAACGCGGTCCCCAGGGCAGTGGGATGGAGGAGTCAGTTCGTACCTTGGCAGATGTTCACTGGGTCGTCAGTACCCCGATGTCTCATGCGGCCTCTGCAGCCGGTGTTCACAGCGAATTAAATTCTCACACACCATAAGTGAAGTTCTGTTGCTTTTACTGAGTTGTTTCAACATGGCCGCCAGGTACGTCCCTTGCCAAACTCCATTTCAGCGTTGTCTCCAGAACCGGGACAGTGCAGTCGAGTCACAATTGGTGCCCCTTTCTTCCTCTCTAGGTGTCTATGTCTCTTGTGGTCTCTTCCTCTCTTTCCCTTCCAAGCGCTATAAGGAGTAGTTCTTGTAATGTACAATAATTAGATCTGCCTCTTTAAGAAAACTAGGTCTGGTATATCATGGGCAATGAGAAGAAGGAGGTGGGAAGTTAAGTTTTAGTTTCACTTTGAAGCATGCTGCTGAAAGACTGCTCTGTGCTATGATGGAGAAAGATGGAAGACAAGAATAAAGTGCAGTTAAAGTTTACCCTTGTGAATGCCTCATATCATGTTGATATTACAACTGGTGACGAGGATGGGATATAACCACCGGCTGCTGTGAGTACTGATCACAGTTTACTGCTTTACACACCAGCATCACTGAGAGACTCTATCATGGCTGAATACTTACACAGCTTCCCACAGTTTGATATGACTGATGCTATTAATCTCTCCCATAACAGGAGAAAAAGGCTAAACAGATTTGAATACTTTCTAGAAGCCGTGAACATAAAAGAGGAGAAAAGAAAGAAGGCTGTGCTCTTACATTGTGCAGGTTCAGGAGTCTATGATATATACAGCACATTACCTTCAGCTGAGACAGACACATACAGCAATTGCACCAAAGCTCTTACTGACTACTTCAACCCCAAACAAAATATCAGATATGAAAGATACAAATTCAGAATTGCTAAGCAGCTCTCAGAAGAATCTATAGACACCTATGTCACCCGGCTGAGAGAGCTGGCACATGGATGTGCATTCACAGATGTAGATGATGAAATTCTAACCCAAGTTATTGTCACCTTCTCATCCAATACCATAAGGCGCAAAGCTCTGCAGCAAGATCTCTCTCTACATGATTTACTCAAAATGGCCAGTGCTATAGAAACAGCAGATCATCAGGCTACTGCAATGGAGAGTGGGGATAATTTACATGTGCATAATCTCAAACATAAGAATGCACAAGACAAGCAAACCCTGAAACAGAGGAAATGCTATAGATGTGGACAGGATTTCCCTTAGGCTGCCTTCACATTTGCGTTTGCAAGCGCAGCGTATGTTGCGGATTTAAAAAACTAAATCCGCATGCGTATTGCTTACCTATCTTTATAATGGGGTACGCATTCATACGCAATGACATGCGTTTGTATGCGTATGTATGCGTTTGCGTACATGTGCGTTTAATTTCGTCCCCCTCAGAACGCAACAAGCAGCATTTTTTGGCGCCTGAAAAATCTGCAAGCATCCGCATGCGTACGCTTGCATATAAACAACGCATTATTGTTAATAGGTACGCAAGCGTCCGCGTGGTCTTGCGGAAGTGTGCATTTGAAACGCATGCGTACCTTACATTGCCACTCCCCATGGGCGTTTCTGACAAAAAGAAACATGTTTGACACAAAAAATCTGTAACGCATGCGGACAAAAAACGCATACGCAATGTACAAACGCAAGCATACGCACGCAAACGCTGCGTTTATTTTAAGCATTGTGTATATGCATGCATATGATACACGCAGTGTTTGCATGCAGATGCATGCGTTTTTGCATGCGTATGCGCATGCGCATTATACGCTGCGTTCTCAAACGCAAATGTGAAGCCAGCCTTACCACCTCAACAAATGTCCAGCTATAGGACAGACATGCAGTAAGTGTGGAAAAGGGAATCATTTTGCAGTTGTCTGCAGATCAGCACAGTACAAATCTTCTCTGCCTCTGACAAAGCCCGCAAGTATAAAAATGGTAACTCAGGACACAGAAGAAATGTCTGGGGCGGAAAACTACCGTATGTGTTCACCACTTCTGCCACTTGCCCAGTACAGTCTCCCTGCATCACACTCTCAATCTGCAACACAAATATTACCTTTACAATAGTGGATATTATAGACAGCACTGCATATGAACAATTGAAAAATAAGCCAGTTTTATAGCAAGTGAATACTAAAATCAAGAGGACAATTTCACACGGAAATCAGCTATAAAGAAAACAGGCAAAAACCACTTTTCACACATTAAAAGGATCGGGAGGCTGTTTTCTCAGCTATCCCACTGCATTGAAGCTAGGTCTCATCCAGATTATTCATACCATAACTGACCGGGCAGATACGGATGTACAGGCCATGGTAAACAGTTTTCCCACCTTATTTAGTGGTTTGGGGAAATTAAAGGACTCTCAAGTACATCTTCATGTAGACGACAGTGTTCGTCCGGTAGCCCAACCACATAGACGCATTCCTTTTCACCTGAGAAAGAAGGTAGAAAAAGGACTTCAATTCCTCATGGATGAGGACGTCATTGAAACTGTTACTGGTCCCACTCCGTGGCTCTCCTCACTTGTGGTAGTTCCAAAACCAAAGACTCCTGAGCAGGTGAGACTGTGTGTTAACATGCACCTACCCAACACCGCTATCCAGAAAGAAAGACATATCTCACCCACGATTGATGACATCATTCATTTATTAAATGGAGTGACCGACTTTTGAAAAGCTCGACCTCGATAAAGGCTATCACCAATTAGAACTGAGTCCAGAATCCAGATACTTAACAACATTTCAGAAGATATAAAAGATTGACTTTTGGAGTCTGCTCAGCAGCAGAAATTTTTCAGGATGCGATAAGGAGCGTCATTCAACACATTCCAAATGCCTTTAATTATACTGGTGTTCGGTAAAACTCAAGCTATAAAACATCTTCAAATGCCTGCTCTCTGCTAGACTCACTTTAAACAAAGAAAAATGTGAATTTGATAAAAGTTCATTAGAGTTCTATGGTCACATCTTCTCGGCAAAAGGAGTACAACCTGATCTCAATTCCACAAACTGCCAGGGAAGTACGCTCTTTTCTTGGAATGGCAAGCTACTGTGCTAGATATATTCCACATTTTTCAACTTTCAGCAGTCAATTAAGAGAACTTACAAAGCAAAATTGTGTCTTTCAATGGTCCCAAGACTGTCAGACCTCTTTTGAAGCAATTAAACATGAATTTTGCTCAACCACTACCATGGCTTATTTTGATCCGGCACTTCGAACCAAATTAATTGTGGACGCCAGTCCCGTGGGGCTGGGTGCTATCTTAGCACAATATAAGAATAATAATCAAGATCCTCACATCATTTCTTATGCAAGTAAAAGTGTAACAAGCACTGAAAAGAAATATTCACAACCTGAAAAAGAAAGCTTGGCAGTTGTCTGGGGATGTGAACACTTTCACTTATTTCTCTATGGAGCTCCCTTCACTATTGTCACCGACCATCAAGCACTCCTTACGATCTTTGGAAATCCCAGAGCTAAAATGCCTGCACGCATTGTACGATGGGGTCTACGTCTACAGGACTATAACTACAAAATTGTTCACAAACCTGGAAAATTCAGCAATTCGGCTGACTATCTTTCAAGACATCCTATGAATGATGCCTCACCTGAGCGGTCCTCCATTGAAAAATACATACACTTCATTACAGCTCATGCAGTGCCTAAAGCACTCTCCATTGATCACTTTGTGAATGCAACAACGAGTGACAAAACGCTATGTGCCTTAATACAAATCATACAAAATCAAAGGTGGCATGAAATCCAAAAAGAAAAATTTCCTGATTCTGAGATTGATCTGAAGGAATTAAAACTATTCTCAAGTGTACGGGAGGAATTATCAGTCACTGAAGAACACCTCATTCTTCGAGGTACCAAACTGATTGTACCTAAGACTTTGCGCAACTTAGTCATACAAATCGCACATGAAGGTCATCTGGGAATTGTTGGTACTAAAAAATTACTTAGAGAAAAAGTGTGGTTCCCAAACATGGATCAATTGGTGGAAGAGAAGATTAAACATTGCTCCACCTGTCAATTCATTATTCCATCATCAAACTTAGAACCACTGCAAATGTCTCCGCTACCCACTGCTGTCTGGGAGGAAGTGGCAGTCGTCATATATGGACCATTACCCAATAGCCAGTACATTCTAGTAACAATTGATGAATATTCTAGATACCCTGTCATTTCTTTCATATCTTCAACATCTGCCACTAGTGTCATACCAGAACTGGATGACATATTCTCTGCATATGGCATTCCAAGAGTGCTTAAAACAGGCAATGGACCTCCATTCAATGGACATGTATTTACACAATTTTCTGAATACTTGGGGTTCAGTCACAGGAAAATCACACCTTGCTGGCCACAAGCCAATGGTATAGTAGAACGTTTCATGCACACTATGGGGAAAAGAGTCAAGGCAGCGAGTCTGGAGCACACCCCACTGAAAAAGTCATTATACAAATTCATGCGCAATTATCGCAATACGCCACATTCTACTACTAATACTGCTCCAGCTCATCTAATGTTCAACAGAACTCCGCGCATATGTATCCCTGACGTGACCAGTCATCCCTTACCAAGTGACTCTTCTGTGCGATCAGCAGACTCTTCTAGCAAGCAAGCTATGAAATATTATGCAGACAGAAGGCGAAGGGGACAGCCGAATGCCATCAAAAAAGGGGATGTTGTCGTCGTGCGTCAAAAACCAACCAACAAGACTTCAGCTACTTATAATCCTGCACAATACAATGTTACTGATAAGAAAGGCAGCATATAGGTGGAAGCTACACACAAGGGACAGAGTTGCCGTCATACAATTCAATGAGAAGAGCATAGAGAGAACATGCCTGAAGGGACACTGAGAGAGAGTGAGGGGTCTCAGAGTGACAGCCTGGCTGCAGAGGGTTAAGAGTTACCAGAGTTATTGAACTGTGAACTGAACTGTTTATAAACTGTGTGATTTGGAAGAACTTGCAAGTAAACCCGGTGAACCTTGCGTCAGTCTCTCGTGTATGATTCCAGGTATACAGAACTGTATCTTATCTTTACACCCTGTCAGAAGCAGCCCGACCAGCAGCAGGCTCATCCATCTAGCTGCAGCCCATCCATCCCTCCATCCTCCTGGCAGAGCTACGCTGCAGTGGTGGTCCCCTTACTGACCACAACCCGTGGGTGGCATCACGACAAACTATTCCTGTTAATTCCCCTTTTACTTGTGAGAACTCAGGACACGGTCCGGACCAGGACCGCCGTGATATCCTCAGCAGTACCCCGGTCCGGTACAGAGTACCCTGTCCCAGTGAGCTCCACAAATGCATCGGTGACCTTGCCGCAGAATGCCAGTACTAGTGTTACAGTATTCCCCTCCTTATGCCCCCTCTTATTCAGGCCTGAAAGGAGGAAAATATTATAAATACCATGGATGGTAAGAAGAACAAACTGTTGGCAGCAGATTATTCAGGATACTCTCCAAGTGCGCGAGAACAAAGCTTCTTTATTCAGCAACAAGCAGGAACAAATATCATAAACTTAATAAATCAGGAATAAAACATATCTTATGTGTCTAAGTCTGTGCAGCATCTTGCAGCTGCTTCTTCTCTCATATACAGACACAGGAAACAATACAGTTACATGCTCTTCCTGTGTGAGCCTCTGGGAGCTTTTTTTTAGTTCTAACTTTATCTACAACATACAAACTTAGCACCTAAACACTCATATACAGAAATGGAGTTGTTGCAGTTAACATATTCCAAATCCTGTTAGTCTCATTGCGGTTCTGAAGTCCGCAAACTTGGCTCTTGATAATGGCTTTGTCATACCATCAGCTAAATCTTGTCTGATTCACAATAAACAAACTTGAGTACACTACATTCCACTAAGTCATGTAAGTGGTGATGTTTTAGGTCAATGTGCTTAGTCCTTGCACTAATCTTCTCACTGCTAACAAGTTTAAGGGTATGTGCACATCGGACGGTTCTGCATCTTTGCAGACCGTCCTAAAATCGGTGTAGAATAGCAGAAAGTGAGTTTCCTGACCTCAGCAGTGTCCCTCGTTTTGCTAACGTTTTGCGATCGGTTTATTTGCGTTTGTACAGCGTGTTCTTGGCGATTTCCCTGGCTTTTTTCTTAGCGTTTTCCAGACTGGTTTTCGGTGCACTTGTAAGCTAGATCCGCTGGAAAAACGCTCAAAAGAAGTCACTTGCTCTATCTTTGAAAACTGGTGGAAAACCGGTGAATAAACTGGAAAGGAGACAAAAAAAAAACATTCTAATGTACACAGCGTTTTCTAAACTCCATTGACTAGCATGTTAATCCAACCGGTGGCTAGGATTAACATAAATTAACATAAAACTCAGCGGAAACCGACGAGGAAAACGCTAAAAAACAGCCCACAAAACGTCCGATGTGCACATACCCTTATACATCCTTATTTGTCCTCATAGATAACTGTTGGCTGAGCTAGTGGCTTGCCAAAATCTTCCAAAAGTTGTTTCAACCAAATTACTTCTTGACTTGCATAAGCAGCAGACATATATTCTGCCACTGTAGAAGATTATTCGACTGAAACTTGTTTTCTGCTGGACCAAGAAATTGAATCTTCTTTTAACTTGAACAAGTAACCTCTTGTTGATTTCCGATCAGTTGAATCACCAGCTCAATCTGCATCCACATAACCTCTGAAATTGAGTTCTCTGACGCAGATATCTTAAGATTTAACATTTGAGTTTCTTTAAGATATTATAGAAGTCTCTTAATTGCATTCAAATCTCTTTGGCATGGCTTGCGTACACTTCGACAGAGAATTCCAACTGTGGCTGTAATATCTGGACGAGTTGTGGCTGCTATGCATAGAAGTGCCCCCACTAATTGTCTGTAACTCTCGTTGCTGGATAGCAGATCTTCTCCTTCCAACTGTAAGTAGGACGCATCCATCAGTGTTGACGCACCTTTGCCTTCTAACAGCTCTTTTTCCTTGTGGTAGCTCTGTAAGCTCCTATGTTTGGAGTTGGTGAAGGGACTCCATCTCTTCATTAGTGGCATTTATCCCCTTCTGCTTCTTTTTTCATTTCTTGCCATGACTGTGGCTCTGGTTCAATAAGTGTTCTGACCATATAAGAAAGGCATATAGGTGGGATACCTTTGTTAAGTCTTTTTGATCTCCTGACTGGAGGTTGACCTAGTTCTTTTGTTTCTTCCGTGGTGGCTTCAGAGCTTACCAAGACTTCAGTGTTTTCCTTTTTGGTGTCTGGATTTGGTGATTGAGATTCTTGTTCTTATTTCTTGGGTTGAATAACTGGGATAACTTCATGGAATTTGAGAGGTACAAAGTTCTCATCAATCACTACGTTTCTGCTGATTGTTACTGTGTTGGTCTCGGGGTGCAGGATTCTGTATCCCTTTTGAGTTTTGCTATAGCCCACCAGTACTCCTTGCTTTGCATGTGATTCCAACTTGGAACATTTTTCTTTGGAAACATACACAAACATTTTGCTTCCAAATATCCTGAGGTGCTTCAGGTTATGCTTCTCGCAGTTCCATACCTCATATGGAGTTTTATTTGTGGCTTTACTTGGCAGTCTGTTTCGAAGATAGCAATCTGTCATGATGGCTTCTCCCCATGTTGTAGGTAGATTCGCATCAAACAACATACTTTTTCCACTTTCATAGAGAGTGCGGTTCTTTCTCTCTGCAATGCTATTCTGTTCTGGGTTGTATGGAATGGTACTCTGGACCACAATTTCATTCTTTTTCAAAATGGTTTGCAACTTTCCCCTTGTATATTCAGTTCCATTATTTACACACAGGATTTTTGGCATTCTTCCAAATTTGTTTAACACTACAGCAAGATATTCTTCAAGTTTTTGTGCAATTTCATTCTTACTGTGAGGCAGGTAGGTGGCTGTATATCTGAAGTAGTCATCAATAAATGTGAGAACATATCTTTTCTTTCTTTGAGTTTGAACACTCATTGGACCACAAACATCTGTGTGTATCAAATCCAGTGGCTGTGCAGATCTAGGCTGCTTACTTTAGGAAAGAATTTTCTGGACGTTTTTCCCTTTAAGACAGCTAGTGCACTTCATCATTTGACTACATTGCTTGATTTCAACACCACTTCCTAGTTGACCTAGTTTCCTTACTGCTTCTGGGTCTCTGTGCCCAAGACATTTGTGCCATACATGGATATAGTCAAGGGCGGACTGGTCCAGATGGCAGGGGGGCAAGTGCCCCACAGGCTGGTGGTCTTGACATGGGCCGGCAGCCGCTATTGCTTTGCGGGCACAGCTGCTGCAATGATACAGCGGGACTGTGTGCAGGGCAGCATGCTGTGAGTGTTAGAATACTGACCCCCCATCACCTGGCCAGATCCGACAGCACCCCCTCATATGACCCCCCCGCCCCTCACCGGGCCGGATCCGACAGCACCCCCCACCCCGTTCCTCACATCAGGGCTGAAGGATCTGGCTGCCACCCGGGACAAGCTGCACCAGCCAGCCTCTGGATATAGTTCTTATGCAGATCTTGTCTAGCACTGTACACTCTTTCTTTGCATTTTAGCTGATAAAGTTCATTTTGGATTTTTCTTTCTGCAAGAGTGTGACTCTTCTTTGAGATAATGCAGGTGTTATCTTTAATGCAGGTGTTATCTTTAAAAGTAACTACCGTATATACTCGTGTATAAGCCGACCCGTGTATAAGCCGACCCCCCTACTTTTGCCCCCAAAACCTGGGAAAATCTATTGACTCGCGTATAAGCCGAGGGTGGACTCCAGCACAGGTATACAACCCCCAGCAGTGAGGTATACAGCAGCCTCCCCAGTTGTAGTATACAGCAGCCTCCCCAGTGGTAGTATACAGCAGCAGCCCCAGTGGTAGTATACAGCAGCCCCAGAGGTATATGCAGCCCCAGAGGTATATGCAGCCCCAGAGGTGTATACAGCAGCCCCAATATACAGCAGCCCCAGTGGTATTGCAGCCCCAGTGGTATTGCAGCCCCTATATACAGCAGCCCCAGTGGTATTGCAGCCCCTATATACAGCAGCCCCAGTGGTATTGCAGCCCCTATATACAGCAGCCCCAGTGGTATTGCAGCCCCAGTAATGCAGGGCCCCTATATACAGCAACCCCAGTGGTATTGCAGCCCCTATATACAGCAGCCCCAGTGGTATTGCAGCCCCAGTGGTATTGCAGCCCCTATATACAGCAGCCCCAGTGGTATTGCAGCCCCAGTGGTCTATACAGCAGCCCCTATATACAGCAGCCCCAGTGGTATTGCAGCCCCAGTGGTACTGCAGCCCCTATATACAGCAGCCCCAGTGGTATTGCAGCCCCAGTGGTATTGCAGCCCCTATATACAGCAGCCCCAGTGGTATTGCAGCCCCAGTGGTATTGCAGCCCCTATATACAGCAGCCCCAGTGGTATTGCAGCCCCTATATACAGCAGCCCCAGTGGTATTGCAGCCCCAGTAATGCAGGGCCCCTATATACAGCAGCCCCAGTGGTATTGCAGCCCCAGTGGTATTGCAGCCCCTATATACAGCAGCCCCAGTGGTATTGCAGCCCCAGTAATGCAGGGCCCCTATATACAGCAGCCCCAGTGGTAGTATACAGGCAGCCTCAGTAATGCAGGGCCCCCCCCTCATGCTCCGGTCTCCTGTAAAGCAAGTTATACTTATCAGTGCCCGCTGCCGTCCGCGCCCGCCGCTGCCGACATCCCGATCCTCCGTCTTCATGCATCTTCTTCCTGTTTCCTGTGCGCGTCGCCGGTAATGACGTCACTGCCTGCGACGCGCACAGAGCAGGAAGAAGATGAATGAAGATGGAGGATCGCATGTCGGCAGCGGCGGGCGCGGACGGCAGCGGGCACTGATAAGTATAACTTGCTTTACAGGTGACCGGAGCATGAGGGGGGGGGCCTGCATTACTGGGGATGCGGGGGCTGCTGTATACCGCTGTATACAGCAGCCCCCGCACTGACTCGCGTATAAGCCGAGGGGGGTACTTTTCAGCCCAATTTTTGGGCTGAAAAACTCGGCTTATACGCGAGTATATACGGTACATTCCCCTTTGCGACCCTCATTACTGACAGAAGATTGCTTTCAAGGCTGGGAACATAGAGAACAGCATTTAACTGTGCGCTTGCAAAAGCGCATACTTTTAAGCATAAGCACTTTTGTGCCTGCATTTGAATGCATCCATACATCACTATGGCAACGTTAACGCTAGTAAATGTGTCCCTTACTAGCCAATAATGATTATGACAAGCGCAGGCGTTCAAGCGGATTACTGAACTCAGAGTTAAATGTGATGTGATCCTAGCCTCTGATGCCCGTCAGCTGGGCAATTAAAGTATTCACAGCAAGAAAACGTTTCAAAGATGCCACAGAATTGTTCCAAATGTTCGTCATTTATTTAGCACACTTTAAAGAACATCAGCGTAGGGTAACTTGACGAATTTCAACATGATCCTGTGACTTAGTCATAACTATGGCTTCCTTGGAACTTTTTCTTGTTTGAATATTTCCAGGAGATCTTCGTGAAAATAGCTTGAGATCCCCATTGACTTACCGTATATACTCGTATATAAGCCGAGTTTTTCAGCCCAAAATTTGGGCTGAAAAGTCCCCCCTCGGCTTATACACGGGTCAATACGGTACCTCAGGCTGGAGGAGGCGGGGGGAGGCTGCTGTATGAGCGGCCCCGTCACGTGGGGCCGCTCATTATATATGCACTGCTTCCCCCTGTCAATCAGCGGCAGGGGGAAGCAGTTCATATATGCCCCCCAAAAGCTGGCACTGTCCCCCCTTGTAAGGGCCCCCCCCCCCCCCGCTGCTTATACATTACCATCCCGGTGTTCTGATCAGCGCCGCTCCTCGGTGCTCCTTCTTCATCCTCCCGTCCTCGCTGGCTGCATCCGGGATCTCCGGCCGTCGCAGGCATATGACGTCATCGCGCGACGGCCGGAGATCCCAGATGCAGCCAGCGAGGACGGGAGGATGAAGAAGGAGCACCGAGGAGCGGCGCCGATCAGAACACCGGGATGGTAATGTATAAGCAGCGGGGGGGAAGGGCCCTTACAAGGGGGGACAGTGCCAGCTTTTGGGGGCTGTTGGTACCCCCAGGGGGTTGCTGGGTACCCCCTGAGGGCTGCTGGGTACCCCCAGGGGGCCGCTGGGTATAACCCCTGGGGGGTGCTGTATAACCCCTGGGGGGTGCTGTATAGCCCCTGGGGGCTGCTGTATAACCCCTGGGGGCTGCTGTATATACTGCTGAGGCCTGTATACCACTGGGGCTGCTGTATATACCACTGGGGCTGCTGTATATACCACTGGGGCTGCTGTATATACCACTGGGGCTGCTTTATATACCACTGGGGCTGCTGTATATACTGGTGGGGTCTGTATATACCACTGGGGAGGCTGCTGTATACCACTGGGGTTGCTGTATATACTACTGGGGCCTGTATATGCCACTGGGGAGGCTGCTGTATACTACCATTGGGGGGCCTGTATACCACACTGCTGGGGGCTGTACACCTGTGCTGGGGTCCACCCTCGGCTTATACACGAGTCAATAGGTTTTCCCAGGTTTTGGGGGCAAAAGTAGGGGGGTCAGCTTATACACGGGTCGGCTTATACACGAGTATATACGGTACATTATATTTGGATACTCACTCGCGCGTCAAACTGCTTGTGATGAATACCAAGCATCTGAGCATGGTAGTGCTTGCTAATCACTATTTATAATGCTTACAGTAAATATTGGGTTAACTAGTAGGTCTGAGGAGCAGTAGATGCAAGAAGATTTTTTTTTTTTATCCGCCATACTGTGTTAGTGAACTTTTATTGACTACTAGTTTTAACAATCTTTACCACGAGCATTGCTCTTAGGGCTCTTTCCAGTGATAGATTTATTAGATTTGGGGGCAAAAATGACCTGACAGATTCCCTTTAACCTCTTCATGACTGGGCTATTTTCATTATTTTTCTTTGTTTTGTTTTTTTGTTTTTTTTTTGTTTTTTTTTACTTGTTCTCCAACTCTTCCTAGAGCCATAACTTTTTTTTATGTCCAAATAACCATATACAGGCTTCTTTTTTTGCAGGATGAATTGTGATTTTGATTCACACCATTAATTCTACCACATATTGTACTGGAAAATGGGGGAAAAAAATTGTAAGTGCATTGAAAAAGCAAAAAGAAAAAAAAAGTGCAATTCCACAATTGTTTTTTTCTTGTAATTATCGACCAAGTTCACTACATGGTAAAGTTGACCAGGCAGTATGATTACACAGACATCAAATATATCTATTTGTTTGTGGTGAAAAAGAATGGGAAGTTTGTAAAGAAAAAAAATGTTTTGCTTGTGTCACTAATTATTGAGACTAGGGATGGCCAAGCATGCTTGCCGGTACTCGGTGCTCGCCTGAGCATCTCAGTACTTGAGATGCTCAGCACTCACTAAGTACTGGCGAAATGCTCAGGCACATACTCGGCTTCCCCTCCCTGCATATTGGCGCTCTTTACAGAGCAAGCCCACATGCAGGGATTGGCTGCCACACACTGTAATTCCACAGCCATATTGGTTGAAGCATTACAGTGATTGGCTGGCCGCACAGCGTCATCAGGTCTATATCATACCTGATGGCGCTGTGCTTGTCACTCTGACCTACAGTCAGCTAGTGTAGGGAGAGTTGTTGTTGAGCTAGCGACAGATTTAGTGTGTGTTTTATGAGTGTAGGTACTAGACAGCGTCAGCTGATGGCTTAAATCATTTAAATAATCAAATAATCAATTTAAACCATCAGCTGACTCTAACAGCTGATTGGTCACCCGCCCGAGGCGGGCGATTTAAACTGATTGGTCACCCACCAATGTTAGCTGACGGTTTAAATCGCCCACCAGCAGCTGCCAGCATCAGCTGTTGGTTTAAATCGCCTGCCACTGTTGGGCAACCAATGAGCTGACAGCAACAGCTGTTGGCTTAAATCGCCCGCTAGCGGCGGGCAATTTAAACCATTGACAGTGTCACCACTGACAGCATCAGCTGATTGATCGCGGCTGGCAGCGGGCAACCAATGAGTTGACAGCATTAGCTGTTGTTCGAGATCAGCCGCCGCCGGAGGACGACCAATCAGCTGACTCTATCAGCTGATTTGTTGTCCACCACTGGTGGCCGACTTAAACCATTGACAGAGTCACCACTAACAGTGTCAGTTGAATGGTCGCCGCTGTTTTAAGTCGCCTGCGAGGGACAGGCAATTTAAACCAACAGCTGATGCAGACAGGTGACCAGTCAGCTGTTGGTTTAAATCGCCCAGATTGGTCACCTGCCGTGGCGGGCAATTTGAAACATCAGCTGGCGCTGTCAGCTCATTGGTCGCCCCCTCCGCCAGCGGTGGCCAATCAGCTGACACTGTCAGTGGTGACTCTGTCAATGGTTTAAAACGCTCGGCGGTTGGTGACTAATCTGCTGAATGAGTCAGCGGATTGGTCACCCACCGGCGACGGTCAATTTGATTTAACAGCTGACGCTGTCAGCTAAATGGTCGCCCGCCGCTGGCAGGCAATTTAAACCAAGCATCATCTGTTGGTTTAAATTGCCCACCGGCCAATCAGAATCAGGATCAGCTGATTGGTTTAGCCGCCGGCGGACGACCAATCACATCAGCTGAGTAATTTTGGCGGGAGATTTAAACCGCTCAGCTGATTTTGTCATGATACCCATCAGCTGATCGATTGTCACCAGTCAGCTGATTAAGGTCCTTGCAGCGATTGGACGTGGACGCCTTCCCATGTACACTCTGTGGAGAGGTGAGTATTCATTTTTTTGTTATTTTTTATTACCATTTCTTTCATTTATTTTGCTATGGCAGTGCTAACACTGCTATAGCGAAAAGTCACACAAGTCACACGAGGGAGAAACACAGGTTTCTTCCTCCCCTCGTGTAACATCACTTCCCCCTGCGCCCGCAATTGTAGGCACTGGAATAGTCATTGTCTGGACAGCGATGTGTATTCCAGCTCCTCATACTCAGGCAACATTGTTCAAAGCAGTGGCCTGGGAGTCAAAAATGCTTACAGGGGTCTTCCCCATGCTGTTCCCATGTCATTTGAGCACTGTTCTTATACATTTGTGACATTTTTAGGCTTTTTGCAGACCGCCAGGGGTGCCGCCGGAACAATTCTCGAGTTTCCCCATAGGTTAACATTGGGTTCGGTGCTCAGGTCGAGCATCAAGCACCCGAGCATTTTACTGCTCGCCCATCACGAATTGAGACCCTTAACCTTCTACATTTTTGGGATAATGGACTATATGAAGTCTTATTTTGGGCCCAACTCAGCTTTTTACTGATACCATTTTGAGGTAGATAGAATGCTTTAATCACCTGTTACTGCTTTTATATCAATGTGGAGGCAGCCACAAAAAACGTAATTTTGGCTTTTTGATCTTTTTTTTTTTATTCTGTTTACAGATCGGATTAATGTATTTAATATTTTAATAGATTGGACATGGATATATCAATTGTGTGTATTTTTTAATGCCATTGGTTTTAATGGGCAAAAGGGAGGTGATATGAACTTTTTTTTTTTTTTCATATTTTTTAAAAACTCGTTTTCACTTTATACTGCCCTTGCTAGTGCTCTCAAGGTATGTGCACACCACCTGCAGACACTGTGTCCTTGACACAGTGTCTCCTCTCCTGTGGAAAGCTGGTGATCTTTTGTGTGGGTGAACGCATGGACTGTGTCTACGGTCAGAGTTCAGGTCACGGCGATTTTTCCCTGCATTCAACCTTCGAGATCACTTACAACTCCGAAGCAATAAATTGACATCTTGGGGACAAGCGTTGACGCAGAAAGTTGCCTGACATCTCAGTTAATGCTGTGTACAAAAGAAGCATAGTGGGCATAAGATTTCAGTAAATCCATCCACAGTGCATGTATTATATAATGCAGCGTTATGGACGCAGTGCAGACATGCTGCATCCATAACACTGCAAACACTGATAAAAGCAGAACATAGCCTTAAGGTACCTTTACACGCGGCAACTTTTCTAGGAATTTCACTGGCAACTTATTGGTTGCAGTGAAATCATGGAGACATTGTTCCATTTGTACACGGCAACAAGATAGAACAATGTCTCCATAATTTCACTGCAACCAGTAAGTTGCCAGTGAAATTTTTAGAAAAGTTGCGCGTGTAAAGGTACCTTTAGGGAGCTTCAAGCTGCGATCATCCGATAGCTTTTATTTTACAACCTCTGGCAAAAATTATGGAATCACCTGGCTCTGAGGATGTCCATTCAGTTGTTTAATTTTGTAGAAAAAAAGCAGATCACAGACATGGCACAAAACTAAAGTCATTTGAAATGGCAACTCTCTGCCTTGAAGAAACACTAAAAGAAATCTTGAAAAAAAAATGTGCTAGCCAGTAATGGTTACTTTTGTAGACCAAGCTGGGGAAAAAATCATGGAATCACTCAATTCTGAGGAAAAAATTATGTAATCACCCTGTAAATTTTAATTCCCAAAACTAACGCCTGCAACCAATAACATCTACTTGTTAGTCTGCATCTAGAAGTGATCACACCTTGGAGAGCTTTTGCATCAAGTGGACTGACATGAATCAGGGCTCCAACACGAGAGATGTCAATTGAAACAAAGGAGAGGATTATCAAACTCTTAAAAGAGGGTAAATCAACACACAATGTTGCAAAAGATGTTGGTTGTTCACAGTCAGCTGTGTCTAAAATCTGGTCCAAATACAAACAACATGGGAAGGTTGTTAAAGGGAAACATACTGGTAGAAAAAGGAAGACATCAAAGCGTCAAGACCGGAAACTTAAAGCAATACGTCTCCAAAACAGGAAATGCACAAAAAAACAAATGAGGAACGATTGGGATGAAATTGTAGTCAATGTCTGTGACCGAACTGTAAGAAACCACCTAAAGGAAATGGGATTTACATACAGAAAAGCTAAACAAAAGCTATCATTAACACCTAAAGAGAAAAAAACAAGGTTACAGTGGGCTAAGGAAAAGCAATCGTGGACTGTGGATGACTGGATAAAAGTCATATTCAGTGATGAATCACGAATCTGCATTGGGCAAGGTGATGATGCTGGAACTTTTGTTTGGTGTCGTTCCAATGAGATTTATAAAGATGACTGCCTGAAGAGAACATGCAAATTTCCACAGTCATTGATGATATGGGGCTGCATGTCAGGTAAAGGGACTGAGGGGATGACTGTCACTCCATCTTCAATAGTAGTAATAAGTTCTTCTGAGAAGAAGCTCTAGTAAATGAGAACAGTGTACGGGCGCAGATCTCAGTGTAGAGGTGTACATCCAGTTTACGGTCAAAAAATCAATATTTTTCACCTTATGCAGGTCTAGGTTAAAAGGCATCAATCGTCACCTATGTGGTGCTTGTATATCTCTGGTATGCAGCTCAGCTCCAGAGAAGCAGACACCAAGCAGGGTGGGTCCGTCTAGGCAATCACTCAAGAGGATTTTCCGGTGGATATGCCTAGCACTTCCAGGAATATTACAAAATACTGAATCTTCCTAAGATTCAGTATTTTGCAATATTCCTAAATGCGCTATTTTGTAAGATTTCTGGAAGTGCTAGGCATATCCACCGGAAAATGCTCCTGAGTAATTACATCTTGCATAAATGCCCAAGTTTACATTGATATTTTGGACACTTTTCTTATCCCATCAATTGAAAAGATGTTTGGGGATGATGAAATCATTTATCAAGATGATAATGCATCCTGCTATAGAACAAAAACTGTGAAATCATTCCTTGAAAGAAGACCTATTAGGTCAATGTCATGGCCTGCAAATAGTCCAGATCTCTATCCATTTGAAAATCTTTGGTCGAAGTTGAAGAAAATGGTCCATTACAAGGCTCCAACTTGCAAAGCTGATCTGGCAAAAGCAATCAGAGAAAGTTGGAGCCAGATTAATGATGAGTACTGTTTGTCACTCATTAAGTCCATGCCTCAGAGACTGCAAGCTGTTATAAAAGCCAGAGGTGGTGCAACGAAATATTAGTAATGTATTGGAGTGTTGTTTTGTTTTGTTTGTTTGTTTGTCATGATTCCATAATTTTTATTTCAGAATTGAGTGATTTCATGATTTTTATTCCTGCTTGGTCTACAAAAGTAACCGTTACTGGCTAGCATATTTTTTTTTCAAGATTTCTTTTAGTGTTTCTTCAAGGCAGAGAGTTGCCATTTGAAATGACTTCAGTTTTGTGCCATGTGTGTGATCTGCTTTTTTTCTACAAATTAAACAACTGAATGGACATCCTCCGAGCCAGGTGATTCCAAAATTCACATAAGAATCGTAATAACAGAACGAGCGGTCTTCAGCAGACCCCCAGATGTAATGGCAACCCATTGGCGCTCACATCGAGGGGGCACTGATGGACACAAGGAATAAGGTACCCCACTGCTGGCACATGGAAAATGTCACTGTCAGTGATTGACAGCAGCATTTAACATGTTAACACCCACGGGCAAAGTTTGGCTCACCCTCAGTTGCTAGAGGTAGAAGAAGGTAGAAAATACTCCAGCCATCATCTATTGAGAAGATGTAGGATTGGTTTGAAAGTCACACCGTAAACAAGGCCATGACATAAGATGTACATTTATGTCATGTATCATAAAAGCGTTGTCAGGGCACTTTCTTATACAAGGAATTTGATATTGATGTTCTATCAAGATAGTCCATTAATATCAGAGTGATGGAGTCCCAAACCCTAAACACCATAGCTTTGTGCACTGTCACATAGCCCATCATGAGTGTTGTCACTTTTTTGGACATCCCCTATAGCCTTGTCCTTCCCAAGGCTCTATATGATACAGGGACAAAATACGCACTTATATGTATAAGTAAAGACTTATTGTTTGCATGTTTCTTTTCTAGTATATGATTTTATTGGCATGAAGAAATGTAGAAGAACATTTAGAAGTTATTACAATTTGCCATCAAGCAAGATGTTTTACAATTATTTAACATTGTGATCAGAGCTGCCCATAATAACTCTTTATAAAATTGCTATAATCACTACCGCAAAATAATAGAGAGTGTTCCATGGGGACATATTCTAATGATGAAATGCAGTTGTTGGAGGGAAATCAATATTGTAAAAAGAACTAGAGTCTTCCAAAGATTGCATTCACAGTAGATAAAATAGAGAATCAATATTTAAGAAATGCCATGTGCAATCGAGTGCTCATTTAACAATGCAGCAAGTAAGAATTACTCATATGAAAGGGGGAGGACAAAAATACATTGGAATTTGATTATAAGGAGCTAATGTGTGTCCTACATAGAAGGAAGGTTAATACTTACCCTACATTGGTATTGGTCAAGACCAGGTTGACACCAATAAGGCATGTTTTATTATTTTTCATTTGATACCAGCTGGCTATCAAAACCTCATTGTTGATAGGAGTTTTCTAGTTTCATATCTCTAAAGTTTAAACAAGGAAGGATGCAAAGTCCTACATCTGGGCATGAAAAATAAAATTAGCATATACATAATGGGAGGAATAGGACTAAGCAACAGCACATGTGAAAGAGACTTAGGTGTACTAATAGATTACAGACTCAACATGAGTCACCAGTGTGATGCAGCAGAAAAAAAGGCAAACACAATTCTGTGATGTAATAACAGAAGTATACAGTCAAGATAACGTGAAGTAATTATCGCCCTCTACTCCTCTTTGGCCAGACCTCATCTGGAATACTGTATCCAGTTCTGGGTACCGCACTTTAGAAAAGACATGAACAAACTGGCGAAAATTCAGAGAAGAGCGACGAGAATGGTGACCGGTCTGCAAACCATGTCTTATGAGGAACGGTTACAGGATTTGGGAATGCTTAGCTTGCAAAAAAAAAGACTCAGAGACTTAAAAAACCAAGGGAAAGAAGATTTTGTGCTGCTAATAAACCTATCAGCTTCCAAACACATGACATCATCGTATGGGCTGTCCCAAATTGTTTAAAGGCATAGTAATCTCTGTGCATTTAAACTTGTGACTGCAGAAAGTAATAAAAATGCCTTAAAACATTCTCTCTCTCATTTTTCTGGCATTTGGCAAATATTTATAATTATGGTAATCCTAATTGACCTAAAATAGGAAAGGTTTATTCTGATTTCATGAATAGGAAAAGGACTGTCAATGGAGCGCTTGTGGTCAAAATCACTAGAAGGGGCTATGTAGATTGCCCAAACCTTTATTAACCCCTTATGCAGGCTATAACGTGTTTTAACAGCCAAAGTGCTGTTTTCATGAGGTGGTAATACCTGATGAAGACAGCACTCTGTCTGTTGAAATGCGTTGTGGCCTGTATGATGTGTTTATAAAGGTTTGGACAATCTACATAGCCCCTTCTAGTGATTTTGACCCCTAGCGCTCCATTGACCATCCTTTTCCTATTAATGCAATTATCCCTCTCTGGGGGAGACAGGCAGGCGCTGTTCCACAGGTTGGATCCATAATAATTCCATTGATGGACCTGGAAATGCTCCCAGAGTGACTACACCGCATACATAACCTGCGGTGATGTATTTCCTGTCTCCTCCGGTCACGTGACTACACCTCAAAGTGCCAAAGAGCGGCGGCGATCATCAGTCAGCAGCTCCTCTTCACCTCCATGGAGGACACCCACCTAATAGGCCCTAATCCAGAGTTGTGCAAGGGTGCACAATCATCTTAGTGAGTGGCCAATTGGCGCCCTATTTGGTTTTAATTTTCAGTGAGGAATCTTTACATTGTGATCCCATTTTCTCTTTTCATATTCTGATATATCACTTCCAGTTTAGAAAAAGAGCAGGGCTGCACACAGGAGGATTGTACCCGCAGAAGCACCAGCTGAGCGCGAAACGTTCGTTGCACCATCGGGGCTACCCGGTCCTCCTTCCTTTGCACCCCCACCTGTAACACCCATGTGATGCATTAAAATGGAATGAGCACTTTTATCCTGTGTGCAGCCCTGCTCTTTTTCTAAACTGGAAGTGATATATCGCTGTGTGGAGGAAGTGTGCACCAGGAACAGAGGCTCACAGTGTGTGGGACCTGTATGAGAGGTCCCAGGGGATCCTGGAGGGCTGCTGGAACTGACAGAGACGCACGGAGGGAGCGGTGGTGCTGGCCTTAACCTGCAAACTGTAAGTTTCATATTCTGATATCATGTCAGATAGTGAGAAAAACATGCATATGTGTGTGTTTTATCACTCCGGTTTCCTCTCATACTCCAAAGACATATTGCTAGGATGTTTAGAATGGGAGTCTCAATGGGGACAGTGTTGCAAAAATGTACGTAAAGCACTGTGGAATTAATAGCGCTATATAAATGAATAAATATTATTATATTTTTATATAGTGTATGTAAACGTCTGGTTTCAACTGTATATACAGCATTCTAGAATACTGAATAGAAGCCCCAAAGCCGATCTGTATAACATACCTTAAAAATGGCTTTTATCATGCTCACTTGCATGGCGGTCCGATCCGATGTGGACCTCCACTCATCTGCGATTGCCGTCCTCCTTCTTTACTTTATGATGATGTTGTGTCCTAAGTCACGCACACACAGTGTCCTCCATTGCATTCCTGTGTATGCACACTTCTTTCTGAATAAGTAACATATTGTAGTGTGCATTTGCGGGCATTCTTTGACCGTTCACTTTGCAATACTCTGTACAATACTCTGCTCCACCCTCAGCAGGGCAGAAAGAAGTGCGCAGGAGCAACACTAGAAGCAGAGAAGGAGGATGCAATCTCAAGCAGAAAGGAGGTGCCAGATCAAGACCAGAGATTCCGATTGGACTGGACCGCTAAGCAGGTGAGCGTGATAAAAAAGCAGAGAAGGAGGATGGTGATTGCAAGAAGGAAGGAGGCACCCAATCAAGACTAGCGATGCCCATCGGACTGGACCTTGATGTAGATGAGTATATTAAAAGGTCTTTTTTTGTGTTATACAGTGTGGATTTGGAACTACTATGCAGCATTCTAGAATGCAGTATATAAGGGCTTACTGTTGGTGGCCAAAGTTTATAGGGAAAAAAACCTAGTGACAGGTTCACTTTATGCTGGGATAAATTTTGCAAAGCCCATTAAAAAAAAAAAAAAAAGTGAAAGTACAGTAATGCACAGGTGCAGGAAAAGATCTGTAAAATTCATTCATGCTGATAGGGAGTGCTACAGTGGTGCCCAATCAATTGTCTATAAAGAGGTGATATACTGTAACGTCACAACTCAGTCTCGCGGACTGCCACTATGTGTTTGCCTTTTATGTCAAAATTCTGTCAATTCAGAAATATTACATTCACAAGTTAAAATCACTGCCATTGCTCATTTTGTTATTCTGTAACACAGCTCTTCTCTGGTCTTTGGATATTCAATAAAACCTCCTGCCTAACATGTTTTATTAAAATGCTATATCCATACGCTGCCAGAAATCATTTGACTTTGTGTCCTATTGCTGGAAGAAAAGAATAGCCAATTTAGAACAGATTTGACAGAGAGCTGTAGGGTTCTACCAATTGTAATTACTGCCTTGCCAATATGAGGAAATCCTTAATAAGACATTCCATGGAGGTCTCTGCAGTTTTAGCATTTTCCCTAGGCGCAAGGTTACTGGTTCTACTCAAGTCATCATTGATTAGTAACAATCATGGAAACCATATGACCGTAACCTATGGCTGAGAAAGAACAGATCAATGATCTTCTGTTTGTTGACATGATGAAACCTCTTCTGGAATCTAGCTGGACACTGTATAGTCAACAACCTAAAATAAATCTGTCATGTGGTAAAACGCTATTAACCTGCAGATATGGGGTTAATCTGCAGGCTAATATCATTCCGAACCTGCCTGGCACTTGCACATTAAATCCCGTTGATGGAAAGAAACTAACTTTCATACTACCAGCAGTGTTCTGGTGTCAGTCATGGAGTCGGCTCAAGTTCAGTCACCGCACTGTTAATGGTGAGCGGCCGCACCCCCCACACTAACTGACAGCCACTCCGCATTGCTTACAACACAGCAAAGTAGTTTTACTGTTGAAAGTTGTCAGTCAAAGTAGGGTACAAAACACTTTCATTGCTTTAGATATTGTGGAATAATGTGAAGATTGCCTTCAACAATTGGCTTAAATTTGTCAAAATCGATGAAAGGACCAAAAGAATGGACTGTGATGCCTCCAAGCGGCCTATGTCCACATTAAGGAACTGAAGGAATTTCTGACATGTACTGGCTGTGTACTGCATGTGACAACAAGCTCCTGTATTCTTCATATATCTGGCCTGTTTGTTAGGGTGTGAAAATCAATGCATTTTCTTACAAGGGAAACATCCGAGTTTGGCTGTGTTTTGCCAAAACCAACATCAACTCTATCAAAACAATGTGGCAAAACATGTTATGTTCTGAAGAGACTAATTTTGAATTTTATGGCTGTAATTCCAAAAGTTATGTTTGTTACAAAACCAACACTGCACATCCCTAAAAGAACAGCATACCCACAGTGATCATGGTGGAGGTAGCATTATGCACTGGGCTTTTATTTGTTGTTTTGAAATTGAGGCTTTAATCAAAGTGGAAGAAATAATGAACAGTTCTACATATCATTCATTTTGCTACAAAATCTGAAAATCTTAAGAATATGTTGAGGAATTAAACACTTTTGCATGATAATGACTAAAGACCCGAAACCTAGGATGCAAACCCATCTTTATGACACTGGGCACTATACTATGACCCCAAATCCTTTGGTAATTTTCAAATATTTTGACGCCTTGCACATAGTCAAGGCACACAGTGCTAGAAGCAACAAAACAATCCCAAAACACCTTTGAACCTGCACCATATTTGACTGTCCTCCAACATGTTTGACTTATACTGTGCTCTTTTCTTTGTAGGCCTCATTCCATTTTCGGCAAACAGTAGAATGATGTTCTTTACCAAATATCTCTGTCTTGGTATCATCTCTCCACAAGATGTTTTTCCAGAAGGATTTCGACTTACTTGCTTACATTATAGCAAACTGCAGTCTAGATTTTTTATGTGTCTGTGTCAGCAATTGGGTCCTCCTGGGTCTCGTGCCATGGCATTTTATTTCATTCGAATGACAACAAATAGTTTATGCTGACACTGATGCATCCTGAGCCTGCAGGACAGCTTGAATTTCTTTGAAATTTGATTTGGGCTGCTTATCCACCATCTGGACTATCCTGCATTGCAACTTTTCTTCAATTTTTCTCTGTTGTCCACTTCTAGGAAGATTAGCTACAGTGCCATTGGTTGTGAACTTCTTAATTAAGTTGTGCAGCATAGACAAAGGAACAACCGTATCTCTGGACATGAAATTATAACCTTGAGATTTTTAATGTTTTTTTTTTAACAATTTTGGTTCTCATGTCCTCAGATAGTTATTTTCTCCTTTTTCTGTTCTCCATGCTTAGTGTGGAACACACAAGCACACAATGCAAAAATTGAGCCAAAGTCTCCCATTTTTATCTGGCTTTAGGAGTCATATTCATATTGCTCACACCTGTTGCTTGCCACAGGGGAGTTTGAATGAGCATCACACGCTTGAAACAAAGTTGAGTACTCACAATTTTGGAAAGGTGCCAACTAGGGATGGGCGAATCTACTCGCTAGGACTCGTTACTCGGCGAGTAGTAAGGGACTCGCAGGACTCGGTACTCTGCGAGTTTCCCAGCGATTACTCGCACAGTAAATGAGTCCAATGCAAATCAATATCAATCCTAGTTTTGTCACAGACTCTGACAAAACTAGGATTGCCTTTGACTTGCATTGGTCTGATTACAGTGCAAGTAATCGCTGGGAAACTCGCAAAGTAACTGCTGTTACTTTGCGAGCCGAGTCCAGCTGTCTTCTCTGTGCAGGCTGCCGCAGCTCCAGGGTCCTAGAGCCCGCCTGCTCACAGAGATGATGTAGCAGTGCTGAGATTGTTCTCAGTCTGCTCATTCCCTGTGCATAGACATCTATATCTATGCACAGGGGATGTAGCAGAGAGGACATCGCGTTTTGGACTATGTCGGACGGAAGAGGATTTTTTTAATTAAAGATGGAGTCCCTAATGGCTTTTTTTTTTTATTTCTAATAAACATTTTTCTCTGTGTTGTGTTTTTTTAACCCTTTATTGGAGATTCTTAGTGGCTGGGTCAAACGTGGCCTGACATTAAGAATCTCGGGCTTAATACCAGCTTGTATAACAAAGCTGGTATTAACCTCTTTATTACCCAGCGTGCCACCGCCACCAGGGCCGCTGGAAGAGCGGAGTTCAGCGCCAGAGGATGGCGTTTTACAGCGCCGCACAGGAAACCGTTGCAGACACGATTTCCTGTGCGGCGCTGTAAAACGCCCTCCGAGCCGCTGCCTGTGTGACAGGTCGTGCAGGTAAACAGCGGGTAACTAAGGGCAGCGGTTTCCAGCACCGCATAGCGGAAACGCTATGCGGCGCTGGAAAAAGTTCTAAGATAATACCGGAATCCGGCAGGCTAGGGGCACATCGCAAATGTGACCCTAGCCTTAATCAGTACTGGCATATCACAAAAACAGCAGTATGAAACAGAAATACAATTACTACCATTACTGGGGGCATTACAGAAACTGCACAATAACAGTATAACACAGAATGCAGTTAACCTCGCTATCTAGGGCAAAGTTCATACTGCTAGCACTGTTGTATATCCTGCCTGTATGTACTTCTGGAGCATTAACTTAGGTAGAGAATCACAGTACAACTATACAATGGTTGCATAACAATCTGCATAGACATTCTAACACAAGTATATTGTGTTTGTACCGGAATCATCTGACAGGAGAAAAGGAAAGTTGTAGGAAGAGGGACAGGAGCCAGGGACACATCTCTTATCTTCTCAGGCGATGTCTGCCGTCTCCTTCCTCCAGAGAAGCAGGGGAAGGTCCCTTTCAAATGACTCATCTTAAAGGGGACAGACTCTTATAACTACAAGAGCTCTGCTAGATCATGTGTAAGGCTGGCTTCACACTACGGTTTTGTTCCTGTTCGTTGGATCCTGTTTTTTGCAGGATCCAACGAACAGGAATGGACAGCACTGGACTGGCACCTTCAGATGCTATTTCTGTATCCGTTCTGGTATCCGTACACAGAAAGAGCAGCGGGGAGCCGAGCATGCTGTTAGCGCTGTGTCGGCGCTGTGTAATGTCACTTTAGCAGTGTATCTATATACACTGCTAAAGTGATATTAAATAAAGGGATGATTAAAAATTAAAAAAAATAAATCCTCACCTTCCGGCGACCACGAGTATCCCATGCTGACTGCAGCTCTCCCGGCCATTCAAGGACCTTGCATGATGTCACTGGGAGGGCAGGGCATCCCAATCACATGGCCGCATCAGCAAATCTGATGCGGTCATGTGATCGCGTTGTCTGTCCCTCTCTGTGACATCATGAAAGGTCCTTAAGCTTTGTATTCAGTGCGGGACACTGTCGCCGGACAGGTGAGAATTATTTTTTTATTTTTAATCATCCCTTTATTTAATATCACGTTAGCAGTGTATATATTACACAGATTTACCATGGGTACAGAGCAGCACTTCTGTTCTGCGCATGCTCTGTACCCTGGCACTGGATCTTGGAAACGATTCTGTTGTTTCCCAGATCCGGTGCCATAGGCCCCCATGATAAGTGTGCCGGATAGGATTCGTTTCTGTCCTGTTTTGTTACCAGAGCCCAAAAACGCTGCAGGCATCGTTTTTGGGAATGGTGAAAAACAGGACAGAAATGAATCCTGCACCGGATTCACAAAACCGGATGGCAAATAGTGCCAATTTGGTACCATAGGGATACATGTGGGCCAAAAACTATCCTCTTCTGTTTGTTTCAAAAATGAACAGAACAGGATAGTAAAAAACATAATGTGAAGCCAGCCTAACACATCTAAACAACATAAATGGGTAACTAATGACCATTATGGCTGTAACTAGTATTATACTATGAATGTTTATTTGCTGCTCACGAATGGGCAAAACAAATAGTGCTCGACCAATACAAAATAAGGATCTATTACTCAAAAATGCGGACAAAGGTGGGGCGATTGTGGTGATTAATGCTGGATTGTATAAAATCCTAAACCTTCTTCTAGAGAATCCAGATGTTTATTTAAAATTAAAAGAGAACCCCACTGTGAGATTTAATGGTGAACTTCTAAATTTACTCCAGGAAGGTGTCACAATTGGAGCTTTAGATGAAAAAAATAAAAAAATATGCCTGTCTGGACCACCCTCTCACCCTAGTGTACCATTCTTTGCCGAAGATTCCTAAAAATATATTTCCGCCTCCTATGAGACCTATAGTGGCAGGGATTGGTGCACTGGGTGAGAGGTTAGGTGAGTGGGTTGATGCACACCTCCAACCACTAGTTTCCCTGACTCCCAGCTACATACGTGACACTAAAGCAGTGGTTACCATGATACATGCTTTTAAATGGGAGGCTAATTTCACAAGGTTCTTGTGTGATGTAATTAGTCTGTACCTCTCTATAACCCATAATGTAGCTCTCAAATGTTTATCCTTCTATCTCAAGAAATATAGCAGCTATTCGGAGGATGGGTAGGGTCACATTCCCATTTTTTTTACAAAATCCTGATCCGGTTTTGAGCTTTCAAAAAGCTCAAAACCGGACCAGGAAACGCTCCTCATAGGAGCCAATGCAAAACACCGGATGGCTTCACAAGCCATCCGGTGGCCGTATCCGGCACTGCTGCCTGCGTTAAAAATCATGCAGGCAGCAGTTTTCGCAGCGGTTCCCTGTACCGCTGTGCAGTAACCGGATGGCTCAGGATGTGTAATCCTGAGCCATCCGGTAACTGCATAGGTTGCTGATCCCGGCTATTGCCGGGATCAGCAAACTGCCCTATGAGTATTAAATAGTTAAAATAACTAACCAAAGTAATGTTTCAGGTCTATAGGGGGGTCTTATACCCCCCTATAGACCGGCCGCCCACTCCGGTGGGCTGCTACTACAATATCCCCGATGGCACGGGCTCCTTGGAGCTCCGTGCAAGTTCCCACAACTCCCGCCCCCCGTATCTGTACAGAGGGGTGCCTGCACCCCTCTGTTAGAATTATCCCTAAATGTGGCATACACAGATTAGTTATAGTAATAAAGGTCGATAGTTACGTCATTCTTCATAGTTTTTCAGCATCCATCTATGGGCGGGGCTTTGTTCTTCTGCCGCCGCCCATGGAATGATGATGGCCGCCTCCTGTGGCCTTCTCCCTGTCTTTTCAGGGCCGCCGCGTCATGAAAGGGGCGGGGCTACGGTGATGATTACACATCCTGAGCCATCCGGTTACTGCACAGCGGTATTCAGCACACATTTTGGTCACAAAATGTGTGTGATCGGCATTGCGTTCACCGCATCCGGATCCGCAATTCATGTCTGTAATGTGACCCTACCCGTTCTATGTGATTTTCTACTTGAAGCAACTAAATTTCTCTTGAGCCAAAATTACTGCATGTTTCACAATAGGTATTTTTTGCAGATTAGCAGTGTGAGCATAGGGGCAAAATTCTCCTCTTCACTCGCTAATATTATAATAGCAACCTGGGAAAAGAGCTTTATCTATATATCTTCAAACCCATTCAGAGCTAATCTGGTTTGAATAGGAAGATATTTAGATGATCTGGTTTATGTTTTGAAAGATAAGGAGGATGATATATATCACAAAAAAAGACAGTGTAAAAAACGTCCAAAAATATATCTCTGCTATATAAGTAAAAAGCAAGTACAAAATTGTATCAACAGCAGGGTTCTTAGTTAGTATGTTTTTTGTAAAAAAGGTACGGAAGCCGTTCTGCCACTCCACGGTGACCCCTATCAGAAAGGTCCCTAGACTAACGTATTTAAAACCTGATCTAGTGTGAACATACCTCATAGATGTAGGATGCAGCAGGGCCAGATTCATTATGGGCACACAAGGTAGAAGCAGCAATTTATGTGTCCAGGCTCAGTGAGAAGGGGTGGGGCACTTCTCAACATGCAGGACAAGAAACTAATGAAAAACTGATACTGAGCCGGATCACAATGTGAACAGGGCTGTAAACCGTGTTCACACCACCAAGAATCTATATCACAAAAAAGACAGTGTAAAAAACGTCCAAAAATATATCTCTGCTATACAAGTAAAAAGCAAGTGCAAAATTGTGTCAACAGCAGGGTTCTTAGTTAGTATGTTTTTTGCAAAAGAGGTACGGAAGCCGTTCTACCACTCCACGGTGACCCCTATCAGAACGGTCCCTAGATATAAAATATATCTCTTCTATATAAGTAAAAAGCAACGGAACGGAAGCCGTTCTACCACAGCCCTGTTTACATTGTGAATTGTTGGTAAAATCAATAGTGATTCCTTACTTAAACATAAATGTAAAGAAAATAAAACTAAAAATAATATCATCGCATTCACCACTGGGTATAGTCATCAATTCAATCATATCACTAACATCATACGGAAATATTTACCTATTTTACAACAAGATACAATTCTCAGAAACATCTTGGACAATTATATGGTCCGATTTGTGCCAAAAAGAGCGACTATATTAAAAAAAACCTTTTGCCTCCTAGCTTATTTGTAGACCCTGAACGAGATCAAAAGAAAAGCTGGCTAAGCGTTGTTGGCTTCCACAAATGTGGAGCCAATGTGAGTAAATGTTGCCAGTATGTAACAAAGGCTAAAAAATTGGTCTCCTTTACAAATGAAAAAGCTTTCCAATACGTAGTTTTATAAATTGCAATACGGACAATGTCATTTATCTAATTCAATGCGATATTTGTCAGCTTCAATATGTGGGTTGTACTATGAACCCTCTGAAAACACGCATTTGCAAACATTTGCCCGATGCGGTTAATCTACCGCTGGTGGGTTACGCATTTCGCCAATAAATATATTGGAGATCTAAAATCTTTCTCCTTCAAAAGAATAGAGAAAGCGTCCAACCCCCCAAACTAGCTGGGGGGGCAATTTACACGAACAATCCTAGCAAGGGAATGTAAGTGGACTTTTTTACCGGAAACTAGAGTATCGTGCAGTTTAAATAGCCACATGGACTTGGTAACACAATATTAAACAACTTATTTATAGGCTATTCAGTGTTAGAACACTTTTTCTCTTTTAGCAACATTTAATTTAATTTAATTTTTTTCCTTTTTTTCTCTAATTTTTTATAAGTTTTTTCTCTCAATTTTTCATGAGTTTTTTTTTCTCTCCCTTTCTTTTCCATGGGTTTTTTTTCCTCTCTTTTCCATGGGTTTTTTTTTCTATAACTTTTGATCTAATCAGTGCTCTTATCATTCGTTTCTCTCTAAAGGGGGTGTCACACGCGTCAATGTCGTCAGCGATCTGATCGCTGACGACATTGACGGCTGATCGCTGGTGAGCTGTCACACAGGCAGACTCACCAGCGATCAATTGACCAGTGACATCATGGAAACGATTTAAATATCGTTTCCACGATGTCCTGCTCCCGCTGCCAGCCTGCTGGAAGCGGGAGCAGCCTGGTCTCCAAGGTACACTGCGGGTAACTAGGCAGCGCGCGTCCCTAATACCCACTGTACCTTAGGTACCAACCTCTTTACCGCATCCCTGAGCGAGGAGCTGGTAACTAAGGTACACGCGGGAACTAGGAGCGCACGCTGCTAAATACCCACTGGTACCTTAGTTAACCACCTCTCACGCTCACCGTGAGCGAGAGCGGTAACTAAGTAATGTATTAGGCAGCTGCCTGCTAGTTACGCAAGTTGTACCTTGGAACCAGCTCAGCGCATTTACAGCGTGATGGAATTTGTAGTCCCGTGTTCCACGATGTATGCTTGCGTGTCCACCGGCGAAAATCGCCGGTTTTCAGAGCTGGTTCTGACCTGCGATCATCACCAGCATTTATCGCTGGTTGATTCATTTCCCACCGTCCATGCTGCTAATCACTGCAGCGATATCGTGCATCGATATTACGGTGTACACCCTAAGTTAAGGTAAAATATAAATGGTGATGCTATGATAACAGTTCCATAGTAAAAGTAACTGATCCAGTACTAACTAATTCCACTGTTAATCATTCTTGTGCTGTGGTATTTCTTAGTAATTCACATGAATTTCTGTATCTTATAGGTATTGGTTGGTTTTAAAGGGAACCTGTTCTCACCCCCCTTTGCTACCATTACCTGTCCCTGCACCTTATTAGCTGATCCTTAACCGTCCCTGTCTGACCTAAAGGGGCCCTATAATGTTTAAGAACAATGATTTATAACTTACATATAATCTCCATCTTGGAGACTGGAAAAGGCGAGCTCTGGGCTCCATTCTCCCCTCCTCGCTGGCATTCAGCACGTTGAGTGTCTTTGCTCCTTGTGCTGTGCCACTTTGTTTTTGAAGTTCCTGTCCCCCTTGTGATGTAAAACACCAGAACGTCATATCCTGCCTGGTGCATTGTGGGCCTAATCACATGATTGGCCCGATGCACTATGGACCTAATCACATGATCGGCCATGCTTCAACATGGTTATTGTGCATACGCCGGAGCCAGGCCGATCATGTGATTAGGCCCACAATGCACCATTTTACATCACAAGGGAGGCGAGAACTTCAAAAATAAGGCGGCACAGCACAAGGAGCAGGGATCGCCCAGCGGGGCGTGCTGAATGCCGGCGAAGAGGGGAGAATGGAGCCCCGGAGTCGGCCTTTCCAGTCTCGTACATGGAGACTATATGTAAGTTATAAATCATTTTTCTTAAACATTATAGGGCCTCTTTAGGTCAGACAGGCATGGTTAGAGATCAGCTAACAAGGTGCAGAGACAGGTAGTACTAGCATAGGGGGATAGAAGGAGCTGACAGGTTCCCTTTAATTGTTTTTAAATGATTTTAATTATTTGTTTTTTTTCATGTTGGCGAAGTCCCTAGGGATGGAGCAACACCGCAAAAGGGTTGCTGCTGGTTATAGGGTTAACCTGTATAAACCAAATTCACTTGGAATCTTCTATACACAGCAGTTTCTAGAAAGGGTTAAGGCCCCATTACAAATAGCGATATTACTTACTAAATCGCCGCAACGTCACAGGTTTTGTGATGTACAGCGACCTCGCCAGCGATATCGCTGTGTGTGACACTTAGCAGCAATCGGCCCCCGGCTGTGAGATTGCTGATTGTCAATGAATGGCAAGGACCATTTTTTGATTGGCGATCTCCCGCTGGGCATGCTGGATCGCTGTGTGTGACACGGCAGGACCAGCGATCCCCATTCTGTGGCCGAGAACCTGAGAGATCACAACGACCGTTGGGTGTCAGGCGCTTCGCTGGTAAGTCTGCCTGTATGGTATCTCACCAGCGACCACGTAGCGACACACCAGCGATCCCGGCCAGGTCGATCTTGTCGGGATCACTGGTGCATCGCTACGTATAACGGGGCCTTAACACCCAGAAACTCAGATGGGTTTTCCCTGTCTTTATACTATATATGCGGTTTCGAACCACTCCTCACTTGGATCTGGAGGAAGACACATGTAGTGTTGAAGCATGTCATCCAAAAGGGACTGACTGTGCGCAAAATTGTGATGAAGGAACCTGGAACTTTTTAATGGCTAAATAAAAGATACATTTCACCCGAAACACCGAACCCATCGCTGGAGAAACAAAAGCCATTTTCCATAAATATATACATATATATGTATGTGTGTGTGTGTAGTCGTCCATTACCTTAATTTTTAATTAGCTAATATATCTAGTGACTGCATACTATAGATCTAGATAGTAAATTAAAAATAAAAATAACAGTCCTAATATCAGCTTCCCTAAGGAATAGCACTATGGTACGTTTATGTGTTTTGGAGAAAAAAAAACATGATAGCTGTTTAATAAAATACCATCAAAATATTTAATTAAGCGTTAGAAATTGGCGACTTTCACTGAACCAAGGTGGGAAAAGACAGATTGCAGGCACAGATGATGTGGTGTAAGTAACTAAACTGGTAACATATTGTATTCCAGTCTATAAAATTCCCAGAAATATTGCTAAATGGCAAGGAAAAAAAACATCAGGGATCTGTAGCTTTAGGATAAAATGTTCTTTAAGGCGGCTGTGCAGCTGTCAACATAATAAATTTGTGTATTTTGTGCCTGTTAATTATGTACATCACATAATGATGTCAGATTTTGTTGATTATACGAGTGATGCTATGTAAGGTGCTGCTGATCTCTAGATATGTTCTAAATTACTTTTGTAGGGAATTTCCTCCTCCTGTGTCTCGTGAGGAAGCAGGATCTAATGGTGCTGTCACCCCTGGCGACGTCGCTAGCGACATCGCCGAAAAAGTGACTATCAGCGATGTCGCTAGCGATGTCGCGCTGTGTAAACGAGCGGCGGACCGCGTTTTATCGCTGGTTGCAGGTTGTCAGGTTTACGGGAAGAACCGTAAACCTGTCAACCGGCGACCTGCGATAAGGCTGGATCGCGCCGTGTGACATCGCCAGAGCGATGTCGGCGGCGATCCAGCCTATACCGCAGCGTTGCTGCGGATCACTCGCTGGGCTGAGCCCAGCCCAGCGAGCGATGTACCGCCCGCATCGCTGCGGTGTCGCCGGCCGCAGCGATGCTGTGTGACAACTGGCCAGCGATGTCGGAACCGAGCGGGCACCCGCGCATCGCTTCCGACATCGCTGGCCAGATCGTGCTGTGTGACGGCACCATAAGGGTAACTTTACACGACACTTATGCGGCGATAAATATTTCGGGAATTTGGCAGCAATATGTCGCCTTGCTCCGGTCGCTTGATTTCAGTGCATGCTCTGAAATCAGGCGACGGGAGCGAGGCGACATATCGCCGCCAAATACCTGAAATACACGCCGCAAATAGGAGGCAATTTGGCGGCGATGGTTCATGGGCGACATATCGCCATCAATATTTATAATCGCATAAGTGGCGTGTAAAGGTACCCTAAGGCTATGTTCACACATAGCGCTTTTTTAGCTTTTTTGTGCAGGTGCTTTTTGCAGCATTTTTCACCCTCGCAAAAAAGCCCTGTAAAAAAGTGGTGCATTCGCACACCGCATTTTTTTACGGGCTATTTCTCCCCTTAAAGCGCAGGGGAGAATTGATGTCACTCAGGGGAAGAAGAATACTCCCCTGTGTGACATCTGTGACAGCCCCTTTTGGGTTTTGCAGTGTATTAATATACACTGCGAAACCCAAATTAAAGTAAGCCAAATGTCTAAAAAATAATAAAAATAGAATACTTACCCTCCACCAGGTAATAGGGGAGCCAGGAGCCAACACATCCATAGGTATCGACCTTCCAGGACCTGTCTAGATTGCTGATTGATCGCTGATCATGTGATATGCGCATCATATCACGTCACATATCACAAGACCGCGAGTGGCCAATCAGCGATCACAGGCCCTGCAAGGTCGATACCTCTGGAGGATCTCTCAGCTCCCGGTAGCCAGAACAAACGGCGGAGAGGTAAGTATTCAATTTTTATTATTTTTAAGACATTTGGCTTACTTTAATTTGGTTTCGCAGTGTATATTAATACTGTCATAGATGTCACACAGGGGAGGAGGAATAGGATTCTTCCTCCCCTGTGTGACATCAACACCGGCGTATTCCCGTTGGAATTGCGCATTGTCTGAATGGCGATGTGCAATTCCAGCGGAAATAATGGGCTCCTAAGGGAGAAAGCGCTGGCGCAGGTGCATAAAGTATTGACATTGTCATTCTTTTTACGCCCGCGCTTTCTCCCATAAAAGCGCTGCATATTTTTACGCAGTGTCTGAACAGCAAAAGTGAATTTCCATTCACTTTGCTGGCAGACACACATGCACTTGCACTTCTTTGAAAAGCGCAAGCAAAAAAGCGCAGTGTGTGAACGTAGCCTTAGGCTGGCTTCACACCACAGCACAATCTGATCCGGGTGTAGACCGGACAGCCCTGAACCGGATTTTGGCCCCATAGTATCCTATGGCGCCGGATGGTAGCTGTCTGCCGTCCGGTTTCTATGTGTCTGGGAGAATCCGGGAGGATTCGGATTTTTCTCCTGGACACAAAAACAGAGCATGCACCATTTTTGTGTCCGGTGAGAAAAATCTCCCCAAATTGGATCATCCCGGATCCGGGGCAATCCTGCGCTCCTTAACATGGGAGCCTATGGGGCCGGATTGCCCCACTCCGGGAGGATCCGGAAAACGGACACCTGCGGCTGCACGCCACTGATATTTCAGGACCGCAGCTAGCTCCCCGCGAGCCACGGCCCTGAATAATCAGCTGCGGCAGCTGCTTCCGTCTGCACACCGGACTGGGGGCATATTTGCCCTCCGGTTCTGTGTGCTTATCTGGTCTGAGGCTGTCAGGTTTATCCCTAACATCCCTGGATCGGATTGTGCCGTGGTGTGAAGCCAGCCTTAGGCTGGTTTCACACTGCAGTTTTTTCCCTGATCAGGTTTGTTTGCCAAAACCAGGAGAGGAACTTGCAGAGAAAAACTATATTTGAATGATTGACACCTGTTCTGAGTTTTGGAGACACTCTTGGTTTTGATACACAAACCTGATCAAACTTGATCAGGGGAAATACTGCAGTGTGAAACCAGCCTAAGGGTGACTTCACACCATGTTTTTTCGGCTGTCAGGCTGTGTCCGGTGCTTTGCAGGAGACACCGGACACAGCCTGACAGCTCTGGACAAATAGAACCCGGAGGGCAAATATGCCATCCTGTCCTGTTCGTAGCCGGAGTTAACAGAGTGCAGCTGAGGTATCTGTCCCCTGCTGAAATGGTGCTGAACCACTTCACAGGGGACATCTCCCTGGTGCAGAAGTTCAGCGTAGCTCACGCTGAACTGCTGCGACCAGCGTCCGGTTCCCAGGAGGATCCGAATTGGGTAGAGTTTTCGCCCGGTCACATGGGACGCGAGGAGGCGGAGAGCGTGCAATAATAGGAAGTGAGCGGGGACGCTGTGGCCGACCGGCCTTGGGGCCGCAACTTTTCCTTCTTACATCCACTGCAGATCATCCAGGACAGGAGGGAGACCCTTGTCGCTGCTCACACCCTAACCAGTGTTGTGCATGGTGTTGTGCATGGTTTGCACAACACTGAAAGGTTAGTAATCACACAGCCACAAGTTTACCGAGTTGTTGATGATATTGCACCATTGCGCCCCCTTTTCTCTTTTTGTCTCCTATCATTATCAAGGTGTCACACACAACGACGCTGCAGGTTGAACGAAGACGATGAACGATTGATTTATGGTCCGGTTCATAAACCGCCTATCTACGATCAGCTGATTTATCGTTGGTTGCTTCTACGCGTCATTACGACGTCGTTGCTACGCCCAAAAACCCGTGACGTACCAACGATAACGTTAATGATATCGTACTGTGTAACGGGCCCTTTAGCGGTGAGTGTGGAGTCATCAATGGTACAATTCTTATTTTATGCTTGGATTTTCTGACATTTCTATACATCTCAATTATCATTTATATTGTTTATACGACTTATATGATAATTTTTTGGTGTGAATACTTCATTTATGGCAAGAAATGTTGGTTTTAAACACTTTGGTAATTTTTATTAGGATTAGCTTTAGAAATATTTAAGCATTGGTTTGATGGCATTCTTTTGTGATTCTCGAAACTAGACACTTTTAGTATATCTGCCCAATGTTTTCACCCACCTTGGCGCTGTTGTATTAGGGTATGTGCACATCAGTCGGTTTGTGGGCTGGTTTTGCACGTTTTCCGCCGGCGGTTCCCGCTGAGTTTTATGTTAATTTATGTTAATCCTACCCACCGGTAGGATTAACATGCTAGTCAATGGAGTTTTGGAAACGCTGTGTACATTACAACGTTTTTCTTCTTGACGATTTTAGTTTATTCACCGGTTTCCGACCGGTTCTCAAAGATAGAGCAAGCGACTTCTTTTTAGCGTTTTTCCAGCGGGTCGAGCTGAACAAGGGCAGCAAAGACCAGTCTGGAAATCGCTAGGGAAGACGCCGGGGAAATCGCCAAGAACACGCTGTACGACCGCCAGTAACCCGATCGCAAAACGTTAGCAAGACGCTAACAAAACCAGGGACACTGGCGAGTGCAGAAAACTCAGTTTCTGCCAGTCTCCACCGGTTCCCGGTCGGTCTGCAAAGATGCAGAACCGACTGATGTGCACATACCCTTAGGATGATCTATTTACTTCAGAGCTTTTCATAGTATGCTCTATTTACTAATCACAAAAATACTGGTTAATTCATATTAAGTGTCCATTTTTTTTTTTTAGAAAAGTTCTAAAATGACTGTTGTTTCATTGAACAGACTGTATCTCTAGATCTCAGTAGTAAAAAAACATAACATTTCTGCAGACCCACCTTATAGGAGGGAAATTTGACTTTCATATCACTGAAGCCCTGATTTATGAAGATATTTTTGACATCTTTAAATGTTGCAAAAGTTTTGGGCAAATATTTTGAGACTTTTGACATTTTCATGATAGTCCCGCTAAGCTTTACTAAAATGGATGGTGCATGGGTGAGTCTGGGTATGATGCTAAACCCGCCTGTTTAATTCATGAAAAAATACATTCCTTTTCTTGCAAAGATGCATGAAAGTTATAAAATGCACCTAAAGTGGCGTGAGCCCAGTTGTGTAAGGCTGCTTTCACACAGCGTTCTTTGAAGATCCGTGGCTGTCCGTTGTAAAACGGACAGCCATGGATCCCATTTGGCCCCCATGTATCCCTATGGGCAACGGATCTGATTTTCCCTTAATGGCATCCGATTTGTGACAGATCCGATTCTGTCCGATTTTTTGCTGTACCCAAAATTGGAGACTGGTCTGATGCTGTCCTTTCCTGTCCGTGGGGTCCTGCAAAAAGTACAATCCCCACGGACAGGAAAAATACACTATGTGAAAGCAGCCTAACTTGAGTCTGATGGACCCCGATGCAAGATTTGGACCTGTTTTCCCTGCATGTTGGTCAGCTGAAAGTGGCATAGTTGAGTTTTAAATCCTTTAAAGACAATTGTATTGCTCTCCGTCCCCCTTTATTATGTAATAATGTCCCCCATCCTATATCAATGTCCCCTATCCTTGGCCTCTTCCAGGTATGTATGTCCCCAATCCTGGGACCTTTCCAGCTAAATATACTTGTCCTAATATATATATATTCCCCATCCTAGTATATATGCCCCATATCCTGACCCATCTGGTATATATGTCCACCCTCCTGGTATATATATCCCCCATCCTGGTATATATGACCACAATCCTGATATATATGTTCTCCATCCTGCACCCCATCTTGGTATATCCTCTTCTGTAAGCGGCACAGAGACTGGCAGCTGATGTCAGCGTGAACTGCTATGGAAATGCATAACATCACTGCCATGCAAAACCAATGCCTGGCACACCAACATCAGCTGCAAGCCTCTGGAGCTTGGCCGGTGGTGTGTATTGTGGTGCAGGGACCCGACGAAGATGCATCTCCAGCGGAGATAGGAGCTTGGGTCGGCAGACCCCTCTCCAGCACGGGCTCAATCACGGTCAACTGACTGTTACACCCCAAAATGTGCCTCTTTAAAAATTAGGTGCAAATTTCTCTAACAAGCCTCATTCAATTATACCAGTGGGTAAAATGCAAGTCTTATTGCATTAAGGCCTAAGTTTATAAATGGTAGACAAGAAGTGTTTCTTTACTCTAAAAAAATTTGATTCTGCAGCAGCTGAGGTCCAAGTTCTGAAAAATAATGAACAACAAATTATACATTACTAATAATATTGGAACCAAATATTACAAATAGTCAATTGTCTTTCAACTCCAGTTACATTGCCTTTTTCTGTTGTCTGAGTGATGGAAGTGGAAGGTGATATTACATACAAACTGTTGTGGTGATGGCTGTAGGGTAAATGTGCTCTTTGGATATATTGAGCATTCACAGGCTGTATGGACAGGGCATACGGAAGCATATAGCGGGCATACTGTCTGCACCGCCTGCAGGGAGTATGCACAGTCAATGCGTGTCTCTACTAGATTGGAACTCATTTACAAAATCCCAGAGAACCCCTTTAGATAATTGTAAATCTTAATTGGTATGATAATCTCCGAGCAATTCTTGAAGGATCATTTTTAATCATGGATAAATGGATAAGATTCCTTGTTTTATGTTCCGATGTGGCAAGTGCTCAGATGCCGTACATGTCACATGATGAGAGTTTAATTTAACTGTGCAAATCTTTTCTCTACAGTTGGCATTTGTTCTTAGCTTACTAAGCTCAGATAGAGTGTATCGATTTGCTGTACTTGAGTGGGATTCCCTAGGTAATTCTGCCGACTGAATACAAGATGCTTGAAATTCATTTAAAAAGGTTGGTAAATGAAATAACATTAGATTGCTGTGTCCTGGTAAAATATCAAATTACCTTATGCAAGTAAACCTTTTTACAATGGAAATGCCCAATATAGGAGAAGGCATCATGAGGCCAAAATTATTACAAGAATCGATTCATTTTCAGAATTTTCCATTCTTTAGTAAACCATATGTACATGTCTCCAAGGCTGTATATACACACATATACACAACTTTGTGATACATTTTGGTGCCATCTGTTTTTTATCCTAGACAACATCTTGGCAGAGCGTTCCAAAGTCTCACTGATTGTGCCAAAAAAATCATTGTATGTGATGAATATGAAACGATCTTTTCTCTGCGCCAGGGGCGGGGAACTCCAGGCCTCGACGGGTGTCAACAGATCATGTTTTCAGGATTTGCCTTGCATTGCACAGGAGTTGGAAACATCTCCAGTGCAGGTGATTATATTATCTGGAGCGGACAGGGAAACGCTGCTAGCAGCGTTTCCCTGTCCGCTCTAGGAATGCGGACACTAGGCAGCCTGCTGTGTGAAGTGGTTACCACGATACACATCAGGTAACCATGGGCTGCGTCCGCAGAAAGCGGCGGCACACACGCACCTCCGCTACTCGGAAAAAACCTAAGTATTTAGCGGAGAACCGCTAAATACTTACAGCGGAGGTGTGTGGACATGGCCGAAGAAAGGAAATTGTGCTATCTCCATGCAGATATCAATGTCATTGGAAGAACCAGGATATGCAGGAAGTATTCAATATGTATTTTTGTGAAAACGTTTTGAATTATTCCACACAAATCGATTTGTGCTGAAGAAGTGGGGAACACTACAAAATGCATTCACAAAAAACTACATTGAATCATTCATGTGTATCCTGGTTATTCCAATGACATGGACAGCAGCACAGACATAGCCATAATATCCTTCCATCCGTTCATATATGAAAAATTAAAATCCCTAATTTTCATATTCTGTCCTGGTACTACAATCCACCCTTTTTCTTAATAACCTTGGTTTCCTCCTCTGCATTTACTCAAGTATTGCTGTGTCTAATGATGTAGAAGTGGCGTCATATTCACACTCACTATGCTCCTAACGAGTACTTTTTAATACTCGCATATTCGTCCAAATAGCAAATTATTATTATTATTATTTATTTATATAGCGCCATTGGTTCCATGGTGCTCTACATGTGTAAGGGCAGAACAAGGACGAGAACATAAATAACGACGGATAAATCACACAGGTACATTAGGGCAGAGGTCCTGTCCACGAGGGCTCACAGTCTATAGGGGATGGGTGGGAGACAGTAGAAGGGGGAGAGGTGAGATGGTTCAGCGGATTAGGTCTCAGTGTGGGTCATAGGCTTGAAGGAAGAGGTGGGTCTTCAGGTCTTTCTTGAAGGTACCCAGGGTAGAGGAGTGTCTGATGTGGTGTGGAAGAGAGTTCCAGAGTATGGCGGATGCACGAGAGAAGTCTTGTATGCGGTTGTGGGAGGTGGAGATTCGGGGAGAGAGGAGAATGAGTTCTTGAGAGGAGCGCAGATTGCGTGAGGGGTGGTATCGGGAGACCAAGTCGGAGATGTATGAAGGCGAGAGATTGTGGATGGCCTTGTATGTCAGGGTTAGGGTTTTGAACTTAGATCTCTGGGAAGTAGGGAGCAAGTGGAGGGCTTGGCAGAGGGGAGAGACGGGGGAGTAACGGGGCGACAGGTGGATGAGTCAGGCAGTGGAATTGAGGATGGTTCAGAGGGGTGCAAGGGATGAAGCGGGGAGGCCGGTGAACAGGAGGTTGCAGTAGTCGAGGCGGGAGATAATGAGGGAGTGGACAAGCATTTTGGCAGTGTCATAGTCAAGGAAGGAGCGGATCCGTGAGATGTTTTTAAGCTGGAGGTAGCAGGAGGTGGCGAGGGCCTGGATGTGTGGCTTGAAGGAGAGGGCAGAGTCGAGGATCACACCGAGGCACTTGGCGTGGGGGACAGGTGAGAGTGTGCAGTCGTTAACAGTGATGGTTAGGTCGGGTAGGGGGGAAAGAGCAACTTGGGGGGAAGACGATGAACTCGGTTTTAACCATGTTGAGTTAGAGGAAACGAGCAGAGAAGAAGGATGAGATAGCAGACAGGCAGTGTGGGATTTTGGATAGCAGGGAGGTGATGTCAAGGCCGGAGAGGTAGAGCTGGGTGTCGTCTGCGTAGAGGTGGTATTGGAGGTCGTGGGACTCAATGAGTTGGCCTATGCCGAGGGTGTAGATGGAGAAGAGTAAGTGTCCCAGGACTGAGCCTTGGGGAACTCCAACAGATAGGGGATGGGGCGAGGAGGATGTGTAGGAGTGGGCGACGCTGAAGGTCCGGTCTGTTAGGTACAAGGAGATCCAGGAGAGGGCCAGGTCAGTGATGCCAAGAAATTCTAGAATTTGAAGCAGGAGGGAATGGTCAACTGTGTCGAAGGCAGCAGAGAGGTCGAGGAGGAGAACGATGGAGTAGTGTCGCTTACTCTTGGCGGTCAGTAGGTCGTTGGTGACTTTGGTTAGGGCTGTTTCGGTGGAGTTGTGGGCTCGGAAACCGGATTGCAGGTGGTCAAAGAGGGAGCACGAGGAGAGATGGGAGGACAGTTCGGAGTAGACATGTTGCTCAAGGAATTTTGAGGCAAAGGGGAGGAGAGATATGGGACGATAGTTGGAAACTGTTGCGGGGTCGAGTGAGGGTTTTTTGAGGATGGGTGTGATGAGGGCATATTTGAAGGATGAGGGGAAGATACCGGTGGTAAGTGATATGTTGAAGAGATGGGTTAGGGCGGGGATAAGGCCAGTGGTGAGGTTAGGGGTGAGATGGGAGGGGAGAGGGTACAAGTGGTGAGGTGTGATTGTGCTAGAAGGGAGGAGAGGTGCACTTCAGTCATGGAGGAGAAGTTACTTTTGGTCAAGGGGGGTTGGGTGATAGAGAGGGAGGGCAGAGGAGATTGGGAATCGAAGCTTTCTCTGATTTTGTTGATCTTCTGTTTAAAGAAGCTGACAAAGTCGTCTGCAGTGATAAGGGGAGAGGGAGGGGATGTGGGGGGACGGATTGAATGTTAAATTGAATGTTAGTCAATTAGTGATAGGCTCCGCCCACACACATCAGGCCATACAACAAATCTTTCCGGGACAAGGGTGGGAGGGCGGGCTTTTTTACATTTCTACTGCAAATAACACTTTGCTGTGCCCTCCATACAATCTGATCTCCCTGAGGTGTCAGCTCACTTTATGTACTGAAGGGAGGCAGCAATATGTGTCAGATAGATAACAATCGACACATCACTCACGAGCACCAGGGATGCTCGCCGAGTAACGAGTATTCCGAATACCGTACTATCTGTGCGAATAGTAAATAGTAACGATTCCACTCGCTCATCACTAACTATGACCCTAATTGTACAAAACATTCCAAGTGTGACCTGACCGCTGACTTGTAAAGAGGCAACACAATGTTTCTGTCATGAGAATCTACATCTCTTATGATACATTATATTTTATTTGACTAGCAGTAGCTACCTGCACTAGCCACCAAGGCTGGTTTCACATTGTGCGTTTGTGCACACAGTGTGTGCAGAAAGCGATCGTCATGCATCCCTATGTTTGACTGTGGAAGCATGCGTTTGCATTCACATGTGTTTTTATTGTGTGCCCTGGAAACGCATCTGGTTGCATTTTTTGTGCATTTGAAGATGCAAGCTATATACGCAATCGTCCTCAAGGGCACAAATAATAAATAGAGCTCTGTGTATCCGCACGGCCATCTGGATGGCAGCGCAATCAAACGCAGCATTCTCCTTTCTCTCTCTTTCTCTTTCTCTCTTCCCGACTGCTATAATGGTGCCCCATGGGGAGAAAACCTTGTAATAATTTCCTATGGAGTATTCCCACCCGCTGAATAAACGCAGCATCAGCAGCATATGCCTGTATTTGGCCATGAGTTTGTGTCTGCGCACCAGACGCATGCATAACGAACGTCAATGTGAAACTATCCTTAAGGTAAAGAAAACCTTTCACTTGCTCAAAAAAATGAGTTACTAGTGCATCTCCAAGAATTATAATAACATCAAAAAGTTAATTTATTTCAGTAATTCAATACAAAAAGTGAAAGGCATATAATATATAGAGTCATAACAAACAGAGTGATAAATTTCAAGTGTTTGTTTCTGTAAATGTTGATGATTATGGCTTACAGCCAATGCAAACCCAAAGGTCATTATTCCAGAAAATTAAAGTAGGGAGGATGAAGGGTTAAAAACTGTACTGCCGTATCCCATGAGACATAAAAAGGTGAATATAAAATTGATTTATTAGTCAACGTGTTTCAGGGCTCTCAGAAAAGCCCTGGTACATGGCAATCACAACATTGATTTTAGATGATGTTCTAATTCATTGAAGTGCACTTGTACATCTTACCTTGTAAGAATCTTCAAGCTTCCCTGATTCTGACACATTTTTCCTTTTTGTGTTCTGTCACTCCTTTGCGGAGGTATTAATGTTTATTGCTTTTACAGCACAATATGTGAAATTTCTGCTTACAGCCCAACTTGGCTTTCCTTCAGAGTTTACTGTGGAGTTGTGTGCTTTCATACGTCTCTTCCAGACCCTGCTACTCACAGCTCAGCATCATCTACTATGTTTGGTAGCATATGGGTGTGGGTTTTTAATGCACCCTGATCTTTTTGTTGGGTTAAACAGGTGACGAGAAAAGGAGAATGTACATTGTCCCATAATCATGTCATATGTCATTATAGAGAATAAAGAATTTTCATGCTCACATTTTCTAGAATTCCCATATGTTGAGATTTTCTGCTGTAGGGATCGGTATATCAATAGTTATTTTTATGGAATATATGTGCAGGAAACAGACAATACTTGTATATAAAGACTGTGGATTTATGCTGCATTGGATTCCTAAGGGAATAATATGTACTGTATTTCATCCTAGGTCTCTTTTTTCCCTAGAAATACTACATAAAATTTGTTTTTATAACTCATCACTTGTAACAGACATGGTATCAAATGTCCCCTGCTTCTATTAAAAAAAACAAGCATGGTTCTCTTCGAACTACACAAAGCATGAATGTGAACAAGAAATGGCAGCTTTAAGTTACAAAAACAAGTGTAGCATGATTATTCCGCCTGTCCGTTACTAAAAGTGATTGTGTCTGCCTGAATGCCCTTGTGGAAATGAGTCTTTAGAGCCATCTTGCATGTGGAAATGTAACTGTAACATGAACAGGGAATGACAGGGGTGCTGGTCCAGAAAAACTGGGAGATTTTGTGTAATAAATGGTAAAAGCCATAGGAGAAAAAACACATGTGATGTAGCAAAAAACATAATCCATCATTACACTTTATGTGATTTGTATAATATGTTATGGGAAAGTATTTTCATTGTACAGTAAAATGAACGTTTTTCCAGTATTATTTTCAAATGAAGAGATTCTACAACATTCGGTATATAATGATGACCCACCCTCCAATCCCACTCCACTTGTTTTTGGAAAAATAATATCATCCATATCTTTACTGATGAAATTTGTGGCTTCTTACTTCAAAAACTGCGATTTTTTAATTTCCAACTAAATTAGGCTTGTTGTGGCCTACTTGGGATTGGCCTTGGCCATAGATGAATGCCCATCGACCAGAGGAATAAATAAGGTCACACACTAGCATTCTAAGTATGATCAATATTCCCCTTAATTGGTAGGGGTGAATACTTTTTAGACAGCATTTCTTTAGGCATGGTAAAGAAATAAAATGCAAAACATAGGCATCTTATAGGTTATATAAAGAAATTAGATACAAAATCATAAATGTCTTTTTGGTTATATGCAATACAAAAGATATAAAACAAGCATCTGATTGGATATTTAGTATTGCAGTATTGATTGGTTTACATTTCAATGTGCAATTATGATTGGGTAAACAATTTAAACTAATTTTACATATATGGCATGCTGCCATGTATGAGCGCCCATCTCCTATGTATATAGAAATAATGAGCAGAAATCAATTGACTATTTTGTTTTTCAGAAAAAGTATTCAAAAGTGAAACTTAGATAGTAATAATGAGCTCTGCATTCCTTCTGTGTGTTATCTTGAAAGCTAGGTGCATGTAGGGGATGTATATTGAAAGCTCTGGACCAAAACTCAGTGTAAAAACAGAATTTAAAAAAGAAAAATATATTCATCTGAATGCAACATGCAGTAGACAAGACGGACACCAGCATCACAGGTTTAAGTGCTCTGGCGTGTTAAAGCACTTTCCAAGCTGCTGTCTCCCTGACAGCGTTCTCCCCAGCCCCACATTTCACTGCTTGATTGACAGCTTAAAGGGTCAGTCCAAGACATGCAAAATTTCTACTAACTCCCTATCTAATATATCTATCTAATCTAAGCTATTTTCTAATAATTTCCTTTACTAATCTCTACGGTTCTCTCTCTACATTGTCCAACAGTTGTTGTTTTGTTTTTATCTAGGTCCTGCTTGATGAAGTACCGTGCCCCAGTGCATCCTGGTATCATCACACACAATTTTTATTTGTAGGCAAGAGCATAAAGTGAGATAGTGCACTAACGACATTTTTTCAGCGGGTAAATTACATGGAACCTGGAATAGGATCAGGCATTTACAAAGCTCAGCATAGTCCAATTACAATGATAATCACATAAATATAGAGGTTATATTGTCCAGGTTGCAGGCAGGTAACTCTCTATACATAGACCAACTAATTTAACAGCATTACATGAAAGATGTGTATTACAGCTCTAAACATATATTTTAGTATGCATCGGAGAACACAATGTTAGATATAAATAGTGTATAGATCACATACACTCCTTATTCATAAGTCTACTGCAGTGTTAATCTATGACCAATACCATAGAGAAAGCCTGCACCAAACCCGAATCATTAAATATCAACCATGTGTTCGTCTTTGTAGGTAAAGTCCCCAATAGTTACCCATTTGGGGAGATGCTGAGCCAGTGGACGCCAGGCCCCTACGACCGTTTCGCGGGTCTCGCTTCCTCAGGTCGGCGTGGCTCTGTATATGAGTCTCTGGTCTATATCTGGGTTTGCCCTATCATGTGTCAGGTTTCCACCAATAGTGTGCTTCAGCATCATGATCACCTTTTCCATGATGCTGCAGGTCACGAGGGGCAATCTAACCTATAGGAAATTGCCACATCATCTCAGCATCATAGTGATGCAGCCGGTCACATGGGGGAGCGCAGCCAATAGAATAGCTGTGCCTCCATCCATTGCCATTATGTGGCAATTTCCTATGGGTTAGATTGCCCCTTGTGACCCACAGCGTCATGGAACAGGTGATCATGACGCTGCAGCACACTATTGGTGGAAACCTCACACATGATAGGGCAAACCTGGATATACACCGGAGACTCTGATACAGAGCCATGCCCCCTGAGAACGCAAGACCTGCGAAATGGTCGTAGGGGCTGGCGTCCACTGGCTCAGCATCTCCCCAAATGGGTAACTATTGGGGACTTTACCTACAAAGACTAACACATGGTTGATATTTAATGATTCGGTTTTGTGCAGACTTTCTCTAATGGTATTGGTAATAGATTAACACTGCAGTAGACTTATGAATAAGGAGTGTATGTGATCTATACACTATTTATATCTACATTGTGTTCTCTGATGCACACGAAGATATATGTTTAGAGCTGTAATACACATCTTTCATGTAATACTGTTAAGTTAGTTTGTCTATGTATAGAGAGTTACCTGCCTGCAACTTGGACAATATAACCTAATATTTCATTCTATATTACGTATATAAACTCTATATTATATTTCATATCTCATTTCATGCGCTTGCCTACAAATAAAAATTGTTTCAATTTTGTAACTATAGATTTGTAGTGTACAGACTTAGTTCCTCTTGTGAATTGATCATCTAACAGGAAATGGAAAAGAAAACAGCTGTTAGAAAGTATAGAGAGGGAACCATAGGGAATTAATAAAGGAAATATATTAGAAAACAGCTTAGATTAGAGAGATATGTTAGATAGGCAGGAGTAAAGAAATGTTGCTGGTCTCGGTCTGACCCTTTAAGGGGAAGGAGCAGTACTATGACACTCCCAGAGCACATAAGCTTCATTTACATACGATTTAAAGTCTTGAAGCAACAGATTGTAGTAAACTAAAGCTATGGAAGACATTAGCATTAAAAGAGCAACATGAATATATGAAAACTAGATGGCGGCCCGATTCTAAAGAATCGGGTATTCTAGCCTATGGTTAGCAGGGTATACGGGGGCTCAGTGTTAGCAGACTATACAGCGGCTCAGTGGTTAGCAGAGTATACGGAGGCTCAGTTGGTCCTAGTCTGCTTCAGGGCAGAGTGCAGTGGTGAGGGGCAGGGTGCAGTGATTGGGGCAGAGTGCAGTGGTCAGGGGCAGAGTGCAGTGGTCAGGGGCCCAATGCAATTGCATCGGGAGTGCGGTGAAATAATTGTGTGTATACAGCGGGTCAGTGGGTAGCAGAGTATACAGGGGGCTCTGAGGGTAGCAGATTATACAGGCAGCTCTGTAGGTAGCAGAGTATACAGGCGGCTCTGTGGGTAGCAGAGTATAGAGGCGGCTCTGTGGGTAGCAGAGTATAGAGGCAGCTCTGTGTGGTAGCAGTGGGTATACAGGCGGCTCTGTGGGTAGCAAAGTATAGAGGTGGCTCTCTGGATAGCAGAGTATGATGTGGCGGGAGGCTGGAGGGGTGAGGAGAGGTGAGGCAGGAGGGGTGAGGTGAGATGCAGCTGGAGGGTGAGGGAGGTGCGATGGGGTGAGGAGAGGTGGGATGGAGGGGTGAGGAGAGAGGAGGCTGGAGCGGCGACATCACCGTTCGGCACACCTCTCTCCTCCAGGCTGCACACCTCTCTCCCTCCCTCCAGGCTGCACACCAGCTGGCTCCATATCCCCGGGGCCACTTGCCTCCTGCTCGGCGTCCTGCACAGGGCTGACCCCCTGGAGCCTCGGCCCATTCCAGGAGCGGAGGCCGGTTTGTGCGGCCGCAATTCGCTGAGAGCCGTCAGCAGCCCCGGGCGCCGGAAGTGAGGGGGAGAGGCTGCACCTGTGAAAGCGGCTGGAGCGAGCGCGAGGCACCAGGGAGACGACCGGCATTAGATGGTAATCTCCCGAAGTGGTGTGTGGCGGGCGGGAGACGACCAGCTAACGCCGGTCGTCTTCCGCCCGTGATGTGTGTTTTAGGCAGTGTAGGGGCGGCTGTAAGTGTGGTGGGGCTGCCTGAGTCCCGCTCGCTTAGGGCCGGCATGTTGGTCCACCCTGGACGGGTGTAGTGCTGTGGTGACGTCACTTTGGCGATGCACAAAGTGACGGAAGTGCTGGTAACGTGACGGAAGTGAGCCTTCGGGTGTTATATATTAGATATACGTAGCAGCGCTATGGTATATGGCAGTACAGTATAGCACATGTATAACAGCACTATAGTATATGGCAATATATTACAGTATATGTACAGGTGCACTATAGTATACTGGTGGTATTTTATAGCACATGTATAGCAGCGCTATGGTATATGGCGGTACATTACAGTAATGTATAGCACAGTTAGCATAGCAGTAAGTATAGCACGCTATGGATATGGTGGTACATTACATTACATGTATATAGCAGCGCTATAGTATTATGGCGATACATTACAGCACATGTATAGCAGCACTATAGTATATGGCAGTATATTACAGTATATGTAGATTGCACTATAGTATATGGTGGAAATTTATAGCACATGTATAGCAGCACTATAGTACATGGCGATACATTAGAGTACAAGTATAGCAGCACTATGGTATATGGCAATACTCAGCTCCCCCGGTCTCCGTCCGCAAAAAATTAAAAAATCGGCATGCACAATGCTCGCTGCACCTGCGTCTTCTAGGTCCTACAGCGGCCTTTAGGACCCGTCGTTGCCTGGGGAAACCGATCAGCTGATCGGTCACATGACCGCTAACTGCCAGGGGGGCAGGATGGATCAGGGGGGCAGGATGGGACGGGGGGTGGAGTGGTGGCAGAATGGAGCGGGCAGGGGCAGGATGGACGCGGGGGGGGGCAGGATGGAGCCGGGGGGGGGGGGCGGGGGGCAGGAGATGGAGGGGGCGGCAGGATGGAGCAGGAGGGTGGATGAGTGGTGGGGGGCAGGATGGAGCCGGCGGGGCAGGATGGAGCGGCGGGGGGGGCAGGATGGAGGCGGAGGGGGGGAGGATGGATGGGGGGGGCAGGATGGATGGGCGGGGGGGCAGGATGGAGCTGGCGGGTGGGGGGGCAGGATGGAGGGGCGGGGGCAGGATGTAGCGCGGGGGGGGGCAGGATGGAGGCGGGGGGGGGGCAGGATGGATCGGCGGGGTGGGATGGTGGGGGGGGGCAGGATGGAGCGGGGGGGGGCAGGATGGAGCGGGGGGGGTGGCAGGATGGAGCGGCGGTGGGGGGGCAGGATGGAGCCGGGCGGGGGATGGAGCGGAGGGGGGGATGGGGGGGGGGCAGGATGGAGCAGCGAGGGGGGGCAGGATGGGACTGGTGGGGGGGCAGGATGGAGCTGGCGGGGGGGCAGGATGGAGCGGCGGGGGGCAGGATGGAGCCAGGGGGGGGGGCAGGATGCAGGCGTGGGGGGGGAGGCAGGATGGAGGCGGGGGGCGGGATGGGCGGGGGGGGCAGGATGGAGTCCGGCGGGGGGGCAGGATGGAGCCAGGGGGGTGGCAGGATGCAGGCGGTGGGGGGGGGCAGGATGGAGGCAGCAGGGCAGGATGGAGCGAGCGGGGCGGGATGGTGGCAGGGGCAGGATGGGGCCAGCGGGGGGGGCAGGATGGAGCCGGCGGGGTGCAGGATGGAGGCGGGGGGAGTGGCAGGATGCAGGCGGTGGGGGGCAGGATGGAGGCGGCAGGGCAGGATGAAGCGAGAGGGGCGAGATGGAGCCGGCGGGGGGGCAAGATGGAGCTGGCTGGGGGGGCAGAATGGAGGTGGGGGGGCAGGATGGAGGCAGCGGGGGGGCAGGATTGAGCCAGCGGGGGGCAGAATGGAGCCGGGGGGGGCAAGATGGAGCTGGCGGGGAGGGCAGGATGGAGGCGGGGGGGCAGGATGGAGGTGGGGGGGCAGGATGGAGCCAGCGGGGGGCAGAATGGAGCCGGGGAGGTGGCAGGGTTCAGGCGGTGGTGGGGGTGCAGGATGGAGGTGGCAGGGCAGGATGGAGCGAGCGGGGCGGGATGGTGGCGGGGAGCAGGATGGAGCGAGCGGGGCAGGATGGAGCCAGCGGGGGGGGCAGGATGAAGCCGGTGGGGGGGGGCAGGATAGAGGTGGCGGGGGGCAGGATGGAGCTGGTGTGTGGGGGGGCAGGATGGAGCGGGCAGGGGGGCAGGATGGAGCCGGCGGGGGGGGCAGGAGAGAGTCAGCGGGGGGGCAGGATGGAGGCGGCGGGGAAGCAGGATGGAGCTGGTGTGGGGGGGGCAGGATGGAGGAGGCGGGGGGGCAGGATGGAGCCGGCAGGGGGGCAGGATGTAGCTGGTGTGGGCGGGGGCAGGATGGAGTCAGCGGGGGGCAGGATGGAGGCGGCGGGGGGGCAGGATGGAGCTGGTGTGGGGGGCAGGATGGGGGTGGCGGGGGGCAGGATGTAGCTGATGTGGGGGGGCAGGATGGAGGCGGCGGGGGGCAGGATGTAGCTGGTGTGGGGGGGGCAGAATGGAGGCAAGGGGGGGGCAGGATGGAGCCGACGGAGGGGCAGGATGGAGCCGGCGGGGGGAGGGGAATGGAGCCGAGGGGGGGGGCAGGATGGAGCCGGTGGGGGGGGGCAGGATGGAGCCGGCGGGGGGGCAGGATGGTGGTGGCAGGGGGAGGGGCAGGATGGATGCGAGGATACTCACCCGTGTGCCGGCTCGCAGGACCTGTCGTTGCCTGGGAAACCGATCAGCTGATCGGTTTCCCAGGCAACCACAGGTCCTCAAGGCATGGAGGTAGAAGACGTAGATGGAGCGCGCCGGCGGACGGGTGAGTATCCTCTATGAGGGTTTTTTTTATTTTTAGTAGAGCCAAGCAGCAGGGGGGCCACAGGAGCCGTGGGGGGGCCGCAGGTGCGGGGGAGCCGCGGGGGGCAGGAAAAGCGGCAGGGAGGCCGCAGGAGCGGGGGAGCCGCGGGGGGCAGGAAAAGCGGCGGGGGCGCAGGGCGGGGAGTCGCGGGGGGGCAGGCAAAAGCCGCGGGGGGGGGCCGCAGGAGCGAGGGAGCCGCGGGGGGGCAGGCAAAGCCATGGGGGGGCCGCAGGAGCGGGGGAGCCGTGGAGGGGCAGGAAAAGCGGCGGGAGGGGGCCGCAGGTGCGGGGGAGCCGCGGGGAGGCAGGAAAAGGCACGGGGGGGACTGTAGGAGCGGGGGAGCCGCTCCTGCGGCCGTTTTGACAGCGGCTCGCGGTGGGCGCTAAGCGCTCGCCGCCATCTTCGTTCACCCTGGGCGGTGTGTACTGCCGAAGCCACTTCCGTTGTGTGACGTGATTTTTGTGCCTTGAAGATGGAAGTGGCTTCGGCTTTTATATAATAGATATGAAGAGTTAACAGGCGGATCTTTTTGACAGATTTCCTTTCAAATTAATTTACACATTAAAGAGACCTCAAATTCAAAGCAAAAATGTAACCATAAATATCCAATATATAACACTCATACCTGAAGTCTTCCTTTTGATGGGTAATGCTTTCTTCTTCTATTTTGTCTGTAGTGTCAGGCTACTCTATATACAGAATGTTTAGAAGATCTGAGACACACACTCCACCCCGCCCCCTGTTGGATCAGAATAGACACAAAGCATATCTCAGACTCTTTAAGCAGGCTGTGTATAGGGGAGTCTGAGGCTATAAAGTCCATTTTATGGACTTATAAATAAGACTATTGAATGGAGAAATGGAGGCAGCAGCTTTAAAAATATATAGCATCAAGTGCTTTATGTATAATACATTGTCTATGTATGGTCAATTTTTCCAATGGACTGGAAGGTCTACACTCACATTTAGATAGTACTGAAAGTACCACTTTAGCTGTTTTCTTTAGTTTACCATTGGAGTGGTGTTATTAAGTTCCCTGCCCATTGTCTCATACTCGCCTGCCATCTTCTTCTTCTGTTATTGGTGCCACTGCAGTCAGTTTCAGGAGGTTCTCATGAAGGTTATTGAGTTGTGACCTTCAGAACCCTCCATTAAACAATGGAGCCACCGAAAGGATCTCTAGGGCAACCGGACGCTTACCGCAGGTGCCGACTCCACAGAAATCTGCAGGATATGCGCTTTTGGAGAGCGCACAGGAAAACTCTGCAGACAGCGTTTCCTGTGCGGCGCTGTAAAGCGCACTCCAAGCAGCTGCCTGTGTGACAGGTAGTTAGGGTAAACATAGGGTAACTAGGGACTGCGTTTTCCGGCACCGCATAGCGTTACCGCTATGCGGTGCTGGAAAAAGTTCTAAGTTAAAACCGGATTGTTGTAGGCTAGGGTCAAAACGGAGATGTGACCCCAGCCATTGTCTTAGCCTGGGTTCACACTTGGGCATCAGTTTTTTGCAAAAGGCTCAAATACTGGATCCTTTTTTAAAGGGTGTTTTTTGGCTGGTTTTTGACCCTCCTGTGCTGCTCTGCTTTTTTTGGACTTTGGCTGGGGTCACATCTCCGTTTTGACCCTAGCCTACAACAATCCGGTTTTAACTTAGAACTTTTTCCAGCACCGCATAGGTTACCGCTATGCGGTGCCGGAAAACGCAGTCCCTAGTTACCCGCTGTTTACCTTAACTACCTGTCACACAGGCAGCTGCTCGGAGTGCGCTTTACAGCGCCGCACAGGAAACTCTGTCTGCAACGTTTCCTGTGCGGCGCTGTAAAGCGCACTCCGAGCAGCTGCCTGTGTGACAGGTAGTTAAGGTAAACATAGGGTAACTTGGGACTACGTTTTCCGGCACCGCATAGCGTTACCGCTATGCGGTGCTGGAAAAAGTTCTAAGTTAAAACCGGATTGTTGTAGGCTAGGGTCAAAACGGAAATGTAACCCCAGCCTTTGTCATTTTTTCCCAAAAAATGTTAGAAAAACCTGATCAGGTTTTTTGTGCCATTAAAAACCTGATCAGTTTTCCCACAGGGTCCCATGTTAAAAAATCTGATCAGTTTTTTTACTGCAGTAGTTAAAAAACTGGCACCATTGCAGTCACACTTGAGTGCAGCATCAGTTTTTGGCATCAGGTTTTGGACTTAGAAAAAAAAGTGCACAAAATGATGCAAAAACCTGATCCAAGGCTCAAGTGTGACCCTGGCCTTACCTCTGGTACATCAGTTTGTGAAACAGAGCTAGGGTAGGGTCACATTGCAAACATGAATTGCATTCACCGCATCCGGATCCGGATGCGGTGAACGCAATGCCGGTCGCACACAGTTTTTTTCAAAACTGTGTGCTGAATACCGCACTGCGGTCACCGGATGGCTCAGGATGTGTAATCCTGAGCCATCCGGTAATTGCATAGCTTGCGGTTCCCGATCTGGCAAGTTATTAAAGAGTTAAAATAGCTGACCTAAATGACTTTTTGAGGTCTGAAGGGGGGCTTAGACCCCCCTACAGACCGGCCGGCGACTTCTATAGTGTTCTACAATTTCTCAATGGTCACAGGCTCTTCGGAGCCCGTGCATGTAAACCAAAGGGCCCCCCCCCCCCCGTATCACTATACTGGGGTGCATAGACCCCTCTATTACAAATAAGCTGTATTGGTCTAAAGTACATGATAAATGTGGCAATTCGCATTGTAAGTATATACTTACATTCTTTCGTAGGCAGCGATAAGGGAATCCATGGGCGGGGCTGTGTGCAGCAGCCTCCGCCCGCTCCTTCTTGATGCCCGCCCCCTCTGGCCGTAATCCAGTGTTTTGTGGGCGGGCACGTCGTTAAAGGGGCGTGGCTAACCACGGCACATAGTTAGCCACGCCCCTTTAACGACGTGCCCGCCCACAAAACACTGGATTACGGCCAGAGGGGGCGGGCATCAAGAAGGAGCGGGCGGAGGCTGCTGCACACAGCCCCGCCCATGGATTTCCTTATCGCTGCCTACGAAAGAATGTAAGTATATACTTACAATGCGAATTGCCACATTTATCATGTACTTTAGACCAATACAGCTTATTTGTAATAGAGGGGTCTATGCACCCCAGTATAGTGATACGGGGGGGGGGGGCCCCTTTGGTTTACATGCACGGGCTCCGAAGAGCCTGTGACCATTGAGAAATTGTAGAACACTATAGAAGTCGCCGGCCGGTCTGTAGGGGGGTCTAAGCCCCCCTTCAGACCTCAAAAAGTCATTTAGGTCAGCTATTTTAACTCTTTAATAACTTGCCAGATCGGGAACCGCAAGCTATGCAATTACCGGATGGCTCAGGATTACACATCCTGAGCCATCCGGTGACCGCAGTGCGGTCCCGGTAAACGCTGCGAAAACTGCTGCCTGCATGATTTTAAACGCAGGCAGCAGTGCCGGATCCGGCCACCGGATGGCTTGTGAAGCCATCCGGTGTTTTGCATTGGATCCTATGGGGAGCGTTTCCTGGTCCGGTTTTGAGCTTTTTGGAAGCTCAAAACCGGATCAGGATTTTGTTCCAAAAACGGAAATGTGACCCTGGCCCTAATCTATATCCAAATACACTGTTTAGGCATCAAACATCATGTTCCAGATTTGCTACATCATTTTTGCTCTCCCAGCTCTTCTAAATTTGTCATTGGTGTTCCAGCTCTGCTACACCAGTTCATCATTTTCCCTAAAATCCATTAGATGCTTTCCATCAATTCCCCCACCTCAACTGTCCTGCTGCACTTTTGCTGTCTGTTGATCTAGAACTGCCCATCCAGAACAGAAGCTATGGAGATCAACCTCACCTATTGAGACATAACAGGTGGTTAAAGAATAAGGCTGTGGTCACACATAGAAATCCGTTTTTGGAAGTGATTTTCATCACCAATCCGTTTTTTATAGGGTGCTTTTTGAGGCTGGGGTTCCACATAAGCCCTCAGTCCGTTTTTGGCTTCAGTTTTCTCATTTTTTTTTTCTAAGTCCAAAAACTGACAGAAAAACGGATTGGATGTAATAAACACCCTGTCCGTTTTTCTCTGGAGCTCAAAACATTGCCCTGTCCGTTTTTGAGTGAAAAACGTTGCATGCAACGTTTTTGGCATCAGTTAAAAAACGCATGCGTTTTTTTAACATGGGGCCCTATGGGAAACGCATGCGTTAACGCATGGCACATATAGGCACCTGCGTTAACGCATGCGTTAACGCATATGCGTTTTTAATGAAAAAATGACTAAGTCCAAAAACGTTCAGGGGTGCAGGAGGCTCAAAAAGCACCCTATAAAAAACGGATTGGTGATGAAAATCACTTCCAAAAACGGATTTCTATGTGTGACCACAGCCTGAGCCTCCTGCACCCCTGAACGTTTTTGGACTTAGTCATTTTTTCATTAAAAACGCATATGCGTTAACGCATGCGTTAACGCAGGTGCCTATATGTGCCATGCGTTAACGCATGCGTTTCCCATAGGGCCCCATGTTAAAAAAACACATGCGTTTTTTAACTGATGCCAAAAACGTTGCATGCAACGTTTTTCACTCAAAAACGGACAGGGCAATGTTTTGAGCTCCAGAGAAAAACGGACAGGGTGTTTATTACATCCAATCCGTTTTTCTGTCAGTTTTTGGACTTAGAAAAAAAAAATGAGAAAACTGAAGCCAAAAACGGACTGAGGACTTATGTGGAACCCCAGCCTAATCCTGTGAGGCAGAAAAAGTATTCAAGATAATGATAACTGAAAAAAGGGTAAGGCTGTGGTCACACATAGAAATCCGTTTTTGGAAGTGATTTTCATCACCAATCCGTTTTTTTCTGGGTGCTTTTTGAGCCTCCTGCACTCCTGAACGTTTTTGGAATTTTCATTAAAAAAACGCATGCGCGAACGCATGCGCAAACGCAAGTGCGCGTTTGCATGCGTTCGCGCATGCGTTTCCCATAGGGCCCCATGTTAAAAAAAACGCATGAAAACGCATGCGTTTTTTAACTGATGCCAAAAACGTTGCATGCAACGTTTTTGACTCAAAAACGGACAGGGCAATGTTTGGAGCTCCATAGAAAAACGGACAGGGGTGTTTATTACATCCAATCCGTTTTTCTGTCAGTTTTTGGACTTAGAAAAAAAAAATGAGAAAACTGAAGCCAAAAACGGACTGAGGACTTATGTGGAACCCCAGCCTAATCCTGTGAGGCAGAAAAAGTATTCAAGATAATGATAACTGAAAAAAGGGTAAGGCTGTGGTCACACATAGAAATCCGTTTTTGGAAGTGATTTTCATCACCAATCCGTTTTTTTCTGGGTGCTTTTTGAGCCTCCTGCACTCCTGAACGTTTTTGGAATTTTCATTAAAAAAACGCATGCACGAACGCATGCGCAAACGCAAGTGCGCGTTTGCATGCGTTCGCGCATGCGTTTCCCATAGGGCCCCATGTTAAAAAAAACGCATGAAAACGCATGCGTTTTTTAACTGATGCCAAAAACGTTGCATGCAACGTTTTTGACTCAAAAACGGACAGGGCAATGTTTGGAGCTCCATAGAAAAACGGACAGGGTGTTTATTACACCCAATCCGTTTTTCTGTCAGTTTTTGGACTTAGAAAAAAAAATGAGAAAACTGAAGCCAAAAACGGACTGAGGGCTTATGTGGAACCCCAGCCTAAGGGGCCACACTTGCGGCAGAATTTTTAAATCCTGATCCGGTTTTGAGCTGTAAAAAAGCTCAAAACCGGATCAGGAACTGCTCCCCATAGGAGCCCATTATGTTAACTGGATTGCTCTACATGCAATCCGGTTACCGCATCTGGATCTGCAGCCTGCAGTTGAAATCATGCAGGCTGCAGTTTTCGGAGTGTTTTGCAAACTGCAATGCGGTTTCCAGAACACATTTTAGCAAAAAAATGTGTCTGAAGGCAATTGCGTTTACCGGTCAATGCAATTGCACTTGCACTTCCAAGTTTGACCCCAGCCTTAGTGTAGCCATGCTGTGTGTAATATATACTGTACAGAAAAGACACATAGGCCTGTTTCACATCTATGAGGTCCCTGCGCTAGGCAGTTCTGCCTGCCCTGCGCCAGCACAAATGCAAGCGCAGGGGCATTTAGGGGCTTGGGCAGCCTAGCACAGGGATGCATAGATCGGTGCCCCCATTATATCCTATGGCCGAGCACAGCCGAGCGCGCGCTCTGAATACTGTGAAGCGCAAGTGAAAGTGGCAGACGCCAGGGCGCATGCACACTGGTCCGACGCACCCGGAAAATGTCTGATTAGGCATTTCCGGCTGGTAAGTGACAGGCGCATGCGCCCTGCCAGCTGGATGAGGAGACTGGGGGCTGGAAGTGGAGGCTGTGGCTGGATGAGGAGGCTGGGGGCTGGAAGAGAAGGCTGTGGCTGGATAAGGAGGCTGGGGGATAGAAGAGGAGGCTATGGCTGGATGAGGAGACTGGGGTCTGTAAGAGGAGGCTGTGGCTGGATAAGGAGGCTGGGGGCTAGAAGAGGAGGCTGTGGCTGGATGAGGAGGCTGGGGGCTGAAAGAGGAGGCAGTGGCTGAATAAGGAGGCTGGGGGCTAGAAGAGGAGGCTATGGATGGATGAGGAGGCTGGAGGCTGGAAGAGGAGGCTGTGGCTGGATAATTAGGCTGGGGACTGGAAGAGGAGGCTGTGGCTGGATAAGGAGGCTGGGGGCTAGAAGAGGAGGCTGTGGCTGGAAGAGGAGGCCTGGAGCTATAAGAGGAGGCTGTGGCGATAAGGAGGCTGGGGGCTAGAAGAGAAGGATGTGGCTAAAAGAGGAGGCTGTGGGCTAGAAGAGGAGGCTGGGCGCTGGAAGAGGAGGCTGTGGATTGATAAGGATGCTGGGGGCTAGAAGAGGAGGCTGTGGATTGATAAGGAGGCTGGGGGCTAGAAGAGGAGGCTGTGGCTGGATGTGGAGTCTGGGAGATGGAAGAGAAGGCTGTGGCTGGATAAGGAGGCTGGGGGCTAGAAGAGGAGGCTGTGGCTGGATGAGGAGGCTGGGGGGCTAGCAGAGGAGGCTGTGGCTGGATGAGGAGGCTAGGGGCTAGAAGCAGAGGCTGGAGGCTAGAAGAGGAGGCTGTGGCTGGAAGAGGAGGATGGGGGCTGGAAGAGGAGGCTGGGAGATAGAAAAGGAGGCTGTGGCTATAAGAGGAGGCTGGGGGCTAGAAGAGGAGGATGTGGCTAAAAGAGGAGGCTGGGTGCTAGAAGAGAAGGCTGGGGGCTAGAAGAGGAGGCTGGGGGCTAGAATAGGAGGCTGGGGGCTTGACAAGAAGGCTGTGGATGGATAAGGAGGCTGGGGGCTAGAAGAGGAGGCTGTGGCTGGATGAGGAGGCTAGGGGCTAGAAGAGGAGGCTGTGGCTGGATGAGGAGGATGGGGGCTGGAAGAGGAGGCTGTGGCGCTGGATAAGGAGGCTGGAAGAGGAGGCTGGGGGCTAGAAGAGGAGGCTGTGGCTTTATGAGGCTGGGGGCTGGAAGATGAGGCTGGGGGCTGGAAGAGGAGGCAGATGTGGGCTGCAAGGGGATTATGATGGCGGTTGCAAGGGGATTATGATGGGGGATACAGTATTGTGCACTGCAAGGGGATGATGGGGGCTGCAAGGGAATGATGGAGATACCATATTGGGGGCTGCAAGGGGATGGAAAATAGGATGTAACACATCTGTCCGGGAAACGGGGTACTAAACTCCACCCCTTCTCTATAGCCCCACCCATATGATGAAAGCTCAACCCCCTCGCCGGGCCACGGAAAAATGGTTTTGCATGAAGCCAGTCCCTAGTGCAAAAAATGTTGGGGACCACTGCTTTAATGCATCCCTCAAACGGATGCAACATCCCAAATGTGACCCTAGCCATAGCCTCATTATTTCTCAAGCCTGTGCCTAAAGAACTTCACGTGTCAAATGTTAAAAAGTAGTCAGGAAAGCAAAAGGGTGGACGGTGTATACGGACCTGCGCTGCAAGGACCAAAGGATCAGATGGTGTTCATCATTATAATTTTTATTTCCAACGCGTTTTGGTGTTAGTCCAAACTTCCTCCTCAGGGAATAGTAGTGTTATGTTAAATAGGTTAGCCACTACTTTTTTATTGATGGCCTACCAATATCTAATTGATGGTGGTGTCACACCCATCACCCCCGCGAATCTTCTGCTACTGGCACCATCGGCTGCCTTGAGTCCTCAGCTGCTGCTAGAACATAGCAGCTCTGTCCTTTCTATAGTGGCCTCAGCCAGTTACTGTAGATCCAGCCCTGTTAAAATTCTAATAGGCCATCAATTAAAAAGTAGTAGCCAAACATTTCAATGACTTGCAATATAGAAACCCGAGCACTGATATACTAACACTAATTACATTAATAATCTGTAGAAGAGACTCCTCAATAAGTAGCCACCTTTGTGCAAGAAACATCTATCTTTGTATAGGAATGCCACTGGGAAATATGATGGTTCAAGATAGCAAACAATACCAAAGAACACCAAATAAGTAGTGATAATGTTATACAAGGTAATCAAAAAGAGTAAAAGAAAAATTATAAGAGGAAGAATTAGATAGGGATAAATAATGGGCAATACCAGTGCTCCGTTGAGGGCCGATAGCCAAGACTCAAGAATCAATTTAGAAACTTAAGCAAATGAGTTAGGCTAGGGTCAGACTTATGTCATGCATTTGCTAAAAGCATGCATTATTTTCATGTGCAAATGTTGAAAAACGCACATGTTAACGCACCCATTGGCTCCAGTGCAAAAAGCGCATTGCTAAAGTGCACGCTATGCGTTTTTGGTATTGCACCCAAAAACGCAATCTGCAGCGTTTTTGGGCCAGTTAAGGAAAACGCATGCTTTTTTTTAACATGAGAGTCTATGGGAAACACATCCTTTAACGCATGGTACATATATGTACCATGCGTTAACACATGCGTTGACATATGCGCTAAAAATGAACATACATGTCATGGAAATGGCAAGGGGAAAAAAGCATCCTTTAATGCATCCATCAGATGGATGCAACCTCCCAAATGTGACCCTAGCCTCATATATTTCATCTAAATAATAAGGCTAGGGTGGGACTTGCTTCTGCCCCTAGCCTGGCGGATACGCCTGAAACTTCGAAAATTTCAGGCTCAGTGCATAGCGTTACCAGCAGCTATGTGCCAGCAGGCAATTGATCTCTATGGCATCTGGATGCTTACAGCAGCCTCTGGCTCCACAGAGATCTCCCGGATATGTACTTCTGCATAGCACACAGGAAACGTTGTTTCCAAAAGCGCATATCCTGGAGATCTCTGTGACACCAGAGGCTGCGGTAAGCGTCCAGTTGCCATAGGATAGGGTCAAACTTGGGAGTTTGCATCCATTTGACGGATGCGTTGCAGGATGCATTTTTTGTAGCATTGTGATGCATTTTTTGCCCTGATTTGATGCCTAAAAAAATTGCATGCGTTAACGCATGGTACACATATGTGCCATGCGTTCACGCATGCGTCGTCCATAGACTCCCATGTTAAAAAAAGCACCAAAAATGCTGCAGACCATGTTTTTCGATGCGCGTTTTTATGCATTGAAGCCTATGAGTGCATTAACGCATGTGTTTTTACCATTTGCATATGAAAATAGAGCATGCATTTAACAAATGCATGACGCAAGTGTGACCCTAGCCATAGAGATACATAGCTTGGTGGCGCATAGTGTTACCTGCTGGTGACACTATTCCCCTGAGGAAGCTGCACGTGCAGCGGCGATACGCGTGGGGTCCTCTCACACACCTTCCCCCCCTTTTTTTTTACCCGCCCGGGATGCCACTGGTTTAAAAGCTCCTTTGGACAAAACAGGACCTATTACCAGGGCTAGGTAATGAAATCTATATAGGGCATTTATTTAGGCTTTATCATCAAGAGGATCAGTATTGGTTTCTATGTGATAGTGCACCTCTGAGTAGGTGACCATATAACTGTATTAACTGACACCAGCCTCAGGCTCTTGTGTATACTGTTGTACTAGGTTCTCATATATACCTTTGTATTACTATGGATGTATTAACCTTTAGGCTATAGATCATACATTATACCCCGCATTATTTGTTATTTGGCAGGTTAAATTTTGGGTTTGTGTGTGTGTTTCTTGCATGTCTTGCACGTCATGCATTTTAAATGTTTTTAATTCTTGCTCCTTGTGTGTGGATTTATAAAATAAAGATTTATACTTTGTATATCGATTCAGGTGATCCTTTTTTATACACACTGCTTTTTTCTTGTTAAAATGTATCTGCTGGTAACGCTATGCGCTACTCCAGCCAGAAACTAAATTCTGCCGGATACTGCAGGCTAGGGGCAGACACAAGTCTGACCCTAGCCTAAGCCTTTATCCCAGATGTGCTGGTGATTGGTCTCTTCTTGCCCCACCATAGATGTCCTACTATAGTTTATTAGGAAAGTTGTCCAATATCTATTCACATCAATCTAGGTATGACATTAAGCACTTGGTGGGTATAACTAAAGTAAGGAGAATGCACAAAGTGTTCTCAGCCTAATAAAAAAGGCAGCTCCTGCAAAAGGAATACATGAGAACATTCACAGGGTTGCTGAGTACACAAGGTAAGCTTGTGCTGTAGGGTCTTATCTTTGGGGGTGTGGAGTACACAAGTAAGCTTGTGCTGTAGGGTCTTATCTTTGGGGTGCGGAGTACACAAGGTAAGCTTGTGCTGTAGGGTCTTATCTTTGGGGGTGTGGAGTACACAAGGTAAGCTTGTGCTGTAGGGTCTTATCTTTGGGGGTGCGGAGTACACATGGTAAGCTTGTCCTTGTATGGTCATGCCTTTAGGGTGCGGACTGCTCATGGTAAGCATGTTCTGTAGGGTCATGTCTTGGGGGGGTGGAGTTCACATGGCAAGCTTGTGCTGTATGGCCATGCCTTTGGGGTTCAGAGTACATATAGTAAGCTTGTGCTGTATGGTTATTTCATTGAGGGTGTGGAGTATACATTGCAAGCTTGTGATGTATTTTCGTGACTTTGGGGCTTTAGCATACACTTGGTGAGCTTGTGCAGTATAGTCATGTCTTTGAGGGTGCAGAGAATACATTGTAAGCTTGTGCTGTGTGCTCATGTAAAGACACATGTGTTTTTGTACTGCATAAACGCATAGAAACGCAAGGAAACGCATGTGTTTTTGCCCCCATTGATTTAAATGGAAACGCATTGAAAACACAAATAAAAACGCATGTCATTTTCTGTAAATGCAAAACGCATGCGTTTTTGCGAACGCAGCCCAAACGTTGCAGTACATGTTTTGAGCTCCGTTTGCAAAAACGCATGCGTTTTGCATTTTCAGAAAATGACATGCGTTTTTATTTGTGTTTTCAATGCGTTTTCCATTTAAATCAATAGGGGCAAAACGCATGCATTTGCAATGCGTTTTTGGCACACATGCTGTCAAAAACGGATTGCAACTGTGACTTTGTACGCAAGTTGTGTTTATAGAAACTCAACGCAACCCACTTAGATGTGAAGTTATTGAAAACCCATCACTTTTTATATGAAGTATTTGTATATTTGGAGGATATTTATTTAGTGCACCTATTAATTTCATAAAGTATTTTTACCTCTTACCTTTTATGAGATTAATTCAGCTCATCACAAACTGCCAAAGGAGCTCGGATAATGTCTTGCCTTGACCAGATTAATACAATGAAAAAAGTTGAAATCCAGCTCAGACAGATGAACATTTCTTTTTCTTTTATTTGTCTTCAAAGGTGCATTACAGAAATCAAAGGAACATGCTTAGCGTGACCCCAGACAACGCGTTCCCATGGAAGACGCAAGCGTATACATGATCTGCATGTCATGAATAAGCATGCGTCTTGCATGTGAGAAGCGTTGACTGGGGTCACGCTAATCATGTTCCTTTACTTCTGTAATGCACCTTTGAAGGCAAATAAAAGAAAAAGAAATTTCCGTCTCTTTGAGTCTGATTTCATTTTTTTTTCATTGTTCTTAATTTTTATAAATACACTCTGATGTGTCTTCTTCATTTAATAATATATAGATTTTTGTGCATATCTCCATATTTTTTTTACATTTTTAATAATACCATCTCCACCTTCCTGGCCAATTAATTTTTAATTCTATGTTGCAAAATTATGGGTTTTTTTTGCATGAATTAATTTCTTTTTTATTTGCTACATCTTATGTTTTCTTACTATTTGGTCAATTTACCCCTGGATTAATTCCTGCTTTCTGTGCCAAAACGTCCATTTTAAAATGTCAACGTTTTCTATTGTTTTTATATGATACAAATACGTAGACTGTGAGCCCTCGAGGACAGGGTCTCACTCCCTCCTGCTCCTGTTTGTATGGACTACATGAATACATTGAACTTGTCCTCGTCTATCCTCCTATCATGTAAAGCGCCATGGGAACTAATGGTGCTATATAAATAAATAATAATAATAGTTATTAAATTTATGGTGATATGCATTATTATTTAGTAGCTTACTATTATTTTGGTGTATACTGGTACCGCCTAAATTAAAATTGTTATTTAGGCCCCTCCTTCTTTTTGTAGTTATTACTATAATTTGGCTGACAGCCATCCAATGTGTAAAGGGGCCGTTACTTTCTTCAGAGTCCCCAGGGCAGCCCCTGTAGTGTGTGCACTAATTATAGTAGTGTTGTGATATGTGCATTAATTATGAAAGTTCTAATGTGCAATTTGTAACATATTTGCAACTCAGGATTAATTAATATTATGGCTACAACATCAATTACTAACATGGAATTGGTATACATTATATAACAAATGAAATAACATCCATCATTTTCCAGTGGTATACCTTGGATGTTATCTTCTGCTTTACAGGCTGAGTTATTTTCCTGAATCCTAATGAGAGGTCTTTTTAAAGTTCTCTTCCCTGGTGGAGTCAGTGGCTTTTATAAAACTATTATAGTTATTTTATACTTTCTTTCTCCCTGGTGAATACCTGTAATAGTACAAACACCTTAAAGCTGCTATTTTGTTCATTTAAGCGTATTATGTGTCTATTGGTCTTCTATGCATATGTGTGTTTATTAGGAATAATAAGGAGATCCCCGCAGAGAATCCAGGGCTCTTACCAGACAATCAGCCATCACTACTAAATGTAATAATTACAAGAAGAACTTTGAAATCACAAAAGTTTGAAAAGGTTCCTGGGAGATAGCTATCGCCTCAAACGAAAATATGTAACAGAAAAGGTAAAATATGTCATAATACTGGAACACAATTGTGATGGATTCTGAGTAGAGATGAGTAAACCTGTTTGCGTCCCAAGTTAAGGTGCTGTATGTGTCGAGCCCACTGGGACGGGGTACTCGGTACCAGGCCGGGTCTGCTACTGGGGAAGTCACGGGTGGTCCTGGTCCGGACCGTGTCCCGGGCCCTGGCCCTAATAAGGGATATTTACAGGGGATGTCAGTCGTGACGCCACCCACTGTATTCGGCCAGTAATGGGGCCGCCGCTGCCGCAGAACCTCCGGGGATGGATGTGATGGCAGCAGAGATGGAATAGTTCCCGTGGGCAGAACTGTGTTCCCCGGGGCAGTGATGGTTAAAGTCTATGGTGTAGTGTGCAGGCTTGGTGCTGAGTGCAATTCACTTAATGTCCAGATGCTGTAGGAATCCTCCTTCAGTGTCGGAGCCTGCACGCTGTGGCTCTCCAGTTGCAGTGCTGCTGCAGACCTGTGTGGAGGTAGTAGCATTCAGGGAGAGACAGACAGAGAGTCGTATTCAGGGTTCACCGTGTTTACTTCTCAAGTTCTCCAGTTCAAGTTACAGTTCAGTACAATTCTCAGTTGGTTACAAGTCTTAGTTCAGTTCTCAGTACACGGGCACACTTTCCCTCTCGGGGTTCCCTTTACTCTCTGCAGCCAGGTCTCTCCCGCTGTGACCCCTCACACTGTCTCTGTATCCTCTCCGGGCTGTTGACTATCTCTCTGTGTTCACTTGGTTGTGTGTGACTCCGGACAGTATGGCGGTGACTCGGTCCCCTGTGGGTCCTCCTGGTTGTCGCTGAGCTGCCTGTACTTTGGGGTAGGGACCCTAACGTGTAGCTGTGGTCCCCTGTCGGTTGTCTGGAGATGCCGGGTGAAACTACGGTCCCCTCTAGAGCCGACACTCTACTTAAGCCCAGCCTCCAATAGTCCTCCCGGTGAGGCTCTACCAGGCTCTCTCTACTGTGTCTTTAAGTATCATAGGAGGGCTACTCCGCCTGCAGTCTGTCGTCTCGGCTGTAGTTCTAGGGACCAGTGTCACTGTCCCTCTCTTCCCTCACACTCCTGGGGTACTGGCTTCGGACGTGCTTTCTCTCTGCGGCTCACACTGGCTCTGTTCAGATTCTGTGCTCCTACACCCCACTTTGCCAGGACGTGTGATCCAGTCTTTACTGCTCAGCCTACCTCGGCATACTGACTCCTTCCTCCTCCCCCTTCACTATTTCTTCCTTCTGTCACCTGACTTCGTGTGTGCCCACTCACTGCTCTAAACCCACCACCCCTCACACGCTTAGAGTTCCTAGGCTCCGGGTTGGGTGCTGCCCTCTACTGTACGTGGGTTGTGTGGGCGTGAGGGTGTTGTTGTTCAACTGTCGTCCTACCTGCCTGGCTGCAGTTCCCTTTGTGGCTCCTAGACGCAGGGGCGCCACATATGTATCTAAAGCACTGGGGCGAGCATCGCTGTGCTCAGGTATGTTGGTGCTCAGCCCTGTGCAACTCACTAGCAGTGTTTGATCAGCTCGATCTTGGGATAAAATCGGGTGTCGGGTGTAGTTTGTAATTACAAATTCTTGTTCTCCCGTCCTGGGATGTGGTTTGCGTATGGCTGACTGTGTGTGGTTGGAGAGCCGAACTGCTAATTCAGTGTCTTTCAATAAGGTTCTGGTCAAGTTTTGTTTCCAAACAGAATGCAAAAGAAGTCTGGCTGGACAACCAGAGCACTAACTTCCACAGGTCCGCTCATCTTAAATTCTGATGAATCTGCACTAGCACAAGAATTTCACTTTCAAAAAATTCCACTCTGCAGCTCTTTGCACAGAAAGCAATCAATAATTTAAAAAATCTGACATACAGTTGTGCTCAAATGTTCACATACCCCAGCAGATTTTTTGCTTTCTTGGCCTTTTTTCGGAGAATATGAATAATAACACGAAAATGTTTTTCCACTCATGGTTAGTGGTTGGGGGAAGCCATTCATTGTTAAATTACTGTGCCCTATTTTTAAATCATAATGACAACCAAAAACATCCATATTAGGCTGGGAGTCACATTTGGAAGGTACAATCCGGTAACCGCATCCATTACCAGATCCGGTATTACCATATGCCGTCACATTTTCCATCACATTGCAGATCTGGATCCAGTAATAGATCCAGATCTGCAATGAGAAAACATTCTGGCACCAAAAACCGGATCCGGTTGCCATACACGGCCATTCTAAAAAAAATGGATCCGGTTTTTCAACCGCTCCGAAAAGTGCAGCCTGCATGATTTTTACCGCATGCAGTAACCGGATTGCATTAAGTGCAATCCGGTTTTTCTATTGCAGCCTATGGCTGGGGATCCGGATCCGGTTTTGACCATTTTTAATTGTCAAATCCAGATCCGGATTTGAAAAAACAGCCGCAAATGTGACCCTAGCTTAACTCTTATCAACAGTTCATATACTCCAATTCTTAAAACCATGCATTGCCCCTTCCAACATCAATGACAGCTTGAAGTCTTATGTGGTCGTTATGGATGAGGCTCTTTATTTCCTCAGATGGTAAAGCTGTCCATTCTTCTTGGCAAAAAGCCTCCAGTTCCTGTAAATTCCAGGGCTTTCTTGCATGAACAGTTCTCTCCAGAGTGGCTCAATGATATTGAGGTCAGGAGACTGAAATGGCCACTCTAGAACCTTCACTAAGTTTGCTGTAGCCAATGGCAGGTCGACTTGGCCTTGTGTTTTGGATCATTGTCATGGTGGAACGGCCAAGTATGTCCCATGTGCAACTTCTGGACTGATGAGTGCAAATTTGCCTCCAGTATTTGCTGATAACATGCTTCGTTCATCTTTCCTTCAACTTTGACCAAGTTTCCTGTGCCTCACACATCTCGACATCATTAGCAATCCACCTCCGTGCTTTACAGTAGGGACGATGTTCCTTTAATCATAGACCTTGTTGACCACTCTCCACCGTAACATCAATGGTTGTGGGCAAAAAGTTTAATTTTGGTCTCATCACTCCAAATTACCTCGTTCCATAAGTTTGGAGGCTTGTCTCTGTGCTGTTTGGTGCATTGAAGGCGAGATACTTTGTGGACAATGTAGAAAAGAGTCCAGCAGAACTCCGGTCATTAAAATACTTCCAACTTTATTTAGAAATGGTGCATAAGAAAAACAGGGAGAGATGCAAGGTGTGTATGGGAAAACAGGCTGTTGTCTTGTACACACCCTGCGTCTACCCCTGTTTTGCTTATGCACCATTCTTAAATAACGTTGGGAGTCTTTTAAGGACCGGAGTGCTGCTGGACTCTTTTCTACATTAGATACAAGTGCTTTTACTAAAAGCTGGCACTCGTTAATCCTGGATGTCATTTATGGAGCTCTGGAACAGATCTGAGGTTTCTCTCTGCAGAAGTAAGTAGTGCTGGAGTATTGCTGGAGTATTTGTCTTCATTTTGCGCAGTAATGGCTTTCTTCTGGCGACTCAACCATGCAGCCCATTTTTCTTCAAGTGCCTCCTTATTGTGCATCTTGAAACAGTCACGCCAATAGTTTTCAGTGAGTCCTGTATTTTAGCTGATCTTATTTGTGTTTTTTTTCTTTGTATCACAAACAATTTTACTGACAGTTGTGGCAAATATTTTTGTTGTTCTATCCGATCATGGTTTGGTTTTTACAGAGCCCCTGATTTTCCATTTGTTAATCACAGTTTGAACACTGCTGACTGGCATTATCAATTCCTTGGATATCTTTTTGTATCCCTTTCCTGTTTAATACAGTTCAACTATCTTTTCCTGTAGATCCGTTGAAAATATTTTTGCTTTCCTCATGACTCACAATCCAGAATCGTCAGTGCAAGAGTCTGTCTGGATCCCAGACACTCACTCAGCTTTTATGTACACACACTGATTACAAGCAAGCAAGTCACAGATGAAGATGTACCTTTATTGCCATTCAAACCCATTTGCATGAACTTCTGTGCATGTTATGAGACCAAAAGTACCAGGGTTTGTGAACTTTTCATCAGGGTCATTTAGATGTTTTTAGTTATCATTATCATTTATAAAGAGAAAATACAGTAGTTTGACAATAAATGGCTTCACCCAACCTCTGACCAGGAGTGGAGAAAAGGTTTTTGTGTTATCATTCATATTCTGTGAAAAAGGCCAAGAAAGCAAAAAGTCTTCCGGGGTATCTAAACCTTTGAGCACAACTGTATGCAGCAGACAACATTCGTAGGTAAGTGAAATAGCATTGATATACTTCTAACCGTTTAACAATACAAACATACTGAATGTTTTGTTCTTGAGACAATTAACAGACAACATGGATGGAGCTTTATTTGACACTGTTGGAGTTAAAAATGATCATCAACTTTGAGATATTAAAGAGGTTGTCTGGACTTTAAAACTGATGAGCTATCCTTAGGAGGGGTCATCAATGTCTGATCGGCAGAGGTAGACGCCCAGCGTCCTTGTCAATCAACTGTCCCTGGAGCCACCACTAGTGGCCCAAACTACTCAGTTGCAGAGCTGCACAGCACAGCTTTGTCAACTGTATAGTAGCCACAGGTGAATACTGTATATATGTCCCTTCTTTAAAGCAACAGAGGGCAGATATGCACTGCCCTGCCATGATCACTATTCCACTGATGAACCTATGATTTGCAGGTCCATAACTGAGTAGTTCGGAGTGACGGAGGCCTTGGGAACTGCTGATCTTTGGGAATGTTGGGTGTCAACCTCCACCAATCAGATATTGATGACCTCTCCTTAGGATAGCTCATCAATGCTAAAGTCCTAGGAATTGCCATGAAAGCAGGCCAGGGCAGGACAATGGGTAAAAGGAATAGAAAGAATGAGCTACTCAGCATTTGTTTTATTTTGTGAGAGACCTTGGTTTCCTTTAAGTAAGCAATGTAGCTGTTGATCTCATTGCTAGGATAAATCGAGATATGATCTCACATATGTGAGGATCGCTCCATTCAAGTCTATGCGAATGACAGAAACCACTAAGCAAGCTTGCACGGACCAGTCCATGGTTTTTAAGATTAGTAAAGAGCAAACCTTTCACATGTGTGGTTATCTCACCATTCATCCTCCACAGGACGCAGGACCACCTTATCTTGCTAAATAACTGATAGGGTACCTTTACACGCCGCAATTTTTGGCGGTGATAGGAGGCAATCTAACGTGTGCGTGCACGTCTTTCACGGTCGCCTCACATCGCCGAAGGCGCTTTTACATGCCGCAATTTCACCCTCAACCTGAGGTGATGTGTCGTCTCGGAAATCGCCACACCAACAGCGGGGAACATCCGGTCAACTCCCCTTGCCGCTTCACACACCGCAATCCCCAAAGGAATGTGGCTGTACATGTTCAGCTCGGCGAGAACATAGGCGTGGCAGACTGGTGTATACTGCGCCCCAAGCACGCTGATTAGACAACGCAATAGCGTTATGATTGGTCAGCCTGTGCTGGAAGGCTGGCTAATACATGACGCCATTGCCATTGTGTGCTGGTGAATAGACAGTTCTTCAAATATGGTGCCCTGTGAAGTGACAGCCAATGGAAACACAGTAGCCACCACCAATCATCGCTGACGGGACGCGGTCTCCAGCACGCTGTGGCACGCCTACGGGAAATCAATAGGCGAAGCAGATTCCATCACTATCGGCCATTTACACGCCAAAAGCCGGGAATTGCAAAATATAAAGGGAGGGGACAAGAGGCGCAATAGTGCCCTATCACTAGTGACACTAGTATGTAAATGGTGGTGCTGTGTGGCCGCTCACCTGATCCAGTTGTGATCCCCACAACTGGTTTTACTGCGTTTAGGAATCAATGTTCCAAGCTGCTGCAGGACCTCCACCTACCACTGGTCCGTGGTATATTCCAAGAGAAATGATGGGAGTAATGGTGTGCCACGGTCCGCGCTGCTTCTGGGTTCAAAAAACTCACCAAAGAGCCCAACAACCTTTCATCCTCTTTATTCCAACGCGTTTCAACGCCACAACCCGGCGTCTTCCTCAGGGATATCGCCGGGTTGTGGCGTTGAAACGCGTTGGAATAAAGAGGATGAAAGGTTGTTGGGCTCTTTGGTGAGTTTTTTGAACCCAGAAGCAGCGTGGACCGTGGCACACCATTACTCCCATCATTTCTCTTAAAATCCGGGAATGTCGCCTTCATGATTGCCTCTGATTATGGAGCAGTGCTGTGAAATCGGAACCAGGCGACAACTTTTTTATCGCCTCAAAATTCCCAAATGACACTCCACAACTGGGAGGCAATTTGACGGCGATGGTGCCAGGGCGACATGATGCTGGTCAGATTCCTCGCCGCGTTTGCGGCGTGTAAAGGTACCCTTAGGCCACCTCTTCATAGACACCACAGGTGATATCACAACATACCATGCATGGATATAAGTAAATGTCAATGGTTAGGTCTATAAAGGAGGCTTTGTCATTAGATGCTTCATTAGCTCTGATGCAGTTGTGATAAGAAGAATAGCTCTACAAACTATGCAATGCTTTTTGTCAAAACAATGGAAACCATGATGGTACCCAATGTAATCCAATACCATATAGGCAGAAACTGAGCATAAGGTGAGAAACCTTTTTAGGTTTGGTTTATATGGTCACATTTTCACAGTTCATAAATGAACAAGGGACTTAACTTACATCCTTATAAGCACATATGAAGTTTTAAGTTCGGGTCAGGAGACCTAAAGTTAGTTTAAGCATTGTGGTCTCTATACAGACAGTGAAATACATCTAAATTCAGACTTATTGCAAAGCTGTGTTTTCTGAAGAACTGCAGGTTCCAGCATTAGCCAGTCGCACATAGAGAAGGATCCAAAACCAGCACATTTGTACATATTCCCCTAACATATTTTGGATAACACACAATTTGTATACTTGACTGCAGCTCTAAATTATTACAGATGACATGATTATATTTACATAGTTTATTACATTGTTTTGCGAATAACAAATTCAATGGAGAAAAATGTAATTATTGAACTATAGACTGTGGCCGACTACTGAACTTTTACCATAAATGATAATTGATGCACTAGTATACAGCAGTGCTCTTCTGAAACATGGCTCATAAACTAATCTCAAAGAGAAATGTTGTTTTCCATCAGTTATACCGTCCAGAGTCAAATCTTCTTAATCTGTTTCATCAATCATGCAACACTCAAAATAAAGTGTTTAGAATTTAGAAGACTGAGGAGAATGTCTAAACAGATTATTTAACATCTCAAGGTCCCCTTTTTGCCCTTCACGAAAGGCTTATTTTTACACTTTGTTTTTCTGATTAATTCCTCTTTTCTTAAAGAGGTATTCCCTTCTCTCACATGGTGTTCCATAAAGTTTAAAGTTGGGGGGGTACCCCAACTCTGGCTCTTAAGGGGGTGTAACACGCGTCAATATCGCCTGCACGATATCGGCTGCACGTGACGTTGCAGCGATATTGACGCGTGTGACATACTGCATCAACCAGCGATAAATCGCTGGTTGATGATCGCCAGGTTTCAGAACCAGCTCAGAAACCTGGCGATTGTCACCCGGTGGACACGCAGCATCGCTGCGTGTGACACCGGGACTAGCGATATTCCAGCTCCCAGCGCCTCTCACAAGCGCTGGGAGCTGGTATCCAAGGTAAACTGCGGGTATCTAGGCAGCGCGCGCTGCCTAGATACCCGACTGTGTACCTTAGTTACCAGCCTCCTCCGCTCACCGGGTGGTATCCAAGGTACACTGCGGGTAACTAGGCAGCGCGCGCTGCCTAGATATCCGACTGTGTACCTTAGTTACCAGCCTCCTCCGCTCACCGGGTGAGCGGAGGAGGCTGGTAACTAAGGTACACGTCGGGTATCTAGGCAGCGCGCGCTGCCTAGTTACCCGCAGTTTACCTTGGAGACCAGCCTGCTCCTGCTTCCAGCAGGCTGGCAGCGGGAGCAGGACATCGTGGAAACGATATTTAAATAGTTTCCATGATGTCACTGGTCAATTGATCGCTGGTGAGTCTGTCTGTGTGACAGCTCACCAGCAATCAGCCGTCAATGTCGTCAGCGATCATCTCGCTGACGACATTGACGCGTGTGACACCCCCTTTACACCTTGAGAATATTTGTTCCCTCACCCCATTGAGAATATAGAGATAGATGCACATTCACGTCTGTGGAAGGTAAAAATGGCCAAGCAAGACTGTAGTGAAAAATCAAAAATGAAATGAAAAGGAACACAAATGTGTGGGCAGTGCTCTATTCCCAAGGTGAGACCCATATTTACCAATCTACCAACCATTTTGACCCCTTTAGCTTGAGAAGCACAGATGTTGCATAAGTAATCATAACTCAGATTACAACATCCTGATAATTTGTCACAGACATTTATCTCAGGAGGATTGAAATAACCTTAAAAGGGTTGTCTACTTTCAGAAAAGTGTGCCCTAAATTGTGTAAAATACATAAAATATGAAATTCAGCAAGTACTCACCCTCTTTGGGTCCAGAGCCAACTCCCCGCTGCTGCTCCAGTCCTGGTACATTGGATGCAGCAGTGAACATGTCAACAACATGTGTCACTGATCTAACCTATCAATGAGTTTCTTGGTAAGCCACTTAGAGCTTATTGACTGGATCAGACTGGATCAAGTCATTGACTAGTGTTGAGCTATGTTTCAAATGACACTTTTTTGTGCTGTGATATCCAAGTGTTGAGTCAAGTTCACCTTTGAAAAAATATATTTAATTATATTTATACATGGATGAACTATTATCTGACCTACAACAAAACTACTGAGTGTAAAGCACTAAATGGTTTTGTTTGGTAGTCACCATTTGCATACGTGCTTGTCATAGTAAATTATAATAGTGTGACTATTTTATTCTTTAGCATAACATCAAAGAATCTTATCATCTATACAGCATCTCAAATGTTTGTTTTTTTTACATATTATTACATTGAGGCCTAAAAATGACTATAGAATCCCATGTGTCACCTGTGGCTACTAATTTTCTGCAACAAGAATCCTGTGTCTGTCTTACCTGGTCGAATGTTTACTATATACATGTACTATATGGGAGCAAAGGACAATTTACTTTTAATATATATTGTAAAAAAATCAGATTGAAAGATACATGATACATTATGTTATAGACATAAACATGGATGAATCAAAGAAAGTGTAGAGAACTGGGCAAAAACTTTTTCAGGAGCCCCAGTAATTATACTGCGTAATGTGTGTGATGTTAGTCACCACACAGACAAGAAGAAGTAGAATAGTCAAACATTCAGGTCAGATGCTAGGAGAGCACATCAACACAGAGGGGATACAACAGAGGTGTATTTAAAGGGAACCAACCACCCCAAATGACCCCCCCGGACTGTTAATATGTGTCCCTACACCCAGCACACACATTTGGGGCAATCGTTTTTGCTAAAAATACAGTTTAGTAGAAGCTAAGATATAGCTTTATAAAGTTTAAAAAATCTTGCCGACTGGGCATTACCTAGCTTGTCCTGCTGCCAAGTTCATCTGCCTGTCATCCTCCTTTCCCCCCTCCCTTCAGTAAAGCCGTTCAATTTCAGCCTCGTCACAGGCTGGTGCACGGAGTCTCATGGCCGTGCACACGTCATCAGCTACAGCCAGGGTCACGAGCACACGCTCTGTGACTTCCTGGCTGTGCAACTGTGACTCATTCTGCCGGGTGATCACAGAGCGCACAGAGCGTGTGCTCATGACCCTGGCTGTAGCTGATGACTTGTGCACGGCCATGAGACTCCATGCACCAGCCTGTGACGAGGCTGAAATTAAACGGCTTTACTGAAGGAAGGGGAAAAGGAGGATGACGGGCAGATGAACTCGGCAGCAGGACAAGCTAGGTAACGCCCAGTCGGCAAGATTTTTTAAACTTTATAAAGCTATATCTTACCTTCTACTAAACTGTTTTTTTAGCAAAAACGATTGCCCCAAATGTGTGTGCTGGGTGTAGGGACACATATTAACAGTCCGGGGGGGTCATTTGGGGTGGTTGGTTCCCTTTAAGCAACAGTCAGAGGTCAGTTACTTGGAGAGGAGCAGATCAGAACAGAGGGACAAGACAAAAGAATGATCAAACACAGGCAAGGACAGGCAACAAGAGCTTAATCCCCAGAGCACAGAAACAAGAGACCAATTTAGCACCTCAGGGCTGAAACTTAAGACTAGCAGTGCTCTGGGTGAAACTGCAAAGCTAAAAGGCTGAGCAATTAAACAAGACACGGGCACCCCCCGCTGCAAATTGCAGCCCGCAGCCACCCCAGAAGATGGCGCGTTCATTGAAGCGCCATCCTCTGGCTCTGAACCCCGCTCTTCCAGCGGCCCTGGTGGCGGTGGCACGCTGGGTAATAAAGGGGTTAATACCAGCTTTGTTATACAAGCTGGTATTAAGCCCGAGATTCTTAATGTCACGCCACGTTTGACCCAGCCACTAAGAATCTCCAATAAAGGGTTAAAAAAACACAACACAGAGAAAAATTTTTATTTGAAATAAAAAAAAAAGCCATTAGGGACTCCATCTTTAATTAAAAAAATCCTCTTCTGTCCGACGCAGTCCAAAACGCGATGTCCTCTCTGCTACATCCCCTGTGCATAGATATAGATGTCTATGCACAGGGAATGAGCAGACTGAGAACAATCTCAGCACTGCTACATCATCTCTGTGAGCAGGCGGGCTCTAGGACCCTGGAGCTGCGGCAGCCTGCACAGAGAAGACAGCTGGACTCGGCTCGCAAAGTAACAGCAGTTACTTTGCGAGTTTCCCTGCTATCACTGGCACAGTAGCCGAGTCTAATGCAAGACAATGGCAATCCTAGTTTTGTCAGCGTTTGCCATTGATTTGCATTGGACTCGTGCGAGTAAACGCTGGGAAACTCGCAGAGTACCGAGTCCTGCGAGTCCCTTACTACTCGCCGAGTAACGAGTCCTAGCGAGTAGATTCGCCCATCCCTAATAGTGTCCAAAAATTATTTCATGATTAGTATAAACATATGCCCAAATACCAGTTAACACATTGGTAAAAAACAAAGGAGCTTAAAGGGAACCAACCACCCCCAATGACCCCCCCGGACTATTAATATCAGTCCCTACACACAGCACATACATGTGCTGCAATGATTTTTGCTAAAAAAACTGTTTTTTAAAACTAAAGATAATGATTTTTAAAGTTTAAACCGAATGGACGGATGGGCGGTACTTATCTGTGGCAAAAGCCGAGATCTGATGCCAATCATCCTCCCGTCTCCCCTCGCAGCAGTTATGGACAGCCCTTTGTTCAGCGTCACTGCCTGGTGCACGGGATCTCATGCCCGTGCACACGTCATCATCTACAGCCGGGTAGCGAGCGCGCGCTCTGACTTCCTGCGCTCGGCTATGGAAGACAGAGCGCGCGCTCGCTTCCCGGCTGTAGATGATGACGTGTGCACGGGCATGAGATCCCGTGCACCAGGCAGTGACGCTGAACAAAGGGCTGTCCATAACTGCTGCGAGGGGAGACGGGAGGATGATTGGCATCAGATCTCGGCTTTTGCCACAGATAAGTACCGCCCATCCGTCCATTCGGTTTTAAACTTAAAAATCATTATCTTTAGTTTTAAAAAACAGTTTTTTTAGCAAAAATCATTGCAGCACATGTATGTGCTGTGTGTAGGGACTGATATTAATAGTCCGGGGGGGTCATTGGGGGTGGTTGGTTCCCTTTAAGTAAACATAAGTCACTAGCTAGTATGCTGTGAAAAAGAAACAAAGGTAAGCAGTCAGAGTATACATTATCAATTGTTAGGACCAAGCACAGGGAACCCATACAGTGGAGGGTGGTTTGCAAGAGAGGGGAGGTTATCCCAAAAGGTTTAATTTAGGTGACACTGGAATAGAGGTGTATCCAAGGTCTGATAACAGCCGACGGTTAGCTTAACCCTTAATCAAGGTGTCCATGTCAATATTATTGTGTGTACAGAGGAATATAGACACCCAGAATGCAAGAGTCAATAGTTATTCGACATATATAGGCACCACTTTCCACACTATGCAAAACTCTCGAGACACCTAGGGTCAATGACCCCAAATAAATTCATTCCCAAAACCAACTGAAATGCTAATCCTGTAGCCCAAACCTGAACCTAATAAAAAACCAGTAGATGAAAATGTGCCCTGCCAGGGGAGAAGGTAAATCCCCGACATGGAATGAAATCAGCATGAAGCCCGACGTGTGTCGCATCTTGTGTAGCTTCATCGGGAGCTAGAGCCTTAGTGGGTATGGTTCAGTATTTAACGTCTGACTTGAGTCATGTTTGCAATAATTACCTCTATTTCCCGTGCGTCCCTTTCCACCGCCACAGCCATGTTGGAAATGTAATTTCCGGACATGCGTGGTAGACGGGGGGAGGAGTCACGGACCAAGGCCCAGAAGCCCAATGCGCATGCGCGTATAGGCACTAAGTAGAGTGTGCAGCGACACTGTATAGAGAAGCAATTCTTCCGAAAACTGCTAAATACTCACAGAATGTGAGGCTATTTAAAGGGAACCTGTCACACCTCAGGGCCTATTAAACTAAAAGTACCACCTTCAGCAGCACCTATGCTGCATTTTGTGAAGGTGGCTCTTGCCCCCCTATCTCCCCCCGGACACCAAAATAAACACTTTATTAGAAATTAGTTTAGGCCTGGTATTTATACTCTCCTCCTAGGACCTAAACCCCTTGCAGATATTACCCCTCCTCCTATGCTGTCCGGGACCCACCTCCCCTGTTCCTTACGAGTGGCGTAGGTGCCTACGCACATCTCTCAGCTCTCGGGCATCTCTGTGAGCTCAGCCCAAGAGCTGACGTCACATTATGTCAGGCCACTGAGCTTGCGTTTTATGCTTAATGCAGGCTGTGGGGCTGGGAATCTGGAGGTGGGAACAGGATGACTGTTTGGCTGGGACGTTCTTGAGTTCAAGAGAGCAAAAATGTTGCGACGTTTTGAAGAATCACAACTGATGAATCAACTGAAAACGTCTGAGAAGCCAAACCTCATCCATCCATTGGTGGATACAAAACCCCCCAGGAAAACACATATAAAATAGACTTTAAAAAAGACGCTAATTAAAAAGAAGACTACGGAGGATATGTAAAAGAGGTAAAAAAACACACAAAAACTAGACATAAAAATGGCACATTTTAAATATTATTTAAAGGACTAAATGTCCTGAGTAAGATATGCAAAAATTGGCAATTTGTCATTTCAGCTTTGTCCTTTATCATCTTTCTTGTTTTCTTGCCTAACATGGCATCTGTGTACCCATGAAATTCAATCCTTTTGGAAGTATTGGCAGGTATAATGCTTTGTACAACATAATTCTCTGTTGATGGTACAATCATTATACAAGCAAAACACAGGTTGGATCCAAAGATGTCATTTATTAGACTGGACGAATTGAAACATTTATCTTTGTAGCCCATCCATTATTTTTATACTTAATTGACAGATATATATTTTAGATAGCCCTATATCATTAACATTTGCGCTTTGCTAGTACATGACGTTTTTCATAGCCCCTCAAAATGTAATTTGGTAAAAAGCAGCTATTAATATCTAGTCTGCACTTTTTTTACTTTTGCTCAACAAATTGCTTTTTATTTTTTTTTATGGCATAATGTTTTGCTCAGAGCAGACATGGCATTTAACTAGCACATGAGTACATTAACATGATTGGAGTCTCTTAGGGAAAGAGGACTTTGTAATGTTCAGTACTGGCTTCTGCATTTGGCACCAGATTTTAATCATCAAATATATTGGCATAGCTGTTTTCTTGCCTGCCAAAGCCATAAATCCTTTTTACAAGTTTTGGAGTGAATTAGGTTGTCAGTTGTTTGAGAAACTTCTCTGCAAGTAAAAGGTGTGTATATGGTAATTACATAGTCTTATTTCTAATGATATTATGTGCAGCTAGCAAGACTTAACATTAGTTAATGGCAAACTCATTTAGATATACCAAATTAAAGAAAACCTCTCACCCACCTGCTGCATGGCAAACTAAATGCAGCACTGAATGCAGCATGTGTGCTGCATTAAGGGAAGGGGCCACCCATGTCTCTAGCCCTCCTGTAAGCTTTAAACAAGACTTTAGAAAACTTACAGATAATAGGTCTAATGGGTGGGATGTTATTAAGAGGTCCTGGCTGCTGGCACAATCCTCCAGCCTCCTCCTTGTGTATTCTGCTCCCTACTATGTCTCTGCACCGCCTCCTGTTCTGCTGGCTCTGCCCTCCTCCTCTCCTGCTCTCTGTCACTCAACCTGCCGCACAGAGCCTGGTCAGAGCGGCTCAAAGCATTTGGCCTGATGTCCGCACCAGATTCCCGCCCTGTTTATGCTCTATTCAGACAGCAGGGCAGCAATCTGGCGCTGATGTCAGGCCAAATGCTTTGCAGCTGCTCTGACCAAGCTCTGTGCGACAGGTTGAGTGATAGAGAGCAGGAGAGGAGGGGAGCAGAACAGAAGGCGGTGCAGAAACATAGAAGGGGGTGGAAAACACAAGGAGGAGGTTGGAGGATTGTGTCAGCAATGAAGACTAGAGATGAGCGATGTTCGACTCGAATTGTTCGCCACTCTCAAATTCGAGTTGTTTTTGGTGGTGTTCGAGTCATTCGCTGAATTTGAACAATTTGGTTCAAATTCGGCAGTTCTAGAAGCAGTTCGATTTTGGTTCGAAAATGCGGCAGATGGGTTCAGAAAACCGCATCTGCAGCATTTTCAGCCAAAATAAACAGCTATTAAGTAAAATAAAGTGTTAAAAAAAAAAGAATGTATGCTCACCTGTCTGGCGGTCCACCGATGGCTCCGGCAAGGTCCTGTTGCTGTTAGGACCTGTGGTGACGTCAGAAAACCGGCCACAAAACCGGTCACATGACCGGAATTCCCGCGATAACTGACGTCACCACAGGTCCTATCAGCAAGAGGACCTTGACGGAAAGGTTAAAATAGACATTTTTATATTTTGGACACTTTCTTTTACTTAATTAAGTAAAAGAAAGTGTTCAAAATATAAAAATGTCTATGTGACCGGAGTTCCCACTCTGTCACTGACGTCACTGACTGTGACTGTGGTGACGTCACTGACGTCACCACAGGTCCTATCAGCAACAGGACCTTGCTGGAGCCATCGGTGGACCGCTGGACAGGTGAGCATGCATTTTTTTTATTTTTAACACTTTATTTTACTTAATTTCACTTCCGCAATGTATGTATATACATTTGGGAAGTGAAACAGCCCCATATAGCTGTTTATTTAGTGTTCCGGGGTGTTTGACAGTGTTCGACGAGCATTCAATGAACTATCGTCGAACATCCCACCGATTCGACGAATCGAATCGAACACGAACACTAGGGTGGTGGCTCATCTCTAGTGAAGACCTCTTAATAAGAACCCACCCATTAGACCTCTTATCTCTACGTTTTCTAAAGTCTTTTTTAAAGCTTACAGGGATGCTAGAGACATGGGGGACCCTTCCCTGAATGCAGCAGACATTCTGCATTCATTGCTGCATTTAGTTTGCCATGCAGCAGGGGGTAACAGGTACTCCTTAATAGAAAATAATCAAAAAAAAAAGTTGGAAAATTAGCTAATTCATTAAAATAAAGTCATCATCATGTCAGTAATGCAGGGCCGCCATCAGGGCATTATTACCCTTACTGACTTATAGGTCCTAGTAAAGGGGAGGACCCGGACCTCAAGGTTATTCCTTAATGCTTTATTAAACCCAAGTGCCACCTATACAGCCATCAGTAGTCTCTATTGAGTATACAGCCTGCAACAGTCTCTATTATACATACAGCCCGCAGTAGTCTCTATAACATATACAGCATGCAGCAGTATCTATTGTGCATTCAGCTAGCAGCAATCTCTATTGTGCATACAGCCTGCAGCAGTCTCTATTGTTCATTTAGTACACAGCAGTCTCTATTATGCATTCAGCCAGCAGCAGTTTCTATTGTGTGTACTGCCAGTAGTAGTCTCTATTGTGTATACAGCGCACAGCAGTCTCTATTGTGTATATAGCTCACAGCAGTATTTACTGCATATACAGGTGGAAGCAATCTTTATTGTCTATGCAACAAACAATAGTCTCTTTTATGTATACAGCTTGCAGCTGTATCTGTTGTGTATACAGCCTACAGCAGTCTCTAATGTGAATACAGCCCACAGCAGTCTTTACTGTGATTCAGCTCACAGAAGTCTCTATTATGTATGCAGCCAGCAGCACTCTTTATTGTGTATACAGCTCACAGCATTCTCTATTGTGTATACAGCTCGCAGGAGTATCTATATTTTATATAAAGTGGGTACAGAAAGTATTCAGACCCCTTCAAATTTTTCACTCTTTGCTTTATTGTAGCCATTTGGTAAATTCAAAAAAATTCATTTTTTTCTCAATAATGTACACTTATCTTGAAAAACTGAAATATAGAAATTTTTGCAAGTTTAATAAAAAAGAAAATCTGAAATATCACATGGTCATAAGTATTCACACCTTTAGCTCAGTATTGAGTGGAAGTACCCTTTTGAGCTAGTAGAGCTATGAGTCTTCTTGGGAAAGAGGCATCAAGTTTTTCACACCTGGATTTAGGGATCCTCATTCTTCCTTGCAGACTCTCTCCAGTTCCATCAGGTTGGATGGTTGACAGCCATTTTCAGGTCTCTCCAGAGATGTTCAATTGGATTTAAGTCAGGGCTCTGGCTGTGTGGCACCCCTGCAGGGGATTGCCACAAGATCCACTGGTGCAAGGAGGGATTTAAACCTTGGTACACACAGCACACAACACCTTCCACCCCAGACCTGAAGGGGGAGCTCTACTGGCTGCCTTAAGCCAGATCCCCTATACCAGGTCCAGGCCTGAGGGGAGTAGTCAGTTAGCCCAGTTAGTGCAGTTTGTTCCAGTTAGTCAGAGAGGAGAGAGCAGCAGTGAAGGAGCTGGTCGTTGGGATAAAGCCAGGCCCAGGACCAGGGAACACTGATCCAGCTGTGCTGCACCCTAGGGAGAGGGTCGGAGGCCAGTGGAGGAAGCAAGAATTAAAGAAGGGAACAAACCAGGTTTCCCTTTAGCTCACCCGGGCACCGGAGTCCGACACTGCTATGCATTCACTGCAGCAGGAAAAGCCCAGAAGGACCAGGAGGAATTAACCCCTGACGAACAAAGTAAACGACACTCGAAACTGACCAAGCACAGGACCAGGGGCCAAAGGAAGAATAGGGATCCCGCAGAAGGACCTCATTGTCAGTGATAGAGTAAAGCTCTGAGAGGGAGAAGGAGCGGCGAGTTCAGTTATAGGCAGAACTTACCCCAAAACCACAGTACACAGTGACAGGGGAGGCCTCATAACTCTCCAAGGTGAAAGTCCCAAATTGCATCGGGGACCTGGTTACTTCTCTGGACTGTACCTGTTACCCGTCATAAGTAAAAGGTACCGAAACAAAGACTACTGTGTGTGTGCCTGCTTAACCAGCGCTACCCACAGCTTTGACCGCAGAGACTCTACTACGACTCCCCTCATCCTTCCCAGCTGCCATAACGTAAAGTTCCACCTGTGGGGAGCTGTACTACACTGAGCGGCACTTTCTGTTCCTAACTTAATGTGCTTGGGGCTAGGCCCAGTTCCTCCACCCTTCTGTACACTACTATTTACATTTCTATTGTACAGTTTACTATTAAATGTTTCTTCAGTGTGTGCTCTACCTTATGTTTTATTGTACCCACTCTCCAAACCTAGACCGGGGTTGACCTTGTGTGCATCTCTTTGACTTCCGCAGTACAGGTATTTCTGTCTCAGGTGAGGTGTCTAGTGATGGGCTTGATACAGGCATGTCAGGTAAGCTTCTGCGTTGCCTTAGTCTCACTACAGGGCTAGCAGGTGTACCGATTGCAGCATCCTCAGATTCTCTAGTAATGGGTATTTCTTTCTGATTCCTTGGTATCTCTTCATTGGGCTGGTAGAAATTTAGTATTGGCACAATGATGGCTCCATCTTGTTGAGGCTAGTCTTCTGGGAAGTCTTTGATGGTAGGGATGAACTTCTTTCTTGGTTCTTGGAATGGACTTTCTTCTTGTACAGGGTCTGTTTCTGGGATGAGTTGATGGAAGAGATCTTGGTCTTTCCAATCTATTGGACACTTTTTTATGTGGTCTCTGTACACAGTCTGTGTGGTTTTTCCACTGTCTTTGCTGATGATACAGACTTTACTGTTGGCATTTCCAGAGTCTATTAGGACGTAGGGTTCTTGTTACCACCGATAATCTAGCTTATGCCGAGTTCTTTTCCTTTTAAGGACAATACTTCCAGGTGGTATTGGCTCTGCTGGAGCATGTTTATTGTAGTCCCTCTCTTGCTTTTCACTGGATTTTTCCAGGTTATTTTCAACACTGGATTGAACCTTTCTGTATTGTTCTAGGCGATGGGTTTTCCTATTTGAAATGGCATGATCTGCTTCAGGATCTACTACTCCGAGTTCCAAGTCTACGGGTAACTTTCCTGTACAGGCTCTCATCAGGTAGGCTGGTGTACAGTTTGTGAGGTGACTGGAATGTGGTTGTACATGTCAACCAAATCAGGTAGTTTCTCCGGCCATTGGTTTCTTTCTTCTACTGGTAGGATTTTCAGCATGTCAATGATGATGTGATTCATTTTCTCACAGAGAACATTGGTTTGAGGATGATACGGGGTTGTTCTGATCTTTTTGCACCCATACATCTGGCAAAACTTTTGGAAGATCTTTGCTTCGAAGGCTAATCTTTGGTCCGTTAAGACAAGTTCAGGGTATCCCAACAGTCTGCAGAAGATATTTTGGAAGGTTTTAGCAACTGTGGCTGCTGTCAAGTCTTTTACAGGGGCAACCATTAAGAATCTTGAGTAAAGGTCTACCATGGTCAATGCTTAGGTATAGCCGGATCTACTTGGAGTTAGCTTTACATGGTCCAAGGCCACGATTTCCAGAGGTTGCTTGGTTACGATGGGATGAAGCTGGGCTTTCTGGCTCAGTACGTCCTTTCTTCTCAGGCTGCAGAATTTACAATTCTTACACCATTTTTCAATGGATGACCGCATGCTGACCCAAAAGAACCTATCCTTCAGTAGCATCTCAAGCTTCTTCCATCCGAAGTGACCAGTTTGATTGTGGTAAGCGTTCAGGACTACAGGGTTTTCTGATTTTGGCACGATGATCTGCCAAGCCATTTCATGAGTTCTTGGATTTATGTACCGCCGACATAGCTTATCCTGGTATTGGAACAGTTTACTCCGCTCGTTCCACAGATGTTTGACTTCAGACGGAGGATTTGCAGGCAGCTTCGCTGACTCCTGGGTTATCAGTTGTTTGATTAGACTGACAGCGGGGTCATGGTCTTGTGCCTCCCTCCAGCCGAAGTGGGGCAACGGGTTTACTGTCCTTTGTAGAGGGGTCTTGACTGGTCTGCTGGCATTGGGTTACTCTTACATGATGGAAGGCAGGTAACTCTACCTCTTCCAGCTCGTCCTCATCTACACCCTCTTCTGATAAGTGGGGCATCCTGGATGAAGCATCCGCATTTCCGTTTTGGTGCCCAGCCCGGTACTTGATGGTGAATTGGTAGTTGGAGAGTCTGGCCATGCATCTTTGAACCATGGCCCCCAACTTAACAGTTTCCAGGTGGGTGAGCGGATTGTTATCCATGTAAGCGGTGAATTTGCTAGAGGCCAGATAGTGTTTGAACCTCTCGGTGACAGCCCAGACCAAGGCCAGGAATTACAGCTTGAAGGAACTGTAGTTTTCTGGGTTCCTCTCTGTGGGACGCAGCTTTCTGCCAGCATAGGCGATTACCCTCTCCTTGCCGTCTTGCTTTTGGGAAAGGACGGCTCCGAGTCCCACATTGCTGGCGTCTGTGTACAGCAGGAATGGCAGGTTGTAGTCCGGGTAAGCAAGGATTTCTTCTCCTGTCAGGGCTTCTTTCATTGTTTGGAACTCTTCCTGTTGTTCTTTACCCCACTTCCACTGAGAATCCTTTGGCTTGCCCTTCGTGGGTTGGCCTACTAGGAGGTCTTGCAGGGGAGCAGTCTTCTTGGTGTACTCCTTTATGAACCTTCGATAGCAGCCCACTAAACCCAGGAATTGACGTACTTCCTTGATGGTTTTGAGTTCTGGCCACTCTTTGATTGCTGTCACCTTGTCTGGATCAGGGGCCACACCTTCGGCACTGACTACGTGTCCCAGGTACTACACTCTTGGCTTTAACAGGTGGCACTTTGATGGTTTTAGCTTCATCCAGTATTTGGCCAGAGCTCTAAACACCTCTCCTAGATGCACGACATGTCCTTCATAGGTCTTGGAGTATATGATCTCGTCATCTAGGTAGAGCAGTACCGTCTCAAAGTTCTCATGCCCCAGGCAATTCTCCATTAATCGCTGGAAGATTCCGGGTGCATTACATAGTCCGAAGGGCATGCTGTTGAATTCACATAGGCCCATAGGTGTTGCGAATGCCGTCTTCTCTCTGTCTTCCTTGGCTACAGACACCTGCCAATACCCACACTAGTGAGATCTTGTGTGTTATGCGGTTTATTTGCCTATAGTCTACATACATTCTCATACTGCCATCCTTTTTCCTGACTAGGACTAATGGAGCTGCCCAGGGACTACAGCTATCTCGTATAACCCCTGCGTCCTTCATGTCCTGTAACATTTCCTTGGCTTTTTGATAATGTGCAGGTGGAATAGGCCTGTACCGCTCTTTGATTGGTGGATGTGTACCTGTGGGGATGTGATGCTGTACCCCTTTTATTCTACCAAAATCAAGTGGATGCTTACTAAAGGCTTGTTCGAATTCTTGAACTACCCGGTACACACCTTGCTTTTCATACACAGGAGTGGTGTCAGTTCCGACATGGAGCTTCTGGCACCAGTCTTCCAGTGGCCCAATTATTTGATCAGGTTTTGCCCTTTTTTTGTGGGGTTTTGGTTGCACTGTTTGGATCTCGTTGTTGCTGACTGTGTATTATTTAGCAACGGTGGTATACCTGGGTAATTTAACCTCCTCACTGCCACAATTTAAGATGCAAATAGGTACTCTCCCATTGTGTACGTCCACCACCCCCCTGGCTGTCAACAGTGTAGGTCTATGCTCTGTTCTGACGGGCTCCACTAATGCTTGATAGTCCTGCCCTCTCAGACCTATAGCTGCTCGACACCAAATCATCACTTCACTCATTGGGGGTATCACAATAGGCAATGGGTCTGTCACCCGTGCAGTACCAATTTCGCCACCTGTAATTGTTACCTGTTGTTGGTGCAGGATGGCACTGATCTCACGCTGGAGGACCTTCCTCTGGCCAGGTCTGGCAGTGTCTGCAATCTGTTGAAGCAAAAACAAAACTTCCTCCATGCAATTGCTAACAACATTAGTACCCAGTATGATATAAGGATCGTTTGCATTACTGGCTTCTGCTACTACAAGAACCCCTTGGTTCTGCAATTCCACCCCCCCACCTTTATGGGCACTTCTCTAACCCCCATCACAGTGAGTGGTTCACTATTAGATGCATTCAGGATTAGGTCTATTTCGGCTGTTTCAGTTCTACATTAGCCCAATACTTTTTATAAAGGATATAGGGGATGGTGGTCACCTGCGACCCGGTGTCCAGCAGAGCAGGTGTCGGGATGCCATCCAGTACAGTGGACAGAAACGGCCCCTGTCCGATGAAGGTCTTGTACCAGGTGGCTGGGCCTTGTTGATCTAGTCCTGAGGTTTGGCCGCGGTCCCCAGGGACTGCCCGTTTAAAGGACAGCTCCTGGCGAGGTGACCGGTGTGGTTACAGTGGCGGCAGATGGGCTCTCCAGTGGAGCTGTAGCGGTCGATGGTTCTTCCTCTGTACACTGCAGCTTGCTTCCCTCGCATCCAGGGTACATCCTCCGGGCTGTCAGCAAATTGAATCAGCGGCTGAGGCTTGGGCTGGGGTCTTGGCGCTGGCTGTTGGTTGCTTTGCTGTAACTGCATAGCATCCATTAGTTTAGCAATGTTTTTATTCTTCTGATGCATCTCTGCACGCATCTCAGCCCGCAGGGAATCATATTTGAGTAGATTGTACATTGTGCGTGGCTGCAGACACGGGTAATGGTTTTGGAGTAGCCTGCACCTCAACACTGCACCACCATTTAATTGCAGCCGGTCTCTACCGGCTTTAACCCTTTGACGGCCATCTCTTTCCGGGTGTTGAAGTCAGCTTCTGGATTGCTTAATGACCATCAACGTACATTTTTACTGTCCTCAGGGGATAGCAGTCCCCGAGTGAATGGTTCAATGAGGAGCTTATTCTCATCGGGGGCACTAGCGGGGCTGGCATGTATAAGGGCACGCAATGCTTCTTTCAGACGCCAGGCATAAGCTCTTATGTCATCTCCTGGCCTCTGGTAGCAGTGATGTAATCGCATGCGTATATCAGCCTCATTGCACTCCTCGAAGGTAGGTCTCAGTTTATTGAATATAGCAGAGGCGGATTTGTGGTCCGCAGCAGACCAAGATGCACTTTCTTTCTCTGCTGCACCAGTTAACTGTCCAAATACCACAGTAGCGCGTTGTTGGCCTGTCATCACATACATATCCAGGACGCTGTTGATTTTTCATTTGAACTCGTCCAATGTATCGAGGCGTCCATCATACTGGGGCAACTACTTGGTCCCCAGGATGTATGGGAGCGACATCTGCATTACCGGGGCGAGGGCACCCGGGGCGCCGGAGGTGCTGGCAGTGCTACCGGAGGCAACCATAGATCTTCCGGTGTAATTCTGGGGATCAATGTACGCACAGTCGTCGTTGGAAGAGGCTGACATGTTGGAGACCCCCCTAGTGAATTACGGCCAGTCCTTAAGGAGTTAATCAGTTCGGACGTTTCTGGACTAGGCCGCGGCGCTCGGGAATGCTCGACTGAGCAAAGGGCGGGTTTTGCTTTCGCGCTCTGCAGCTGACACGCCCCCTTTCTTCCCACTCTTCGGCGCAGTAATGGCGGCGTAGTTTAAACAGTCACTCAATACAGTCAATAACATGGCACAAAGTACCCGGTAATACCAGGCACGGGATCCTGTTCGTGCTGCCAGGAAAGATAGGTGTAGCACCCAGGCTTTGGGGTACCCAGGTATCAGGCGACAAGGGTTAACTGCTCTGTCACGGGGAATGACAGCTTGGAGTGGAGCTGGGATTGTATTGGGAGTATTGGAACAGTCTATAGAGGGAACTGGGAGTGGAGAAGAAGGATACACGCACACAGGAAAGTCTCTTTTACCTTTTACTGATGTTAAGCAGGTAAAACGGTCCAGGGCACCGACGGGTGGACAGGTTGCACAGTGGGTCCCCACAGCAAGTGGGTTTAAGGCATCCTCTGGTCTGTAGTATTGTCTGAAGCACAGCCTGCTTGCAGTCAGACTCGCCTCCTCTCTCTTCCTGACTGTAGTGTCTGTCTCTCCTCCTGTGCGGTGTCCGGGTTACCTTCTCTGAACACTGCTGCTTTGCCCTGCTGTATTTGGCTCCCTTTCTTCACCCACAGTTGATACCAGGTAGCCGAAGCCTCCACGGTGTGACAGGGTTTTCTGTGGTCCTATAGTATCCCACAGGTGCAGATCCCCAATATCCGGTGTTTCTCCTGGGACGAACTCCTCAAGTTCCTCGCTTCCTTTTCTGCCCTAAGCTCCTTGCCTTCAATCCACTAAGGCTTGCGGGATGTAGAAGGGCCACTCCGGGTCACTGGTTCGGGCCTAATCGCAGCACCAACCACCATGACATCTTCGCAGCTCTCCTAGCATCTGCACACTCTGACTAACTCTGCCCCCAGCAGCAGTATTTATAGGTGATCTTGCCTAAGGGAAGCAAGTTGGGCTCCCCCTACTGTGTCGGGGTGGAAGGTGTTGTATGTAGTAGGTACCTGCTGTGGAAACCCAGCTGTGCATTAGAGAAGTCTGTGGCTACCTGCGTGAGCAGGGCGCCACAAGTGCTCCATAAAAAGAAATTTAGTCGATGTATGGGAAAGGTTTTAAATAAAACTGTATTTTCTTTAATACTGTGCATCTATGAATTGTTTTATTGCCTTCCAAGCTCACACATAAAAACTCTGTCACTTTTTGTCTCACATGAATCTTCCCCCTCACTCAGGCTCAGCCCCTACTATTTTGTGTTCCAGTCCATGATGTTACATCCTTGCCAGTGCCTGTCCCCGTTGTGCCTATTTTGATTGGCACGTGTGACCCACGACAAAAATATGGCAGCCCCGTTTTAATTCTGGGACTTGTGATTCTCTCCAGTCTCAAAGCTTGAGGTTACCTCTTGACCAGTGAGCTTTTTCCCCTGCTGTTAGCCCTTGAACTATTTAAAACTCCTGAGAGTCAGTTTTCAGTGCCAGTTATGGAAAATATCATTCTGGTTATCTGCAATGTGATTGCTCCTATCTTGCTTGTATTTATCTTGTTCTTACCTCGACCTGTTTTCTGATGATTCTCCTGTCTAAAGAATCTGTCTCTGATTTCGATTTCCTGCTGTCGATTTCTAGTGAAGATCAATTTTGCTGCCAGATTGCTCCACCAGCAACATCTTACTAATGGTCCCCTGTGTACGTCCACATCCCTGTGAGAGGGCTAAGGGTAAATGCCAGGGCACCCCTGGGATCTAGTAGACAGTTTTCCTAATTCAAAATTTGTCCATTGAAGCTCTTTTCAGAGCAAGTGTATTGACCTGGTCCAGACAATGTATTTCCCTTTAAGAAACCCTTGGCCTTGAGTAGCCTCCGTACACTGCAATTCACTCCTCAGCTGTCCCTCTACTGTTATAAGATTTAAATGAATCTGAAACACATTAATATCATATATTTTTCAGGTATGTTTCAGTTGTTCTACTAAATCACTCTTCATTTGTTGTGTTGCAGCACCATCTGCTGGTGAAATGTATAGTTATAATATTGTTAGAATCTGACATGTAAATTGGGGCTCAGGGGGTGGAGCTGCTTCTAGCTTCAGTGTAGACAGACTGGAAAATCCCCAATTCTGGCCCAGACTCCTTAGAGAGCAGAGCACAAGACCTCCTGCACACCCCAAGGCCCAAGATATTTCTCTAACGTCACCAGGCAAGATGGCTAAAGGCTCTTAACCCTGTTTCCTCACTGTCCAGACTGTTAATTGCTCCAAGTGTATTTTTGCGTGTGATGTGACGAGCTAGGAATGTACCACATGATTGTGTGGCGCCCTTGTGTGCAGGGTGACCACAGGTAGGAACTGCAGCCAGGCAGGTGGAGACAGGTTTTGCACAAACCACCTTCATAAATACACCCACCGACACAAGACCCAACCCGGAGCCCAGAACTCTAGGCGGGCAAGGGGTGGTAGGGCCACTCACAAGTGGATGTGACGTAGTCAAGGTAACGGACTGAGTACATAAGGGGAACACAGGAAGTAGTTAGTCAGTAGGCCGGAGTAGGCTGAGCAGCAAAGACTGAGTAGGCTAGAGGGTGCCAAGAATTAAAGACAAAGACCGAGTAGAAAGTGACATTTCCCTGAAGGTTTTGGGCTCCCTGGAGGCGCAGAATCATGCGAGGCACAGTCCCCTGGAGAGAAAGCTCGCTCCAAAGCCTGTAACCCAAGGGAAGGGGAGAGACCGGACCAGTGTAGCTGGGTCCGAGGACGATGGCAGAGGACGACTGGCTGGCAGAAGGATACCCTGACGTACACGGTAGTCACATGGGTTGGAAAGGGCCTGGTGATTCCCCATAAAATAGGGACACCCAAGGCTAGGATGGGACCAGATAGTTGGCTCTGAGGTGACCGAAGCTATACGCCGGATCACATACACACCGACGGGGAGTTCAGATTTCAGGTCTGATCTCCCAACACAGGTGCGGAGGTTCAGCTACATATAGGACCCAGGCTTGCTACCCACACACCAGGGGGAAGCCAAACAAGGGACCGAGTTGCCACCATACTGCAGACGGGGAGAGAGAAGTATAGAGAAGAGCCTGAAAGGTATCAGAGAGAGAGAAGGGTCTCAGAATGGAAACCTGGCTGCAGAGGGTTAAGTGACTGTCCGGAGTTATCTGTGTAAAGCCACTGTGCTGTGTACCGTACTGAAGAACTTGCAAGTAAAACCCGGTTAACCCTGCTAAAGTCTCCCGTGTGTGATTCTCTGCATGCAGAACTGTTTCACTACATTACACCCTGTCAGGAGCAGCCCGACCCACGGCGGGCTCATCCATCTGGATGCAGCACCATCCATCCTCCTGGCAGAAGTAAGCAGCAGCGGTGGTCCCCTCACTGACCACAACCCGCGGTTGGTGTCATGACAATCCCTGTAAATAACCCCTTTTACTTGTGGGCTCGGGACACGGTCCAGACCAAGGACTGCCGTGATAACCCCCGTGATGCCCCGGTCTGGTACCGAGTACCCCGTCCCAGTGGGCTCCACAATTGCAAGGTCTGTACCATCCTCTTAATGTACAGATACTCTTCTGCTCATATGCCACCAAAAGACTCTGAACTTTCCTATATCAGCATATATATATATTCCATCTAAATAATCTGTTCTCTTACAGCCCCGGGACCCCAATTGCATGTCAGTATTCAAATTTAAACTGTACTAGCCATGGTCTACCCATGTAAACTGTTAAGAATTTACTCCATGTTGGATTTCTCTGTTCCTGCGTTAGTAAACGTGACTGTTATCCCCAAAACATGCGCTTGTGGTTATTCCATTTGCTGCAGATGCTACGTGGGGGCGGATAGCAGGGAACAATCATCCTGATCATTAGACAAGGACTATTGAATATGGATCAAAGATAGAACAAAGAAATAACTGAGTATCTGTCAGGCATTGGAGGGGGATTAAATTGAAGCTTAGTTCAGGGTCTCTCCAAGTACAATTACACCTGATTGGTGTAAAACTTAACTAGTAGGTTGAGCCTGGCATCCTCATAACAGAAATTTAAGAGAGGAAAAAGTTTAAAACTGGTGCAATCTTCTGACAGCTCAGTGCGTATTTGGTGTAAGAAGCACGATCTGCAGCATTGTAAACGGGGAGACTCTGGGGTCACCCGAGTCAGCTCAGACGGCATGACCTGAACTGTCCTCGGGTGACCTGAGGTACCTCCCCCTCCCTTACGATGCCGCAGCCCTCTGGGCTCTACTTCTGGGACCAAGGGGATAGATGCATTGTTCATCCCCTTGGTCTCTAATGAAGCAGAGCCGAGAGTGTTCAACACAGAGAGGAGGGTTGAGGGTTAATAAAGATGCAGTCCCTAAATGTACTTGTGTTTTTTTTTGTTTTTTAATGAACTATAAAAAAAATTTGACGTGGGTTTCGCCATATTTTTGTATGCCAGCCAGGTACAGCAGGCAGGTATGGGCTGCCCCCAACCCCCAGCCGACTATTTGTACATGGCTGGAAGCAAAAATATAAGGAAGCCTGTTTTGTAATTATTTCACAAATTTCATGAAATAATTAAAAAAAATCGATGTGGGTTTTGCCCTAATTTTGGGTCTAGCCAGGTACAACTAGGGAGCTGGGGGCTGGAATCCACAGCACAGGGTGGCTCAAGCTTTCTTCCCTCCTCCCCACCACTGCGAATTGTAGATCGCAGCCACCCCAGAAAATGGCACGTTCAGAGAAGTGCCTTCTTCTGGTGCTGTATCCAACTCATCCAGGGTCCTGGTGCAGTGGCTCACTGTGTAATAATGGGATTAAGGCCAGCTTTGTATTATCAGCCAGCCCTAAACCCGAAATTCATGGGGTCACGCCAATATTAGACATGACCACCATGAATTTCTAGTAAAGTGTTAGAAATTTTTTTCTCCGTGTTGTGTTTTTTTATTAGAAATAAAATAAAAATAATTTAGAGACTTCATCTTAATTATAAAAAACAATACTCAGCCTGACATAATCCAAAAGAGAGCAATGTCAGCTCTGCTACATCGCTCTGCATAGACAGTGGCCGGGACAGCGAGATGGAAGGACATGTCGCTGGAAAGGTAAGTATAATTATGTTGTTTTATTCTTTTACAGCCCCCAGACCCAAACTGTATCACAGGTATCCCATGGAAACCCATGTTCTGGAACTTGTGACCGAACAGTATGTATTCGGTACGGGTCCAGAACTTTACAGTTCGGGTTTGCCTATCCCTAGTAATAAGTTATAGTAGTTGGGTCCAGAGTAAATGCTTGCAGCAATAAGAGAACTAAAAGAGCAAATTCTGGAGATGTTTTTGAGTTGGACATCGTGTGAACATACAAATGATTAAATATATATTTGATTTGTGAGATTGGTCTATATTCAATCTGTTCTATAGTGTATGGTGATTAGCGGTCATAATCTCTCTTTCTAATGTTGATAAAGACAGCTAACAGATGATCACTGGTATTTTATCAAGGAAAAAGGTGTGTAATTGGATGTCCTCAGCTTAGACATGGTTCCTTAAGGACCCACCTGCTAATAGTTTGTCCTATTGTGTATGGAGAAAAATGGCCAAGACCCAGACCTGAATCCCAATGATCCCCAACAGCAGGAAAATGAAGAGTAACGATGGCTTCACACCATGGTTTTGGAGCTGTCAGACTGTGTCCGATGTTTTTCAGGAAGCACCGGACAAAGCCTGACAGCTCCGGACAAACAGAACCAGAGGGAAAATATGCCCTCCGATTCCTGGTTTCTGCCAGATTCAGGACTGAGCGGCTGCTGCCTCCGTACAGGTCCTGAAATTTAAAAATTGCGCCTAGCGGGAGCTGAAATCTCAGCAGGGAGCTCTCCAGGTGCTGAAGTTCAGCGCTGGGCGCCGCTGAACTTCAGCACCCAGCGTCCGGCAGCCAGATCCGATTTTCTGTCGGATCCAGCTCGATCTGGCACCCATAGACTCCCATGTTAATGGTCGCTGGATTGCGCTGGATCCGGGAGGATCCGATTTTGATGAACTTTTTGCCCTGGACACAAAAATGCTGCAAGCTCCGATTTTGTGTCTGTGGCAAAAATTGAATGCAGCCTGATGCTGCTGGACAGGGACAAAACCGGATGGCAAATCACTGCCATCCGGCCCTATCCGGCACCATAGTGCTACATTAGTACAAAACCAGGTCCGGGGCTGTCTGGTTCACACCGGACAGCCCCGGACCTGATAAAACCGTGGTGTGAAGCCAGCCTAAGAAAACGATACACTGAATCAGCAGTCAGAGAGATTGAACTCTTACCTCCTCTTCTACACTAGAGTACTATGAAGTGATCAAAATCATAGACCACCAATGTTAGTGACATTATCCCCTCCACATCTTAATATCATCAGGGTAGTTTCAATATTATTTTTTTCCTATTTTTTATTTCCAAACCTGATGCATCTTATAGTCAGTAAAAATACAGTACTTGACACAAATCGCTGATTAAGGGTGCCTTCACATTAGCGTTTGGCGCCGCAGCGTATGCTGCGTTCCCATACGCATTCACACGCATGCGCACTGTGTTCCTATGTTTAACATAGGAACGCATGGTGCCTGCGTTTGCTGCGTTCGGGTGCGGATGCGGACGATATCTGCTCCTTCCGGTGTCCAGCGTCCGCACCCGGGACGCAGCATGTTGCATTTTTTGTGCGTTTGGGGACCTTGGAAGATCAGCAAGCGTCCCCAAGCGTACAAAAAATGCATTGCCGTCAATGGGTCCGCAGTGTTCAGCGCTTGACAGCGCGGGAGAACGCTGCGGACCCATTGAAAAATCTCCCGGTGGCCGCCGGTGATGTCACAGGAGCTCACCGACGGCCACCGGGAGATCAGCTGACGCTCTGCTGTCCTCCTCCTCCCCGCCGCCGGTAATCTCCTAGCGATGTCGGCGGGGAGAACAGCTGATCTGAGAGCTGTTTGAATCTTCCCGCACCGACATCTCCTCACAGTGTCGGCGCGGGAAGATTCAAACAGCTGTCAGATCAGCTGTTCTCCCCGCCGACAGTCCCGGAGCTTACCGGCGGCGGGGGGGCGGAGATCTCCGGCGCTGATCTCCGCCCCCGGCCCGCCCCCGGACAGCGCCGATTGGCTGCCGGGCTCCATAGTGATGTGTCCGCAGGCGGACATTATCCGCTGCGGACACATCATTTGGACCCTGCTTTTGACAGCGTTTGTGTCTGCATGCCATCAGCATGCAGACACAAACGCTAATGTGAAGGCACCCTAAGAGATGTATGAAAAGAATCTAGTGTCTGTTTTGTGGGTTACATCATTATCTTCTATATTTGTAAACTGGATGGATATACTTGTAGAAGGAACCATCTGGAAGCAGAGATTTTAATTTTCCCTAGTCAGGTTTTGCATAATCTACAAAGGTAGTATTTTACCAACTCAATAAAAATAAGTCTCACAAACCATTTTCAGGCAATGTTTTAGGCAAAAGAAGCAATTAGTGAGCCTGACTTTAATAGAATGTTGGGCACCAATATGTTAATGCTTTGTAAACTGCTGTCTCCAAGAGCTCAATCTGGAGCCAGGCCCTTTAGGCAGCAGTATCCATAAAAAGGCAGTAATTGCAGCTATGCCTGCATCATATCTGCTTCACAACAACTGCCAATTGTTTAATATTTCCATGAATGCAGCCCGGGACATGTGAGAATCTCACGACTTTTATTTTGAATTATGGACATATAGAACATCATCATATGCCCTGCTCGAGGCATTGCAATGCTCCTACCAAATGTTGTATGTCACAGCATGTGTTATCCAAAGCTCATAAGTCACAGTAGAATGCTTGTGTGCCCTTGATATTGAATGTGGAGCAGGGGAGAAAGTGCACTAAAGATTTTAACTAGGGATGTACCAAAAATATTCGTAATCACTATACTCGTTATGAGTACTTTGTAATAATCGCATATTCATTCCGAATGGGATATATGATTAATTATCTGCTGGACCCTACTTAGAGGTCTGGGGGCTTGAGGACAATGCTAAAATGGATGGGAAAGTGATGAAACAGAATGGGAAGATCCTGAAGAATATACCTGCATGCATTTTTAGCAATCCGAGGATGGACTGGTCACGGACCTGCACTGCGCTGTTCATACCAAGAGAAATCACACGTTGTTCATCACAAAGAGCTTCTTTATTTCCTCCTATGTGTTTCGGAGCCAGTCCCGACTCCTTCCTCAGAGAGTACTCCCTGAGGAAGGAGTCGAGACTGGCTCCGAAATGCGTAGATGGAAATAAAGAAGCTGGTTGTGATGGGCACCATGTGATTTCTCTTGGTATGAACAGTGTAGCCCAGGTCCGTGAACAGTCCATCCCCGAATTTCTAAACTACGTTGATCGTTGAGGTGTGACCTTGCAGCAGCCATCCTTCCGTGCCTTTATGCCAGTTGTGTGCCACACAACCCCCCCCCCAGGGGAGCGGCTAATAGTAATTTAGGAAAAAGGAAGGGCGGCACTCACCGGGTAAACGAGAAAGTCTTATTTATTCCAGGGTTCCGGAAACAAACAGGGTGCAGGGAGGGGGCAAGAGGAGCCGCCGGACTACGGCACCGTTTCGCGACGCGTGTCGCTTCTACGGGTCCAGGCCCGTAGAAGCGACACGCGTCGCGAAACGGTGCCGTAGTCCGGCGGCTCCTCTTGCCCCTCCCTGTACCCTGTTTGTTTCCGGAACCCTGGAATAAATAAGACTTTCTCGTTTACCCGGTGAGTGCCGCCCTTCCTTTTTCCTTTGTTTGCTGTTGCTGGTGCTTTGGCTGTGCACCCCTGGTGGGAAATCGCCATTCCTGGATGGAAAACTAACCGTGACTTTGGCCCTGCTAAGTGCCCTGACTGACCTGCTTACTATTTAATAGTAATTTAGTCTGTCTCATAAAAAAGATAAGACCCTATTGTGCTTCTTTTCCTTCCAGTAACCAAGTGCATGCATTTTTGACGCACATATGGTTTGTAGGAATAGCTTCGTCACAGTCTTTTTTACAGATATACAAGAACAACTACCAAACCTAACCTAAATCACATTTAACAGGCCAAAAAGATTCAGGAACAGTTTTTCCTGCATAATCACTTGTATATAAGGCTAAATAAACCAGAGAAACAAAACAATATCCCTTTTAGCATTTGTGCATACATACTTTTTTAGCCTTTTACCATTGTCCCTCTGTCATACATCATTTTTAGTTAGCTATTTCCCAGCACTTTAAAGTCAGCTATAATGTTCCAGTTGGTATGTTGATCTTTGACCTAAGGTTCATCCGTTGACCTTGTAACATGCCTTTTGAAGGGACTGCTGTTATATACACATTTTGGCAGTTCTGTTGTCATTGAGATTCAGATAGTGGAATACATATTCCATAGCAGTTTACAATGTGCCTAATGTGGCATTGAGCTTTATCCTCCTCTTGCCACACCACCTTCATGTCATTTACAGCCTTAAAGCGAACCTGTCACCCCCCCCCCCCGGCATCAAAAGCTATAATAGCCACCTTCTGCAGCACTAAGGCTGCATTCTGAGAAGGTGGCTATAGGCTTTTGATGCCCTTTATAGTATGAAATATTAAGTTAGGTAAATGCTCACTCTTCTGAAGACCGAAGACCGGGAGGCGGGGTTTCACACTCCTCCGGCCTTCCCCCTCTTGTCAGTCATTGTGCGCGCCTGCTGCCTCCCCTCAGTGTGGAAAATGAACGCGCGTCTCCATTCTCCTGTATGGAGCCGCGCATGCGCTGTGCGCCCGGTGTCCAGGAAGTCGACACCAGGCGCACAGCGCATGCGCGGCTCCGTGCATGAGAACGGAGACGCGCGTTCATTTTCCACACTGAGGGGAGGCAGCAGCAGGCGCGCACAATGACTGACAAGAGGGGGCGGGCCGGAGGAGTGTGAAACCCCGCCTCCCGGTCTTCAGAAGAGTGAGCATTTACCTAACTTAATATTTCATACTATAAAGGGCATCAAAAGCCTATAGCCACCTTCTCAGAATGCAGCCTTAGTGCTGCAGAAGGTGGCTATTATAGCTTTTGATGCCCGGGGGGGGTGACAGGTTCGCTTTAAATTCAAATGTTCAGAGTGCCTGCAGTAGTCAGGAAACCTGAGTTTGGTGAGGGCCCAGAGGGGGCACTGTATCATACGTTTGGGAGGGACTGCTCTTATTTATACACTTGGTGGTCCACCCTCATTGAGACTCAGATAGTGGAATACATATTCCATTGCAGTTTACAATGTGCCCATTGTCGCATTGGGCTTTACCCCTCTTCCACCAACTCCATGTAATTTTGCAGCCCTAAATTCAAATTAGTCAGGAAACCTGAGTTTGGGGAGGGCCCAGAAGTGGCCCTGTAACATACCATACGACAAAAATATGGCAGCCCCGTTTTAATTCTGGGACTTGTGATTCTCTCCAGTCTCAAAGCTTGAGGTTACCTCTTGACCAGTGAGCTTTTTCCCCTGCTGTTAGCCCTTGAACTATTTAAAACTCCTGAGAGTCAGTTTTCAGTGCCAGTTATGGAAAATATCATTCTGGTTATCTGCAATGTGATTGCTCCTATCTTGCTTGTATTTATCTTGTTCTTACCTCGACCTGTTTTCTGATGATTCTCCTGTCTAAAGAATCTGTCTCTGATTTCGATTTCCTGCTGTCGATTTCTAGTGAAGATCAATTTTGCTGCCAGATTGCTCCACCAGCAACATCTTACTAATGGTCCCCTGTGTACGTCCACATCCCTGTGAGAAGGCTAAGGGTAAATGCCAGGGCACCCCCTGGGATCTAGTAGACAGTTTTCCTAATTCAAAATTTGTCCATTGAAGCTCTTTTCAGAGCAAGTGTATTGACCTGGTCCAGACAATGTATTTCCCTTTAAGAAACCCTTGGCCTTGAGTAGCCTCCGTACACTGCAATTCACTCCTCAGCTGTCCCTCTACTGTTATAAGATTTAAATGAATCTGAAACACATTAATATCATATATTTTTCAGGTATGTTTCAGTTGTTCTACTAAATCACTCTTCATTTGTTGTGTTGCAGCACCATCTGCTGGTGAAATGTATAGTTATAATATTGTTAGAATCTGACATGTAAATTGGGGCTCAGGGGGTGGAGCTGCTTCTAGCTTCAGTGTAGACAGACTGGAAAATCCCCAATTCTGGCCCAGACTCCTTAGAGAGCAGAGCACAAGACCTCCTGCACACCCCAAGGCCCAAGATATTTCTCTAACGTCACCAGGCAAGATGGCTAAAGGCTCTTAACCCTGTTTCCTCACTGTCCAGACTGTTAATTGCTCCAAGTGTATTTTTGCGTGTGATGTGACGAGCTAGGAATGTACCACATGATTGTGTGGCGCCCTTGTGTGCAGGGTGACCACAGGTAGGAACTGCAGCCAGGCAGGTGGAGACAGGTTTTGCACAAACCACCTTCATAAATACACCCACCGACACAAGACCCAACCCGGAGCCCAGAACTCTAGGCGGGCAAGGGGTGGTAGGGCCACTCACAAGTGGATGTGACGTAGTCAAGGTAACGGACTGAGTACATAAGGGGAACACAGGAAGTAGTTAGTCAGTAGGCCGGAGTAGGCTGAGCAGCAAAGACTGAGTAGGCTAGAGGGTGCCAAGAATTAAAGACAAAGACCGAGTAGAAAGTGACATTTCCCTGAAGGTTTTGGGCTCCCTGGAGGCGCAGAATCATGCGAGGCACAGTCCCCTGGAGAGAAAGCTCGCTCCAAAGCCTGTAACCCAAGGGAAGGGGAGAGACCGGACCAGTGTAGCTGGGTCCGAGGACGATGGCAGAGGACGACTGGCTGGCAGAAGGATACCCTGACGTACACGGTAGTCACATGGGTTGGAAAGGGCCTGGTGATTCCCATAAAATAGGGACACCCAAGGCTAGGATGGGACCAGATAGTTGGCTCTGAGGTGACCGAAGCTATACGCCGGATCACATACACACCGACGGGGAGTTCAGATTTCAGGTCTGATCTCCCAACACAGGTGCGGAGGTTCAGCTACATATAGGACCCAGGCTTGCTACCCACACACCAGGGGGAAGCCAAACAAGGGACCGAGTTGCCACCATACTGCAGACGGGGAGAGAGAAGTATAGAGAAGAGCCTGAAAGGTATCAGAGAGAGAGAAGGGTCTCAGAATGGAAACCTGGCTGCAGAGGGTTAAGTGACTGTCCGGAGTTATCTGTGTAAAGCCACTGTGCTGTGTACCGTACTGAAGAACTTGCAAGTAAAACCCGGTTAACCCTGCTAAAGTCTCCCGTGTGTGATTCTCTGCATGCAGAACTGTTTCACTACATTACACCCTGTCAGGAGCAGCCCGACCCACGGCGGGCTCATCCATCTGGATGCAGCACCATCCATCCTCCTGGCAGAAGTAAGCAGCAGCGGTGGTCCCCTCACTGACCACAACCCGCGGTTGGTGTCATGACAATCCCTGTAAATAACCCCTTTTACTTGTGGGCTCGGGACACGGTCCAGACCAAGGACTGCCGTGATAACCCCCGTGATGCCCCGGTCTGGTACCGAGTACCCCGTCCCAGTGGGCTCCACAATTGCAAGGTCTGTACCATCCTCTTAATGTACAGATACTCTTCTGCTCATATGCCACCAAAAGACTCTGAACTTTCCTATATCAGCATATATATATATTCCATCTAAATAATCTGTTCTCTTACAGCCCCGGGACCCCAATTGCATGTCAGTATTCAAATTTAAACTGTACTAGCCATGGTTACCCATGTAAACTGTTAAGAATTTACTCCATGTTGGATTTCTCTGTTCCTGCGTTAGTAAACGTGACTGTTATCCCCAAAACATGCGCTTGTGGTTATTCCATTTGCTGCAGATGCTACGTGGGGGCGGATAGCAGGGAACAATCATCCTGATCATTAGACAAGGACTATTGAATATGGATCAAAGATAGAACAAAGAAATAACTGAGTATCTGTCAGGCATTGGAGGGGGATTAAATTGAAGCTTAGTTCAGGGTCTCTCCAAGTACAATTACACCTGATTGGTGTAAAACTTAACTAGTAGGTTGAGCCTGGCATCCTCATAACAGAAATTTAAGAGAGGAAAAAGTTTAAAACTGGTGCAATCTTCTGACAGCTCAGTGCGTATTTGGTGTAAGAAGCACGATCTGCAGCATTGTAAACGGGGAGACTCTGGGGTCACCCGAGTCAGCTCAGACGGCATGACCTGAACTGTCCTCGGGTGACCTGAGGTACCTCCCCCTCCCTTACGATGCCGCAGCCCTCTGGGCTCTACTTCTGGGACCAAGGGGATAGATGCATTGTTCATCCCCTTGGTCTCTAATGAAGCAGAGCCGAGAGTGTTCAACACAGAGAGGAGGGTTGAGGGGTTAATAAAGATGCAGTCCCTAAATGTACTTGTGTTTTTTTTTGTTTTTTAATGAACTATAAAAAAAATTTGACGTGGGTTTCGCCATATTTTTGTATGCCAGCCAGGTACAGCAGGCAGGTATGGGCTGCCCCCAACCCCCAGCCGACTATTTGTACATGGCTGGAAGCAAAAATATAAGGAAGCCTGTTTTGTAATTATTTCACAAATTTCATGAAATAATTAAAAAAAATCGATGTGGGTTTTGCCCTAATTTTGGGTCTAGCCAGGTACAACTAGGGAGCTGGGGGCTGGAATCCACAGCACAGGGTGGCTCAAGCTTTCTTCCCTCCTCCCCACCACTGCGAATTGTAGATCGCAGCCACCCCAGAAAATGGCACGTTCAGAGAAGTGCCTTCTTCTGGTGCTGTATCCAACTCATCCAGGGTCCTGGTGCAGTGGCTCACTGTGTAATAATGGGATTAAGGCCAGCTTTGTATTATCAGCCAGCCCTAAACCCGAAATTCATGGGGTCACGCCAATATTAGACATGACCACCATGAATTTCTAGTAAAGTGTTAGAAATTTTTTTCTCCGTGTTGTGTTTTTTTATTAGAAATAAAATAAAAATAATTTAGAGACTTCATCTTAATTATAAAAAACAATACTCAGCCTGACATAATCCAAAAGAGAGCAATGTCAGCTCTGCTACATCGCTCTGCATAGACAGTGGCCGGGACAGCGAGATGGAAGGACATGTCGCTGGAAAGGTAAGTATAATTATGTTGTTTTATTCTTTTACAGCCCCCAGACCCAAACTGTATCACAGGTATCCCATGGAAACCCATGTTCTGGAACTTGTGACCGAACAGTATGTATTCGGTACGGGTCCAGAACTTTACAGTTCGGGTTTGCCTATCCCTAGTAATAAGTTATAGTAGTTGGGTCCAGAGTAAATGCTTGCAGCAATAAGAGAACTAAAAGAGCAAATTCTGGAGATGTTTTTGAGTTGGACATCGTGTGAACATACAAATGATTAAATATATATTTGATTTGTGAGATTGGTCTATATTCAATCTGTTCTATAGTGTATGGTGATTAGCGGTCATAATCTCTCTTTCTAATGTTGATAAAGACAGCTAACAGATGATCACTGGTATTTTATCAAGGAAAAAGGTGTGTAATTGGATGTCCTCAGCTTAGACATGGTTCCTTAAGGACCCACCTGCTAATAGTTTGTCCTATTGTGTATGGAGAAAAATGGCCAAGACCCAGACCTGAATCCCAATGATCCCCAACAGCAGGAAAATGAAGAGTAACGATGGCTTCACACCATGGTTTTGGAGCTGTCAGACTGTGTCCGATGTTTTTCAGGAAGCACCGGACAAAGCCTGACAGCTCCGGACAAACAGAACCAGAGGGAAAATATGCCCTCCGATTCCTGGTTTCTGCCAGATTCAGGACTGAGCGGCTGCTGCCTCCGTACAGGTCCTGAAATTTAAAAATTGCGCCTAGCGGGAGCTGAAATCTCAGCAGGGAGCTCTCCAGGTGCTGAAGTTCAGCGCTGGGCGCCGCTGAACTTCAGCACCCAGCGTCCGGCAGCCAGATCCGATTTTCTGTCGGATCCAGCTCGATCTGGCACCCATAGACTCCCATGTTAATGGTCGCTGGATTGCGCTGGATCCGGGAGGATCCGATTTTGATGAACTTTTTGCCCTGGACACAAAAATGCTGCAAGCTCCGATTTTGTGTCTGTGGCAAAAATTGAATGCAGCCTGATGCTGCTGGACAGGGACAAAACCGGATGGCAAATCACTGCCATCCGGCCCTATCCGGCACCATAGTGCTACATTAGTACAAAACCAGGTCCGGGGCTGTCTGGTTCACACCGGACAGCCCCGGACCTGATAAAACCGTGGTGTGAAGCCAGCCTAAGAAAACGATACACTGAATCAGCAGTCAGAGAGATTGAACTCTTACCTCCTCTTCTACACTAGAGTACTATGAAGTGATCAAAATCATAGACCACCAATGTTAGTGACATTATCCCCTCCACATCTTAATATCATCAGGGTAGTTTCAATATTATTTTTTTCCTATTTTTTATTTCCAAACCTGATGCATCTTATAGTCAGTAAAAATACAGTACTTGACACAAATCGCTGATTAAGGGTGCCTTCACATTAGCGTTTGGCGCCGCAGCGTATGCTGCGTTCCCATACGCATTCACACGCATGCGCACTGTGTTCCTATGTTTAACATAGGAACGCATGGTGCCTGCGTTTGCTGCGTTCGGGTGCGGATGCGGACGATATCTGCTCCTTCCGGTGTCCAGCGTCCGCACCCGGGACGCAGCATGTTGCATTTTTTGTGCGTTTGGGGACCTTGGAAGATCAGCAAGCGTCCCCAAGCGTACAAAAAATGCATTGCCGTCAATGGGTCCGCAGTGTTCAGCGCTTGACAGCGCGGGAGAACGCTGCGGACCCATTGAAAAATCTCCCGGTGGCCGCCGGTGATGTCACAGGAGCTCACCGACGGCCACCGGGAGATCAGCTGACGCTCTGCTGTCCTCCTCCTCCCCGCCGCCGGTAATCTCCTAGCGATGTCGGCGGGGAGAACAGCTGATCTGAGAGCTGTTTGAATCTTCCCGCACCGACATCTCCTCACAGTGTCGGCGCGGGAAGATTCAAACAGCTGTCAGATCAGCTGTTCTCCCCGCCGACAGTCCCGGAGCTTACCGGCGGCGGGGGGGCGGAGATCTCCGGCGCTGATCTCCGCCCCCGGCCCGCCCCCGGACAGCGCCGATTGGCTGCCGGGCTCCATAGTGATGTGTCCGCAGGCGGACATTATCCGCTGCGGACACATCATTTGGACCCTGCTTTTGACAGCGTTTGTGTCTGCATGCCATCAGCATGCAGACACAAACGCTAATGTGAAGGCACCCTAAGAGATGTATGAAAAGAATCTAGTGTCTGTTTTGTGGGTTACATCATTATCTTCTATATTTGTAAACTGGATGGATATACTTGTAGAAGGAACCATCTGGAAGCAGAGATTTTAATTTTCCCTAGTCAGGTTTTGCATAATCTACAAAGGTAGTATTTTACCAACTCAATAAAAATAAGTCTCACAAACCATTTTCAGGCAATGTTTTAGGCAAAAGAAGCAATTAGTGAGCCTGACTTTAATAGAATGTTGGGCACCAATATGTTAATGCTTTGTAAACTGCTGTCTCCAAGAGCTCAATCTGGAGCCAGGCCCTTTAGGCAGCAGTATCCATAAAAAGGCAGTAATTGCAGCTATGCCTGCATCATATCTGCTTCACAACAACTGCCAATTGTTTAATATTTCCATGAATGCAGCCCGGGACATGTGAGAATCTCACGACTTTTATTTTGAATTATGGACATATAGAACATCATCATATGCCCTGCTCGAGGCATTGCAATGCTCCTACCAAATGTTGTATGTCACAGCATGTGTTATCCAAAGCTCATAAGTCACAGTAGAATGCTTGTGTGCCCTTGATATTGAATGTGGAGCAGGGGAGAAAGTGCACTAAAGATTTTAACTAGGGATGTACCAAAATATTCGTAATCACTATACTCGTTATGAGTACTTTGTAATAATCGCATATTCATTCCGAATGGGATATATGATTAATTATCTGCTGGACCCTACTTAGAGGTCTGGGGGCTTGAGGACAATGCTAAAATGGATGGGAAAGTGATGAAACAGAATGGGAAGATCCTGAAGAATATACCTGCATGCATTTTTAGCAATCCGAGGATGGACTGGTCACGGACCTGCACTGCGCTGTTCATACCAAGAGAAATCACACGTTGTTCATCACAAAGAGCTTCTTTATTTCCTCCTATGTGTTTCGGAGCCAGTCCCGACTCCTTCCTCAGAGAGTACTCCCTGAGGAAGGAGTCGAGACTGGCTCCGAAATGCGTAGATGGAAATAAAGAAGCTGGTTGTGATGGGCACCATGTGATTTCTCTTGGTATGAACAGTGTAGCCCAGGTCCGTGAACAGTCCATCCCCGAATTTCTAAACTACGTTGATCGTTGAGGTGTGACCTTGCAGCAGCCATCCTTCCGTGCCTTTATGCCAGTTGTGTGCCACACAACCCCCCCCCCAGGGGAGCGGCTAATAGTAATTTAGGAAAAAGGAAGGGCGGCACTCACCGGGTAAACGAGAAAGTCTTATTTATTCCAGGGTTCCGGAAACAAACAGGGTGCAGGGAGGGGGCAAGAGGAGCCGCCGGACTACGGCACCGTTTCGCGACGCGTGTCGCTTCTACGGGTCCAGGCCCGTAGAAGCGACACGCGTCGCGAAACGGTGCCGTAGTCCGGCGGCTCCTCTTGCCCCCTCCCTGTACCCTGTTTGTTTCCGGAACCCTGGAATAAATAAGACTTTCTCGTTTACCCGGTGAGTGCCGCCCTTCCTTTTTCCTTTGTTTGCTGTTGCTGGTGCTTTGGCTGTGCACCCCTGGTGGGAAATCGCCATTCCTGGATGGAAAACTAACCGTGACTTTGGCCCTGCTAAGTGCCCTGACTGACCTGCTTACTATTTAATAGTAATTTAGTCTGTCTCATAAAAAAGATAAGACCCTATTGTGCTTCTTTTCCTTCCAGTAACCAAGTGCATGCATTTTTGACGCACATATGGTTTGTAGGAATAGCTTCGTCACAGTCTTTTTTACAGATATACAAGAACAACTACCAAACCTAACCTAAATCACATTTAACAGGCCAAAAAGATTCAGGAACAGTTTTTCCTGCATAATCACTTGTATATAAGGCTAAATAAACCAGAGAAACAAAACAATATCCCTTTTAGCATTTGTGCATACATACTTTTTTAGCCTTTTACCATTGTCCCTCTGTCATACATCATTTTTAGTTAGCTATTTCCCAGCACTTTAAAGTCAGCTATAATGTTCCAGTTGGTATGTTGATCTTTGACCTAAGGTTCATCCGTTGACCTTGTAACATGCCTTTTGAAGGGACTGCTGTTATATACACATTTTGGCAGTTCTGTTGTCATTGAGATTCAGATAGTGGAATACATATTCCATAGCAGTTTACAATGTGCCTAATGTGGCATTGAGCTTTATCCTCCTCTTGCCACACCACCTTCATGTCATTTACAGCCTTAAAGCGAACCTGTCACCCCCCCCCCCGGCATCAAAAGCTATAATAGCCACCTTCTGCAGCACTAAGGCTGCATTCTGAGAAGGTGGCTATAGGCTTTTGATGCCCTTTATAGTATGAAATATTAAGTTAGGTAAATGCTCACTCTTCTGAAGACCGAAGACCGGGAGGCGGGGTTTCACACTCCTCCGGCCTTCCCCCTCTTGTCAGTCATTGTGCGCGCCTGCTGCCTCCCCTCAGTGTGGAAAATGAACGCGCGTCTCCATTCTCCTGTATGGAGCCGCGCATGCGCTGTGCGCCCGGTGTCCAGGAAGTCGACACCAGGCGCACAGCGCATGCGCGGCTCCGTGCATGAGAACGGAGACGCGCGTTCATTTTCCACACTGAGGGGAGGCAGCAGCAGGCGCGCACAATGACTGACAAGAGGGGGCGGGCCGGAGGAGTGTGAAACCCCGCCTCCCGGTCTTCAGAAGAGTGAGCATTTACCTAACTTAATATTTCATACTATAAAGGGCATCAAAAGCCTATAGCCACCTTCTCAGAATGCAGCCTTAGTGCTGCAGAAGGTGGCTATTATAGCTTTTGATGCCCGGGGGGGGTGACAGGTTCGCTTTAAATTCAAATGTTCAGAGTGCCTGCAGTAGTCAGGAAACCTGAGTTTGGTGAGGGCCCAGAGGGGGCACTGTATCATACGTTTGGGAGGGACTGCTCTTATTTATACACTTGGTGGTCCACCCTCATTGAGACTCAGATAGTGGAATACATATTCCATTGCAGTTTACAATGTGCCCATTGTCGCATTGGGCTTTACCCCTCTTCCACCAACTCCATGTAATTTTGCAGCCCTAAATTCAAATTAGTCAGGAAACCTGAGTTTGGGGAGGGCCCAGAAGTGGCCCTGTAACATACATTTGGGAAGGACTGCTCTTTCTTATACATTTGGTGGTCCCTCCCTCAATGAGACTCAGATTGCAGAATACATATTCTATAGCTGTTTACAATGTGGCCATTCTGGTGTTGGGCTTTACCATGATCCTCCTTGCCCTCATCCAATATCTCCTCCTCTAGCTCCATGTGATTCTACGGCCCTAAATTCAAATTTTCAGAGGGCCTACAGTAGTCAGGAAACCTGAGTTTGGTGATGGAGAGGTGGCCCAATAACATATGTTTGTGAGGGCCCTCCTCTATAAATTTTGGGCTGAAATCACTGCCTTAAGAATAATGGCATAAGCAAAGCCATGGTTGAAGTCATTGAAGATTATCTATACATTAGGGATGACCCTCCTGTATTCATTCTGGAGGGTCATCCTCTACTCATTTTGGAGGGCCGTCCTCTATTCATTTGGGAGGGCCCTCCTCTATTCATTTGGGAAGTGCTTCTTCTATACATTTGTGGCTGAAATTACTGCCATTTTGGCTGTGCTACTCCCTTCACAATCCGCTGACAAGAAACCAGGCACTCCTACCTTCTGCCCACTAGCTGCGGTTGCACAGACACAGCAATCAACATCACCCACGTCCGCTTTTTTGGTCCCTGTGAAGTGTGCAATTGTCCCTGTCCCAGATCTTGGAAAGGAAGTGTAAATACCCAATCACCCACAGGTAAACACATTAAACGCTCATATTGCCAAATTGTTAGCCATGGAGATGTTCGCCGTCAGGCTTGTGGGAACGGAGTCTTTCCATGATCTCTTGGCTGTGGTTGCCCCGCAATACTCATTTCCTAGCCAGTGCAACGACTATTGTACCCAGTGTGCCATCCAAGCATTACAGAAGCATGTGTTAAGCAATATCAACCATACTGCCTCCAATGCCAGACTTGTGAAGAAGTTGTTGTGGGCAGGGAAGATACATTTTCCTGATCGCACACTGGGTGAACCTGGTGGTAAGTGGGACAGAATGATAGCCTGGGACATCACACATCCTACCAATGTCAAGAATAGTGGGCCCAACTTTTATCATGATTTCCATCTCCTCAAAATGCCAGTTTCTGTCTCTCCTCCTCCTCCATGGCATTCTGTGGCCCTCAATTCAAGTTTTCAGAGAACCTGCAGGTGTCAGGAAACCTGAGTTTGATGATGACCCTGAGGTGGCCCTGTATTATACGTTTAGCAGGGACCACCTCTATACATTTGGGAGAGCCCTCCTCTATACATTACATTTTGGAGGGCCCTCTTTTATTTATTTGGGAGGTTCCTCCTCTATACATTTGGGAGAGCCCTCCGTTTATTCATTTGGGAGGGCCCTCCTCTATACATTTGGGAGGGCCCACCTTTATACATTCAGTTAGACTCTCCACTATACATTTGAGATGGCCCTCCTTTATATATTTGGGAGAGCCCTCCTCTCTACTTTTGGGAGGGCCCTCCTCTATGGGTCTACTCGTGTATATGATAATGGAAGTAAGCTGATGGCAGCTTTAAAGGTCAGCAAAGGAGGCAGCTCTCTGCCATCCGGTTTCATCTCTCCGGTGGAATCCGGGAGAATTCGGATTATTCTCTCCGGACACAAAAATGATGCTTGCATCATGTCCGGGGAGAAAAATCTCCCCAATTTGCCGGATCCCGGATTCTCTTAAGAGTCACAACTGTAACAACACCATATAATCCCCAGAGCTGCCAAAATATCCTACTAACTGAGTGTCTCCTTTCAACAACATATGATTCCAGGAACCTGACTAATACTAGGTACACCTGAGTCTAGTTCTATTTACTCTGTTTCAACACCTCCTTCCTACTCTACAATTTCCTCTGTAACTCTACATGGTGGACACTAAGACATGTCCAGTTCTCACAAGTTTGCTGTCTCTATAATCTTTTGGGTCATAGATACCCGGCTCATGCACTTTAAGGGAATAACCATACTGTAACAATCTGATTTTGATGTATATATGTATATTAGTAAATAATGCTTTTTATACATTATATTGATTTGTTTTCCTATACATTATTTTTTCATCAACTGTATGATAAAGGCCTTCGGTATGTCAGCCGAAACGTCCTTCTATCGGCAATCTCTGTCACTACTAGGCACGAATCAATAAACCTTCACTAATTTTGCAAAGGAATAAACGAGTGTGCGGTGATCTTCTCGATTATTTTCTCAGTCGATTTAGATTTTATTAGCTCATTGTATGACTATTTCATCAGAATTCAGTAATTAGAAAGTCTGTCTTGCTATTTTATATAATTACTGTTGACATTCTGTATAAGATATACAATGTACCAAACAGTTTGATTATGCTGTTAAACAAAGTATAATAAATATATTGGTAGGATGAGGGTTAAGAATCAATGATCAAAAGTAAATATATGTAAAAAAAATATATATTTTATTAAATATTTTATAAAAATAATATTCTTTGGTAAGAAAAGTAGTAGAGTATGTTGAAGAAACTGGCATTCCATATTAAATAACATATACAAATAATTTCCAGATTTATATTGTTTTACCACATGGAAAAGTCCCAAAGCAAAGAAGGCGCCAGGTCCAAGGGAACATTTTTATTAGTATTAAAGGTGCTATTTTTTGGCTGCAGGTACATTACTTTGACTCGTAAGACACAAATATTTAATTACAAAGGTCACAGATCATTACAAAACATGGAAATATTATTATTATTATACATATAATCAGTTACACCCAGCAAATAATATCATTATGCTGGATTTTGCATTAAATCACTAGTTGGACACTTCCCAAGCGTGTAGGACTGCGTCTTATATTGGAGAATGATGTGTGCGGAGCCCAGTAGGGGCCTTTTGCCTTTTGCAGCTGAAAGATTGTTATTTTGTCAACTCCAATTGTTTTCAAGTGCCAATGTATTTAGGCAGAGCACCCAGTGTGCCGATCACCACTGGGACCACAGTCACTGGCTTGTGCCAGAGTCTTTGCAGTTTGATCTTTAAGTCCTCATATTGTTTACATTTTTCAAGTTGCTTCTCCTCAATCCTGCTGTCACCTGGTATTGCCACATCGACGATCCACACGTCCTTCTTTCTTACAATGATAAGTTACGGAGTATTGAGATCCAAGACTTTGTCAGTCTGAATTCAGAAGTCCCACAGTAGTTTTGCATGTTCATTTTCAATAACCTTTTCTGGTTTATGATCCCACCAGTTCTTTGTGACATGAAGATGGTAATTGTGGCACACGTTCCAGTGAATCATCTGAACAACTATATTCTGCCTTTGCTTGTAGTCTGAACAAATGAACTAAAAGAAGGAAGCAAGCGCAGATAGGGTCTTATCTTTTTAACAATTGGCGGCTTAAGAGCCATAATGAACACTGCTCACCTGGTTTAGTTGTGTGACACACAACCAGTATTGAAGCATGTAATAGCGGCTGCTGCTGGACCCACACCTCCACGTGCTATGTGGTCAGATTCCAGAGTTTTCCAGGGACAATGTGTTGTCGGTCCGCGCTGCACAAAACTGAATCAGAAGTTCACTCTATACCTTATTTTGGATCATCCAACGCGTTTCGGAGCCTGCTATGTCCTTATCAGGGAGTGTATGAAACATACATCCTGATGAAGGGCATGCAGGCTCCGAAACGCGTTGGATGGATCCAAAATAAAGGTATAGAGTGAACTTCTGATTCAGTTTTTGTGGCAGCGCGGACCGACAACACATTGTCCCTGGAAAACTTTGCTTGTAGTCTGTCTGTGCGATCTTCTTGCAGCAGCTCAGTATATGATCCATTGTATCATCTGCTTCCTTGCACAGTCGACATTTGGGGTCTGTAGTTGATTGTTCAATTCTGGCTTTAATCGCATTTGTGTGGATCACTTGCTATTGGGTTGCTAGAATTAAGCTCTCTGTTTCCTTTTTTAATGTCCCATTAGTAAGCCACAACCAGGTCTTTTCCTTGTTGACTTTTCTTCTCTAGGAATTGTCCATGCAGAGCTTTCTTTTGCGAGTTTTCCCTTCTGCTTTGTACTGCGTTTTTACAGTATTGCTTTTTTGTCTGTTGTATTTTAAGGAATTTTCTGTTGTCAACTTCCATCAAGGCTTGTTCTCCTCTATAATTCACATAATCTGCCAGTGCCTTAATAATATAATAATAATAATAATAATAATAATATTTAAAATATTATTATTATTATTAATTATTATAGGAACTGGCAGATTATGTGAATTATAGAGGAGATTATTATTATTATAGAGGAGATTATTATTATTATTATTATAAGGCACTGGCAGATTATGTGAATTATAGAGGAGATTATTATTATTATTATTATAGAGGAGATAATAATAATAAAAATAATAATTTGTTTTAATTTATTTTATTTATTTGCTATTATTATTATTTATTTGCTTAAATATATTCTATGTATTATCATTTATTATTATTATTATTATTTATTTTATTATGTGTTTTTAATTTATATTTATTCTGCTTGGCTTATGTTACATATTAAAAAAAACCTTTTGATTGCTACGTAGAGATGGGCAAATTTATTAGAGTGAAATCAATTTCTACTAAAATTTTAGAAAAATGCTCTCCAGAATCTGGGCCTTTGTTTTGTGCAAACTTAGCAAAATTTCAGCTAGCTGCTGTCATTTATTTTCCGCAAATCTAATGTTCCATATTATGCTCTGGGATCCTCAGGAAAATAACTTTCCTACAAATTCAATTTCCAGGTAGAAACAATGAGATTTGGCAAATCTGAATCTCGTCTTATCCGCTCATCTTTATTTCTATGTATTATACATAGGACCAGACAAAATATGAAATATGATCATCTTGTGGATATGGTTCACTTTTTAACATATAATAGGTAAGTGGGGACAAATGGAAGTCGCCTCCCATAGAGCAGCAGGACAAAGATTTGTGAATTCTAGAAGTTTTAGGGGAGAGACCACAAATTACACTATGTAACAAATTTTTATTTAACTTTTTGTCCCTGGGTACAAAGTGTGCTTTCCTAACCCGTTATGCCTAAAGCAAATAGAGAATAGTTGTTGTTCCACAAAAACTTTGCTTCTGTGATCAGGATAATGAAATTTTGAAAATTGTCTGTTTTTGTGAAAATTCTCGATTTGTATTCAACACTGAGTAGTCTTCTAGAATATTCTTGAACTGCCAGAATTGTGCAGGAGTTTCTACAATTTTCCAGAATTATCTAGTAGTTTCAAGAAAGTTTTAGAACTTTCTAGAACGTTCTCAGAATGTTCAATAGTATTATACAAGTATAAAAGCCCAGATGACTCGAACCAACATTTCGGCTTTATGTTATTGCTGAGTAAGAGAATAACTAATTGTAGTTGAAGAGCAATTATTTGTTTTAGATGGCATCAAGAGGTTGTTTGCACCCAGCAGATGCATTTTGCTACGTGTGTGGATAATTTTTAAAGACAAGAGCGAGAAAGTATTCTGTGAAAGCATGTCGTAAGATGTGCGAGGCCTACAAGGCATATTTCGGCATGCCTGTCGAGGATCAAGACAAATTAGAAGTATAGCATCAAGCTCAGCCACTAATTAGGTGCTCAAGGGAAAAGAGTCAAACAGTATAAAGTTTTAGCCCTGGCACACATCGCGTGAAAAAAGAAAGAGGAAAATGGTAGTTTCTTTTCAGGTTTTTAATTTTCAGTGCAGGTGTATAATTTAAAAAAAAACGATGTTTCCGCTCAGGCACGAGCCTTCGTCAGGAAGACAATTGGAAGGCAAAATAAAGAGGGATGAGATTCAATAATGGTTTAGGATGAATCCTGTCACTTTGGTGCTGTAGTAATCACAGCCCCTTTATTATGTTTGGAAACAGATTCTAGACTATACTATGTGCCTTGTTAGACAGATTGCTAGATTGACTTTAAGGGGATAGACCTATTTTTCATATGTAGCCGGAACTGTTACATTGGGTTGCCAGGCGCAAGGAAGAAAAGGAATTCCTGTTCAGGGTAGAACATGAGGATTGCCTGGTACTGTTCGGGGTAAATTATTAGTAGTAGGATAGTCCAGTGGCTTAACTACCTTGCTGCGGGCCTCGGTGCAGGATTTGCTCCGGGGCCCCTCAGGTGAGGACCGGGGGGCGGTTCTAGTAGAAAAACTTCAGTGCTGACAAGAGAGCTGTAGACCGGGGGGGAAGGCTCCAGCGTCCCGGGTCTGCAGTGAAGAGGAGAGGAGGGGCGGGCACAGCTGCAGGAAGTGAGGCTTCTCTCCCTTCCGTCCTCCCTACTCTCCTCGTCTCGGGCAAACGCTATCGCGGTCGCGGCGGCCGGATGTAAGCACGGAACATGGGCCCCCCCAGGGGGGGTCTCAACCGGACCGCTGCGACCGCGGTAGTTACGCCACTGGATAGGTCCCAAAGGTCCTTCAGGTAGTTTTGTTATCGCTGGACTGTGGTCTCTCTGGAGTCCGTCTGTGTGGGGCATCCCTATGAGGCCGGAGCCTCTATCCATTATTGAATCTCATCCCTCTTCATTCTGTCTTCCAATGGTCTTCCAGACGAAGGCTTGTGCCAGAGCCGAAACAGTGTTTTTTTGGAAACTACACACTTTGCACTGAAAATTAAAAACCTGAAAAGCAACTACCATTTTCCTCTTTCTTTTTTCAAACGATGTGTGCCACGGCTGAAACTTTATACTGAGGATCAAGACAAGTCAGTTTCACAAAGTTTCCTTGTTTCATTGCCTCTGGGACTGCCGTGAGACTTAAGAGCACTATCACAGAAAAGACTGGCCATAGCGAACAGAGTTATCTGTGCGGAAGAGCAACGTCAAATGGGAGCCGCTGATAGAACCTCTGAAGGTGCTGATGCCACCACTGCACATCAAGTTAGGCCTCATCAAGCAATTTGTCATGGTTCTTGACAAGGAGTCAAAAACTTTCAAGTACCTCCAAGATCTCTTTCCAAAGCTGTCCGAGGCAAAGGTCAAGGCTGGTGACTTCGTCGGACCACAGATCAAGAAGATGATAGAATGTGACAAGTTTGCCAGGCTGCTGAACAGGACAGAGAAAATGGCTTGGAACAGTTTTGTTGCAGTGTTTCATGGCTTCCAGGGTAGTCACAAGGCTGAAAACTATGTGCAATTGGTTCAGACTCTCATAAAGTATTACACCATAATTGGATGGAGAATATCTCTCAAAGTCCATATCCTTGACGCCCATGTTGACAAGTTCAAGGAGAACATGGGAGCTTATTCAGAGGAGCAAGGTGAGTGCTTTTATCAAGATATATTGGACTTTGAACATTGTTACCAAGGACAGTATAACGAAAATATGATGGGGGACTACATTTGGGGGCTTCTTCGAGAAAACCATTTGCAGTACACTCGCAAATCTAGAGAACCTACTCAATTTTGAACCTTTTGAGTGATTTTTGACTGTCTTTGTCTATTTACCATGCAAGTGTTTTTTTTATCAGACTGCATGAATTAAAATATAATAATTAACTTTTCTTATCACAATAAATACAAAATTGTTCTCAGATGTGGTCATAAAATCAAAGTTTGTGCTGAATGTAGTCGTTTTTCCAGTTTATAAACATAAGCAGTTGAAATATTACACTTGGAAGCCCGGAGCTAAAATTGTGTTACATAGTGTTATACAATGAAGAAAATGTGATACTATTTTTTCACCAAACCAACTGATTCAAACCTATGACCAATGGATGCTGGTTTTGGATGTTCACTTTTCTTAAACAATCGATGGCGAGTTATTGTTTGTAATACACAGACAATAGGTGGAGGTGGAAATGGCCAGAACTAATAAATGCACATTTGAAGAAAAGAGGAGGGATCTACTATATAATTGCCTAATGTTCTCTGTCTGTCACGGAAATCGCGCACCAGCGCCAGGGTGCACATGGTAGCGCCAGCGGCGGCCACCAATGAGCGAGGAGTATGCAGAACAGCGCATTCAAAATTCGCACCAAGCTGAAACCCGGCGACAGCGGCAAATTGGCACCGCTGTCACCGGGATACACGCGTCCAGTCGCGGTCATCGTTGGGAGATCAGCGGGATCTCCCGATGGTGGCAGCAGCACACGCCAGCCAGCCTGGAGATGACCGGCGGCAACCATCAGAGAATGTAGCGCGGCTTGTCGCGCTGGTTTGAATGCCGTGTTTCTCATTGGCTACTGCGCTGACAATCAGAGGCGCGGGGACGCACAAGGCACCATTAACACACTGTTAATACTTTTAATGAAATTGGCGCCTGGCGGCAACCATCATTGAGTAGGCGGCTTGATCGCGCGGCTTGAAGCCGTGTTTCAGAATGAAGCGGCGGCCGGCCCTCCAATGGCGCCATTTTTGATTAATTAACACCATGATGGGCGCTCCAGCGCACATGTGTATTTCAAATCATTTTTCTTTTTGTTTTTTTTTTTATTCTAGAATACCCGATGCGTTAGAATCGGGCCACCATGTAGTGTATTATCAATAGTAATTGTAGTAGTTGTTGGGGAATCATGAATGGTTAAATTAAAGGGGGTTTTCTGGGAACACAATATTGGTTGCTTATCCTTTTAGAAATGACACCTGGAACTCCTGCTGAACAGATATTTGCTGGGGTTGTGGAATTTGGCAGGTAGTGCAGCATCTTTACCAGCATTTCATCTACAAGTATCATCTGTAGAGATGAATGGATCTTTTGAAAAAAAAAAAAAAAAAAAAAACACTATACAGGAGAGAGAAAGAAGGAGGGAATGGACCCTGCTGATCAGGAGAACTTATACTTTATAGGTGAAAGAGAGAAGGCCCCGCTGATCAGGAGAACTTATACTTTATAGGTGAAAGAGAGAGGAACTCACTGGCTATAAGAGCTTACACTATACAGGTTAAAGAGAGAGAGAAAGAGAGAGAACGCTGGCTATAGATCTAGCACGCACAGAGAGAGATTTACATCTAGGCTGGGTTCCACTAAGCCTCAGTCGTTTTTGGCTTCAGTTTTTCTTATTTTTTTCTAGTCAAATGACAGAAACGGATTGGATGTAATAACATGTCGTTTTCATGAGCTCCAAACATGCCCTGTCCGTTTTTGAGTCAAAACGTTGCATGCAACGTTTTTGCTCATTTAAAAACGATGCGTTTTCATGCGTTTTTTTAAATGGCCTTGGAACGATGGCGAACGCATGCAATGCGCACTTGCGTTTGCGCATGCGTTCGGCATGCGTTTTTTAATGAAAGTCAAAAACGTTCAGGAGTGCAGGAGGCTCAAAGCACCAGAAAAAAGGATTGGTGATGAATCACTTCCAAACGGATTCTATGTGTGACCACAGCCTTACTCTGGAAATGGAAAATGACTGTCTTACAAACTGTGCTCCACTGGGAACAGCTGATCTGTGATGGCCCTGAACTGATCACTAGTGATGAGTGAGTGTAATTGTTACTATTCGTTACTGCACATATAGTACGGTATTTGTGATACTCGTTACTCAACAAGTATCGCTGGTGCTCGTGACTGATGGTCGATTTTTAGCAATCTGATATAAATTGACAGTTCCCTTCAGTAAACAATGGGAGCTGGCACTCAGTAAGAGCTTCTTGAATGTTAGGCTCTCTCTAGTGTGCACAGCAAGGTATTTTATGCAGTAGAAATGCAAAAGAGCCACCCTCCTGCACTGCCCGGAAATACTCATGTTACAGCCATATGTGTGGGCGGAGCCAATCACTAATTGGCTAACATTCGACTATTCGAGTATTAGAAGCTACTCGTTACAAGTATAGAGTGTGAATATTTCGCTACTCACTTATCACTACTGATCACCACTGTACAAAGTAAGATAATCCTTAAGATGTTATAGCTGCAAGGCATTACGGAGAAGCCTACATGGCAACACAAAATTACATTAGCCCGCTCTCTTATACTTTAGCAGTGTATGAAATGGTTCCTGGCAATTTTTTTTCTGAATTGCAAATCAAATCTCAAAATGTGTAAATTTGCTTAAAACCACAGATTTCAGGAAATTGCCTTGAGCTTGATCCACCATGAAATGATCCGCTCATTTCTAATAATCTGTGCTGGATATTGAACTGTTTTCCAATGGTTTAAAACCTAACAAAACCATTCCTATTTAGACTGTGGGCAGGGGAGACTGGAGAATTCCCTTCAAATAGCTAATTGGTGGGATCAGACTTCTACCAATCTAATAAAAATAACTTATTCTAAGAATATAGGATAGGAATAGACCATCAATCATCGGATTTTGGAAAATGAAAAGAGCCCCTTTAACCCTTTCCCGAACTTTGATGTTGTGCAACGTCATGGATGACATGGATGACAATGAGCTAGCTGTTATACTAAACCACAGGGACCAAAGGCATAAGTCTGGGTACATAGAAAAGCTCTCAATTTGGCAACAGACGTGCTTAGTCCCACCATGTCTGCAGACAGCAATTTCTTTCTTCTCTTCCAGGGAATAAGGTTCTAAACATAATTTTGTTACTTTTATGGCCACGTTGAATATGCTAATACAATTGCAGGTGTGACTCACCAAAGCTTGTATTAAACCAGGTAAGTTATTTCAAAGACTATTACTTTTTTTTCAGCTATTTACACAGCACTTTGTAGCGCACTTGTATTCAACTCACAGCCATTGTTAGTAATATTACCAAACCCGGGAAGACCGTGCTGCATTTTCTCTTATAATTATGGGAGGACATTCACAGGTCATAAACATGTTTTACGAATTCTCCGCCACAAAGAAGGTGCGCACATATTAACGTTGATTGCTTTCGAGATTGGGATACGGAGGGCATGGAAGAATTACTGTTTAAAGTACTGGATAGCAGAAATAAAAAATCAAATGCAGGTTTTATGGCTCATACATCTTAGATGTCAGCCATTCAATAGGCAATATATTGTGAATTAAAACATGATAATACAGAAAGGCTAGAATGTGAAAAATTACTTAGGATCATCCTAATGTAAAAGTGATTACGAAGCATTAACCAATGTCTGTTTCTTGTAAAACAAACAGAAAGTCTAGGATTTAGCTGAGTGTCCCTGAAGGCTTTTTCCCTCTGATGCTTCTTTGAATAGTGCTGATATGGGAGATAGGCTTTGTAAGAGTGGAAAATGCAATACAAAGTTCTCTGAAATTTAATTTAGCGCTGGTGTTTAATATTACGCTGCAATGTGCATTGTTTCATATTGAAATTGTTAAAGCCATGTAATTATAGCCCTCAGCCTTTTAACAAACACAATGTGACCTTACATCTTATAAAGTACGGGCTGTGTATAACTGATTTCATCTCATTTTATGTTATTTACCTGTGGTATGGAATCATTTAGTGATCTGCATATATAAACAACTATTAATTTTAATCACTAAATATAACATAAGAATGATCAAAGTTGACATAGATCCTGATCACATTGCACAATATAAAATGCATACAATATTAAATAGATTTCTGAGATTTGAAGAATCTGTGTCAGGCGGCCGTCACACGGTGAGATATCTTTAGCGATATTGTAAGCGATCACGTGCACGCGCAATCGCTTACAATATCGCTCACAATCGCTGGTGAGATGTCACACAGACAGACTCACCAGCGATGTGGAGCAGCGATCTCGCTCGTTACTATGGTACACATCGGGTTACTAGGCGCCGCGCGTCGCTTAGTTACCCGACGTGTACCATAGTTACCATCTCCCAGCATAGGCTCTGCCGCTGGGAGATCGCTCATCGTGGTGTTTATACACCACGATGATGCAGATCGTTGCATCGTTCATACGCTAGATCTGAGAACCGAAACCTCAGATCAGCGATGTCACGATCAAGCGATTTACATCGTAAATCGCTTGATTACATGCAACGATATCTTGCCCATATCGCTTAAGCGATCAAAAAGGAGATCGCTTAAACGATATCGCAAGATATCGTTCCGTGTGACGGCCGCCTCAGAATGGCTGTATAAGAAGATGAACATATTATAAATCCAAGACTCTCAAAATGCTCATTTTAATCTGGTTGTCCATTACAAGGACAACCCTTCTGATCCACATGTGTCCTTCAGGTAAAATAAAAACGTATACTCACCTTCGGTGCTAGCGCAGTTCTCGGGATCCACGTGATGTTGTGACATCACGCAAGTCCCATTTCCAATCAGCACCGGCTTCTGTCTCCACACTATAATTGCAGTGGGTGGCCAAGGGGGTCATGTGATTCTGTGAGGGGTCTGCAGGTCACCAATAATATGGTAGCAGAGGCGGCGCATGCGCAGGTCAGGATGTTAGCTCAATGACCTCTTCAAGCCAAAATCTCGATTAGCTCATGCGTCACCTCCAGCGCCTTTTTATTGAAGACATTCTACAAAATCACTACATCAACATCAGTGTCACAGCGCCATTATGGCATTTCTCTACTTTATAGTGCCAAGTCCTGCCGACAGGGTTTGTTTAAACTTTTTCTCCTGTTTTTTTACACAGTGTAATTCAGTGTCTAATTTATTTCCTAATGTATCTTTCTAGTACATTTTTCTGAATCTCCAAATCTCCAGTATAGACATTAAGTTAAGTGCTGACATTTTGGCCTCTAGAGTTCACCAAAGAAATTACTGAATACTGTTTTAATGTTGTGAATTAAAGAGGTTCTCCAAGACTATAATAAAAATGACCTCTATCTGTCACTCTTAGGAGAAGAGGGAATCAGGTAAGTAGATGGTGTGATGGGTGAAGGGGGTCAGGGGAGCCTAATCTCACCCTGATGCTGGAGTCCCTGGCTTGCCCTATTCTCGGAGTATCTCTGATGGTGAAGAGGTCCGAGAAGGCCCCCTTTTTCCTAACTCCTAATTAGCCCTAGGCTGAGCACCCCTACCTCCACCCAGGGGTCAGGAATCACAGCTACTGCCAAGGCAATAGAACTCCAGGAGAGACTTCAGCTCAACAGAAAGGCGTCTTCACAGCTCAGTGACCAAGAGTAAATAACTGTATCAGCAGCGTCTGACAGAGGAAAGGGAAGGCTACTAATAGGCCAGGGGAAGGGAACTCCAAGTGAGCCACACCCAGCCTCACATCAACCAGCAATTGAGCACAAAACTTTCACATCTATATCTACATCACCAGCAGCTGAGCACAAGCCCTTCACATCCATACTTCATGCAGCTCATAAAGAAATGCATGCGCACACAGCATCAGCGAAGTTAGTGCACTCTGAGCACGTAACACTATCACATGAATCAAACATCAGAATTTGTTAGTAATGTGTCTGGATGCCTGTGTCTCAACTGACAGAGAGGTTTTATCAAAAGCACACATAGGTTAGGGTCAGACCTGCCTCTGCCCTCAGCCTGCTGGATCCACTTAACACTTAGCCTCTGGCAGGCTCAGCAAATAGCATTATCAGCATGTAACGCTATGCGCCACCTGCCTATACTTCCCTATAGCAACGTGATGCTTACCGCAGCCACTGGCTCCACAAAAAATCCCCGGATATGCACTTTTGCAAAGCGCACAGGAAAACGTTGCAAACCGCATTTCCTGTGCACTCTGCAATAGCTCATATCTGGGAATTCTCTGTGGAGCTGGCGGTTGTGGTAAGCATCACGTTGCCATATGGTACCTTTACACGCCGCCACGGCAGGCTGGATACATCCCGCTACTTCACGTGCACGAGCACGCTCAAACGGTTACAAACGGTCAACGCACCCTCTTTACACGCCGCCACAAGGTGCGCTACGCCACGCTACATCTATAGCTAGCTACATCGCCGGGTGTCTCAAGTAGCCAGCTGTAGCTCATTTACACACCGCTATAACCAGCTACTATGGGCAGACCTGGTGCAGCAGGGACAGCACATAGGCGTGCCACAATTGTGGAGTACAAGCCGTCCGTACGCTGATAGGACGAAGCAATAACATCCTGATTGGGCAGGCAACGCAGGAGGCTGAGTAATACAGCACGCTCGAGCGATTGTGTAGTGTGACTCGTCAGCTCCTTAAATATGCCTCCCTATGCAGCGACTACCAATCGTCATGCAGCAGCTTCCACCAATGATCGCACATGGGGTGCGGTAACATGGAGCCAGGTCACGCCTTTGCTACATTGCAGCTACATCGCAGGCTGTCCCGAGTTCCCTTCCGTTGCCTCTTTACACGCCGATACAGCTCGCTACCATCGGCGATGTAGCCATCAGTTTTCGAGCAGAGCCCATAAACAGATGTATCTGTTGCCGGCTGTAGCGTCACGTCTTCAGACGCCGCTACGACGGGCTACATTGGCGCTACAAGCTACATTTGTAGCCTGTAGCGGGATGTATCCAGCCTGCCGTGGCGGCGTGTAAAGGTACCATCAGTGATGCATAGGCAGCAGTACATGCTGTTAACGCTATGCGCTGAGCCTGCCAGAAACTAAGTTTCTGATGGATTCAGCAGGCTCATGACAGACACAGGTCTGACCCTAGCCATGCTGCCACAAGAAAAGTGTGTGACATCATAAGAAATAATAAGAAATCATTTTATTGAATGACTGAGCATAAAGGACCAAGGCTGCAGAAAAAAAAATAATTTTTGCTGAGTCAGCCAAGGAAAAGATTTATTTCTTCCTGTCATACACTTTACTGATGGATCACTGGAACATCTGCCTATGATACAGCTCCTCTGTCAGTTGAGATACAGGTCTCAGTAGCCATATTTTTTCCGTCTGCTACCCCTTTTGACACTTGATTAGAATGGGCTGCCATTTGAATTACATGATGGGGCCATTTAAATACATTCTTGAAGAACCGATTTAAATCCCTCGAGTGTTGACTGCTTGAAACCAAAATGTAACTTTTTATTTATACAGAGGTTTGAAAATTATTTTTATTATTATTTTTATTATTATTAATAATAATAATAATAATAATAATAATAATAATAAAAAATCTTTATTTATATAGCGCCAATATATTCCGCAGCACTTTACAATACAGTGGTTCATATATATGAAAAATATACAATACAGTAAGTAATTACAGTAGAGAAAGAATACAGTACAGCAATGGGATACAATCTAATTTTGCATAGAATCAATGTAAAAAAATACAATACAAAAAATAAAGCAAAAAATAAAGGTGACACTGCTCAAAAGAATTTACAATCTTCAATGGGATAAGGGTTACACAAAGTGCAGGGGCTTATTACACTGATGGTCCAGGCATCTTGAGGAAATGGGAGATAGAAGTAGTTACATGAATCGTCATCAGACAGTCTGTGTAGACCTTTTGGGTTTGGTGGAGTTTGAAGAAGAGTTATGTCCAGAGAGATAGTGAATGGGCTATGTACAGTACAAAAGACTTCTATTATAGAGCATGGTAGGCTGCCTTAAAAAGATGTGCTTTTAGGGAGCATCTGAAGCCATGCAAGTTGTGGATAGTCCTGATTTCTTGGGGGTAGGGAATTTCAGAGAATTGGTGGAGCTCGGGAGAAGTTTTTGAGCCAGGAGGGGGGATCGGATTAATGCAGATGTTAGTCGAAGGTCATTTGTAGAACATAGAGATCGGGTGGGGTGATAGACAGAGATGAGGGAGGAGATGTAGGGAGGTGCTACACTGTGAAGAGCTTTGTGGGTGAGAACAAGCAATTTGACTTTGATCCTGTAGTGTATGGACAGCCAGTGCAGTGACTGGCACAGAGAAGAGGCATCTGAGTACTGATTGGCCAGATTGGTGATCCTGGCTGCTGCATTGAGGATGGACTGGAGAGGGGAAAGTTTAGAGAGGGGGAGGCCAATTAATAGAGAATTGCAGTAGTCAAGGTGGGAATGAATTAGGGCCACGGTGAGGGTTTTTGTTGTTTCCATGGTGAGAAAAGGGTGGACTCTAGAGATGTTCTTCAGGTGTAAGCAACAAGAGCAGCTGAGAGATTGTGTATGGGAGGTGAAGGAAAGATCGGTGCTAAACATAATACCCAGACAGTGAACTTGCTGCCTAGACGTTATCGTGGTGCCGCACACTGAGAGATTTCAGATTTAGGGAGGTTAGTGGAGGGCGGCAGCAGAAAAAGTTCAGTTTTGGAAAGATTGAGTTTCAAATAGAGAGCAGGCATGATGTTGTAAACTGCATCTAGACAGTCATTGGTGTTCTTTAAAACCGCAGGGGTAAGGTCAGGGGCTGAAGTATATAATTGTTTGTCATCAGCATAGAGATGGTATTGGAAGCCAAACTTCCTGATGGTGTGTCCAATCAGGGCCGTGTAGAGAGAGAAGATAACAGGTCTGAGGACTGAACCCTGAGGGACCCCAGTAGTGAGAGGAAGAGGCGAGGAAGTGAAGCCAGCGAATGATACACTGAAAGAACGGTCAGAAAGATAGAAAGAGAGCCAGGAGAGAGCGGTGTCCTTTATGCCAATGGAGTGCAGCACAAAGAGTAGGAGATGGTGGTGAAAAGTGTCAAAAGCTGCAGAGAGGTCAAGAAGAATAAACAGAGAGTGGTCACCATTATGTTTTGCCGTCAGAAGGTCATTGGTCACTTTGATGAGGGCAGTTTCTGTAGAGTGAAGGGGGCAGAAACCAGACTGTAATTGATCTAGAAGAGAGTGAGTGGAGAGGTAACGAGTGAGGCGGGTGTAGACCAGGTGCTCCAAGAGTTTAGAGATGAAGGGGAGATAGGAGACTTGTCTGTAGTTATTTGTGCAGGATGGGATGAGAGACGTTGTCTTTAAAAATGAAGTAAAGATAGAATGTTTGAAGGAGGAGGAGGGGAAAATGCCAGACGAGAGGGAGAGATTGAAGATTTTGGTTAGGCGAGTGGTGACCACCAGAGAGAGACTGGAGTAGGTGTGAGGGGATGGGGTCAGTGGTGCATGTGGTGGGACGAGAGGAAGAGAGGAGCCTGGAGATTTCTTCTTCTGTAACTGGGTCGAATGTGGAGAGTGAGCCAGAGGAAATGTGGGGAGAGGTAGAGGTAACAGCGATTTCAGGTTGGGAGTTGATTTTCCTGACAGATGTTTCATATTTTCTTAGTGAAGTAAGAAGCCAGATCATCAGCATATAAGTCAGTGATAGGGGCCTGCGTTTTAGGACAGAGGAGAGAGTGAAAGGTGTCAAAGAGTTTCTTTGGGTTGTTGGATAGTAAGGAGACCAGGGTGGTGAAGTAGGTCTGTTTGTTGAGGTGAAGTGCAGAGCTGTAAAATCTCAGCATAAATTTATAGTGAATGAAGTTTACTGGTGTGCGGGTTTTCCTCAATAGACATTCAGCTCTCCTACAGCATTGCTGGAGGAATCGGAATCGAGTTTGTGAAGTGAGCCAGGGCTGTTTAACTCTGTGTTTGGAGGCTCTGAGGGTGAGGAGCGCTACTTGGTCCAGGGTGCTTCTGAGAGTGTCATTGTAGTGATTCACCTCCAGATCCAAACAGGAGAAGGAGGAAATTGGGAACAGTGATGAGATGAGAGAGTCTGTGAGTGTATGGGGATTAATGGCCTGTAGATTTCTGAATGTGTGATAGGTAGGAGTGTGTTTGGGTGGGCGAGGATTTGTGAGCATGAAGGAGAGAATATTGTGATCAGAGAGAGGAAGAGGTAAGTTATCTAAGGAAGAGGTTGAACAGGGGAGGACAAAGATCAGGTGAAGGGTGTTACCATCTTTGTCTCCGGGGTTGAGATGAGAGCTGTGAGGAGGCAAAATAAGTGGTTAGAGATAGGAACTTGGATGCAAATGGGGAAATTGGGCTGTTTATGGGGATGTTAAAGTCTCCCAGAATAAGGATTGGTTATTCTGAGGACATGAAGTGCGGCAGCCACACAGAGAAATGGTTGAGGAACTCGGTGGGTATACCACTGCTTCTCTGAGGGGGAGGGGGTGGAAGAGCCTAATGGTGTGGACCTCAAAAGAAGAGATTGAGACTGATGGAGCTGGGGGGGGGATGACCTGGAAAGTACTTTGTGGGGACAGGAGTAAGCCAATTCCACCACCATGCCTATTTCCAGGTCTTTGGGAATGGGAGACATGTAAGCCGCCATGAGAAATAGCAACAATGGAAACTGTGTCTGACTCCTGGATCCAGGTTTCAGAGAGGGCCACCAGATTAAGAGAGTTAATGTGAAAGTAGTTGTGGATGAAGGGAAGCTTATTGCATACAGAGCCTGGATTCCAGGGAGCGCAATTAAAAGAGGGAGATGAAGATGTGCAAGTAATGTTGAAAAGGTTAGCCTAGTATCTATGTGTGGTGGCGGAGGGGTTGAAGTTGGTGGAGAGTGGACCGGGATTTGGAGAGATATCGCCTGACAAGAGCAGCAAGGTGAAGGCGAATGGAAAAGGCACATAGGAAGATAGACATTAAAATAAAAGACATGGTTTAAAAAAAAAAAAAAAAATGTAAGAGAGTGTGTTACCTGACTCCTGCCCTGACTAACTGCCATGACGTAAGACAGAACTAAATTTATAGAGCACACAATAAAGTCAGGTGAGGGGGATTGTGGGAAGTCACATGGCTTCAGGTAATTAGCAGCTGGTCCTCACAGCAGGGGATAAATAGATGATGAAAGGCCACAGATCTGATATTAGGCAAAAACTGGCTCGACACAATCACATCTTCAACAAGATAACATTTACAATGTGGGAAATAGTTATATACTGGTGAGTAAAGAAGATAATGCATGCTGATGACAAAAGAGAGTTTACAATAAATGCAGAGGTAGATTTGCCATAAGGCTATATGAGTCAGGCTGATGTTGCAATGGAGATCATTACAGCAAACAGAAGTAGATTTAACATGCACTGTTACAATGAGATTAGAAGCCCAGTTTAGCAAATGCAGATGACAGCAAGCGGTGGTGCAATATTACCTGCATAAAGAGAAGAGAGGATGAATATTAGTCAACTGCCATGAAGCAACTGCAAGCCACTTAGCATTCAGTGCCACTTTGTATGAGATGTCATGAGTGCAAAACCCCCCCACGCGGACCCTTGAAAGTTTGGTTCGGGTGGTACAGCCGTTGTCTTGTGATTGTAAGGAATAAACTATAACAAATTGTGGGGTATTGGTTTGTCTTTTGGTCCAAAACACGTAAGCTTGTGAGCCCCTACACGGCTCCCCACGGATCACAAGTCCTATCCACTAAATTCTTATCTCAAGTGAGCAAAGGACAAAATAGAAAATAAATTATTTTACCACAGCAGATTCAGGTCAGACGACCATTACACTCAGTGCTGTCTGCAGCTTTGCCCAGGTTATAACTGAAGGCATTATGAATGCAAGACACCAGCCCCAATCACTAGCAACCTCCTTTCACACAGAGGGAGTGACCACTGGTTGTCCTGCACACACAATGGGCTCCATATAGGGCGCAGTTCACACAGGCCTGCACAGTGTATGCCCAGCCTCCTACATAAGCCCCCATTTCAGTAGGCAGGCTGTTGTGGCATTCAACACCGCTACCTGCGCCGGAACAAACGCACTCATACGGCCCAGCTACACACAGCAACAAAAGAGTGCAAGAAAAAACCACAATGACAGAAAACTGAAATTGTGGAAATTTAGTTAGTTTTAAACTATAACAAATTGTGGGGTATTGGTTTGTCTTTTGGTCCAAAACACATAAGCTTGTGAGCCCCTACATGGCTCCCCATGGATCACAAGTAGGGATGGGCGAATCTACTCTCTAGGACTCGGTACTCTGCGAGTTTCCCAGTGATTACTTGCACAGTAAACGAGTCCAATGCAAATCAATATCAATCCTAGTTTTGTCAGAGACGCTGACAAAACTAGGATTGCCTTTGACTTGCATTAGACTCGGCTACTGTGCCAGTGATAGCAGGGAAACTCGCAAAGTAACTGCTGTTACTTTGCGAACCGAGTCCAGCTGTCTGCTCTGTGCAGGCTGCCGCAGCTCCAGGGTCCTAGAGCCTAGAGTCCACCTGCTCACAGAGATGATGTAGCAGAGCTGCGATAGTTCTCAGTCTGCTCAACCCTGTGCATAGACATCTATATCTATGCACAGGGATGTAGCAGAGAGGACATTGCGTTTTGGACTATGTCGGACGGAAGAGGATTTTTTTAATTAAAGATGGAGTCCCTAATGGCTTTTTTTTTTTATTTCTAATAAAATTATTTTCTCTGTGTTGTGTTCCTTTAAAACAATTTAATAGAAATTCATGGCGGTCATGTCTAATATTGGCGTGACCGCCATAAATTTCGGGCTTAGGGCCAGCTGATAATACAAAGCTGGCCCTAACCTCTTTATTACCCAGCATGCCACCGCCACCAGGGCCGCTGGAAGAGCGGGTTCAGCGCCAGAGGATGGCGCTTCAATGAAAGCACCATCTTCTGGGGCGGCTGCGGGCTGCAATTTGCATCGGGGGTGCCCAGAAAGCTTGGGCCTCCCTGCGCTGCGGATTCCAGCCCCCAGCTGCTTAGCTGTACCTGGCTAGACATAGAAATTGCGCGGAGCCCCACGCATTTTTTTTTATTATTTCATGAAATTCATGAAATAATAAAAAAAAAGGGCTCCCCTATATTCTTGTGTCCGGCCAGGTACAAATAGGCACCTGGGGGTTGGGGGCAGCCCGTCGCTGCCTGCTGGATCCGGCTGGTTCCAGAAATATGGCGAAGCCCATGTAATTTTTTTTTTTATAAATCAATAAAACAATCCTAAAAAAGGAACTGCATCTTTATTAACCCCTCGCCCATGGTCCAGGGGTTAATAAAGATGCAGTCCCTTTTATTTACATTGTTTTATGGATTTGTCAGAAAAAAATTTCACGTGGGCTTCGCCGTATTTCTGGAACCAGCCGGATCCAGCAGGCAGCGACGGGCTGCCCCCAACCCCCAGGTGCCTATTTGTACCTGGCCAGACACAAGAAAATAGGGGAGCCCTTTTTTTTAATTATTTCATGAATTTCATGAAATAATGAAAAAAAACGCGTGGGGCTCCGCGCAATTTCTATGTCTAGCCAGGTACAGCTAAGCAGCTGGGGGCTGGAATCTGCAGCGCAGAGAGGCCCAAGCTTTCTGGGCACCCCCCGCTGCAAATTGCAGCCCGCAGCCGCCCCAGAAGATGGTGCTTTCATTGAAGCGCCATCCTCTGGCGCTGAACCCCGCTCTTCCAGCGGCCCTGGTGGCGGTGGCACGCTGGGTAATAAAGGGATTAATACCAGCTTTGTTATACAAGCTGGTATTAAGCCCGAGATTCTTAATGTCAGGCCACGTTTGACCCGGCCACTAACAATCTCCAATAAAGGGTTAAAAAAACACAACACAGACAAAATTTTTTATTAGAAATAAAAAAAAAAAGCCATTAGGGACTCCATCTTTAATTAAAAAAATCCTCTTCCGTCCGACGTAGTCCAAAACGCGATGTCCTCTCTGCTACATCCCTGTGCATAGATATAGATGTCTATGCACAGGGAATGAGCAGACTGAGAACAATCTCAGCTCTGCTACATCATCTCTGTTAGCAGGCAGGCTCTAGGACCCTGGAGCTGCGGCAGCCTGCACAGAGCAGACAGCCGGACTCAGCTCGCAAAGTAACAGCAGTTACTTTGCGAGTTTCCCAGCGATTACTTGCACAGTAATCAGACCAATGCAAGTCAATTGTATCACTGCCTGAGGGGAATTGCCTTTTGGTCACACTGGGTTAAACCTAATCTGATTGTTGCTCACATAGGCTGTATGGTCTCTGCCCCTCAACAATTCATTAGGGGTTAGTTGATCACTGGCTACTGACACTTTATTGCCACCTCGTACCTGATACCTCTTGTTCCCATTACCTGATTTAAAACTAAGGGTCTGTATGCGTGGTTTCTGATGATCCTTGATTACAGCTTTAACTTAAGTCCATCTCTCCCTTTTTTCTCGATCAATAATGAAAACACAGAAGGCTGACACCCGAGCCTGCCTGTGCAACTCAGAAGCAACAGAGAAACCATAGTATAGACTGTAAGAGTCTGTAGTGTGAGCAGTGGCAGATGCCGCCATGACACTCTGTTTGTTTTGAGTAACAGCGGGATTTTGAAAAACAGACTGTCCAGGGCCAAAACGTGACCTGAACCTCATTTGAAAACATTGATTGGGCAGCTCTGCTCTCTGCCCACATACATCCAGCCATAAGAAAACCACTTCCGGTTGTGGGAGGGTAGGGATTTGTCATCATTTTTTTTTGCATCTCACTACACCCAAAAAGTCTGATTTTACCCCTAGTGCAAGCCAATCAAACACTGCAAGCAGCTTGCACTCAGCCAATCATCAAGTGTACATGAGCACAGCAATGCTAGCTCCAGTGATGTGGATACATAAAGTACGCAAACCCTGGACAGGAACAGGTTCGCTCATCTCTATAATCAAGGTTTTCTGGCCCAATAAATGCCAGTGAATCAATTAGAAAAATTCTTCTTTGAACTTGATTAGGATTTGGAGAAACTAGAAAGGGACATCAGTACCTCCAAAACGAAAAAATATCAGAGAGATATTAATGACTATGAGACCAAAAAAATCTATCGTTGACAACAAACAAAAACTATGCAAATGTCTAGGAGCTTCTCAATTGTATCTACAACATCTTTGGCAAGTAGCTCCATCTCAAAGACTATGATCAGTCACAATGAAATCAAATGTCCAAAAACTTTTTCGTTTCACACTATATCAGATATCCCCAAAATCATCCGTGTTGCCTCACCTTAGGTACACTGATGACACATGAAACTGAAACACTTTGTCATACAAAATTCATTTTTATTCTTAATTTCATATAATTACAATTTATTCAGGTACCAATTACAAGCAATCTCAATTAAAATTATTACATAAAATACATTATTATTATACGAGTGTACTCTGCCAATAAAATGTAACACTAGTTGTGGAATAAGTTAAGTTAAGTTATCTCACTGAGATACACTGTTATTTAGTTATTTAAACATACCAATATTGTCACTTACACATTAGCACTTTATAATTGCATGTACTGTATATTAACACTGCGTACATTAGCACAGTTATTTTTAGCACCACTATCGTTTATATATATACTAATACTGCCACTCTAACGTTGGTTATATACATATTACCGTATATACTCGCGTATAAGCCGAGTTTTTCAGCCCAAAAATTGGGCTGAAAAGTCCCCCCCTCGGCTTATACGCGAGTCACTGTATACTGTATACAATGTATACAGTATACAGTGCCCCATCTATATACAGCCCCCGCCGCAATCCTGTAAAGGAATAGGTTAGTATACTTATCCATCCGCTGCAGCTGTCCCGCCGCCATCGCGATTCAGCATCTTCCGACTTCCAGCGTCTCGCGTCTCCTTCCGATGGTCGCAGGCAGTGACGTCATTGCCTGTGCGACCGGGGAGGAAACCGGAAGAAGACGCGAGACGCTGAAGTCGGAAGATGCTGAATCGCGATGGCGGCGGGACAGCTGCAGCGGATGGATAAGTATACTAACCTATTCCTTTACAGGATTGCGGCGGGGGGCTGTATATAGATGAGGGGGCACTGTATATACCTCTGGGGCATATATATGTGGGGCTGCTGTATACTACCACTGGGGCTATATTTACATGTGGGGCTGCTGTATACTACCACTGGGGCTATATTTACCTGTGGGGCTGCTGTATACTACCACTGGGGCTATATTTACCTGTGGGGCTGCAATATACTACCACTGGGGCTGTATACACCACTGGGGCTGCAATATACTACCACTGGGGCTGTATACACCACTGGGGCTGCAATATACTACCACTGGGGCTGTATACACCACTGGGGCTGCAATATACTACTGGGGCTGCCTGTATACTACCACTGGGGCTGTATATACTACTGGGGCTGCCTGTATACTACCACTGGGGCTGTATATACTACTGGGGCTGCCTGTATATTACCATTGGGGCTGTATATACTACTGGGGCTGCATGTATACTACTGGGGCTCCTGTATACTACCACTGGGGCTGCTGGGGCTCCTATATACTACCACTGGGGCTGCTGTATACTACCACTGGGGCTGCTGGGCTCCTATATACTACCACTGGGGCTGCTGTATACTACCACTGGGGCTGCTGGGGATTTTATATACTACCACTGGGGCTGCTGTATACTACCACTGGGGCTCCTATATACTACCACTGGGGCTGCTGTATACTACCACTGGGGCTGCTGGGGATGCTATATACTACCACTGGGGCTGCTGTATACTACCACTGGGGAGGCCTGTATACCACTGGGGGGGCCTGTATACCACACTGCTGGGGCTGTATACCTGTGCTGAGGTCCACCCTCGGCTTATACACGAGTCAATAGGTTTTTCCAGATTTTTGGGGCAAAAGTAGGGGGGTCGGCTTATACACGGGTCGGCTTATACACGAGTATATACGGTAAATTGTAATAAGGTATTAATCAGGCACTGTCACTTTAATACTGCCACTGCGGGCTAAGACCCGCCAGATATACACCGCTAACAGCCATAGAAACAAGAGCGAGGGCTGTAATCAAGTGCACATGACGTCCAGGGAATCGCTCCACTTCCTGCGTCCGGTCACTATGGCAATGTTGGCACGCATACTTGAACAAATATTGAAGGAACTCCGGCACCAGACTTGTTGCCTACTGCGTGTCACGGACCGGATACAGGAAGTCAGGTGATGAAGGAGCGCGTACTCGGAAATCATGCGCCGACAAGTGATTGCAGCTGTACTTTCCATCAGAATAGACAGTATATAAGGGGAAGGAATAGGATAAGCAGTACGCCCTGAGGAAGATCAAAATTGAAACGTACGTAGGCGGCTCTGTGGATGGTACTCTGCAATATAGCGTGGACTTCATTATACAAGTTAGAGGTAAGCAAAGCAGCAGCTATTCAGATAACTATAGGAGGGGATGGCACTAGTGCAGAAAGCTCCTGGGTAGTGCTGTTTTAAAGCACCTCAATTGTAAGGAGCACAATATTGGAAAGATCACTGGTGGTACAATTACAATGGTACTGCATAAAGGCTATATGTGCATATAACTTAAGTTATTCCACAACTAGTGTTACATTTTATTGGCAGAGTACACCCATATAATAATAATGTATTTTAGGTAAGATTTTAAGTGAGATTGCTTGTAATTGGTACCTGAATAAATTGTAATTATATGAAATTAAGAATAAAAATGAATTTTGTATGACAAAGTGGTTCAGTTTCATGTGTCATCAGTGTACCTCAGGTGAGGCAACACAGATGATTTTGGAGATATATGATCAGTCACAAAATGACTTTAAAGTTCATCAAGGCAAGTAAATGAAACAAGCAAATGCTGAGAAGACAAAAAAAAACACAAAAGATGATCATCCAAAGGTGGTAAATCTGTCACAACAATTGATCACACCTATATAAATACTTGTTTGAGAAAAAGGATTAACTTTTTCTTCTACTAAACTCTAGATGCCTTTACAGTAGTGAAAGGTGTACATCTTTTTGCAAGAAAGGCCATTATTAAAATATTTCATTAAAAATCCAACAATACCATGATGCTCGACACAGAAGAAGAAAAGCAAGTCCTGTCAGTTTTGTAATCTTTGGCTAATGAGGAACCCAACTCAATGGAAAGGACAAGACCCACTCACCAGTGCAGCAAATTAAAAAAAAATTCCAAGCCTGAATACATGCCTAGATATTGATTATTTTATTAAATTAGTTATATTTGATGTAGAAAAACTTAGGGATACCCAAATATAACATCAGGAAACAAGAAAACCTAACCATAAAGCAAATTGTCACTTCAGTGAGGAATTGAAAAACTCTAATGCCACCCGATAAGGGTAGCAATCCTTAAAGTCATAATCAACGATTTAACAAGTCTTTTAATATGACTTAGGATTTGGGCCAGATTAGAACCCCAAACTGCAGACACTGCGTTTCGGGGTGATTACCCCTCATCAGTGCAGTTGGTGGGATTCTGATCTGGCTGTATGAGAGGCTGAGACAAGGTCTGGGGGACTAGCTATTCTCCTCATGGAGAGGAATCTGCCTGTTGGCATAAGGAGACAGATAAGCTGATAAGGAGACTTATAGCCGCAATTCTCCTCTGGGAAATATGCAAATTGTCACTTTAGCGAGGATGTGCATGCAGTTTGGGGTTCTGATCTGGCACAAATCCTGAGTCATATTCAAAGGCTTGTTAAAGAGGGGCAAATTAGAGAAACAATAGTGATGAATCGGGTCCAAAGTGTTGCATATTTTACATATTTTACATGAAGAACTGTGCAAAAACAAATTTATAATATGTAAGTGTTTAATAATTTATATTTCTGCCTGTTATGGATGCAGTAACAACAATTATGTGAATTGTTTTTGTTTGTTTGTTACATAATAAAAAAAATGTTGCAGGGTGAGATACTTTTGTGTTTTTTCTCTTTTTATACTTTCATCATTGTACATTAATATTTGTATTTTCAATGGAAGTCCAGGGTTGTCAACTTAACTTTTGTTTTTTTTTTCTGGACAGCTAATCAAAGACTCATAAGGCCACTTTACACACACAGATATCTGTGTCCAACTGCTGAACAGATCTCTGGTTGCAGTGAAATCATGGATACATTGTTACATTTGTACACAGCCACAAAATGGAACAATGTGTCCATGATTTCACTGCAACCAGAGATCTGTTCAGAAGTTGGACACAGATATCTGTGTGTGTAAAGTGGCCTATAGATATAAAACATAGTTATGGACACATACCCATAATAAATCATTAATGGTACCTTTACACGCCGCCACGGCAGGCTGGATACATCGCGCTACAAGCTACAATTGTAGCTTGTAGCGTCCATATCGCCTGTAGTAGCGGCGTCTGAAGAGGTGGCGCTAACGCCGGCGACAGATACATCTGTTTATGGTCTCTGCTCATAAACTTAAGGCAACATCGCCGATGGTAGCGAGCTGTATCGGCGTGTAAAGAGGCAACGGAAGGGAACTCTGGACACCCGGGGCTGTAGCTGCAATGTAGCTAAGGCGTGACCTCGGCTCCATGCTACCGCGCCCCATGTGCGATCATTGGTGGAAGCTGCTGCATGACGATTGGTAGTCGCTGCATAGGGAGGCATATTTAAGGAGCTGCCCAGTCACACTACACAATCGCTCGAGCGTGCTGTATTACTCAGCCTCCTGCGTTGCCTGCCCAATCAGGATGTTATTGCTTCGTCCTATCAGCGTACGGAAGTCTTGTAATCCACAATTGGAGCACGCCTATGTGCTGTCCCTGCTGCACCAGGTCCGCCCATAGTAGCTGGTTGTAGCGGTGTGTAAATGAGCAACAGCTGGCTACTTGAGACACCCGGCGATGTAGCTAGCTATAGATGTAGCGTGGCGTAGCGCACCTTGTGGCGGCGTGTAAAGAGGGTGCGTTGACCGTTTGTAGCCGTTTGAGCGTGCTCGTGCACGTGAAGTAGCGGGATGTATCCAGCCTGCCGTGGCGGCGTGTAAAGGTACCATAAGAGTATAATGACATTTGTTTATATTCCATAAATGTGGTAAGACATTATCTGCATTCATTGAAAATTGTAAAATGATGAGAATTACAGTCAAAATTATTTCTATAAGTTTCTTCAACCTCAAAAGAAAATCAGACGCCTTAAATTTTTATGGACAGGGAAAAAAAGTGACCAATTTTTACAGCCTGTCCTGTAATTTGTGAACAGTTGACAATCCTGTGCAGGACTGGGCATTTGTTTATTCGATCTATACTGTAGCCAAGAGGATGTAGATCCAGGACTGGAGCTCTTCTCTGTAACCCTGCACTTTCAGGCTTCCATCCTCTTCTATATCTGACATCGGCACTTTTTTTGATGTCTATTGACCTTTAGTGTTTCAGTATCTCCTAGGAATAACAATACCATTTTTATATTATAATTTCAGCAGCTTGACTCAAGGTTCACCTTTAAGCCTTTTCAGGCATGTATTTATTGTATATGGAATTGATCAGATAAGCATTGTAGATGGAGATTTCCTCAGCATTGCACACGTCCTGCATAATTTTAGCAGCTTGACCTCGTTTCACCTTTTGGCTCCTTCAGGTGTATCTTTTTGTTGTATAATCATATGTAATTGATTAGATGAGGATTATGGATGGGGAGTTCGTTAGCTTTTCACATATGCCTGATAATTTCAGCAACTCGACTCGAGTTTCACCTTTTGGCTTCTTCAGGTGTGTATTTATTGTATTATCCTATAGAATTGTTCAGATGAGGATTGTGGGTGGAGATTCTCTTATCTTTGCACCTTTCCTGTATGCAGTCTTCTTTAATGCATGAAGGTTACTATAGCCCTGAAATGTGTATTTTTTGGGGACTTAACAAAAAAGGTCATACACTATAACCTTGCTTAATGACCTGGTGATCTTTGTACTGTCTAATAGCACTTTACACACACCAACTTATCTGTCCAACTTCTGAACAACGTACTGGTTGCAGTGAAATCATGGACACATTGTTCCATTTGTACACAGCCACAAAATGGAACAATGTGTCCATGATTTCACTGCAACCAGTAAGTTGTTCAGAAGTTGGACAGATAAGTTGGTGTGTGTAAAGTGGCCCTAAGTATTAGCACTTGGAATGCAAGATATTGGCTGTCACTTACAACTCCACTTATTCCTTTGGGATATGAAAATAAGTTTGCTGATGAGGGAGCCCAGTTTTATGGGGTTAAGATTGTTTGCTAAGTTGAACATACTTTTTATCCTTGACAATGAACAGAAAATGTAATTTGTATAATTTTTTGTTTGACTTCATACATATACATCATACTTATATACAGCCTTCTATATAATATCTGTGCTCATATTTTAAAGCAATCAATTATAAGTCAATAGAACCTTCTTAAACCTTTACCTATGGCCATGCTGTGACTCTCATACTGCTCAATATTCATGACTCATTTGTACCCGACCAAAATATTTCACGTGAAACTATTCATATAATAAGTTTCCTTCCCTCCAAGGTAAGTGATTCATCTTGTGCTGAGAGCATGGATTGCTCAGCAGTGTAGGCAGAAATTCTGTCGCTATTAAGAATTTTTCTGATGTCAGTTTTTGTCTCATGATTGCCCATTATTGTAATATGTAGCTTATACTTTCTTGACACATAATATTATACTGAGGTTCTGTCAACAAGCGTGCCTTGACATTCACTAATGATTCCCATTTTACTAGAGTAATTTATTAGAGTGTCAAAAGAATTTACTCTTTTTTGTCACAGTAAAGGGCCCGTTCCACGCTACAATATCGTTAACGATATCGTTTGTACGTCACGGCTTTTTGGATAGAACAACGACGTAATGACGTCGTTGCGTGTGACTAGTAGAAACGATCAACGATAAGTCGGCTGTTGTGATCAGGACCTTAAACCAAGCAATGATCGTCCGTCCAACCTGCAGCATCAGTGTGTGACACTTTGATTAACGAACTCGCTTATTTAGAACTGAAGGATCTAGGCGACCAAATGACCGCAAGTATCGTTCGCTTGTCGTGGAATCGTTGCTGCGTCGTTAAAGATATCTGTATGTGTGACATTTCACTAGCGATCATTGAACGTCGTTCCAGAGACGTACGTCAAGTCGCATCGTTGGTTGGTTCGCCGACACATTGAAGCGTGTAACCCGGCCTTTAGTTGTTTTTGAATGGAGATTGGTCAATTTCCTTCCCCATTGCCATGGTGCTACCAGGCAAAATTAAATAAATAAGTATATGTATATATATATATATATGTACTGAATGAAAATATAAATGCAACACTTTTGCTTTTGCTCCATTTCTCATGAGCTGAACTCAAAGATGTAAGGCCAGCTTCACACCACAATTTTTCCCTGTCAGGTTCTGTCCAGTGTTCTGCAGGATGCACCAGACAGAACCTGACACCCCGGACAAACAGAACCGGAGGGCAAATATGCCCTCCAATTCTGTTTTGTACCAGAATCATATCTGCGTGCGGCTGCCGCTGTCTAGTGCTGACATTTCTGCATAGCAGCTAAAGGGGAGTTAGCAATGGTGCTGAAATTTCAGCCACGGCTCTTTCACCTGCACTGTCCAGGTGCGGAATGAACGCTGCTTGAATTGCAGAGCCATCGCTCTCTCAGCACTCGGCGTCTGGAAACTGGATTCTTTTACTACAGAATCCAGTGCGATTGGTTGCCCATAGACTTCCATGTTATGGGTGCCGATCGCCCCGGATCCGGGAGCATCCGGTTTTGTTCAATTTTGCCATGGACACAAAAAATGCTGCAAGCTCTGATTTTGGGTCCAGGTCAAAAAACAAAAACAGCCGGATCCGGACAGACACCACACCGGATGGAAAATAACTGCCAACCGGCCCGATCCGGCACCATAGGGATACAAAGGGGCAAAATCAGATCCGGAGATGTTCGTTCACACCGGACAGCCCCGACCCGACAATTGTGATGTGAAGCCAGCCCAAAGGTACCTTTACACGCCGCAACTTTTGGCGGCGATCGGAGGCAACCTAACGTGCGCGTGCACGTTTTTCATGGTTGCCTCCGAACGCCGAAGGCGCATTTACACGCCGCAATTGTGCCCTCAACCTAAGGTGATTTGTCATCCCGGAAGTTCCCACACCAACATTGGGAAACATCCGGTTGACTCCTGACCCCACTTCACACGCCGCAATCCCCAAAGGAATGTGGGTGTACATGTTCAGCGCCACAAGAACATAGGTGTGCCAGACTTGTGTATTCTGCACCCCAAACACGCTGATTAGACAATGCAATAGCGTCATGATTGGCCAGCCTGCGCAGGAAGGCTGGCTAATACATGACGCCATTGCAATTGTGTAGTGTGAATGGACAGCTCTTCAAATATGTCGCTCTGTGAAGGGACAGACAATGGAGATAATACAGTAGCCACCACCAATCATCGTTGACGGGGCGCAGTCTCCAGCACGCTGTGGCACGCCTCCGGGAAATCAGTAGGCGACGCTGATTCCATCCCTATCGCCCCTTCACACGCCAAAAGCAGGGAATTTCCCCTTCATGGTTGCCTCTAATTTTGGAGCAGTGCTCTGAAATCGCAACCAGGCACAACTTTCAAAAGCATCACCGGGTTCCACAAAAGCACACCGCAATTTCGTAGCAATTTCACAGCAACGGTGACGGGGCTCTGGATTGCCTCTCAGTTTTCACACTGCAGTTGCGGTGTGTAAAGGTACCTTAAGAATATTTCTAGGTACACAAAAGACTTTTTTTCTGTTAAATATTGTTTTAAGTTGTCTAAGGACTCTTTCACATGTCCGGATCGGTACGTGTTCTATCCATGCAGTCACATGCAAGAGACAGGGATAAAAGTTCACAAATGTTAATCTATGCTCTTTTTCACATGCCCGTGTTTCTGCATGGAGCAGATGTATTTCCATATGCTCCACACAGTGATATGTCTTTTTCTGGGCAAATGCCGTGTGACACTGTCTCAGGGAAGCTCATCTGCAGCTCATCATACTCAAATGATCACAATTGATTGAGCCTGGCACCACGTTGAGAGGTGTTCTCTTCACGGATAATTCTGGTTTTCTCTATACAGGTCAGATGACATACTGTGAAATGGTGGTAACACCAGATACTGACTGGTTTTCTGACTGCCCTGGACTCGCAATACTGTAAAACTGCACATTTTAAAGTGGCTTTTAATTGTTGCCAGTCTAAGCCAAACCTGTGTAAAAATCATGCTGTCTATTCAGCATCTTGATATGCCACATCTGTAAGGTGGATGGACTCTCTTGGCAAAGGAGTAGTGCTCACTAACACAGATTTAAAGAGGACCTGTCACCAACCACACATGGTGATCTAATTACAGCACTGAATGCAGCATGTCTGCTGCATCCAGGCAAGGGGTCCCCCAGCCCTTGACCCCCTCTGTACCCTGAGATAATACACTTTGAAAACTTACATTGTGGAGCCAAATAGGAGGTGGCTTGTGGCTGGAGCCAAAGGGCAGATTCACACCCTCTATATGTTTAATCTGCCCACCGCTGCCTCCCTGATGCCAATCATTGTCCCCCTTGCCTGCAGCATAACACAGAGCGAGGGGTGCGGTTCTGGCCACATTGCCCCGCCTCCTGCGGTGATGTCACCGCTTATACCCGCCCTGCTCCATGGTTAACATGGAGCAGGGCGGGTATAATCGGTGATGTCACTGCAGGAGGCGGGGTGGCCGGCTCTCGCTCTGTGTTATGCTGTAGGCGAGGGAGACAATGATTGGCATCAGGGAGGCAGCGGTGGGCAGATTAAACATACAGGGGATGTGAATCTGCCCTTTGGCTCCAGCCACAAGCCACCTCCTATTTGGCTCCACAATGTAAGTTTTCAAAGTGTATTATCTCGGGGTACAGAGGGGGTCAAGGGCTGGGGGACCCCTTGCCTGGATGCAGCAGACATGCTGCATTCAGTGCTGTAATTAGATCACCATGTGTGGTTGGTGACAGGTCCTCTTTAAGCAAATTTGTGAACAATATTTGAGAGAAAAAGGTCTTTATGTACCTAGGACCTCTGTCTGATACTTCATCTTTTCCAGTGGTGCTCCTGTCAGTCTTTTGAGATTGAGACCTGCCCGTATCCAGCCAGTCAGATGTTATGGGCACACAATGGTGCCACTGAACCAGTATGGCATCAGCAAAGGATAAAATAGTAGAATGTGATTTCATGATTTGGGGGCAGGTAACATTTAAAGCGCCACTCCAGTGCTGAAAAAAAAGAAAACCTCTGGAGTAGTGCTTTATGGTTTTAATGTGATCCCCGTTATTTTTATGGTTTAAAGGGAAGCTGTTATTAAAAAAATTACCTATTGTTTAAACCAGTTTGTGTCTTCTGAGTATTTTTTAAAACATTTTTGGCAACTTTATTTTTTCTTATGGTGTTTGCTTTTTTAAAAAAAATAATACTCTTAAAATGTTCACACTGACCATGATTTTGTTTCCAGACGCTTTCATTTAGGGAGTATTTTCACCAAGGCAGGATTATCAGAGGCTGGATTATAATAACAAGTAACAGCCACAATGACTAGTGTTCGGTGTGGATGGTTCCCTAACGTAGTTTAAAGCAGCTACCTTGGTAAAGCCTTTGTGTACAAGGGAATATGTAGACTAGGGTAGGATTGCAGGCATTGCTACTCTAGTCTGCACTTTTCTGCATCAATGGGTTCACACAAGGCACATACAATACTGTTCATTAAATTCTGTTTTACCAGATTATTGATTGTTTTTCATGTTGTGACTACATTCTCTTTTGAAGCACTTTACTGTATACATTGCATGTATTTCTTGTAGCACCAGGCCCACTGCATGTTGCTCTTATTGTGTTGCCTCCACACAATATAACTTTATGACTTTTGCTAGATGTGGGCCTGATGCCAACACATCGGGAGAGCAGTAACATACCGATGGGGACGGAGTTTTTGGTGCTGGGCCCGGTGGCTGTTCCTTCCCCCTGTGCAGCATGAAATCCTGGCTGCCATCCCTCACTGCCTGGTGTTAACTTCACTGGCAATGAAAAATAGAGGAGAGCCCTTTTTTATTTTACTATTTAAATAAATAATTTTAAAAAATTGGCATGGGCTTCTCTGTATTTTTCTTTGCCAGCCAAGGTAAGCCAGGCAGCTGGAGGCTGGAAATCTCAGCATGGTGAGGCCCAAGTATTCTGCGTCCCCTGTGCTTAACATTGCAGCCAGCAGCCACCCCAGAATTGGCACCGCCATGAGAGATGCAAAACTGGCAGATAAACCACTCCCACCAAGTGCCCCTCTGACATAATCCTGAAATTAGTGTCATCTTGCCGTGGAATATGTGGGGTGGTGTAATTGTCGCGCCCCACTAACAGTGTGTCCACAAAGGGTACTGCACCCCTGACTGAAGGTGCTATATTCTTTGTTTTGGCACTGAGTAGAATAAGTTGAAGCGCCAGCACCACATGCAAACACTTAGTATTAGAGGACAAATTAGACGCCCGTTACTACGGTAACCGGTCCTGGTAGGAGGAAAGGCTAGGTTATAAAGCAGTGGGGAAAGCAGCAAGCAGTTAGATCAGAGGAGGAGGAGATCAGTTAAAGTTCAGTCAGAAGAGAGCTGCAAAAGAACAGTGCAGCAGATGAAGCAGAGTTGGAAAAGCTACAGAACAACAGAGAGAAGCTAATGGGGAGGGCACCTCAACCTGGTGACCCAGAAGAGAAAGGTAGCCAAGAATAGAACGAGTAACCGAATGCCCTACCCCAGTCCAAACCCGGACTACCGGCTCCGAAGTGGTCCAGCCGGCAACATCCCTGAACCACAAACCCGGAGTGTTCGATGACTTTATAGGAGCATGACCCAACTGCCCTACAACCAGCACGGTCCTCACCAGAAGCGCCAAACAGAGTTGGGGTCTCCTTGGAGAGAAAAGGGGATCACATTTATCTCAACGGGCCTGGTCAAACAAGCAAGATCCATGCAGGGCAGCAGAGCAAGGGACAGTGAGCGTGATAGAGAAGGAACACCAGTGGAGCTTCAGAGGGACACTGCTCATTGCCAGAACCACCCGGTCCACTACTCTGCAACAAGAACTGCATTACCTTGTATACCTGCAGAATACCGGAGTAATATGCCCGTTCAGAGTGAGCAACGTGTCAGTGATTTCTTCCTTGAACTGTTATTTACCTGCCTTGCTCCACAGTGACTGTGCTGCCGTACTCCACCATTAATTACTAGTTCCAACACCCCGGGGACCCCGCACCACCTGTAGGGAGCCACTCCATCTTGCTGCCGCCTATCACCCCGGAGGTTCCAGCAGCGCCGGTGCCATCACCAGGACCTACAGGTGGCGTCACAAACACAAAAAGGGTTTCTCTATACTTTTTCCCAGCCAGGTACAAATAGGCAGCTGGGGATAGGGGGCAGCCCGTACCTGCCTGCTGTACCTTGCTGGCACACAATAATATGGCAAAGCCCATGTCAAATATTTTTAATAATTCATTAAAAAATAAAACCAAATTATAAATAAAAACATAAACGCATTTAGGGACTGCATCTTTATTAACCCCTCGACCCTCATCTCTCTGCTTAACACTTTCGGCTCTGCTTCATCAGAGACCAAGGGGACAAACAAAGCTTCTATCCTTTTGGTGCCTGATGGAGACCCCGGAGCACTGCGGCATCGTAAGGGGGGAGTAACTCAAGTCACCCCATGACAGCTCAGGTCATGCCACCTGAGCTGTCCTCAGGTGACCCCAGTGTATCCCTGGTTATAATGCTGCAGACCATGCTCCTTACGCCAGTTACATACTGAGCTGTCAGAAGATTGCACCAAAAAGAAGAAAAATTGCACCAAAATGCATGAAATCCGGGGAAAAACTGTGGAAAAAACGGTGCGGTTTTTGGAGGTTTTTTTTGAGCCCAGGAAATTAACATGAACACCTTGGACACATCACATGCAGTTTCAGGCCTAAATTGCATCAGAAAGCATGAAATCCATGGCAAAAAACTCTGGTAAAACATCACGGTTTTTTGCGCTTTTGTTGGCCCAGGAGATGAGGATGAACACGTTGGGCACAGTGCATTCAGTTTTTGGCCTAAATTGTACCAGAAAACCATGAAATCCATGGGAAAAAAAGTCTTGGAGTCGGGAATGGTAGGTTCAGATTAATGCAGATGTTAGTCTAAAGTTGCTTCCAGATCGAAGGGGACAGGTGGGGTGATAGACAAAGATGAAGGTAGAGAGCTAGGGAGGTGCCACACTGTAAAAAGCTTTGTGAGTGGGAACAAGCAATTTGAATTGGATCCTATAGTTTATAGGTAGCCAGAGTAATGACTGGCACAAAGTGGAAACATCGGAGTAACGGTTAGCTAGATAGGTGACGCTAGCTGCTGCATTAAGGATAGACTGGAGAGGAGAAAACCTACTGAGGGGAATGCCAATTAATAAAGAATTACAATAATGAAGGCGGGAATGGATCAGGGCCATGGTGAGGGTTTTAGTTGTTTCCATGGTGAGGAAGCGGAGAATTGTGGAGATTTTTTCAGGTGCAATCGACAAGAACGGGTGAGAGATTGTATGTAGGAGGTGAAGGGGAGATCAGCATCAAACATAACATGCAGACAGCAAGCCTGCTGCCTAGGCATTATCATGATGCTGCATACTGAGAGTGGGATGTCAGATTTAGGGAGGTTAGTAGAGGGCGGGATCAGGAGAAGTTCAGTTTTGGAAAAGTTGAGTTTCAGATAGAGAGTGGACATGACATTGGTAACTGCAGTTAGACAGTCATTGGTGTTCTGTAATACAGCAGGGGTACGGTCAACGGAGGAAATGTATAGTTGTGTGTCATCAGCATAAAGATGGTACTGAAAGCCAAATCTGCTGATGGTCTGTGCAATTGGGGCAGCATAGAGAGAGAAGAGAAAAGGGCCAAGGACTGATCCCTGAGGGACCCCAATAGTGAGAGGAAAAGAAGAGGAAGTGGAGCCAGAGAATGATACACTGAAAGAATGGTCAGAGAGATAGAAAGAGAATCAGGAGAGAGCGGTGTCCTTTATGCTGATGGAGTGCAGCATAGCGAGTAGGAGATGGTGGTCAACAGTGTCAAAGGATGCAGAAAGGTCAAGAATAATAAGCACAGAGCGGTCACCTTTACGTTTTGCCATCATTTGTCACTTTGATGATGGCAGTTTCTGTAGAATGTAGGGGTGGAAACCAGACTGTAATGGGTCTAGAAGAGAGTGAGTGGAGAGGTAACAGGTGAGGCGGGAGTAGACCAGGCGCTCCAAGAGTTTAGAGATGAAGGGAGATTGTAGACTGGTCTGTAGTTGTTTGTTCAGGATGGGTCGAGAGACGTTTTCTTTAATAATGAAGCAATGATAGAGTGTTTGAAGGAGGAAGTGAAGATGCCAATAGAGAGGGAGAGATTAAAGATTTTGCTTAGGTGAGTGGTGAAGACCAGAGAGAGAGACTGGAGTAGATGTGAGGGAATGGGGTCAGTGGTGCATGTAGTGGAACAAGAGGAAGAGAGGAGCCAGGAGACTTCTTCTATGACTGGGTCAAATGTGGAAAGTGATGTGGGGAGGGATGGTTTACCACCATATGAATTCTAAGAAACCTGAATACATTGATTTATTGGAGCGGGAGCGCAGTCTGGAGTCCCTTTTCCTTTCTACATATCCTTTGGATTTCTACATGTGGGAGGACTACTGCATATTACTGATATCGAGGATATTGCATGCTTATATAGTAGTTGTGACAGAACACAACTCTTTCAGGTTAACCTGTATAATTATTTCATTATATTGGTACTTTCACAGAGAAACACTATTGTGCGCCTTTTTCCTTCCAGTTACTATTGTGCCGCCCCAGGGTATATGGGGTACTCAGGTATCTGGGCTCTTGCTGAGGTTGGGATGTCACTGGTGGCCTGCCAGACCCATGCCCTGGGGGCTATGTTTTTAAAAAAGGTAGTATAAATGAGAATAAAGAGTTTGAGATGCCACCTGTGGTTTCTGGTGATTGCGACCTCCAGGGATGATGTACAGGTAGCTAGATGTTGAAGCTCCCCACAGGTGGAGCTGGATCCTCGGGGCTGTGGTATGATGGGGAGGAGAAGCTGGGATAGTCTCTATGAAGGACAGGGTCAGGGGTTGAGGAACTGACACACACACCGTTGATTGTCTCTTTACCTTTTACTGATGGTAAAGCAGGTAAAAGTCCAGTACACTGTCGGGTGGCCAGAAAACACTTCTGGATCTCCACAGTGAGTGGGTATAAAGCCTCCTTGTCTCTTTTCCCTTGTGCGAAGCTCCTGCCCTATGTGAAACTGGGCTGACTTTCTCTGCTCTCCTATCACCTGTGCTGAATTGGGATAACCCGCTTTGGCCTGCCGCTATCTCTCTTCTGGCAGTGCCTGGCTCCCTTGTTGGTGACTGCACAGATGCCCGCGACATTGAAGTCTCCACGGTAAACCAGTATTCTCTACTGGGCTAGGCGTCCTGCAGACGCAGACTCCGGTGTCCGGGATGCTTTCTGGGGTAAACAAAGATGGCTCCTCGGTCCCCAAACTGCTCTTTCTCTGAGACTCCTTCACCTTGCCTTCGACCCCACTCTTGGGCCCTGCAAAGACTAGGTTGGAGGCTGTTCAGTGTCACTGGCACGGGTCTAGCGCGGCTCCGACCACCAGGACGTCGTCACAGCTTTTCTAGCGTCTGCACACTCTAACCAACTCTGAGCCCAGCACCAGTATTTATAGGGGATCTTGCCTAAGGGCAGCAAGTTGAGCTCCCCCTACTGTGCTGGGGTGGAAGGTGTTGTTTGCATCTTGTACCCGCTGTGGAAATCCATCCATGCGCTAGGTAAGTCTGTGGTTACCTGTGTAAACAGGGCACCACACTATACTCTTGGAAATAAAAACTATTATAAAGATTTGGGTCTTAGCTCATATTTTTTAACACACTGCTATTATTTTGAACACAACTGTATGTATATTAGTAGATAATTAGTAACTAATTTATATCCTTTGTCAGTTAATCCTTTTTTCCCCAGACTGTTATAGCAGAAAGATTTGATTCTTGATAATTAATAAAACTATTGGGTATCCAGACACTGAAAAATTGTCTACACCACTTGACTTCAATTTGCCAATCATTTTCAGATGGCTTGAGGTTTAGTATATAAAACAAGTATATAAAACTACATATATAGCTTTCTTTTATTACCAGCATATAAACCTCGCCTGGAGGCTGTGCATTGTCCTGAAAACTGAACACGCTATATTTCGGCTTCTTATTACCAAACCGCAGAGGAGGTTATGAACTGCAGCTAATTACATCATCTGTACATCCAACCAGCTGCAATTCTACACAGTTGATCTCTATGGCCTTTAATAGTTATAACGGTGGAAAGAAAAAAAACTGTTTGTAGTGTTTAGTTTGTAAGTTTTACACATGCTCCATGCCATGATGCTATTTATTTTTTTTGTCATATTATCAGATATAGTATTGAAGAAAAAGCCTTAATCCAGATGATTTATATTTAGAAATGTACCAAGAATTAGCCTCACAGCTGACACTTGCAATCTCAGGAACCTGACATCATGTGAATAAAATTCATAGTGAAATACTGTATATTGCTTCTCCAATAACAGAGAACTTGGGGGTGATGTGGACATGACATGACATGAAATGAGATTCTAGACATCATCAAGTGAAGATGGCACTGGCTATAAGAGATGAGTAGATGGATCTGCATGGACTTTCCATAATTCCCTGCAGCTATGACATATTACGGATTATCATACCTTGTGCTGTGGTGGTCAGTATCAGGGACATCACAGATCAGCGGTTCCCAGTAGAGAACAGTTTGTACAGCATAGTTGTTTTCAATGTTGAGAGTCACTGGTTAAGTCTCTTTCTTCTGTAGATTGTAAACTCTTATCGTCTGGAGGTCCTTTCTCTCTTGCCTGCTAAGTGTAAGTGCTTATGGTTAGTGAGGTCATCTCTCTTCTCTATTAAGTAAGCTCTTATGGTCAGTAGGGACCTCACTCTTCTCTAGTAGGTAAGCTTTTATGGTCAGTGGGGACCTCGCTCTTCTCTAGTGTGTAAGGCTGCTTTCACACAGCGATTTTCTTGGATCCGTGGCTGTCCGTTGTAAAACGGACAACCACGGATCCAATTTGGCCCCCATGTTATCCTATGGGCACGGATCGGATCGGATTTGCCCTTAATGGCATCGCATGCGCAATTCTGACTGAGACCTCCCACAGACCTTCCAAACACCTCCCACAGTTGTACAGTTAGGGCCAGAAATATTTGGACAGTGACACAATTTTGGCGAGTTGGGCTCTGCATGCCACCACATTGGATTTGAAATGAAACCTCTACAACAGAATTCAAGTGCAGATTGTAACGTTTAATTTGAAGGGTTGAACAAAAATATCTGATAGAAGATGTAGGAATTGTACACATTTCTTTACAAACACTCCACATTTTAGGAGGTCAAAAGTAATTGGACAAATAAACATAACCCAAACAAAATATTTTATTTTCAATATTTTGTTGCGAATCCTTTGGAGGCAATTACTGCCTTAAGTCTGGAACCCATGGACATCACCAAACGCTGGGTTTCCTCCTTCTTAATGCTTTGCCAGGCCTTTACAGCCGCAGCCTTCAGGTCTTGCTTGTTTGTGGGTCTTTCCGTCTTAAGTCTGGATTTGAGCAAGTGAAATGCATGCTCAATTGGGCTAAGATCTGGTGATTGACTTGGCCATTGCAGAATGTTCCACTTTTTTGCACTCATGAACTCCTGGGTAGCTTTGGCTGTATGCTTGGGGTCATTGTCCATCTGTACTATGAAGCGCCGTCCAATCAACTTTGCAGCATTTGGCTGAATCTGGGCTGAAAGTATATCCCGGTACACTTCAGAATTCATCCGGCTACTCTTGTCTGCTGTTATGTCATCAATAAACACAAATGACCCAGTGCCATTGAAAGCCATGCATGCCCATGCCATCACGTTGCCTCCACCATGTTTTACAGAGGATGTGGTGTGCCTTGGATCATGTGCCGTTCCCTTTCTTCTCCAAACTTTTTTCTTCCCATCATTCTGGTACAGGTTGATCTTTGTCTCATCTGTCCATAGAATACTTTTCCAGAACTGAGCTGGCTTCTTGAGGTGTTTTTCAGCAAATTTAACTCTGGCCTGTCTATTTTTGGAATTGATGAATGGGTTGCATCTAGATGTGAACCCTTTGTATTTACTGTCATGGAGTATTCTCTTTACTGTTGACTTAGAGACAGATACACCTACTTCACTGAGAGTGTTCTGGACTTCAGTTGATGTTGTGAACGGGTTCTTCTTCACCAAATAAAGTATGCGGCGATCATCCACCACTGTTGTCATCCGTGGACGCCCAGGCCTTTTAGAGTTCCCAAGCTCACCAGTCAATTCCTTTTTTCTCAGAATGTACCCAACTGTTGATTTTGCTACTCCAAGCATGTCTGCTATCTCTCTGATGGATTTTTTCTTTTTTTTCAGCCTCAGGATGTTCTGCTTCACCTCAATTGAGAGTTCCTTTGACCGCATGTTGTCTGGTCATAGCAACAGCTTCCAAATGCAAAACCACACACCTGGAATCCACCCCTGACCTTTTAACTTCTTCATTGATTACAGGTTAACGAGGGAGACGCCTTCAGAGTTAATTGCAGCCCTTAGAGTCCATTGTCCAATTACTTTTGGTCCCTTGAAAAAGAGGAGGCTATGCATTACAGAGCTATAATTCCTAAACCCTTTCTCCGATTTGGATGTGGAAACTCTCATATTGCAGCTGGGAGTGTGCACTTTCAGCCCATATTATATATATAATTGTATTTCTGAACATGTTTTTGTAAACAGCTAAAATAACAAAACTTGTGTCACTGTCCAAATATTTCTGGCCCTAACTGTACATTTAACACGGATCCAATGAAAAAACGCTTCAAATCGGATGCAATCGGATGCCATCGGTCCGATTTTTTATCGGATCAGTTTGACGGATCCGATATTAAATCGGACCGATGGCATCCGATTTGAAGCGTCCTTGACTGTCTGTCGATTGCATCAAAATCAAGGATCCCGAAGGATGCACAAAAAATGCTGTGTGAAAGCAGCCTAAGCTGTAATAGTCAGTGGGGACCTTACTCTTCTCTAGTGTGTAAGCTCTTTTGATCAGTGGGGCCCTCTATCTTCCCTTGTGTGTAAGATCTTATGGTGAGTGGGGCCCTCTGTCTTCTCCATAGTGTAAGCTCTTATGGTCAGTGGGGACCTCATTCTTCTCTAGTGTGTAAGCTCTTATGGTCACTGGAATCCTCTCCTCTAGTATGTAAGCTCATATGGTTAGTGGGGTCCTCTGTCTTCTCTTGTGTGTAAGCTCTTTTTGTCAATGGGGCCCTCTGTCTTCTCTAGAATGTAAGCTCTTATGCTCAGTTGGGACCTCACTCTTCTCTAGTATGTAAGCTCTTATGGTCAATGGGGACCACTCTCTTTCACTCTCTCCTATCCAGAAATGTTTTACGATTAGTTACAAGCTTTCTTGTATTGAGATTCTCACAAATTTATTCACCGCAAATCTAATTTTTCTTTGAACCAAGTAAACATGAATTTCAAAAGATCCGATCATCTCTAACACTTATGTCATTACAACTTAAAGCATAGAGAGTGGGTGCACAAGGGACACACACTGTGGGAGGGATGGTAAGAAGAGCCAAAGAACCTACCTTTCCCTTCCCATTCGTAGCCCTCAATGAATATCTGCCCTTTGTTTAATGTACCAGAAGTTTGCATAAAGCAAGGTTGAACTCTGTCACACTGAGACAACCACTACTGCTCATACTTGTTTTGGGGAGAAGGAGGAGGAAGTTATGTCCAGTCCTTTGGTTTGTCTAAGTCCTTTGGAAGTACAGAGGATGGGAAGATGTGATGCAGTGTTTGAGAGGTTGTGATTGAAGCAAAGAGATTTCAACTTTCTGATTTGTAGCTTACTATTTAGTGGTATTCAAAAGAATTAAGGCACAATAGGTCTAAAAATAAAGCACCCAAAGGATCATTCTAAAGAAGCACATGGAGTCCCAAATCTGAGGTTAATATGCTAACCAACAGGTGTGGAATAAAGCCCCGTCACACTAAGCGAGATCGCTAGCGAGATCGCTGCTGAGTCACAAGTTTGGTGACACAACAGCGACCTCGCCAGCGATCTCGTTATGTTTGACACTTAGCAGCGACCAGGCCCCTGCTGTGAGATCACTGGTCGTGTCAGAATCGCCTGGACCATTTTTTGATCATTGGGGTCCCGCTGGGCAGCATGCATCGGTGTGTTTGACAGGGACAATGACCAACGACCTCAATACTACAGGTCTGAGAAACAGGGTCCCAATGACCTATGTATCATTCTGCATTGTTGCAACGTCACTGGTGAGATCTTACTGTTTGACATCTCACCAGCGACCACATAGCGACGCACCAGCAATCCCTACCTGGTAGTATCGTTGGCGGGATCGCTGGTGCATCGCTGGTGCATCGCGAAGTGTGACGGTACCCTAAGATAGACAGGGCCCTGGGCTGTTTGGCCCCCCCAAGTGGATATATCATGTGATATATCACATGGTACCCTTTTGATAAATCATGTGCTAGGTCATGTGATTAACACACTGGTACTCTGGTGCCGATCTGTAGACACAAAAGGATAGGAACACTGGCACTCTATGCTCCCACACAAACTTTTTTCTCTTATGTGCAGCACTATATATACCATAGTGCTATACTTAATAAAGCAGGGGTAAGAATTATGTTTTCCCAAAATTCAGCATGAGAGACAACAATAATAAAAACAAGTCAAAGGAAGAACAGCGCCTCACCAGCTGGTATGCTTCAAAATTCCATGTTTATTCCGTCATCACAGCACGACGTTTCGGTCGTAATGACCTTTTTCATGTTATCTAATATATAATTCCCCTAACGCACTTCCTTAAGTTTCGGCTCTACTCCCGTTGTCGTGGACGTGGCTGCTCAGCAGCCACGCGACCCACGAAGCAGTGCCCGCGCAGCGGGCATTGCGAGCCGTTGCAGGGGCGCGAGCAATGGCCGCGAGGCAGCCATTGCGAATCTCCCGTCCCGGCGACGACCGACAAGCACCGAGCGCCGTGGCCGAAAATAGAACCAAGGGCCCGGTCATAAATTCCTCTAAACACCGCTATGTATCTCAATGGGAAGTAAGGCGCTATGCTGATTGGTCGGTGCAGCACACAGCGACCAATCAGCATAGCGCCTCACTTAAGCGGTAAATTTGAAACTCAAAGTCGTCCATTATATCTCTATGGGAAGTGAGGCGCTATTCTCATTGGTCGCTGTGTGCTGCCGGCGACCAATGAGAATAGCGCCTCACTTTCAGCGGTAAATTAGAAACTCAAAGTCGTCCATTATATCTCTATGGGAAGTGAGGCGCTATTCTCATTGGTCGCTGTGTGCCGCCGGCGACCAATGAGAATACCGCCTCACTTTCAGAGGTAAATTAGAAGCTCAAAGTCGTCCATTATATCACTATGGGAAGTGAGGCGCTATTCTCATTGGTTGCTGTGTGCTGGCGGCGACCAATGAGAATAGCGCCTCACTTTCAGCGGTAAATTTGAAACTCAAAGTCGTCCATTATATCTCTATGGGAAGTGAGGCGCTATTCTCATTGGTCGCTGTGTGCTGCCGGCGAACAATGAGAATAGCGCCTCACTTTCAGCGGTAAATTTGAAACTCAAAGTCGTCCATTATATCTCTATGGGAAGTGAGGCGCTATTCTCATTGGTCGCCGGCAGCACCGAGCGACCAATGAGAATAGCGCCTCACTTCCCATAGAGATATAATGGACGACTTTGAGTTTCAAATTTACCGCTGAAAGTGAGGCGCTATTCTCATTGGTCGCCGCCAGCACACAGTGACCAATGAGAATAGCGCCTCACTTCCCTTAGAGATACATAGCGGTGTTTCGCGCCAATTTTCGGCCACGGCGCTCGGCTGTCGTCGATCGTCGCCGGCCCATTAAACTCGCAATGGACCTACGTGCCGGAGTTACCGCGGCTGCAACGACTCACCTATCTATCTATCTATATCTATCTATCTCTATCTATCTATCTATCTCTATCTATCTATCTATCTATCTATCTATCTCTATCTATTGTGAGGTAGCAACCGGGGAACCCGCTTGCTTAACGACAACAAACACGTGTTTATAAGTTAACCAATGTCTACCCGTTTATTTTTCACATATTAATAACATAACCCGGGTAGCATGTTTGACACATATCACATTGATTATAAACACCATACATAAATACACCATACATTTACATATAACATTACATAACACTTATGGCACATGACATCTTATTGTAACCCGGGACCTGTAACCATCTCTCTGTCCCCATTGGAGCTCTACTAACAGTTCCCGTGGTGGCTACGGCCTCCGGCCTATATACATTTAACATCAAGTACCATATCAACGGACCCCATGGGTCCCAATGGCGGAACCAGCCACCTGGCTCTATTTCCCCAGCTTTATACTACCCCGGAATCAGCCTGACCGGGTTCTTACATACAATATGTGATCCATCCTATAAGCCACCATGGACCACACACGTCCTTTCACTCGCTCACAGCCCATCATACAACACTCATGGACTGCGGCTCCTCTGGGTTCAGAACAGGGATTGGCAAACCCTAGTAACCCGTGGGGTGAACCACACGTTACCCAGTACGGGAGCCCTTCTAACCCCTGCTTCTGACCTCTCGTACACACATTCCGGTTCATCAGGTCCTTTAACTGAGTACTCCGACTCGGACCCAAAGGCGGTCTATGTCCGCCTGGCACACTACATACAATCGCCTCCCGAAGGGCTACATACATTCCGGTTCATCAGGACCTTTAACTGACTCCACTGAGTCGGTCCCAAGGGCGGTCTATGCCCGCCTGGCACATTTCATACATCGGCCCCTATAGGGCTACATTCACTTGCTGGGTCTTTTAAAAAGCCATACAGTACTTATAAGGTTCAACAGGTCCTTCACTGGACCTAATGGCGGCTACACTCGCCTAGCATGATTTACACACAAGGTGCACAGTTCACACAATCATTCAGGAACTGCTTTTCTTACCGGGCACGGATCCGGGTCTCGCTACCTGTGTCACAGGTTCCACCAGGCATCCCCACGGGCCCCTTCCTGGACGTGAGATGAACCACGCCCGGACCAGCGTCCATGGGGTCAACCACGGCTTCCCCCTCCAGGTGCTGCCACGACCCCGGACCTAGGCACCGGCATGGAGCTAGCATGCTCCCATTATTCCGTGCTGCCGGCGAACAATGAGAATAGCGCCTCACTTTCAGCGGTAAATTTGAAACTCAAAGTCGTCCATTATATCTCTATGGGAAGTGAGGCGCTATTCTCATTGGTCGCCGGCAGCACCGAGCGACCAATGAGAATAGCGCCTCACTTCCCATAGAGATATAATGGACGACTTTGAGTTTCTAATTTACCGCTGAAAGTGAGGCGCTATTCTCATTGGTCGCCGGCAGCACACAGCGACCAATGAGAATAGCGCCTCACTTCCCATAGAGATATAATGGACGACTTTGAGTTTCAAATTTACCGCTTAAGTGAGGCGCTATGCTGATTGGTCGCTGTGTGCTGCGCCGACCAATCAGCATAGCGCCTTACTTCCCATTGAGATACATAGCGGTGTTTAGAGGAATTTATGACCGGGCCCTTGGTTCTATTTTCCTGCTTCTTTGGCTTCCACAACAATAATGCTCTTTCATGTTAACAAAAAAAGTGGCTCTCTGGAATACTAAGACATGTAATGAATGTAATGAATATATAACTACTAGATGGTGGCCCGACTCTAACGCATCGGGTATTCTTACCTTGTAAACAGGAGTGAACTGCGTCACACTGACTGACAGCCTTGTAGACAGGAGTGAAGTGTGTCACACTGACTGATAGCCTTGTAGACAGGAGTGAAGTGCATCACAGTGACTGACAGCCTTGTAGACAGGAGTACAGTTTGTGACACTGACTGACAGCCTCCATCCTCACAGCCTCCCCATCCTCACAGCTGCCTCATCCTTACTCCTTACTCCTGTCTATAAGGTCTGTCAGTCAGTGTGACGTAGTGTACTCCTGTCTATAAGGCCTGTCAGTCAGTGTGACGCAGTTTACTCCTGTCTACAAGGTCTGTCAGTCAGTATGACAAACTTCATTCCTGTCTATAAGGCTGTCAGACAGTGTCACAAACTGTACTCCTGTCTACAAGGCTGTTACTCATAGTGTGATGCACTTCACTACTGTCTGCAAGGCTGTCAGTCAGTGTCACAAACTGTACTCCTGTCTACAAGGCTGTCAGTCACTGTGATGCACTTCACTCCTGTCTACAAGGCTATCAGTCAGTGTGACACACTTCACTCCTGTCTACAAGGCTGTCAGTCAGTGTGACGCAGTTCACTCCTGTTTACAAGGTAAGAATACCCGATGCGTTAGAGTCGGGCCACCATCTAGTAGTTATATATTCATTACATTCATTACATGTCTTAGTATTCCAGAGAGCCACTTTTTTTGTTAACATGAAAGAGCATTATTGTTGTGGAAGCCAAAGAAGCAGGCTGCAAATAACTCTGCTCAATACTAATATCAACAGATTAATTTTAATTATTATTTATATAAATAATAATTGTATCACTTAATATTGAGCAGAATTAAGCAAGCTGACATTCATCCATATACCGTAGGAGCCCACACACTACCGCCCTAAATACAGTATGAGCACTTACATAGCTCCTTATAAACAGAATAGAATGGCCCATGCAATAGTATGGGCCATTATGTGGTGACAGGGCAAAAATGGGTTAATTTTGGTAGTTGTGAGGTAAAGATTAAGGCACTATTAGCATTCAGTGACAGGGATCATTAATTGACCAATGGGCTGTTTTTGCGCCTTTTTTATGATATTTGATTGGTTGTAGGCGGTTGGGATTTAGGTATAAATAGAGGGAATTTTGGTCTATGTCAGTCAGAACAGCTGGTTTCTTAATCATGGAACAGCTGTTGAAGCGTCTCCTTGAGAGAGCTTCTGCCTCAGGAGGCATGGACTGGCTCCAGCGGTGCCTGGAAGAGGGGGCACCAGCTGAAGGGAGCAGCTTACCGGTGGTTGAACAGGAACCGGCCGCTCATCAGGAGGAGCGGGAGCAAGATGTACGCCGCAGCGCGAGGCCCAGGAAGCGCCGGTGCCTTTCTCCTCCTCCTTCTAGGTCGGCAGCCCCTAGGAGGATGCCAGCAAGGGGGCGTTCCAGTGTGAGCGCGTCCCGGTCCCGAGTAGAGACACAGCATAGAGCTGCGTCCGCTGGAGGGCGATCGCGCCCCACAGTATCTGTGCTGAGAGATCCGGAAGAGGCCGCAGCACAGAGGGCTGCTGGGCCACATAATGATGAGACAAGAGCCGGCGCGGTGGAACCAGCCTTATGGAGGAGGGGCCTCTTCCCAGCAAGAGATACAGAGGATGTCTGTGGTGACAATGCAAGTCTCTCATCCCACCACCAGAGGGCGGAAGAGTATAGTGAAGGTGTGAACTCCGGGGCAGATGAGTCTTATGACCTACAGGACAATGAGGAGGGTCGTGCTTCACAAACACCGGTAATCAGTAGTGATACTACAAGGTCCGCAGTGCTGGCCTGCAGGGCAATAGAGAGGAGGGGATTAGCATCTGTCAGGAGATTTGAAGATTTAAGAGGTGGGCACCCAAATGGGGCTCGATCCTCTACCGGAGTGTCTTCCCTTGGGGCGCAACAGTTGTCGGCCTCCATTCCAGCACCGGACATGGCAGGACGGGGCGCTATACCAGGGACCCTGGCACCTAGAGCTCGGGGGTCCACCGTATCAGAACGCTGGAGTCGCCAGGCGTTGCGTCATAGCGAAGAGTTGAGGATGCAGTCGGGATCGTCAGAACGGCCAGCAGCTGGTGCGTTTAATAGGACGGTGACCGAGGATCGCAGGTCGGAGGAGTGGACAGATGGGTCTTCCAGCGGGGGAAGACCAGCGACGGCCAGAGGAACAGCGCCTGGAAATCTGCAGGAGGGTGAGACGTTGTTTAATGGTAATGCGGATATGCTTGTGTTAGTTAAAGAATATATAGCTTCTGCGGTCGCTGAAGCGATGGCTGGAAATCATAGTCAGGCAAAGAAACTGGGTAGTGGGTCCTCTATGGTTTCAGTGCCTGGGATTTGCTATAAAGAAGCACTACCGTGCGTTTTGTCACCTTTGGGTTTTCACCTAACTGTGACAATTAAGGAGCGAATCTGGGCGGGAGATTTTGTGGACCTATTTACTCTGTTGCCGTCTAGAGATCAGTCCAAATCAGAGAAATCTGATTCAGATGACAAGAAAAAGACCTTTCGGTCGTTTAACCTTTGGCTACAAGACTTTTTGATTTATGGGGCAGTATTAGGAGAGAGGTTCCCCGAATTGTGTGGTGGTCTTTTTCAGCACATAGATATCGTGTTGGAAGCCTTCAGGCACTTTGGGGGGAGCGCTTGGTTTTCTTATGACGAGGCGTTCCGCCAGAAGCTCGCGGTGCAGCCGTCTTTGCGCTGGGGGATTAAGGACGTTGGGTTGTGGTTAAACCTGATGATCCCACAGCGCACGGCGGTAGCAAAACCGGTATTTTCCCCGAATATCAAAAAGGGTTATTGCTATGCATTTAACGAGTCTTCATGTAAATGGCTACATAACTGTAGATATAAACATGAATGCTCACATTGCGGGGGGAGTCACCCTATGAGTAAATGTTTTAAAAAAACACTTGCAACCTCAAGTGGTTCCGGGGAAAGAGCCATTTCTTAAGAGCTCGGACCCCGGTACGGTTGCAGGCTCTGTTGCCATTCCTAAAACGGTACCCAGACAGAGCGAAGGCTGATATGTTATACGAGGGTTTTAAGGAAGGTTTTTGGGTCCCTCCCTTCTCAGGAGACGGTTGTAATCCTATTGAGAATTTATCTTCGGTTTTTCAATTCCCAGAGGAAGTTCGTGATAAAATATTTAAAGAGCTTGAGGCCGGCAGATGCTCGGGTCCTTTTGTTTCTCCTCCTTTTCAGGATTTCCGAATTTCTCCTTTGGGAATCGTCCCAAAGAAGGAACTTGGATCTTTCAGACTGATTCACCACCTCTCTTTTCCACCTGGTGATTCTTTGAATGACCAGGTGGACAAGGATTTATCTTCAGTTCATTACGCGTCATTTGACATGGCGCTTGATTGTGTGAAGAAGTTGGGACGTGGTGCTCTTCTAGCAAAAAGTGATATTAAATCGGCGTTTAGGTTACTTCCTGTTAATCCGTGCGGTTTTTCGTCGTTAGGTTTTTGTTTTGAAGGTTTTTATTTTTTCGATCGCTGTTTGCCCATGGGTTTCTCGTTGTCGTGTTTTTATTTTGAAATGTTTTAGACTTTTTTAGAATGGGCAATACATGACGTATGCCCTAGAGGCAAATCAGTACATTATCTGGATGATTTTTTGTTTGTTGGACCACCTGACTCACACGATTGTCATAATTTATTGTCTGCCTTTTTATCCCTTATGAAGGAATTCGGTGTCCCTATTGCATTTGAAAAAACTTGTTACCCATGTAAGAATCTTGAGTTTTTGGGGATTGAGATCGACTCCGACCTCATGATTTGTCGTTTACTGATGGACAAGCTGTTGAAATTGACTGCAGCTATTAGGGATTTCTTACTGCGCACTTTTGCGTCGCTCAAAGAATTCCAGTCTTTGTTAGGATTACTGAATTTTTCGCTTCGTATACTTCCCATGGGAAGGGTTTTTCTGCGTCGGGTTTATTTATGCATTCAAGGGTTTTCTTCTCCTCTTGAAAAATTTTTTATAACTTCGGAAGTTAAATCGGATTTATCTGTGTGGTTGACGTTTTTTTCAACTTTCGACGGGATTTCTTGTTGGCAAGATAATTTTGTATCGTCCATATCTCTTAGATTGTTTTTTGGGGTTTCTCAGGTGGGCTATGGTTGCTCATATGCCGGGCATTGGTCTTGCAACCTGTGGCCGCAGAACTTGTTGTGCGAGCGTGATACTAAAGAATTATTTGTGGTTGCATTAGCCTTCACTCTTTGGGGTGCGGAATTGCGCAATACAAGAATTGTATTGTTTTGTAATTCCCCTGGTGTGTGTCTTTCCTTGAATAATATGCATTGCAGTGATTTAGTTGGTTTAAGAGTGCTTCGGTATTTAGTTCTTGTAGTTTTACAATATAATATTTGGTTTAAGGCCACGTTTTTACCTGATTTTACTAATGTGTTGGGTAATACCCTTTCTTGTCAGCGGTCGGACCGTTTTCAGATGATGGTACCGGATGCAGACCGGGATGGAGTAAGTTGCCCTCCATGCCTATGGGAGATGATTTACAATTAGTACCAGCGTTTGTGGTTAATTCGCTGGCACCTCGTACATGGACCGATTATGCTGCAGCATGGCGTCGATGGTCTGTATTTTGTACAACTCTTCAAGTGAACCCTCTTTTACTTAGGACAGAGCCAATATTGCAGTTCCTGGAGGAATTGGGCAGAGAAGGCTTGTTTTATTCTCTAATACATAAGACTCTTGCGGGAATTTCATTCTTTATGAAACTGCAAGGAGGCAAATCTATGTTTTCCATTTTCACGGTTAAACAATTTATGAAAGGTTAATAAAAAACATAATTTTATTGCTGATAATCGCCGCCCTATTTCTGCGGCTATGCTGATTAGATTGTGTGATGTCCTTTCGGAAGTGTGTAAGGGGCCATTTGAAAGCCACACTATTTAGAGCAATTTTTAGCTTAATGTTTATTGCTGCGTTGAGGATTGGCGAGGTACTCCCCTCGGCTAAGGATTCGGACCAGGGCTGGCGCTCTTCGGATGTATCGTGGACGAGGGGAGGGGTGGATATAAAAATACGGAAATCAAAGACTGACCAATTAGGAAGGGGGACGGTTGTTACATTAGCCCCCCTTTTTAACTCCGCAATTTGTCCGGTGTTGTGTTTAAGGGAATGGAACCGGCTGCGGCCTTTGGATACGAGTTTATTTTTTGTACACGCGGATAAGTCTCCAGCCACTAGATATAATTTTTCTTTCATTTTTAAAAAGTGTTTGGAGAGGTTGGGGTTAGCACATTTAAAATTGTCGTCCCATTCATTCCGGATTGGAGCAGCAACTGATGCAGCGAAAGCCGGGGTACATAATGATTTAGTGAAGAAAGTGGGTAGATGGAAATCGAACTGTTATAAGCGTTATGTACGTCCTCACCTAGATTTCCCCTGTTAACTGTGATTTCTTTATTATTTCCTTGTTTTTAGGACCAAAGTCCGTCTGGATTCTGGGGCATTCGTACGTCTACTGGGCGCAGCAACGGGCCGGTAAACGTGAATTTGCTCTCAATTTGTTTTTAGATCTCAGTCAGGTTTTAATTGCGTGGGAAGGGGTTAGGGGTTTACGGTGGGGACAAATAGTTGAATTGTGGATTCAGTTGCAAAACAGGTTACCCGAACCCGGGATATTGATTATTCATGCTTTGGGTAATGACTTGGGAAAGGTGAGGTCAGTAGATTTATTGTGGCAGGTGAAGAAAGACTGGATTAGGATTAGGGAACTTTTTCCAGGAACCTCTTTAGTATTCTCTGAAATAATTCCACGGTTGGCGTGGAAATCAGGGGAACAGAAGTTTTTGGAAAAAGTTAGGAAGAAGGTGAATAAGGAGTTGGAGCGATTCATGCCCTCAGTTGGTGGTTCTTCCTTTAGGCATAGGGACCTTGAAGGATTTCTGTCGGGATTCTATCGTAATGACCTTATCCATTTCTCTGATGTAGGGAATGACATATTTAATTTGGCTTTGCAGAGTATTGTGGAAGATTGGTTAGGTGCTGGTTTGGGGGGCGCCGCTTCTCTTTGAGATTCGGCGGGTTTGGGGAGATCTGGTGGAAATATTCTTGTTCTAATTATAGGTTTACATTTATAAATGTAAATTTGATGATCATACGGTTATTTATGACATTTGATGAAAGTTTATTGTTGAAGGTGAATTTATGAACCTTACAATGGCACCTGACCAACAAAGTTTTTACAATAAAATGTTTGTATTTATTTATTTAATTTATTTATGAAATTATTTTATTAATAAATATTCCAAATCATTTATTGGTGTCATTCTTTTATTATAGTTTTAGTGAATTTGCACTTGTCACCTCATAGAATGGCCCATGCAATAGTATGGGCCATTATGTGGTGACAGGTAGTGATGGGCGAATCCTAAATTACTCGGAATCGCTTGACTCTAGCGAGTCCGAGCCCAGGACTCGCTACTCGTTGCGAGTCTAGCGAGTCCAATGTTAATGAATGGGGAAGCGAGTAATAGCGAGTAGTGTGAGATTTACAACTCGCAGATGTGTCTCCGAAGCTTCAGCCTGAAGCAATCCTAGTTTTGTCATTTATTTGCATTGCTAGTTTACTTTGTAAGTAATCGCTGACTCGCACAGATAAGAGTCCTGTCTCCTCTGTGCTGGCTGCCAGCTCCAGGGTCCTAGAGCCTGCCTGCTGCCTGATGTAGCAGTGCTGAGATTGTTCTCAGTCTGCTCAATCCCTGTGTACAGACATGAATGTCTGTGCACAGAGATGATGTAGCAGAGCTGAGATTGTTCTCAGTCTGCTCATTCCCTGTGCATAGAGATCTATATCTATACACAGGGGATGTAGCAGAGAGGACATCGCGTTTTGGACTGCGTCGGACGGAAGAGGATTTTTTTAATTAAAGATGGAGTCCCTAATGGCTTTTTTTTTTATTTCTAATAAAAAATTTTCTTTGTGTTGTGTTTTTTTTAAAACAATTTAATAGAAATTCATGGCGGTCATGTCTAATATTGGCGTGACCACCATAAATTTCGGGCTTAGGGCCAGCTGATAATACAAAGCTGGTATTAACCCCTTTATTACTCAGCGTGCTACCGCCACCAGGGCCGCTGGAAGAGTGGGGTTCAGCGCCAGAGGATGGCGCTTCAATGAACGCGCCATCTTCTGGGGCGGCTGCGGGCTGCAATTTGCAGCGGGGGGTGCCCAGAAAGCTTGGGCATCCCTGCGCTGCGGATTCCAGCCCCCAGCTGCTTAGCTGTACCTGGCTAGACATAGAAATTGTGCGGAGCCCCACGCATTTTTTTTAAATTATTTCATGAAATTCTGAGATTCTGACTCTGACTCTGAGACTCTGACTCTGAAATTCATTAAATAATTTTTAAAAAATGCGTGGGGCTCCGCGCAATTTCTATGTCTAGCCAGGTACAGCTAAGCAGCTGAGGGCTGGAATCCGCAGCGCAGGGATGCCCAAGCTTTCTGGGCACCCCCCGCTGCAAATTGCAGCCCGCAGCCGCCCCAGAAGATGGCGCGTTCATTGAAGCGCCATCCTCTGGCGCTGAACCCCGCTCTTCCAGCGGCCCTGGTGGCGGTAGCACGCTGGGTAATAAAGGGGTTAATACCAGCTTTGTTATACAAGCTGGTATTAAGCCCGAGATTCTTAATGTCAGGCCACGTTTGACCCAGCCACTAAGAATCTCCAATAAAGGGTTAAAAAAACACAGAGAAAATTTTTTATTTGAAATAAAAAAAAAAGCCATTAGGGACTCCATCTTTAATTAAAAAAATCCTCTTCCGTCCGACGTAGTCCAAAACGCGATGTCCTCTCTGCTACATGCACAGGGAATGAGCAGACTGAGAATAATCTCAGCACTGCTACATCATGTCTGTGAGCAGGCAGGTTCTAGGACCCTGGAGCTGCACAGAGAAGACAGCTGGACTCGGCTCGCAAAGAAACAGCAGTTACTTTGCGAGTTTCCCTGCTATCACTGGCACAGTAGCCAGTGATGACTCGCACGAGTCTAATGCAAACAATGGCAATCCTAGTTTTGTCAGCGTTTCTGACAAAACTAGGATTGATATTGATTTGCATTGGACTCGTGCGAGTCATCACTGGGAAACTCGCCGAGTACCGAGTCCTGCGAGTCCCTTACTACTCGCCGAGTAACGAGTCCTAGCGAGTAGATTCGCCCATCCCTAGTGACAGGGCAAGAATGGGTTAATTTTGGTAGTTGTGAGGTAAAGATTAAGGCACTATTAGCATTCAGTGACAGGGATCATTAATTGACCAATGGGCTGTTTTTGCGCCTTTTTTATGATATTTGATTGGTTGTAGGCGGTTGGGATTTAGGTATAAATAGAGGGAATTTTGGTCTATGTCAGTCAGAACAGCTGGTTTCTTAATCCCCGCCCTCCCTTCCCTATTGTTAGGATTTGGTTTTGGTGCCATAGTAGAGGTACGATTACCCGGGTATGGGTAGATCTGGTGGAAATATTCTTGTTCTAATTATAGGTTTACATTTATAAATGTAAATTGGATGACCATACGGTTATTTATGACATTTGATGAAAGTTTATTGTTGAAGGTGAATTTATGAACCTTACAATGGCACCTAACCAACAAAGTTTTTACAATAAAATGTTTGTATTTATTTATTTAATTTATTTATTTATGAAATTATTTTATTAATAAATATTCCAAATCATTTATTGGTGTCATTCTTTTATTATAGTTTTAGTGAATTTGCACTTGTCACCTCATGAGCCATCACACATACCATACACATAAAAAAAACTACTCACCTCACTCTCATTCCCCTGGTGCTCTGCTCCCATCCCCAGAGATCTACTTCTTTTTGTGGTCAGCGCATACATGCTGACACATAGGCCATGTCCAAACACCTGCGCTCTAAGTATTTAGTGGTTCTGCGCTAAATACTTAGGTTTTGTGAGAGAAGCGCAGGTGCATGTGTGCCGGCGCTTCCTTGAAACACAGCCCCTGGTTACCCGATGTGTATCGTGGTAACCAGTTCATACAGCAGGCTGCCTAGTGACCGCTTATGCAGAGCGCACAGGGAAACGCTGCAGTTTTTGGATGGTTCTAAATGGTACTAGTGTACCTTGCATTTTTGCATGCGTTTTTGAAGGCAGCGCCTCACATAAGTGCAAAAACACATGCCAAAAATGCATAGCACTTTAAGCATGCATTTTTGCTATTGGGGCATGCGTTTTTGCTATTAGGGCTTGCGTTTTTTTATATGGGGGCCTATGGGTGCGTTTTTACATGCGTTTTTAAAAATGCAGGTCTCCAAAAAAGCATGAAAAAAACGCAAGTGTGACCCTAGCCTTACACTGAGTTTTGGTAGCTGAAACTTGCCGAATCCTATGAGGGTTTTTTCAAGTTTTAACATGCAAAACATACACTCCCTGACAGAAGTTATGTCTCTTATCCATGTTATGTAAAAAAAGCTTCCCTTCTTTTGAGGTTCACACCATTAGGCTATTCCATCCCCTTCCCCTCAGAGTAGCAGTGGTATACCGCCCCCTAGGGTCACCCACCCTGTTCCTCGACCATTTCTCCACGTGGCTGATACACTTCAAGTCCTCAGAATTACCAGCCCTCATTCCGGGATACTTTAACTTCCCCATAAACAGCCCCATCTCCCCATCTGCATCCCTGCTCCTATCTCTAACCACGTCTTTTGGCCTCTCTCAACCTCTGAGACACACAAGAATGGTAACACCCTTGACCAGGTCTTTACCCGACTCTGCTCAACCTCCTCCCTAGATAATTAATCTCTTCCCCTCTCTGACCACAACATTCTCTCCTTCATGCTCACTAACCCTCACCCACCACAGCCCACCCCTACCTATCAAACATCCAGAAATCTACAGGCCAGTAACCCTCATGCACTCACAGACGCTCTCATCTCATCACTGTCCCCAATCTCCTCATTCTGCTGTCCAGATCTGGCCGTAAATCACTATAATAACACTCTCAGAAGCACCCTGGACCAAGTAGCACCTCTCCAAACACCCCCAAACAGAACAAAACAGCCTTGGCTCACATCACAAACTCGATTCCTCCAGTGATGCTCTAGGAGTGTTGAGCGCCTATGGAGGAAAACTCGTTCACCAGAAGACTTTATCCATTATAAATTCATGCTAAAAATCTACAACTCTGCCCTTCACCTTGTCAAACAAAACTACTTCACCACCCTGATTTAATAACTATCCAACAATCCAAAAAAACTTTTGACACCTTTCACTCTCTCCTCAGTCCTAAAGTGCAGGCTCCCATTACTGACCTCTGTGCTGATGAACTGGCCTTTTATTTTATGGAGAAAATAGACAACATCCACCAAGGAATCAGCTCCCAGCCCCCAAGCGCTACAACTCCCATTCTTCCCGACATCTCCTCCGTCTCACTCTCCACATTTGACCCAGTTACAGAAGAAGTTGCCTCTGACCCCATTCCCTCACACCTACTCCAGTCTCTCTGTCCGGTCATCACCACTCACCTAACCAAAATCTTCAACTTCTCCCTCTCTCCTGCATCTTCCCCTCCTCCTTCAAACACTCGATCATTATTCCATTATTAAAGAAAGCTCCTCTCGACCCATGCTGCACAAATAACTACAGACCAATCTCCAATCTCCCCTTCATCTCTAAACTCCTGGAGCGCCTGATCTACTCCTGCCTCACCCGTTACCTCTCCACTCACTCTCTTCTAGATCCATTACAGTCTGGCTTCCACCCCCTTCACTCTGCAAAAACTGCCCTCAACAAAGGGACCAATGACCTACTGACAGCAAAACGTAATGGTGACCAATCTCTGCTTATTCTTCCTGATCTCTCTGCAGCTTTTAACACTGTTGACCACCATCTCCTACTCTCTATGTTGCACTCCATTGGTATAAAGGACACAGCTCTCTCCTGGCTCTCTTCCTATCTTTCTGACCTCTCTTTCAGTGTATCATTTGCTGGCTCCACTTCCCCCCCTCTTCCTCTCACTATTGGGGTCCCTCAGGGTTCAGTCCTTGGATCTCTTCTCTCCTTTCTCTACACAGCCCCAATTGGACACACCATCAGCAGATTTGGCTTGCAGTACCATCTCCATGCTGACGACACACAATTATACACGTCAGCCCCTGACCTTACCCCTGCGGTTTTAAAGAACACCAATGACTGTCTAGCTGCAGTTTCCAACATCATGTCTGCTCTCTATTTAAAACTCAACCTTTCCAAAACTGAATTTCTTTTGCTCCCGCCCTCTATTAACCTCCCTAAATCTGACATCTCTCTCTCTGTGCGGTACCATGATAACACCTAGGCAACACGCTTGCTGTATGGGTGTCACGTTTGAGACCGATCTCTCCTTCACCTCCTATATACAATCTCTCATCCACTCTTGTCGCTTACACATGAAGAAGATCTCTAGAGTCCGCCCTTTCTCACCATGGAAGCAACTAAAACCCTTACCGTGGCCCTAATCCACTCCCGCCTTGATTATTGCAATTCTCTATTAATTGGCCTCCCACTCTCTAAACTTTCCCCTTTACAGTCCATCGTTAATGCAGCAGCCAGGATCACCTACCTGGCTAATCATTACTCAGATGCCTCCGCTCTGTGCAAGTCATTGCACTGGCTGCCTATACACTACAGGATCAAGTTCAAATTGCTTGTTCTCACCCACAAAGCTCTTCACAATGCAGACATCTACATCTACATCTCCTCCCTCATCTCTGTCTATCACCCCACCCGTTCTCTGTGTTCTACAAATGACCTTTCGACTAACATCTGCACTAATCCTATCCTCCCACTCCCGTTCCAATACTTCTCCCGAGCTGCATCAATTCTCTGGAATGCTCTACCCCAAAAAATCAGGACCATCCACAACGTGCATGGTTTCAGACTCTCACTAAAACCACATCTTTTTAAGGTGGCCTATCATGCTACAAAATTCCTTTGTACTGTACATAGCCCATTCACTATCTCTCTCGACATAACTCTTCTTCAAATTCCACCAAACCCAAAAGATCTACACAGATTCTCTGGTGACCATTTATGTAACTTTATTTCTATCCCCCATTTCCTTAAAATGCTTGGACCATCAGTGTAATAAGCCTCTGCATTTTGTGTAACCCCTATCTCGTTGTAGATTGTAAGCTCTTTTGAGCAGGGTCACCTTTATTTTTTGCTTTATCTATTGCATTGTATTTTTTACAATGATTCTATTCTTATTGTATTGTTTCCTATTATTGTACTGTATTCTTTTTCTACTGGAATTTCTGTATTATATTGTGTATTTTCATTTATTAACCACTGCATTGTAAAGTGCTGCGGAATATGTTGGCACTATATAAATAAAGATTTATTATTATTATTATTATCAAGGACTGGCCAGCCCTAGTCACCAGATATGAACATCATTGAGCATGTTTGGGGTACGCTGAAAGAGGAAGCTTGGAAGACAAAACCAAGAATCTAGATGAACTCTGGGAAACATGTAAGACTGCATTCTTTGCTATTCCTGATGACTTCATTAATTAATTGTATGAATCATTGTTGAACCGCATGGATGTATTCCTTCAAGGTCATGTAAGTCACCCAAAATATTAAATTTGACTCTAATAGCACCACAACTTCATTCACCAATATTATGCAACATATATTTGTATTTTAAGTTAATTATTTGTTTGCAAATCACATTTCTGTCTGTGGGCGTTAAAACATTTGTCTTGCCAAAATCTAACCATTCTGTTTCATTAAATGATCAATATTTCAGCATTGATGCCAATTTATTTTCTTAACCTAAACCACATTTCAGAGGGTTTCAGCTTTCATAAGAGTAATTTATACAACCAATGGATGAATTTAACAGGTTAGGTTATAAGCTTTTATTTACATAACATGGATAACCAACATAACTTCTGTCAGGGAGTGTATTGGATTACTACAAGTATACAAGGTCAGTACCATCATCAGCACATAAATGTGGTGCCAGAGCCACTATGTCAGTACATGAACATAGTGCCAGAATCAACATCAGTACATGAATGCAGCGCCATAATAAACGGCAGTACATTAATGCAGAGCCCGAACCACCGTCAGTATAATAATGCAAAGCCAAGACCGCCGTCAATATAATAATATAGCACCAGAACCACCATCAGCACACTAATGCATTGCTGAAACCACCCTCAGTAGGTGCAGCACCAAGATTAGTACAGTGATCACTTATAATGTCAGGTCAACCTCATATGTAATTGTATTGCATGAACGTATACTGTAGATCCCAGTATGTACTTAACAGTGGTAAGGAGTACTGGCAGTTGTTTGTATCAGTCATCATCAGACTATGGACTGTACAGGAACCACATGACTGATGATGACAGGATCACAAATAAACATTACCATTCAGGTACCTTAGAGATGAAGTCATCTCTGATAGAAGTCTTTCCCATTCCTTTTTTCTTCATGTAGTACAGTCACCATGATGAGATTTCATGCCACAGCTACTGTCTGCAGACTTCCCTTTACTCCATCTTCAGCAGTGCGATTCCTGGCAGTGCCGTGGGGTACTCGGTAACCGGGCCGGTTGGTTCGATGGGAGGTCACAGTGGCAGTGACCCGGCTCCAAGACCCTGGGCTTGCAGAAAAAGGGAATTATTTACAGGGGATAAGTTGTGATGCCAGCTGTGGTATTCGGTCAGAGATGGCTGGCACTGCAGATCAGGACCGCTGGGGCAGATGGTGGTGCAGCTGGGATGGTATCGCTCCCCACAGATGGAGCGGGGCCCCAGGGCAGATGAGACAGTCTAATAAGGTGGTGATGGGCAGCGAGGTAAGGTGCAAGGAAGTGTGCAGAATAACAGGAGGACATCGGGGATTGCAGTTCTTACAGTTTACTCACAGTTTTTAGCAGTTTCAGCCCAGCCAGGTGCCATGTTCTCTGGGTCCGTGATCCAGCCAACTCCCAAATGGCTTGGGTTCACTCCTCCGAGAAACCCCTCTGTAAGTCTCTACTGGTTCTCTTCCACGCTGGCTACTCGCCTCTCCTGCTCTGCATCCTCGTGCAACAGTGTCCCAAGCAGGTGGCTGCTGGCCTTATCAGGCGATGGTCACTACGTCCCCTGGCACTAGGTCTAGCTGCTGTTTCTGTGAATGTCCACGGTGCTGGCCACCTCGCCAGCAGCTTAGTGGCCTCCAGTTTCCTGGCTCAACTATGAAAGGTTGCCACCAGATGGGGGCCGGTTCCCTCGTGCAACCAAGTTCCTCCAGCAGCAGCCTCAGGGTGGGTGCTGGAACAGGGTCCCTCTGGCCAGGGTTCTGTGAGGACCTACCCACTGGTCTCACTCCACCCCTTGCACTAGCCTCCCCTAGAAATTAATTCTCGCTCAGCTTCCTCTCCAAGACGATCCAAGTTTCTAGACTGTCTCGGCTCCTTTTCTGACCTTCTGTTTCCACCCCCTCTGCCTGCTCCCTCCTCCAGCCTAAAGATAGGACCCTCCTATTCAATAGGGTATGCCCAGATCCCCAAGTCTGGAGTTAGGATGGGTGTTGGGTGCAGGTGTTCATGTGTCTCGGATTTGTGTCCCCTCCTTACCTGGAAGTGGGATACCACAAATATGGCTTAGGTGCAGTACGTCAGTGGCAGCCAGACCGCAGAGGCACCACAGAAGCACTTTCCAACTTAGTGCCCTTAAAAAAAAGAATAATTTAACTGCTCCAGAAATATAAATATCACCAATGCTGAGCCCTGGAATTATTAATTAATGTGCTTAGTTCACAAATTTCATCCCTAACACACAGTGCTGTGTGGTGCCCCTCTGGCGGGATGCCACAGGGAGGTACTGCATCCCAAACAAAAGGTGTAGTGCCTTCATAGTCACAGGTAGAGGGGGCAGCTAGAGAGTCTGTAACTAAAACCACAAGATCCCAATCACAGCCAACCTACCACCAGGGACTGTATATTCAGTAGGTCCCAGGGGGGTGCAGCTTAGCAGAGCGGAAGATGTGACTTAAGAGACAGTAACAGTTTGACTTGAGTCAGTGAGACGGTGTGAGGAGAGCAGCAGAGACGGATGCAGGGGACCCTTTGGGCGTGACAGGAGGGCACCTCTAAACTAAGAGGTGACCCCGACAACGAAGGGGACTCTCCAGGACTGGTCAGAGCCGGCTGGAGATTCCAGGTCAATACCGGAAAACCGGAACTGAGGTGGTTTGTTAAGGTTCATCCCAAATTGCTGACTGTCAGGCTGTGGGCCTTATCAAGAACATGCCACAGCATCCATCAAAATAGTCCAACCTCTGTCCCAAAGCTGGTTTCAAGACGCAAGACCAGAAATCAGACTCAAGAGTGGGAGTGTAAGGAGCCAATAGAGCCCATAAAGGAACAGGACCAAGAAAGTGTGGGAAAGGCACCTCTGATAGACTCTGTGGCAAACCCCAAAGCCTGTAGCAACAAATTCCCTGGCAAACTGGACTGTACCTTGTAACTACTGATCCATCTGGTACTAGTAAAGAACTGTTTGGGCTAACTTGGTGTCTCTGCACCAATTATTCGTTGCCTGAGAGGCCCCTACAGCACCACAGAGCCAAGGACTACAACTCCCCTTATCCATCCCACTGCCCTGAGGTAAAGTTCCGCCTGTGGGGAGCTACACCACCCGAAGCTGCATCACCATCACCTCAGCGGCTGGCTGCAGCGCTGGTAACTACATTACCAGGTACCACAGGTGGCGTCATGTTTCCTTATCCCCAAGTTCCCCCTCATCCCCATATGCCAATTGAGTGCCCTGGGCACAGAATCGGCCGTGATCCCCACTGAAGTAGCAACCTGTCACGATATCCGAGTACCCCCTACCCTGTCAACCGACTCATATACTCTCCATAATATCTCTACCCTCCTACACACACTCTGTCCCTCTTCGTAATATTTCCCTCTCCCATACACACACACACTGCTCCTCTCCATAATATTATTATTATTATTATTTATTTACGGTATATAGCGCCATTAGGTTCCATGGCGCTTTACATGAGGATAAGGGAGACAAGAACAAGTACACTAAATCTAGGCAATCAGGACGTACAGGTACAGGAGGGGCAGGGACCCTGTCCACGAGGGCTCAAGGTCTATGAATGTCGCCCTCACATACCCACTGTCCCACTCTATAATATCTCTCCCCTCCCACACACACACACTGAACCTCTACATAATATTTCCTCCCACACACACACTTTTTGTCTCTATAATATCACCTGCTAAACACACAGCCCCTCTCCATAATATCTCCTCCCACATACAGTTCTCTATGCATAATATCTTCCCCTTGCACACACTGTCACCCTCTGCATATCTCATCCCAACACACACTGTCACTCTGCATAATATCCCCCCCACACACTTTCTCTCCCCATAATACTTCCTCCCACTCACACTGTCCTTCTGCATATTATCTTCAACCACAAATTGACATACACTGTCCCTCTACATAATATCTACCCCACACAAACACACACACACTATCAATCTGTATAATATCTCTCCTCTTATGTACACTGTCCCTCTCCATAATATTTGCTCCCCACACACAATGTGCCTCTGCATAATATCTACCGCCGCAAACATACTGTCAATCTCCATATTATCTACCGCAGACACACACTGTCCCACTGCATATTATTTACTATACACACAGGCTGTTCCTCTGCATAATGTCTGCCTCTTCCCCACACACACTGTTACCCCCACACACACAAACACACTGCCGCTCTGCATAATATCTACCACTTTCCCACACACACACACACACACACACACACTAACCCTCTCTATAATACTCCTCCTCCATCGGAAATAACAATACATCTTCAGCTCCTTCATGGAGCGATTACTACTGCCTGTCATCTCCGCTGCCTCTGTGGCATGAACCTGCCAGCAGCAGTGTGATGACATCAGCAAACATACTGTCAATCTCCATATTATCTACCGCAGACACACACTGTCCCACTGCATATTATTTACTATACACACAGGCTGTTCCTCTGCATAATGTCTGCCTCTCCCCCACACACACTGTTACCCCCACATACAAACACACTGCCGCTCTGCATAATATCTACCACTTTCCCCACACACACACAGACACACACACACACACACACACACTGACCCTCTCTATAATACTCCTCCTCCATCGGAAATAACAACACATCTTCAGCTCCTTCATGGAGCGATTACTACTGCCTGTCCTCTCCGCTGCCTCTGTGGCATGAACCTGCCAGCAGCAGTGTGATGACATCAGCAGAGTGATGACCTCATGATGCTGCTGCACTTTGGAGCGGGGCTGTCAGGAGCTCCTCTTCTCGTTCCCTCTCATGACAGTGAAGTGTTCAAATGTCTTTGTATCCAAAAGATGCACATACATTTGAATATTGGAAGAAGGAAGTGGACACTCCCTGACAGCTCCACGGTTTGTATGTCGTGCAGATCATAATGACAACACTCTGGCCATGGGCCCCCCTAGAGCCTCGGGCCCCGGGTGATAGCTCAGAGTGCCCTCATTATCTGTCTCTGTGCAACAGGCTATACAGCTCAATTAGTTACTGACTGCTATTCCTCTTACGGCAGTTAGATCATCATTAGTCATGTGTAAACTAGTACGAAGCGTAAAATGGCAAGTCAAGAGAAAAAAATGTATTTGTACTTCTTAGTACTTTTTGCAACCATTCACATAACAAATGTACTAATAACGTCACAGATCCAAGTCACTGAATAGATGGACTAACCGGAGTCACGTAGACCATACCTTATAAACATACTAGATTTCTCTCTTGTTTACCCCAGGAAATCTCTGTTAAAAATTAAACATGCCGTCTCTGGGAAAACTCACATTTTCCATTAACAGAACATCAAACAATGACAACAAATAAGGAAGTGCCATTCTATGCAATAATACAGAAAATGAACACATAGTATATTTTAATATAAAGCAAGCCCATTGATAAGAACCAATATATGTTTATACGTTTTATAAATTGGAAAGTTTTATTGTTTATGTTTTTTATTTTATCAGTATATCAAAATACTTTGGTGTAAAGTATCTAGGAGCTTGTCTCAGATGTCTTAATGGAAGAAGGGCTTTACAAGACTGATCATTAAAATGTAATGTATGACAAGGTTGTCAGGGACTTGAAAAAGCAATAAAAATAGTCTCAGAATCATGGAAACATTGTGCAGTGTAAGATTCAAGCAGTGAACAAAGAAGAAAAGACGTTAAAAAAGGAAGTTTAAATAAAAAGCCGTATTCTTACCATTCTGATGCCAAGGATTGAAGAGGCGCAGCAGGGATTGGTAAGGTAGGTATACTCTCCTTTATTAATGAAAACAATTTAAAGTAGTCAACCCCTTCAAATACATAGACACCCCCTTAAAGATAATCCAAACCAGTTACAATTAGCTTGATGGAGTCTTGTACAGTGCAAGCTCTTAATAGACAACAATTTAATGTAAATAGCAAATAGATCAGTCAGATATAATGATGGACTGACACTTCTGACAGTCTGGTGTCAATTTCATCAACATCACTTCTTTCTTCACAGTTCCTCGCACTTTGACATCACTCTCCTAGCCTTACTGGTATTCCAATCCCCTTCATATATAAGCATCTGCTTTCTACCACTTTAAGATGTGGCTATCCCCTGGCCATGAAGGCAGACGATTTTCACATAACTGGCTGCTATCTCTTTGTCTTGTCAACAGGTCACTCCCCACCCACAGACAGGGGCCTAAGCGTACGCTCACATCTCTTTTTTGATTGAGATCCTTGCCGAGAAAAGTAGCAGAGTGTCATGCGAGTGTCATGTGTTTTTTCATCCATATGACATCCATATGACATACGTGTAACATCTGTAGCATCCACATGTCAAGCGCATGTAATAAGTCCCCAGCATTTTTAACATGGTCTTTCTGTTGCCATAAACAGTTAGACTAGATAGACAGATAGACAGACAGACTGACAGACAGATAGAAATAAATTCAGAAAACCCTTAGTGTAATGTGTACGGCCCTCCAAACCAACATATACTTCATATAAACAACCCAGGAGTCAGCCCAATGTTGAAAAAGTAAAGTGCACTTTATTAAAATAACAGCACAATGCCGCAGTTAACAGTGATGCAACACAGCACATAAATATAGGTGACCACATGAAAAATGCAAGGTACAGCCAGAAACTAACAATACCTTGCTGCCTATTCAGTACCAGTACAATGCCCCAATTCTGGGTACATAACAAGCAAAAGAAGTCGCAAAATACATCCAAAATAAGTTGATTCATGGGTCAAATTGTTACCTATGTGTGGCTGTGGCCCCTTTACGCGTTTAACAGACAGATAGATAGATAGATAGATAGATAGATAGATAGATAGATAGAATGGATGATAGCATAGATAGATCGATTTAACTAGTCCCCCGCTGCTTGCTTCTGCGACTGCTCATTAAGCTTCATGAATATTCATTGCACTGTCGAGCAACGGCCAATTGCAGATTAGAGATGAGCCACCACCCTGCCGTTCGTGTTCGATTCGATTCGCCGAATCGACGGGGTGTTCAACGAATGTTCGTCGAATGCTCGACGAACACCGTCGAACATCCCGGAACACGAAAAAACCAGGATTGTGGGGCTGTTTCACTTCCACAATGTATATATACATACATTGTGGAAGTGAAATAAAGTCAAATAAAGTGTAAAAAATAAAAAAATAATGTATGCTCACCTGTCCGCGGTCCACCGAAGCCTCCGGTATGGTCCTGTGTCTTACAGGACCTGTGGTGACGTCAGTTTTCGCGGGAACTCTGGTCACATGACCGGAGTTCCGCGAGAACATGACATCACCACAGGTCCTGAAAGCACAGGACCTTGCCGGAAAGCTTAAAATAGATATTTTTATGATTCGGACCCTTTCTTTAAGTAAAAGTTACTTAAAGAAAGGGTCCGAAACATAAAAATATCTATTTTGCGCTTTCCGGCAAGGTCCTGTGCTTCCAGGACCTGTGGTGACTTCACGTTCTCACGGGAAATCCGGTCACGTGACCGGAGTTCCCGCGAGAACGTGACGTCACCACAGGTCCTGGAAGCAATAGAACCTTGCCGGAAAGCGCAAAATAGATATTTTTATGTTTCGAACATCGCTCATCTCTTTTGCAGATGCTCCATGAGAGCCTTTGTGAATGGTTGTTGCAATCAGACTTCACTCCTACAATCTGTACAGTGTCTGTGCTTGGTTGCCAAACACATTAGTGTGTGGCAACCAACCTGCTGTCGTAGGGTGTAAAATAAATAATTAATGGGAAAAATTGTGTATGGCTTCACTGAACTTTTAATTCTCTGCACAGATAAAATGGACAGCTGCAAGCTGCCACCCTCATTTGCCTAGTTTTAGCTTGGCTGGCAATGAAAAATACAGGGGAACCAATTTTTTTTTTAAATTATTTAATTAAAAACAATTTTCTAAAAATGGCATGAGATTTGCCCTACTTTTAATTGCCAGCCAAGGTAAAACTTGGCAGCTGGGAACTGGCATTCTCAGAGTGGTGATGTCCATAGTTATTGCCCTGCCTATACTATAGAATATCAGCCCGCATCCACCCCAGAAATTGGCACATTCATTAGAAGCACCAATTCCTGGCACTTTACCCAACTCTTCCTTTTGCCCGGGTGCGGTGGCATCGGAATGATAGAAGGGGTTAATGACAGCTGATGATTGACAGCTTTTCATTAAGCCCTGGATTGTTAAGGTGAAGCATGTTTTGATACCCATCCATTACTAATTCATTAAGTAAAGAGTTAATAAATATACACACAAAGAAAATAATACACACTGACAACTCTCTTTTACCCATTTATCAAAAGTCCCATCAACATATTGTCTATACGTATAGCTCTGCTGCATCGGAGGCTGTGGTGAAGAAGAAGAATCTTTTCATCTGGGCCTCTGAGCACAGAATGAATACACAGAGAGCTGTGGTCATGTGAGAGGTGAGTCAATGAGGTCACCCTAGGACACAGCTCATCCAATAGCTATAATCCATGGTTGATTATCCTCAGAGGGTATATTGTTGAGACTTTTAATAAATGGTTAAGTGAGGGTTGTCAGTGTGCTTTAATTCTAATAAAGGCCCTCAGCTTCCTAGTTTTATTTTGGCTGGCAATTAAAAATAGGGCAAAGCCCACACACTTTTTTTTTAATTATTTATTTAAATAATTAAAAGAAAATGGGCTCCCCTGTATTTTTTTTGCTAGTCAAGGTAAAACAGAATGAGCATCTGTAATTGGCTGTTGCTGGTCAGTGCAGTGAATATGTATGAAGATTAATCAGCGGCCCCAGTAGCAAGCTTTGGGAGAGCGAGAGACTGGTAAGATCAGTTTATCTGTCCTATCATCTATCTATCTATTTTAACTTTTTACAGCATGGAAAGACCATGCAAAAATCACCTTCCATATGCTGGGATAACCTACATTTTTGATAACTAGCCAAGGTAAAGCAGAAATTTGGGGGATGCAATCCATAGCTATCTATATTACCTGCCCTTGATATCAAACATGGTCCATGTCATTTTTTTATTTATTTTTTTTAATTATTGATTTTTTTTTCATGATGCACTGACCAATCACAATTATCCTAATGCTTGACATCGCTATGATGGGGCCAGAAGTGTCCACACCGGAAAAGCTTGCTGATTGGCTGCTCTGCCTTTCAGCCTGTCAACAAGCTTTATTAGGATGACAAATCTGAACAAGAACCAGGCACACAGTTACAAGTCCATATTCAGTGTTCAGTACTGGCCCTTAGGTGTTTGGTTCGAACCCAGAACTTTACAGTTTGGGTTGGTTCATCCGATATCATATGTAATATCATAATATATTGTCAATGCAATAATACCATAATATCATTAAAATATAACATGTTGAATCCAATTTATAATTTCTTATATATCCCAAATAATTGTGTTTTTTGAATTCCGAGTATTATGGCAAATGATTTACCATTCACTGTTGAATGTTTTCTATTTGTTATTTTCTCATTTGGTTCATCTCCTTAGTACACCCCTAGGAAACATGTCACAAAAAAATTGACCAACTTCTGCCACTGAATTATATAATAATCATAATAATAGTGAAACGGATAAAAATAAATGCACAAGGAAGTTGTACTTAGTTGTGACATGTTTTCATTTACATATTCATGTATTACAAAGATATAAAGCAATTGAGATTTCAATGACAGCTCAAAAATCTCTGGCTTCCTTGATATGATAAATAGCAATGTCCCTAATGCAATATTGTCTATGTTGCAGATATTCCTGATGCACCATTACATGTCTAATAATACAGAAGGTTCAACCAATGTGGCTTTTGTAAACCTGTTTCACCTCCAAAATTGAAATTTCAGCTGTGAAACTAAGGTAAACAGAGGGAGAGCGTGGACTTCGGAATCATTGATCCTATGCAGGCTCCAAACTAATTTGCCACTCATTTCCTTCAAAGTAAAAAGATGGCACCTATTCGAAACCTTCTCATTATTTTTCTCCTGGGTTATTTCTGCAAGGCGGAAAAAGCAGGTTGGTTACCTTTCATTATATCCCAAGGTGTCCCTTTTTCCGTGATCAAACATATGCATTAAAATGATGATGTCTGGACAAACTATAATATGCTCTATCTAGTAGAGAAGTGAGCGTTTTAATGATTTAACACGGTCAAATTCTATTAAATATTTAATTCCAGGAAAAGCATAATTTTCCTTTTCCAGATAATGTTCCGTTCTAAAATAAGCATAAGTCAATCTAACCTTGCTCAGAGCTCCTATTATAGTTATATGAATGTGTGTGACTGCGCTGGTCTGGCTGGCTCCTGTGTCACGGATGGAAAGGAGAGTTAGCAATAGTTAATAATATGGTACTAGAAGAACTATAGGGGCTATTAACTATATAACTATTGTGACTGACCAGTAAGCATATTTGTTAACCAACCAGAATAGGGAACTTCTGTAAAAATTCTAATAAAAAAATATCCTTATCCATGACTAATTGTTTGTAAGGATTGGAAGTTACTTGTTCTTCTCTCTGATAGATGCTAAAAATGTGTTGCATATCTCAATGTTTCATACATATATGTATAGTATTTTTTTACTGTTGTTTATATGAACATTACGAAGTTGTGTTGGTCCAACAATGACTCTCAGGTTTGGCCTCTCAAACGGCCATGGTGAAGAATACCGCTCCACCACTATGTTCAGCCTAGGGGCAGGGCCATCAAAATCACATATCAGGGAGAGGCTATCTATGAAGGCTCTGAGGCTAAGTAGCCCAGGTTCCTTGACCAAGAGAGCGCATATAGGAGATCAGAACTTCACCCACCTGCATCAGTCTGCAATGAAGCTGCAACCTGTGACCAATCACTGGATTCACTCATAAATGTCCTTGCCCATGGAGAGAATCAATCTGAGGTCATTCCAATGCTTAGGCATGTACCTTTCATATTTTGCCCCTGTACTATTGTGATTTTGCTACCTTTAGCAACTGCTGTCCGTTATGATGAAGTGTTCTGATACACATTGTCCCAGTTAATCCCTTGTCTTGATTCAAACCATTTATCATTTAAACCTTCTCAAAGATGTAAACGGGCCCTGAGTTCCACCGCCATACCTTTTCTATGCCCCTTTGAGTAGTTCCCTCCTTTTTTGTTTTCACAAGTTTATCCTGCCATCCAGTAATTCTGGGGATGAGACCACCTAGGAATTGGCATCTCGCAGTAACCGCATGGTCTTACATGTAATTTGTCAATGATGGTCTAAAAATGTATTTGTAAGAGGCAAATTTTCCAGCCATAGTTTTACCGTTTCATGTCTTTTATGTCGGCACTCACTAATTTAAAATTTAAGACCTGCTGATGTGTATGTGTATGGTGGATATGCAGTGGTTGCAGTCAGACCTTGGCTCTGTAGCTTGGTTAGGCTAAATAGCTTTCTACATGAAGGTAGGTGTAGGTGGTCTACATGAGAAGACCACCACTATTAAAGATCTGTGTTGTAGTTGAGGGCTCTGTTGTATAGTTTGCATTGAGGCTTACAAGCTTTAAGTTACACCACTTGTCTGTGCAATAAAATAATTCAGACAGACAAGCTAAATCATTGATATAATTAGTCTGTTACTTTACATAAAACACATCGCAACTGCATAGACATTCCTGAGTTCTCCAATCTCTAGCCTGGATGATATATGGAGAAATGGTGATCCTTTCCAAAAAAAAAGTCTATAGCAGATAAAAATTTGGGTTCCTGGAACAGAAATTAAAATAGGAAAGAGATTTTCCTGATATGTTTTGTACATAGAGAATTGTCTACACTGATACAGTGTAATGTACAACAGCAGTCTGAATGGTGGGCTGGATCTGTATGGAGGACTGTCATACTACAATGACTTTACCACCAAATCAGCAGACTACCTCCTTTGAGAAATTACAATTGCTAGAAACTAGTATCTTATATTTGATTGATTTTTACTAATTCTAAATCATCTTATGAGACATGACTGAACTCCAAAATATTAGTACTTATTTTCTTCCAGTACTAAACAATGAAGCCACTAAGGAGGGTGCTGAAGTCTCAGCTGCGCTCAGTCACCGCCACATTGCAATGGGTTATTCCAAAACCCTGTTTCTGAATTAGTGGACATTGGAGCCCACCATTCAGGTTGTTATTAAGTACATTCCGGACAGGTGAAGATTTGCAATTTTGGGTATAGTCATTATAATGATTTCTGAAGCTATAAACCCTACTATTAAGGCAGTATTCTGAGGGCCAAATTGACCCTCCTAAGGGCTAGTAACATTGGCTCTGAGACAATTATGGACCCTGAAGGTCATTGGGCTATAACCCTACATGGAAATGTATTAAGAGAGCCATTTGCCACTAGGCTGGGAGTAAATGTAAAATAAACTACTATTAACCATATAAATGTTATGTCACATAGTCATGGACATGTTTCGTACAGTTGGAGGGAAAGTCCTCGCATCAGATATTTATATGTCTAATGGTTTTCTTCACAGTGTTCCTGTCCGATAAATCTGCAAGCAGTGTTCTTGTGAGACAAAAAAGATATAATACTGGTCGTTTGGAAGAATTCATTGCTGGGAATCTTGAACGGGAATGTGTAGAGGAAACGTGTAATTATGAAGAAGCAAGAGAAGTCTTTGAAAACGATGAAAAAACTGTAAGATATGGTCATCATCATGACAATGAATGCACTCTAATTGTAGAAAAATATATCTATTCACTCGGGGTTTGGGAGTAACTGATGTTACCCTCGGAGTCAACTGAGGAAATCTACTTGATGGTCTTAATGATGGCCTTATATTCCATGCACTTTAGGTTGGGGGTACATGATGACATGTATTGCCCAAGAGCGATTCTCAAACAGGTCTCTCAATCAAAAAACACTTCTGCAACTTGCTGTCGTAAGACTATTTTAGAGGTGTGGTTTTGCTATAAAAAGGTCTCATACAAGTCACAGCCATGTTTCTGCGTGGTAAAATATTATATGTGATGTAGGAAAGCAAGAACTGAGTAATACACTGGTTGAAAATTACAAATTTTCATGACCTTTTGTATTGCTTCCTGTCTTCCGATCTAAGATGATCAACATACAATCACCGTTATTGCTTCTGGCAGTGAATTTGCACAACCCCTGTGACATACATGTTGCCATATGCAGCGCAATCTTCTGTGACTTCACTTTGTCTTTGATCTGAATCTGTGACTCTGCAACAACCAGCTTATTTTATCACTTCTGCTCGATTTGATGTGAACATATCCAACTTAGGCATGATGACTGGGTAGGGTGATATGGCAAGCCTGGCTTCACATCACATTTTACCCCATACTCAAGGCTACATCAGGGCCTTGAAAAAAGGGATTTAGACGGAAGCCTCATGCTGAGCCATTAAGTTTAGTGAGGTTAATGGAGCCATGGGATACTTTGTCTGGTCTCCATTCTTGCAGTATTCCTCTTTTTAGGTTGACAGAAAAGTTTGTCTATCATGCTTCTATCATGCTTTTGTATATGTCTAAAATAGACAGACTCCTTTGGAAAAGAGACCAGATGGAGTACAAAGTACTTATTATATGGAATAGCTCCCTCAGAACTCCATTGGACATTCAGTCTTAAACACTTTGGCCTGTTCCATACCTCTCGCCTGGCCACATCACCTGCGCCAGCCTGGTCATGCTGGCACAGGTGCAGGCGCAGAGGTGACTTGTAGCACTATGGGGCCGCGTTTACAGCTTCTGTAACGCATACTAGTGCGCCCTGTGCGCTCGGCTGCGCTCGGTGCCCCCATTATCTCCTATGGCTGAGCACATCCGAGCGCATGCTCTGTATACTCTAAAGCGCAAGTGAAAGTGGCAGAGTGCATGGCGCATTCGTCTGGTCAGGCGCTACCGGAAATGCCCAATTGGGCGTTTCCGGGTGCTAAGTGACAGGCGCATGCGCCATACGCTCTGCCACTTTCACTTGCGCTTCTCACTATACAGAGCGCGCGCTCAGCTGAGTGCTAATGCAGGGCATCTATGCGTCCCACCACTAGGCTGCCCAAGCCCCTAAATGCCCCTGCGCTTGTATTTGCACTGGCGCAGGGCAGGCAGAGCAGCCTAGCGCATGTAGCGCATAGATGTGAAAACACCCTCTTTCCTTCTTTTTTGGGGGAGGGCTCCATAAGGCAGCCCCTGCCAAAGTCTCCAATAGCATATATATTTGATAATCAAGATAGATAGATAGCCATTAAATATTGCATAAGACACAATAGAAGGACATTATTATACTGAAGGACTTAATTTAGTGCTGAAGGAATTGATTTTATGTGTCAACTAGAGTTTATTTTCAACTAGTAAAAAGGCCCGATGCAATTGCATCGGGAGCAGGGTGAAATTAATAGTGTGTATACAGGCGGGTCAGTGGGTAGCAGAGTATACAGAGGGCTCTGTGGGTAGCAGAGTATACGGCGGCTCTGTGGGTAGCAGAGATACAGGCGGCTCTGTGGTTAGCAGAGTATACAGGCGGCTCTGTGGGTAGCAGAGTATACAGGCGGCTCTGTGGGTAGCAGAGTATAGAGGCGGCTCTGTGGGTAGCAGAGTATACAGGCGTGTATGGTGGTGGCAGAGTATACAGGCGTCTGTGGTGGTGGCAGAGTATACAGGCGTCTGTGGTGGTGGCAGAGTATGGTGGTGGCAGAGTATACAGGCATCTGTGGTGGTGACAGAGTATACAGGTGGCTGTGGTGGTGACAGAGTATACAGGCATCTGTGGTGGTGGACAGAGTATGGTGGTGGCAGAGTATACAGGCTGTTTGTGTGTGGTGGTGGCGGCAGAGTATACAGGCGTGTGTGGTGGTGGTGGCAGAGTATACAGGGTCTGTGGTGGTGGCGGCAGAGTATACAGGCATACTGTGGTGGTGGCGGCAGACTATACAGGCGTCTGTGGTGGTGGCGGCAGAGTATACAGGCGTCTGTGGTGTGGCGGAGATATACAAGCGTCTGTGGTGGTGGCGGCAGAGTATACAGGCGTCTGTGGTGGTGGCGGCAGAGTATACAGGCGTCTGTGGTGGTGGCGGCAGAGTATACAGGCGTCTGTGGTGGTGGCGGCAGACTATACAGGCGTCTGTGGTGGTGGCGGCAGACTATACAGGTGTCTGTGGTGGTGGCGGCAGACTATACAGGCGTCTGTGGTGGTGGCGGCAGACTATACAGGCGTCTGTGGTGGTGGCGGCAGACTATACAGGCGTCTGTGGTGGTGGCGGGCAGAGTATACAGGCGTCTGTGGTGGTGGCGGCAGAGTATACAGGCGTCTGTGGTGGTGGCGGCAGATATAAGGCTCTGTGTGGTGGCGCAGAGTATACAGGGTTGTGGTGGTGGCGGCAGAGTATACAGGCGTTGTGGTGGCCAGTCAGGTTGGTGGTCGGCAGAGTATACAGGCGTCTGTGGTGGTGGCGGCAGAGTATACAGGCGTCTGTGGTGGTGGCGGCAGAGTATACAGGCGTTGTGTGTGGGGTGGGCGGCAGAGTATACAGGCGTGTGTGGTGGTGGCGGCAGAGTATACAGGCGTCTGTGGTGGTGGCGGCAGAGTATACAGGCGTCTGTGGTGGTGGCGGCAGAGTATACAGGCGTCTGTGGTGGTGGCGGCAGAGTATACAGGTTGGGTGGTGGCGGCAGAGTATACAGGCGTTTTGTGTGAGGTTGGTGGCTGGCAGAGTATACAGGCGTCTGTGGTGGTGGCGGCAGAGTATACAGGCGTCTGTGGTGGTGGCAGAGTATGACAGAGATCAGGTCTGTGGTGGTGGCAGAGTATACAGGCGTCTGTGGTGGTGCGGCAGAGTATACAGGCGTCTGTGGTGGTGGCAGAGTATACAGGCATCTGTGGTGGTGGCAGAGTATACAGGCGTCTGTGGTGGTGGCAGAGTATACAGGCGTCTGTGGTGGTGGCAGAGTATACAGGCGTCTGTGGTGGTGGCAGAGTATACAGGCGTCTGTGGTGGTGGCAGAGTATACAGGCGTCTGTGGTGGTGGCAGAGTATACAGGCGTCTGTGGTGGGTGGCAGGAGTATACAGGCGTCTGTGGTGGTGGCAGAGTATACAGGCGTCTGTGGTGGTGGGAGAGTATACAGGCGTCTGTGGTGGTGGCAGAGTATACTTGCAGAGGGTCTGTGGTGGTGGCAGGCAGTGTGGGTAAGTGGGGGCAGTCTGGGTGATTGGGGGGTAATCAGGGGCAGCGTGGGTGGAGATGTCAGCCTCGCCTCCTCTGTAGCTTTAGTTGAGGAGCGGGGGGGTGGTAGCAGACTGGAGCGCCGCCGTCCCTGCAGCCTACGGGTGTCACCTGTACACAGGTAATGGGAGGGAGGCAAACGGTCACTGACCCCATGGTGCTGTCAGAAGCGGCAGCTGCAGTGAGTACTGGCGGGGCACTGTGTGCAGTGTGGCGGGAGTGAGGAGCTCTCGCATAAGCTGCTGTAAGTCCTCATGTGTCTTGAGGCCGGCGGCTGGCAGCAGTGATGAACGCGACGGACTCGGGCGTCTGTGGGCGGGGAGGTAGAGGCTGGTGGGCGCTGGAATGGCGCTCCTACAGGTGCGGATCTATGGGGGGAGTCGCGGGCACGGAGCGATCCGGTGCTGGAGGAAGTGTGTAGGAAGTGATGGCGGATCCCACCTGGCTCAGCAGCAGCGGCAGCAGCTCGTGATGACGCTGTGCGTCATCGCTCGCAGTGCCGCGGGGGAGTCTGGGATTCGGCTACAACGCCCGAATTCCAAAGTCCCGATAATATAAGTAGATCCCTCATTCAGACATCAGTGATTTTACTCATTCACAAAAATCGGACCAGTTTTCATTAATGTGCTTGAACAGCTATTATTATTATTATTATTATTATTATTTATAGCAATCTTCATTCCATGGTTCTTTGCATGTGTTAAGGGGTGTACATAATAAAAGAAATATAATAACAAGGGGGATCCATGCAAGAGAGATGTCAAGCAAGTTATGCAACCTTTTTACATTTTCAAAAAAAATACAATTTTATTAATGTCCAACAATACATAGAAAGACAAAACACTTCATAAAGGTAAAAGCAAGGCTGTGTGCTCATGATCCGGAGGAGGTGTGTGTTGGATGCAGCTCCTCCGGACCTGAGTGAAGCCGCGGCTGGCCACATGGGGGACCACAGCCGCCCTTGTACTCACCATGTACGGCGGGTGCAGGGGGCTTCTCCCTGCTGTCACCTAATGGCAGCCGCTTCCGACTCCGCAGCATGAAATAAACATGCTACGGAGGAGTGGACTGCTGGCAACCCGCACCGGTGCTCCAAACACGCTGCAGGCGGGTTAAGCATAGAGAGGATGGGATTTCAAGAAATCCCATCCACTATGCCACTACTGTACTATGCAGTGTTTTGGACGCAGCGGCAAGACGCTGCGTCCAAAACACTGCGTATACTGACCATGTGCACACACCTTAAAGGGCGTACATAGCCAGATACTGATCCCAAAAGAGATATATTGAAGAACAACCCCTTCAGAACAAACAGGGTAAAAAGGGTAAGTTTAGGACAATACACTGTAGATCAAAAAATATTCAAAAGACAATATTCTGAAAATATTGGGGTGCAATAGTTAGCTGTTCATAAATAGAGTTAGGTTCAATGGATGTTTCTAGCCAAAGAGATACATGGCCTATAGATCCTAAAATGATATACACTGATGTGGGTACAGTAGCTGGAGCGATACCTAAAAACCCTTGTAGTCGAGCTTATTCGCTGTACGACTCGGTTTATTCTGGTACAGAGGAGTGAACTAATAGAGTCTCTTTTAAACGTAGTATAAAATGGGCAGGTTCCAGTATTATGCAGCTCTTTAAACCACTGAGAACCATGAGGAGAGGGAATTTTCCCTTTAAAAATACAAAAGTATTTGTTCAGTGAAACCTGATTAAAAATCTTGCAGTATCAAAAAGTACCGTAGATCTGAAATGTAATACGTAATAGGTTTTATATCTACGAAGGTGTAGTGTGTAGATTTTGACATAAAGCACAGTGGACAGAGAAGGTAACTTGCAGTATATACGGTACCTAGATTACGTTTATTAGATTCAATGTATGAAAAAAAAGGAAAGCGTAAAGGAGGTTAGAAAGATGGAGGATGATGGGAGGGAGTGAAGGGTCACACCAAATGGAATGTTATATTTTGAGGTCTATAGGTCATTATTCCAGGAGGAACTGGGAGCTAGATCGGAACAGTATATACAAGGTTGCCAGATTTCCCTGAAGGTCGTCTGTCTATGGTTAACTGAGGCCACTAGTTCGGCATGTGATAAAGCTGGTCTATTTTCCCATGTAATTATGGGGCTGAAGGTATGAAAGTCGACTGCCACAACGTTGGTATTAAAAGTTTGGCCACTGCAATTCTATTGCGTGCAATGTTAGAAGCTTGCTTATGGTTGGGCAGATAGGGAAGATCAATAGGGCTGTTTCTGGTATTCGTTTGGTCTGTTTACTCAGGGTTTCTTGTATGGTTGTCTCTACTATTTGCCATAAACGTTGGAAAATTGAGCACAACCACCATATATGAAGATATTTACCCTCATTGGACTTACATCTCCAGCAAAGGGTTGGGGATTCTACTTGCCATCTATTGGGTTGTCATAGTGCAGTGTCCATCTAGATACAAAGGAGTTTTCCTGTGTTTTCACACACTGTGTTGGGCCATGTGAGTTTTTGTAGATATACATGTGGTTGGGTGAATGTGTAGCCAAGTCTTTCTCCCAACTTGTGATATATGCTCTTGTTAGGCAATGATCCGCTGAGATCAGAGTCTGATAGGTAATGGAGACTATTTTTATGCATGCGTGATGTCTATGTTATAAGAGAGCTTTCTCAGAGTCTCTCTAATGGAGCTATGTTGTAGAAAGATTAATTTCAAGAGTCGTGGGATTTTATGTAGCTCTGATAGCGAGAGGAGTGTACCCATAAGTCACCAGCTGGTCAATAGTAATATTTTCCAGTTGTTGTACGTGCCTCTCATTTTCACCTCCAGCTTTAATGGAATGGGCCAGGATATCTGTTAGTTTAAGTAAAGGGAATAAGGGAGGCATAAGAATTTTAGAGACTTTAGCCCATATCTTGAGCATGACCCATGTGTGCAGATTGGGGTGAGGTGTTTCAGGCTGTCTTAGTGAGTAGGTCAATAGAAGGGGTCAATGAGGTAGGGGTGAAAGTTCCTCCTCCACTCCAATCCAATTCTTGTCTCGTGAGCCTCTGATTTTTTGATGATACTCTAATTCTTTGAGATGCTCTTGTACATGTTGATCTTGCACACACAAGTATCTTTCATAGGTATATGCACTTCATTATTTGTGCATTGTGATAAATTGCTAAACCCCTTAATGACCAATGATGGCTATATCCGTCGTGGCTTTGAACTGCCACTGCGTATTGTGGTGCAGCGGCTGGCTGCCTTGCACATACCTATGCTGGGACTAGAGCTTCCACAGGTGCAGATAATGCATTACATGTGCTAGACTTCAGGTTGGAACAGCAATGGGAGTATCTGAAGAACTGGGTTCCTCCCATGGGTGTGTCAGATCAGACATAGGCTGACTCCCTCCTGGTCACATGGGCTGTGAGATCAGCAGAGGTCCTGTTCCTTTGTGTTGAGAGAAGCCTTGTGGCCAGATACAGAGGGTTTGGAGCTCCTGAACATGGTGAGAAGACCTGGGAGACGCCTCGAGTAACCGGGAGGTCAGGAAGCTTCAACCTGGTCTGGGCCTTTATCAGGCTGGAGTCCATGTTGCCTGTGAGAGGCAGCAGTTTCTGTAACCGATGGAGTAAGGTCAGTGGGCACAGTGGCACTGTCATGGACTAGATGTAGTGGCCCATGTGGGGACACTGCCATTGAGAGAGACTGGGAGGGTCTCAAGTGTCCTGTTTAGCAAGGACTACGCAAACACTGTCGGGCAGGCACATCAGCTATTGGAAAAAGGCTGGAATTATTCCATTAAAGTGTGAACAGTGTATTACCACGTGAACTGTGCATTACAAGTGGTTTATTACATTTATTAATAATAAACTGCTGGACATTGTGTTGTTTTAAGAACATGACTGGTTGCATCAATTCTGCAGCCAAGCGAGTCCCCAAACGGGCACTACCTCACAATATAAACACTCTCTTTGGTCAAAGAAATGCAGAAAATATCATCCAAAATTTACCACTAACATGAAGTCCAATATGTCATGAAAAAACAGTCTTGGAATCACTGGGATACTGGTATGTTGAAACGTTCCAGAGTTATTATCTCATAAAGTGACTCTGATCAGAATTACAAAAGAAGGCTCGGTCCATAAGGTGTTAATTATCTGTAAAATTGGATCTGTTTTATGTGAACCTATTTGAACCAGGCCCGGTTCCATGGCTCTGGGGGCAGCTGTAAAGGGGAATTCTGGCTCGGTAGGGAAAGGGGTGATAGAAAAGGAAGTTATTCGTAATGCCACCTGTGGTATGTAGCTATAGTTGGCCACCACTGCTGCAGAACCTCCAGGGATGATGGACGGGCAGCTGGGATGGAGCAACTCCCCACAGACAGATATGATCCCCAGGATAGTGGAAGTAGTAAAGGTGTTGGGTGCAGGATGGAGGGAGCGCAAGTAACTGAAGTCCACAGCAATGAACGTTTCCTTTACCTTGACAGTGCTGTGCAAATTAATTGGAACAAAGCAAGTTTTTCTTGCATTAATTTTACTATTTCTGATAAGTGTTTTATCAGTTCTTGGTGTCGTTTTCCTTTTTCTTTCACATTTCCCTTTATAGTTTTGGCGAAACGATCCAGTTTCATTGTGTGTGCGAATTATTCTTGAAACGGTAGATTTTCCAATACCAATGGTGGAAGCGATTTCTCTTAAAGTCAGACTTGTATGTTCATTAAGAGAGATCCACCTAACCAGGTGTGTTGCAGGTGTAGCGCCCAGGCTTTGGGGTACTCGGGTGTCAGGTGGCAAGGGTTAACTCTCCTGTTGTCATGGGGAATGGCGGCCGCACCTGACCCTGTGTCCTGGGGTATCTTTTAAAAGGGGGGTGATATTTACAGAAAACTATTTACAAAGTTTTGTTGTCGTGACGCCACCTGTGTTTCTGGTGATTTGCACCAGCGCCGCCACAGTCCGCCGGAGGTAGATGGTATTGCGGCTAAGATGGTGTAGTCCTCCACAGTAGGACTGGGACCTCCGGGGCAGCGTTCCTGTAAGGAAACAAGTTCATGGGAAGAAAGCAAACTGAGTCCAAAGTCACTGTTCCTCCGGGTACTTTACTGGCAATTGTATTGGTTTCATACAAAAGTTACAGTGCAGTATTCCTGATGGTGTGAGGACAGGTAGCTGAACGGGTGGCTGCAGGCAGATCTTGGATGGTATGGTGGACTCTTGGTGTGTGCGGCTGTGCACTACCCTTGTCTGTTTCTTTCCTGCTTCCCAGTGGTGGTGAAGTCTGGTTCCTTAAAGCTAACCTGACCTCCTTCTGTCTCTCTCCTTTGCTCCTGTCGGATAATCCTCTGCTGGCTGACCCCTGAACCATCAAGCGGTGCCTGGTATCCTCTTTCGGTCACTCAGGTGCCCTGAAGAAGTGTAGACTCCACGGGTCTCCGGATTTTCTGTGGTCCTAAAGTATCCCACAGGTGCGGGCTCCGGTGCCCGGTAAGCTTTCGGAGCTGAACCTCCCCAAGTTCTTTCTACTCCCTTCTGGCTGTCTGCTCCTGGGATCTTTCTTTAACTCCTGGTCCCTCAGCTGAGAGACCCTTCTGCTTCCTTTCACTCCTCAGCTCCCCGCTCCAAAACCTGGAGGCAAAGACTAAGTACCTCCTTGTTCCCCCTAGAGGTGGTTTTATTCCCTCCCGGGTGACCTCCCACCATGTGACCTAGTCTGGGGTGCTGGTTATTGGGTTCCACCCACCATCCTATGATCCACCTGCAGCTGGAGTATCTGCACCTCATTTACGGGTGCAGTACCCCTCTGTGAAACCTGTGTGGCGGGGCGCCACACAGGCCTCCCTTCTGCGCTTTCATTTGCAAGTCCCTGCTGCATGAAGCTGTGCTGTGGCTCTCTCCAATTCCTTTAGTCTGTACGTGTATAGCATGCAGCACGAGCCCTAATCCAGTGGTTACTCTTCAGCAGAGACCCCGGGCTCTACTATGCTACTGTGCTCCAGGCGTTAGGTAGGCCAGGGGACCTGGAATACCCTGCCTCTCCAGATTTCTGCTGCTGGGCCATTAGTACCCAAACAGCCTTGGACTCTGGTGTCCGGTTTTCTAGTGCTGTCCTCTAGGGTAAGCTCGACATCGCTCTGCACCTCAGGCTCTCATCTCCTTCCTCCTCAGACTCACTCTTCGGCTGTTCTGACTCAAATCACCTCCAGGCCAGAACGTTTATAGGGAAGCTTCCCATAAGCCGGGTTCTAGAGCTCCCCCTTTCTGGTCTGGAGACAGGACAGTGTTGGATGCTGTGTCACCTGAATAGGGAACCCCCCCTCAGACTCACTTCTCAGCTGTTCTGACTCACCCCACCTCCAGGCCAGAACGTTTATAGGGAAGCTCCCCATAAGCCGGGTTCTAGAGCTCCCCCTTTCTGGTCTGGAGACAGGACAGTGTTGGATGCTGTGTCACCTGAATAGGGAACCCCCCCTCAGACTCACTTCTCAGCTGTTCTGACTCACCCCACCTCCAGCCAGAACGTTTATAGGGAAGCTCCCCATAAGCCGGGTTCTAGAGCTCCCCCTTCTGGTCTGGAGACAGGACAGTGTTGGATGCTGTGTCACCTGAACAGGGAACCCACCCTTTTTGCTTCCAGGTGTGACATCACCCCCTGTGAGGGAGGCAATGCCATTGTTGCAACCAGACCCCTAAGGTGCTCCATTAGTATCATTCACTAATCTGCTCTGCGTTTTGGTTCTCCCCTGTCTGTCTTTTTCTGTGGGTTTCTTTACTCCTCAGTTCCGGGGGTAGGGGGAGTGGGAATCCATCCATTTCTGTACAGGAGCAGTGCCAGGGTAGAGACTCAGGCCTCTCCACCATAGGAGTACCCCTGAGTTAGGGATAGTTCAGGGCTTCCTAGGTTGAGGGGCAGATCAGGTGCCCCAGTTTCCCTTTTTCCCCCAGCCCTCGTGACAATTAGTTGGTCCCCAGAGGTTATCAAAAGCAGGACCGACCACAATCGCTGATCATTGTGGAGTTTGTTATTAATTAAAGGGGTTGTCTTCGTATCACAGTCTCTTTAGTATTTCAAGCCGCAAGATACACAAATAAATGGATGTACATTAATGAAATCTGGCGGGAGTAATTGTATTTAGATGTCAGAAAAGGAATGGTCAGTAAAGTCACACACTTTAGAGGCTCCTATCAGTTTCAGTGCTAATAGCTGCACTTTTTCTTCATTTCTATGGACAATTAAGCCCTTGGTCTAATTCTCTGTAAAGCATATCTAATTAAGACATCTGCGTCAAACCTAATGAAAATGCTCTCTTACATCTGACACAAAAGCAACAGGACACAAGAGAAACACATTAGTACTTAGTATAGTTTATTTATGCAGCACATTTATTCTGTTACGTAATATACATATAATCTATGGTACAATTTTCTGCCACATTCTCTTATTTCCGTTATTACATGAGAAATAATGTTCTTCATTTAAAGGGGGAGTAGCAGGCTTCTCTATACATATCTACAACTGAACAGTGAGAAGTCATCTGGGGCTGTACAGCATATCGCAGCAAAATGTAAGTGAACGGGGTCAAAATGGGACACCTAAGGTACACGTGAAAAGCACGTCACAAATAGTCACAACCTGTTGGATTCTTTGGAACATCCTAGTACATGCTTGCAGTATCTTGTGGATCATAGTTTTCGACAATTTACTGGCATTATGGTGCATTGATGCAGGGAGAAAAAAAACGTACCGACCGTGTTGTGGCCAAAATTACTGTTCAGCCTCAGCCAAGACCGATAAGTAATCAGATCCATTAATCTGAATTATATTTTTATTTTCATATCAAGCTGATATCAATGTCTTCAATGAATTAGCTAATGTCTTTAATGTCCAAGGATAATAATGCCACTGCTACCATAACTACATGATAGTAGGAATTTCTTGAAATATGTGGATTCACGTGAATTCAAACATTTTGATTGTCTTTTTGCACAATAAAAGCAAAAAACCTACCCAGAACTCTTTCTTTCCCTTCTGAAGCACAGTAACATAATTTTGTGTTGCCTTGTGGGCATCCCCCAAAATGCCCTACAGCTGTGACATCTAGCAGATAAACATACCTTGTACATTGGTGGTCAGTACTATGGCTATCACAGATCAGCAGTTCCCAGTGGAGCACAGTTTGTATAGCAGTCATTTTTCATCTCCAAACTCACCAGGTAAGTCTCTCTATTCCATGGAGTTCCTCCTACCAGTGCGTCTCAACACAGTGAGTATGTAAAAAAAAACAGAGGAAGGCGCTCCTAGGATTATATCGGGGGCAGTTTTGACAAGGCCACCACCTAATGAAGGCGGAGTATTGCTGAAACATGTTGTGATATGCTTGAATAAACAAAGTAAGATATACTAAAAACTATTTTGTGTTTCTCCATCTTTTGTAGCACCTTCCTAAACCGCTACTTACCTCTTATTCTGTTGTCAACACAGTGAGTGACAGTTCAGCTGTCCAATCTGGGGCAGGAGCATGCAAAGCTGTTGGTATAGTGATAGACAGCTTATCATCAAGTCAGGGCTGGGGTGTGCTAGTTTTGCTCCATGTGTCTCCTGTTTGGAGTGATGCCTGCATACCTGTTGTTCCTGTGCTCAGTTTGATCTATTGTTTACCTGACCTGGAACCTTGCTTCTGACTATCGATTTGCTTATCCCTTTTGTCTTGACCTGCTACCTTCCTGGAATTTCAACATCTGATCATAACCTGACTACGCCTTTGTCTCACTTTTGTTTATTGCTAGACCTCTTGTATTAGCATCTGACCCCAGACCTCTTGACTACCCAGCCTCACAGCTAGCCCATGAGAAGATACTAGCATCACATTCTCTCAGATAAAGTGTTAGCTCTTATGATCAGCCAGGTCCTTTTTTTTCAGTATTCTGTAGAGTACAAGGTCTTATGGTCAGCAGTAGAGATGAGCAAAGCTTTCCAAATTTGGGTTTGGTTTGGTTTGGTTTGCCACATGGCAAGAAGTTCACCGACTAGTTTGACAAACAGTTTGTCAATCCTCCCAAACCTCATTGGATTCAATGGGAGACAAAAACAAAGGCATATAAAACAATTTTCAGGGTGTCTCAAAAGCTGCCAAAACAGCTCAAATTAGGAACAGACACTAGGAAAAGTATGATCTATTCCCCAGAGTTAAAATGTGTATCATGGTGCATTATGAATGCATGGGACAAGGCACGGTCCAACATTTCAAGCTTCAACATTAATCAGGAACAGGGAGATGAGTGACAGGTGTAGGCATTGTGCTCAGAGAGCTCTGATACATTCATGAAACACACAAAAAAGAAAACTCAAAATGAGTCTCCACAGTTCAACAAATTAGGGCCAGGCACCATGAAAGTGGCACCAATTGTCCCAGAATAAAATCTGTATAACAATGTGGCACCCCTGGGTCAAGTGCCACAGTGTCATCACTGTCCCGAGTGGTGATGTCACGAGAGAGCAACAAAAGGGTCTTCTCATCAGGCAACAAATACACAACACTCACACCTCCAGGCCAGAAGGGGGAGACCAAGCCCTATACCAGGGTGAGCTCCCATATATATTCTGGCCTGGGGAGGAGCTAGTTAGTTCAGTTCCTGGGAGAACTGTAACGAAGACCTGGATGTAAAGGAGCTTGCTAGGCTCATCCCAGGGTCCGCTAACAAGTTCCAGGCCTAAGGCTAGGGACTGAGAAAAGGAGAAGGAACATACCAGAAGAAAGGCGCATAGAACGGACACCGGAGTCCAAGACTGTGCAGGGTCTCACATCCCGGCAGTCAGTACCAGAAAGTGGGGATTCCAAATTCTCCAGCTACACTGTATTGGAGGCACAGCAACACCGTTAGAATTCATCAGCATACACTTTGAAAGTGTCCCCAAGTGCAGTTGCAAAAACCATCAAGTGCTACAAAGAAATTGGCTCAAATGAGGACCGCCCCAGGAAAGGAAAACCAAGAGTCACCTCTGCTGTGGAGGATAAGTTCATCCGAGTCACCAGCCTCAGAACTCGCAGGTTAGCAGTAGCTCAGATTAGAGACCACGTCAATGCCACCCAGAATTCTAGCAGCGGACACATCTCTACAACAACTATTAAGAGTAGACTTTGTGCAGCAGGCCTTTATGGTAAATTAGCTGCTAGGAAACCACAGCTAAGGACAGGCAACAAGCAGAAGAGACTTGTTTGGGCTGAAGAACACAAGGAATGGACATTAGACCAGTGTAAATCTGTGCTCTTGTCTGACGAGTCCAAATTTGAGATCTTTGGTTTCAACCACCGTGTTTTTGTTCAATGCAGAAAAGGTGAACGGATGGACTTTACATGCCTGGTTCCCACCGTGAAGCATGGAGGAAGAGGTGTGATGGTGTGGGGCTGCTTTGCTGGTGACACTGTTGGGAATTTATTCCAAATTGAAGGCATACTGAAACAGCATGGCTACCACAGCATCTTGCAGCGCCATGCTATTCCATCCGGATTACGTTTAGTTGGACCATCATTTATTTTTCAACAGGAGAATGACCCCAAGCACACCTCCAGGCTAGGTAAGGGCTATTTGACCAAGAAGGAGAGTGATGGGGTGCTACACCAGATGACCTGGCCTCCACAGTCACCAGACCGGAACCCAATCGAGATGGTTTGGGGTCAGCTGGACCACTGAGTGAAGGCAAAAGGGCCAACAAGTACTAAGCATCTCCGGGAACTCCTTCAAGACTGTTGGAAGACCATTTCTAGTGACTACCTCTTGAAGCTCATCAAGACAATGCCAAGAGTGTGCAAAGCAGTAATCAAAGTAAAAGGTGGCTACTTTGAAAAACCTAGAATATAAGACATATTTTCAGTTGTAAAACACTTTTTTGTTAAAGGGATCCTGTCACCCCCAAAAGAACCTCCTAAGCTATTAAAAGCTGTCCCTAGAGCATATTAACACTTACCCTACACTCCTTTTAGCTCCTAAATGCATATAGTCAAACTGAATATAAACGTTTTATAAGTACCTCATTACTGATGATAATGAGTGACTATGGTATTCATAGTCACTCAGCCAGGCTGCCCCTCTTCATCATATCACGCCTGTATAGGCGTGATCTTCATCATAGATGCAAATTCGCCACCTCCCTCTGCGCCTCCCCACTCTCCCATTCCGTCCGGGCTTCAGTGTGGGGGCTGTATGACGCGATTCGCGTCATTTCCGGCGCCGGGTGACGTATGTACACCCGCGCCGCTGTTAGAGCTTCAAGCCCCGTACTGCGCATGCACATGTGCATGCGCAGTGTGGGACTTGAAGCTAACAGCGGCGCGAGTGTAACTACGTCACCCGGCGCCGGAAATGACGCGAATCGCGTCATACAGCCCCCACACTGAAGCCCGGACGGAATGGGAGAGTGGGGAGGCGCGCAGGGAGGCTATTGTCGGCTCTGTACAATTTTCTCAATGAAGCCGCAGCTCCCCTGTCAGCTGTGCACATACTATACGTAATGTACATATAGTATGTGCGCTGTCCAAGGTCCTGTAGGCATTTACAGTAGATCTATGGCGGTGCGCTGCCCATAGATCTACTGTAAATGCCTACAGGACCTCGGACAGCGACACATACTATATGTACATTACGTATAGTATGTGCGCAGCTGACAGGGGAGCCGCGGCTTCATTGAGAAAAATCTACAGAGCCGACAATAGCCAGCTTACTGTACAATAGTTGTTAACCCATGACATGCCGTCCTGAGTGGCCAGCATGTCTCTAGGGGGGTGGGCACCCCCTAGAGACAAGTTGCCCACAATTATTATTAATATTTAATCTTTTTTTTACAGATTTAACAATTTGTTCATCCCTGCGGCATTGCGGATGCTAGAACCGCTCCGAGAACTGCAGCCTGCATGATTTTTCACGCAGGCTGCAGATCCGGAGCCAGTAACCGGATTGCTTGTAAAGCAATCCGGTTACCATAATGGGCTCATATGAGGAGCGGTTCCTGCTCCGGTTTTGAGCTTTTTGAAAGCTCAAAACGGGATCAGTATTTTAAAAAAAAATGCAATCGTGACCCTAGCCTTTGAGAAGAATGAGATCTATTTTTCTTGGATCTGGAGAGGAGTGAAAACAAATTCTCCATCTTTATTCTCTCAGTCCTTGAAAATCAAACAGGACGCAGATATTATCCAATTGCAGTTTGATTTTTTCACTGACCCATAGACTTGGATGGCCAAGTAATGTCCAATTTATGGAGGCAAATCGTGTATGCTCCAAGATTTTTTTTTTATTTAGACCACTCGGTCCAAGGACAAAATCAGAAGTGCCATGCCTCATTGAATTACTAATATAGATGACTGGCATCTAACCTCTAAGTGCAGGTGCAAGCAGAAAAAAGCATACTAATGACAAATAGGAGATATCTGCTGTAACACTGACACTAAATGTGCACAACTCATGAATGCAATAAGCGGCTGAGCTGCACAGCTAATACAAGTAAAATGATAAAATGTATTATGACAATCACTGCCCTAGAATATAATGCAAAAAACTCATGCCAAGTGTGACCCAAGTAGGTAGTGATGAAGCATTAAATAAATACAGAAAATTAAATAACATTTGTAAAAAGCAAATCAAGGCAGCAAGGATTGAAACAGAGAGACTCATTGCCAGAGAAAGTAAAAAGAATCCCAAAATATTTTTTAACTACATAAATAGTAAGAAACTAAAAAATGATGGTGTTGGCCCCTTTAAAAATAGTCTGGGTGAAATGGTGGAAGAGGATGAGGAAAAAGCCAATATGCTAAATGACTTTTTTTCAACAGTATTTACACAAGAAAATCCCATGACAGACAATATGATCAGTGATAACAAAAAGTCTCAATTAAATGTCACCTGCTTAACCCAAGAGGAAGTACGGCATCGTCTAAAAATCACTAAAATTGACAAATCACCGGGCCCGGATGGGATACACCCCAGAGTGCTGCAGGAATTAAGTACTGTCATAGATAGACCATTATTTTTAATATTTAAAGATTCCATAATAA